>BSBM01000387.1:2350000-3017500 GCA_027924585.1 Larix kaempferi
ATCATTTTATATTTGACATGACTACATGATGATGATATATATCAGTGCTTTCTACATATTTATGTTCCAATGTGTTTATCTGATGTTATTGTTGCTTTATATGTTTAAAATTCTGAAAAAAATGAATGTATTTTGTATTTTTTAATGTTTGCCGACTTTTTCCGACTTTTTCCGATTTTTTCGCCGATTTTTCCGAAAAATTGTTTTCGGGACCCTTGCCGACTTTTTGCCGAGTCCGACTTTTTCAACGTTGCTTCCTAGTCCCATTGACCTAGTCTTTTACGTCATTTGTTGGACGTTAATAAAGTTATCTTATCTTATCTTATTGTTTGAGCTACTATTGAGCCTTTAGAAAAACTGTTCTTTGTGTTATTTGGGATTAAAGTTTTAAACTTTGTTTAGACAAAAACTAAAGTCAATCTCATTTTGCACAATTTCCAAAAGGTTTTGGAGCATGAAATCAGTGTTTTAGGAAAGCTTCTATAAAAGTATCGGTTATGTTTGATTTTTCTGATCCAACTTATCTCAGAAAATTTCCTTTCAAGGATGACATGTGAAGGGCAGCTCTAGGATTCAGAGATATAGTGATGTTTGCTCTCCAAACCATACTTGAAAAAATCGCCGAAAAATCGCGACTTTTTGTAAAAGTCGCGAGGTGAAGACCCTGCCGAAAAATCGGCTAGCAAAAGTCGCGATTTTTTAAAAAATCGCCGACTTCCGACTTTTTCAAAAAATCGCCGATTTTTTCCAAAAACTCGCGAGTCGAAGGAAAAAAGTGCCCAATCTGTCACGGCCATGGTTTAAACTCGGGTTTTTTTTTTATAAATTTGATGAGTTTTGTACATATAACATTGATGTCAACAATACTAAATGGTAATGTTAAAAGTAAAAGTGACATTCTCTTTATCTTTCATTTTCCATCCTTTTACTTAAATTTGTAACATTACCATTAATTGTTTCAGGATGTTTGAGAGTGGTTCCAACCTCATCAGACTTCATATGCAAAAAGTAGGATTTTAGATCCCATTTAGAATTCAACAGACTTAATGGTTTTCAGGATTTGAGGATTCCAACGTTTCTAGTGGATTCTATCATGTATGTGGGTAAGGGATTGGAATATAATGAAGTACATCAAACTCTCTATGTACCTAGATGTTGGTGGTGTCGATGCCTGATTGTTAAAGTTGTTTGAATTCCACTGTCACGACCTTAATAAAAAAAGGTACCCTTCAGTCAAGCAAAATCACTTATTAAGCATGGGAAGCTCTTTCTACCTTATTTTAACGCTTGGATTAAGAAGTTTGAACAAAATTGTAGGGTGTTAATTGATGTCCTTGGAGGATCAACTTCGAGATTGGAAGCAGAGGCAAAGTCTAGAGCCTAGAGGTGGGGGAACATGGTGCTATTGATGAATATGATCTCGACATAGACAATGATTTTGATGATTATGTTTTTTCAATTTTGATTTAGATATGTATTGCGCTTGGTGCCATTTTGATAATATTTTGTCTCTAATGGTTTGGAATCATAGCTTGGAATCTTTAATATATATTGTTTTCATTAAAATTGTAAAATTTTATGTATTTTTTAACAGTCTGAGTCATTGAAATAAAACCACTCCAAGTTATTTGCATCCACTACATCTATATATTAGTGCTTTCTACATATTTATGTTCCAATGTGTTTATCTGATGTTATTGTTGCTTTATATGTTTAAAATTCTGAAAAAAATGAATGTATTTTGTATTTTTTAATGTTTGCCGACTTTTTCCGATTTTTTCCGATTTTTTCGCCGATGTTGCCGAGAAATTGTTTTCGGGACCCTTGCCGACTTTTTGCCGAGTCCGACTTTTTCAACGTTGCTCCAAACCACTTGTGTAGGTGACATTTACATAGGACTGAATAAAGTGTTGGAATCTTGACAGAAAGGGGCTGAGGAGAAAATAATGGTTAATTATCATGGCAAAGGACTGCAGGACACGATGTAGTAAGTAATTGGACAATAGTGCTACGAGGAGATAGAATCATATTGATATAAACCTGTGCTGAAAACAAAGATATAGCTAGAAGTTTAGAAGAGTGGAATTTACAACTAAGGGCCAGAGTCTAGAGTCTCTGGTGATTAACATTATCCTTGTATTTTCTGTTTTCTGCATTTTTGCAAACTGAATAATGAAAGATGGCTGAAATTGTTCCGAAATGCTGTCTTTTATTTTCTAAATGAGGTTCTACCTGCTGATAGATATTATTTTGTATTCAACAATGAAAATAGGATGGTGGCTTAGCTTGACATAATATTGACTTAATATTCTTTATTTGTTATTGAATTTCTCATTCTTGACATGTGACATACTTGTTTGATACAGGTGGTTGAGGGTATGACAATGGAGCAACGGAGACAGCTTCTCTTTTTCTCAACCTCTGTTACCCACCTGCCTGCGGAGGGATTTTCTGGGCTTTCTTCTAAGTTTCATATATACAGAGCCTACACGGACTTGAGTTGGCTTCCCACTGCACATACTTGCTTTTATCAGCTTGTTCTCCCACCCTACCCTTGCTTTGAGGTGATGCATTCTCGCCTTCATGCTATTACTGAAGGACATGTTGCAGAAGGTTTTGGATTTGCATAGAGGAAACTTGGAAAGTCACTAATACATTTCAAGATCCATATGGAATAAACAGTTGTACAGCTATGTAGGCAATTTTTGTCCAACTTTTGTTATCCCTGAGTAAATGCAAAAGGTTATTCATTGTAGTCTTATTGCTGATGTCGGATGTCTGTGTAAGATATGTAGGCAAAATGATTTGGTTTATCCTAATCACTATGATTAAACTTTATGAAGGTACAAGGTGAGGTATATAATTGCAATGATGATGTGTTGTAAGCTTTAATAGCTTAAGTGAAACATCAGAGCTCTAATTGGATGATGCAAACATGCTATATCCATGGAGTTGTAAAAGCAAAGGTGTATGTAAATTTTTCCAGTGCAAGGTAGGATAAGCTGCAAGAACATATCAATTATCTGACGGGGCTTTGGAAGGTTCAGGATGCTAATATTTCCTTTTTGAAATGCATGATCTCAATTTTGTTGAAGTCACGTAAATCAAGAGCCAGGTTTAGAAATTTGTTGCAGCATTTCTTGTTTGTTCACGTTTATTGTGAAGTTCAACATGCTTCTCTACTAAGTTGTGATATACCCACCTTTTGGAGACACGTTGACATTGAAAAATATAATTGAATGAAGTTTGTTTCATTTCTGGCTTCAGAGTAAGGACATTCAGTTGAAGGGAACTAGGATATCTTTGGTGATTTTGCATCCTTCTTAGGTTAGTCTTAATGTACTTTCTTTGATGACACAGTTTTGGTCTAATGGCAAAGATCAACAGGTGCTACCTACATAGTTGACTGAGATCTTTCTCCTCAACCGTTTTAATGTTGTCTAGAAAGTCTGAGCTGGGCTGGCCCTTGTATATCTGTGTGTGTAATATCTCATTGGCTTTGTGTTTTGATGCCATATCTGTACCTCCCCTTCCCTTCCCCTTCTTAGTGTTGTCTGTATCGAATTCTCCACCTCCCAAGTGGATGAAGAGAACGAGGTTTATCATGACATAATTAAATTCAGAACTACTTTTTATTTTGGTTGTGGAACAAAATTGCTTCACAGATGGAAGCTTCTTTTATTTGAAGATACAACTCATCATAATTTTTGGATGTTACCAGTTTGTGTGGTAATGTTCTGTATGCAAAGGTGAACATTTTTAATAGCAGCAGGTTACTTTCAGTTCACATAGGAAGCAAATACCCATTTCTTTCTAAATTTTACAAAACTAGTACTCCTTTTTTAGTTATTAATAAACGACTGAAAAGTAATAATACTAAAACTACGAGTTACCGATGCCTAAGATATGCTTGAAACTGCCAAAAGCTCTTATATCGGTTCATTATTTATGGATATATTTCAAACCTTTTACAAATAATCCGTCACTCATAAAAGCCATAAGAAATCGGTTGAAATAACTGAAATACAGTATCATTGTGTCTGTTTTTGTTTTATAATTTCAATATTTAACCTGTCTTGCTTCTCAGGTGTGCAACCAGTGGAAAGATTATGTTATGTATATGTATGTTTCTAGTTGGGTATCTTTCCATTATGCGGAAATGCCACAAATCGACTATTGGTGTGTTTCTAGTTGGGTATCTTTCCATTATGCGGAAATGCCACCAATCGACTATTGGAATGTAACTCAACTTCGCCACTAATCAATGGGCAAATTTTCTATGGACACCTATAGCTGTGTTGTAGTTGCTCCCTCTTTGGTCTGCAGTTCTTAAGTTCTTTTGCCAACCACCCTTACTGCTGGTCATAAATTTGTTGCTATATTGATCCCCTTAGCTTGTTGCTAACATTGATTTCCTACACCAACATCATCTCTAGCTTGGGAATATTCAAGTTTCAGATGTTTATAATGGTATAATTGCAAACCATTTGGGAAATTATGTGGCTTGTTAATCATCGTTTGACAGCTTGATAGTCTAACTTGTTTTTTATTATTGAAATAGAAAGTGTTTTTGAATGTTTGATTACACTTTAGTATATGTTAGGCGTACTTTCTTGCAGTATTGACAAGATCATGGGGTGCCTGAATTGTTCGAGGTTTAATCAGAATTGTTACTAGATTTAGAACAACTCGGGTAAATCTTCAGTTTGGAAAATATTTATTAGAGGATTTTGATTACACATGAAAATGAATAACTTTGATTGTAGATTTTTGGAATATAGTCACCATGATCTTGGGCTATTTGTGACAGGTGCACCTACCAAGAACACTTATCATGGGTACAAATGCGGTGGGCACACTTGTGGGTACACAGGCACTAGACATATTTGCAATCACATAGAACAATCGGCATGACACCACTAGAGATGGATGTCAATGGTACAAATGCGGTGGGCACACTTGTGGGTACACAGGCACTAGACATATTTGCAATCACATAGAACAATCGGCATGACACCACTAGAGATGGATGTCAATGAACAAGTCATAAGGGCACAATTGAGTTGGATGTAGATGGTTGGGTCCACTTAGACTTGGAGGGGCTTGCAAGAGTTTGGCAAGATTCATATATATAGTGGACGCGTTAAAGTGGCTAAGGCATCATCATTATCTTTGGGAAGTGATTAACTCACATAAGTTCAAAGTGAGCTCTGTGATTGTTATGGGTTTTGCATAGCAGGAAAAATTTGCTCTAGCTGAGTGAAAAATGAAGAGGTGAACATGACCTGTAGGAGGCAAGCCTATGGTAGCTTCAGGGGTTGGTTTGTATAGGACTCTTGGGCATTGGTAGGAGATTATTTTTCCTTAGATTCTTTGTACTTTTGTAAAAGAGTGGCAAGCATGTGGTCGCCCTGTATTGTTGTATACTTTAAACATTCTTCTCATAAATGAAGTTTAAGGCATCTACCTTGGGTGCCGTTACCCCCAAGTTGCACTTGGATGGATTTTCAGTTGAGCCGCCGAAGAATAAACAAATCAATTGTTCATCATCACATTTTAGAAGTCCATGCATACCTTTTTTAGTCCTCTTTTCTTTTTACGCATGTTCATACCCCTTTGGGTGGCTGTAATAAAGTGTCGTAGCATGATGAACTTATGTAAAAGGCTTGGCTTTCGTAGGACTTAGACATCAATCCGATTACTGTAGAGTGTTTTTTTTCTTGTCAATTATTTGTTGCTTTTCAGTGACTTTTAATTTTTGAGATTTTCACTCAATCCTCCAAAGCTTGAGTGGTCATCTTGGTGGTTAGGCATTAGGGGGTATTAACGTATAGTGTCAATGTATATTACCATGCTAATCACTATTTTGAGTCATATGAACATGTGCTAAGTTTCCTTTAGGTGTTTCTAAATTTTCTGTTAAAAAATGAGGTATTTAATTGTAAGAATTCAAAATGTCATTAAAGTGGTATTAAAGGGTCAATTTTGTCATGGGGGTTCTCGTTTTTTAACCCAGAGCACCCACTTTACCCATGTACCCACTTTGAGAGTGAAATTAGTGATTATTAATCACTAAATATGAATCTCTCTCTCAAAAGTGAATAAAGGCCAAATAAATGAGAAAAATCAACATCCCATAAGTTTAGGAAGCTTTTCTGGGACACGTTTCAAACTTGTTTAAGTAATTTTGAGAGGTGTCAGACAATTTTTGAGCAATAGGAGGGATTAGTTGGAGGAATCTCATGATTTAAGCATGGACTAGGATCTTCCCCTAAAAGAGCATCTCTCATAAAGGGGGTGCACTTTTGGAGAGAGAGGTGTCAAATTAGTTGGTGAGAGGTGTCAACAACCTCTCCAAGTGTCTCTACTCCTCTCACATCTTTCTATTCACTCTCCACAAGTGTCATGATCTCCTTTCCTTCACTAACGCGTCCCCCCCTCCTCTTGGCTATTTAAGAAAGGCATTTCTCTCATTTGAGGAATGAGTAGGTTGGACCTCTGCTCCTATGTATTGTAATTATGTTGAAGTATATTGAATTGAGTAAAGGCTTTGGAGGCAATCGTAGTGTGACTCTTCATGTGTGTGGATGTGGATGTTCAATAAGCTTATGAGGTACATGCTTGTTTCTTGGTTGTTGGTTAACAATTAGCCTTTGAAGGGGAGTTATCTCCCAGTAGAGTAAGGTAATTGATTAATTTATCTATCATTTTATTGTTTAGTTGCATTAGATTTCTTAGATGAATATGTTTTTTTGGTTTAAATGCATATTTTCTAAGTTTCTTGTGTAGTTAACACCGATGCTCTTAACCCCTCTCGTGTAAGTTGCAGGTCATCTAGCTTGGGGAAGAGGTTGAACGAGGAAGCATCCTCCTCATCTTCAAGCAAATTTTGAAGAACTTAGTCCCTCCGAATACCACTACAAAAGACTCCATAACCCAAGTTCATGGGCTTATTTTTCTTCACCCTTCTCATCCTTCAAAATCAAAATCTTTTTGGTTACTGTACTTAGTTTTCTTAGATCTATTCATTCAAAAGAAAATTATAAGTAGATTTGATTTATGTGCTCAAATTCTAGTGGGTAAAAGATATTTCATTTCAAATCTAGATATAGCATAAAGTAGCTTTCTTTTGCAAGTCAAGTTTAAGATAGATCTAAAGGCTTGAAGAATAAAGTTACATTGTAGTTTTAAAGTTGTATCTGACAATCTTAAAGTGCTTTTATTTGTTGCCTCAAAAGGGCAAGTAAAGACCCTAAGAAGTCAAGCTTTCTAGCTCGCTTTATTTAGTTAATTTGTGTTTTTTCTTAGTTTTATTTCGTTTTTTTTTGGATTTTACTAATGTTGTTCCAAGACACTTCGAAAGTGTTTTTGAGCACTTTTTACAATCTTTTCTTCGCTGTTTTTTAACTTTCGACGAATAGGTAAGCGGGAGTGTTGGCCAAATTTCAAGGACGTGAACCATCCAGAGCACCAGAAACTCCCATTTTCACCTTAAGTCAAATTTTCAAACTCTGTAATTCTACTGGATCCTAAATTATAAATGACCAAAGGCATCCCAAAAATTGTAAAGAAAAACATCATAAAAGAAAAGCAAGTGGACTGCCCACCACCCACACTCCATTCCCCCAGGGGGGGGATCTGTGTCGTCTCATTTGGTGGTTTGACTTTCTCAATTTTTTTCTGTTAGTTTTGCTTTAGGTACTAACCTGTAGATTAGTGTTCTGTATTTACTTAAAGTAGATTAAATCACTTTTGCACACATACCACTAAAGTAGTTTCATTTAAGTTATTTCCTTTTGTTTAAGTAACAAACTTTGATTCGGTCCCTTGTATGCTCTTGTGAACACTACATGCCTTTGGTTGGATTGGTGGGATAATAAAAAAGGGATTTGAGTGGCTAGTTTAATAGTATAATCCACTAAAATCTTTATTGTCAGAGTGAGGGGTTCGCATTGAACTTACTACAGAGTCAAGGGGCTACTCTAAGTAGACTTTATGTCTCGACCTGTTGGACACCTGGTATAGTTGCTTTGCACTCACCATTGAGGATAAAGCCTAAGTGGGACAAACCAAGAAACAAACCCACTCCTAAGCAACTCACCAACTAACAATAAAACATACCAAGAGCACATTCAAAACCATTACTTTTGACAATTTGTATTTACTTTCGGCACTGGTCATTCCTTGTTTATTATTTTGCTCAAAGTATTTACTTTATGCAAATGATGATGATTCAATACACATGCTCTTAAAGTAAATTGTTATAATATTGCTCATGTTAGATTCTTTAAACTCCTAGAATAATTTTCCTTTTTTGTATCGTAATCAACCTTACTTTTTTTTTAAGCGACCACCCCCCTTGGCTTCACTAGGAGTTGGCCTAAATGGACGAGTTGAGTGTTGAATGACAGTATCTCAATTCGAGACTTTCCCCCAAGGACACCCAATGGCTTGAAGATTTCAACCATGTTACTCGAGGTGCGTATTAGGTAGCAACATTTTGGTGTCGTTGCTAGGGGCAAACCTTTTTATTCACGGAGTATGACTTTGTTTTCCTTTTTGTTTTTTGCCTTTTGTTTTGTTTGATGCATCTTGTGAAATTCACTAAGATCCATTAGGCGACTCCATTGCCAATTAAATCTACAAAGTATCCTACATGAAGGAACTTACAAGACCTGTTTAAATTCTTTCATGAACTTGAAAGGGTTTATCGAAAGAGGTTGAATAGACTTACTTCTCATAGGATCCTTGATTATCTTGGATTTGAGTCTATTTTCAGATATCCACTTTCTGTTTAATTATTTACAAGTTAGTAAAATGGGTGATTACTTTAGTCCTTTCAATTTTACTGCAATAGGTGGATATCCTCACAATGTACCTGAGAAGGCTATTGATAAGTTGCCTGCTTTTCAAGGCAATAATGTTGTAAGTGCTACATCCCATTGTAAAGCTTTCTTAACTTGTTACACAAATAATTGTATAAATGCCCAACACTAAGATGTGAAAATTAAACTGTTTGCACTATCCCTTGAAGAGGACGCCTTCGACTGGCTTTCAGAGCAAAGTGTGAAGAAATTTTGACAAAATCTAATAAATGCTTTCTTAGAACTTTTGTCAAACACTTAGGCTCATTGCTTGATTTATTCTTTTACTGAGTTATGCTTATTAGTAATAAAGTTTGCTCATTAATAAATTCAGGCCTAAACTTGAAAAATAAATACAACAAGCCTAATCACTGTCAAATTGAAAGAAAGATGAACACAATTAGTTTAGGGCCAAGCCCTGGGAAAAACCCCAATAGTGGAAAACCCATAGAGATATCTTTATGAATTAAGAGCAAAACCGAAACTTCATACAACTCAGGAATTTACTCTTCTCCACTCAACAAATCATAAATGCATTAACAAAGACAACTTATCTTACCCCACGATTTCTTGAAAATCGTGCCACATTCCAGTAAACAACTCAACCACATGTACCAACAGAAGTACCGTATGGCTTTGTCAACCACCTTGAATCTTGTGCCAGCAAGGAACAATATAGAAACTACAACTCTGTGTCTCAGTAACTGTGCCCACACGTGCCAACAATTTCCTTGGGATTCGTGCCCTCTAAAATATGGTGTACAATATGTTTGTAAACTGAAAATCAGATCTGTACTAACAATTTGCAAGCTACAGGTTTCCTTGAAAAGTATGCCATTGATTTCCTACCATGAATACAAATTGCTCTTCAACTCAAAAATACTTTAGATTTCTTCTTTTTTATCTCTCTCTAACTTGATTACTGTCAATGAACTCACTCATTGATTTGATATCTTTTTCTTTTTCTTAAGAGTTCTTTTATACTTCATGACACCCTAACTAACCCTTACTACCTCAACCATCTAATCAATGATTGAGATTCACTTTATCTGAGGGTTGTTATTAATGCACACAATAAATACACACTTTTTTAGGGTTTACAACTTAAAGTGACTTTTAAGTCATGAAGTACAACTCAATTTATTAATATAGAAAAACTCTTTACATTAATAAACATGCCTAGGGAATACAACTTTTGTCCCCCCCATGATAGACATAAAAACATGAAAAGGACATCCCGAGTTATTTTTTCAACGGAGTGATAAGAATTTCAAGATCTACAATGAGTTGGAAGAGGCTTTCCTAAAGAAACGGAGGGATAAGAAAGAAGACCGACACCTTTTGGCTACTCTCAATAGTATGAAGAAGAATGAAAACGAAACTATGAGAGAATTTAATAAAAGATTCAATGATCTAATTTCAAGCCTCCACAAAGATATAAAGCCTCCAGACGGGTCCATCCTCATTTATTACATGGAATCATTTAATGGTGAAATGATGTTCCAATTGAGGGATTAAGAGCTAGCAAATTTGAAACGTGCTTAAGAAATGGCTAAAAAAATTGACTTGTACATGCAAGCTTTGGGCAAATCCAACCTTCCTGGTTTCACAATAGGTAGTTCTTCATGCATAAGCAACAGGACATTAAAGGAAAAAACATTGAATTTGAAGATAAGGACTCTTCTAAAGACCATATTTAAGAAATGATAGAAACGATGAAAACCATGATATCTATTCATACAACTCAATTGAATGCCATGCAAAATCAATTAATTGCCATGGAGAGGTAAGAAGCTTCCCAAAATCCAAAGAATTTTCAAAACCGAGGGAACAAAGTATATCAACAGAAAGCACCTTTCCAAGATCAAAGACCTCATAATCAATTGGAGATGACTAATATGTCCCAAGAGGAGGTTCCTCCTTTTGGTAGGACATGCAAAGAGTTTCATGAGGAGTCTACTTGCCCTATCTTTTGTCAGATTAATGAACAAAGTTTGCCAGAAACAAGTAACTATGTTGGATATCCAAGTGAGCATGAATTCATCAATGTTGTAGGCCAAATTCACCTCATTGATAAAGAATATTGGAAGCAAGCTAGGGAATATAGTAAGGAAAAGGACAATGAGACCAAGTTGCTTGGCAAGAAGCCCACACCAGAGAAGATCCTTGAGATGTCAAAGTTCAAAGGGATTACTTACTAGAGGAAAGATAATGTTGGGCCAAGAAAGACCAATCAATATATTCCAAAGGTAATTAATCCCCATGTTATAGACGATTTCAATGTTGATTTGGGTTATTAGATGACTAATGCTAAAGTTCTTGTACATGTAACCGACATCCTCAAAATTCCAAGCCAGAAAGATAAGTTAATTAAAGTTGTATATGGCCCTAAGGAAATAACTTATGGTAATCCTAAGGAAAAAATTCATCCTAAGAAGAAAGATGCCATTGAAGATGCCCCACTCATTTTGCATAGCATGGATCCTCATAAAGATGATTATACTCCTTTCTATGTATCCTTGTTAGTAAATGATCTCCTACTTCATAACTACATGTAGATTCTGGTGCTTCATCCAACATTATTACCAAGAAGGTCATGGAACAATTGAACATGAAGATCACATACTTTATCAAAATGTTTGCGCCATGGATTCCAGGGAAATAGATGTGGTTGGGGTCATTCTTAATCTACAAGTCAGATTGGAAAAATTCCCTGATGTCCATTTGACTATGGATGTACTAGTGATTGATGTACCCGGATAGTGGGGTATGCTCTTGTCAAGAAAGTGGGCTACAATTTTGGGTGTTTGCATTCAAATGGATTGGACTTATGCCACAGTTCCTTCAACAAAAGATGCACTTGTCATACTTCATAATGAAAAGGAAAATAAATTTCATGTAGAAGATCCCAAAGAGCCATCAAATGAATATGTCTATGATTCAAATAATTTTCGGAATTATGCATCTTATCAAACTTCTTGGCACCAGTTAAAGAAAAATAATAGAAAGTTGATGAAGTATGGAAGATGTATTTCAACGAGGCATATTCAAGGTCAGGCATAAGTCTCATCTCTCCAACTAAGGAAACATTCAACTTTTCTTTCAGACTAGAGTTTGAAGTATCTATAATGTAGCAGAGTATGAGGCACTTTTACTTGGGATAGAAACCACTAAGGACACGGGGATTAAGATGTTGAACATTAAAGGATATTCTGACTTAGTAGTTTCCCAAGTAAAATAAAAATTGCATGCGAAAGTGACAAATTGAAAAAATATAGAAATGCAATATGGGATACTATAGAATGGTATGATGCATTGGGTCTTGAAGCAATTCCTAGAGAACAGAATAGTTTGGCAGACAAATTGACAGTAGCAACGTCCACCCTTCAACCCTCTGAGGAACTAATCAATGGTGATGGTAAAATTGAGATCAATTTTAAATCATCAGTTCCTAACAATGTGGATCATTGGTAGGTTTTTCAAAGTGATGAGAAAATATTGAGATTTATCCATAATGTCGAGGAATTTTCAGACTGTCAAATCATTACTGAGAGGAGGGAAAAGAGTATAAGGAGGAAGAGGGTCAGTTCAAAAATTTAGTTCCAAGGGGTCTTGTGAATCTAGAGATATGGGCACAGGGTTAAAAAGGAGGCAATGAAACTAGGGGACTGCATTGAGGTAAATATTGGGACTGACAAAGAGCCTAAAATGATAAAAATTGGAAAAAATACCTCAGAAAAAGAAAGAAAGGACTTAATAAGCCTTTTCAAAGAGTATAAAGGTGTGTTGGAATCTACATATGATGAAGTTAAAGCCTATAGGGAAGATGTTTTCAACATACTATACCTCTTAAGCAAGAAATAAGAGAAGTCGAGCCTTTTCATCAGAAGTTAAGGCAAATAAACCCCAAGTTGGCACCCATGGTGCAAAAGGAATCGCAAAAGATGTCGGCTGTTGGAATCATTGCACCAACAAGGCATTCATCATGGTGTTCCAACTTGGTGGTAGTAAGAAAAAAAATGGGAAAATAAGGCTATGTATGGATTTCAAAAATCTAAACATATCATGTCAAAAGGACAATTATCCGCTTCCCAACATGGAGACTTTGCTGTAGAGAGTAACATGAGTTGGAATGTTGTCCATGTTGGATTGGTTTTCTGGTTACAATAAGTGCTAATAGAGAAGGAAGACCAACCTAAGACTACCTTTACTACACCTTAGGGCACCTACAAGTTTTTAAGAATGCCTTTTGGCTTACTAAATGCGGGTGCCACTTTTCAGAGAGCCATGGACGATGCCTCGAAAGAGCTTATTGGAAAAATAATTGAGATATATCAAGATGATTTAACTGTATTCTCAAAAAAAGATCAGACCATGTTAATAATGTAAGGCAAGTGTTCAAAAGATGTTGTAAGTATGGCATCTCCTTAAATCCGACCAAGTTAATATTTGGTGTTGATGAAGGGAAGTTGTTGGGCCATATTATCTTAAATGATGGGATAAATATTGACCCAAAATGGGTTGAAGCTATCAAAAAGGTTGCTCTGTTAGAAAAACATGATCGCAGAGCAATAACAATAAACAAAAATGCAAATATAATCACACACACATTACAAGAGAGACACAGATATATCGTGGTTCACCCCAACTTGGGCTACATCCACACTGAAGTTGTCAGTCCTTATTATTATTCCGTCCAACAAAGTGAAGGGATACAACCTGCAGCACAACCGCTACACTTCCTCTTCACTGTCTCACAGTCTCTTTTCTGATCTTAGAGATCTTTACAATGCATAAAACCTAATACATCATTTTATAGCCGTATTACAATGTCTTTCTTTTATAGGGGAAATACAATGGGAAAATACCATGGGATACCCAAAACCATGGGCCCACAAAACAGCTGGCGAAAACAGCCCCAAAAATTTTCCTTGGGGGCTATGCCCCTGAACCTCCTTTCTTGAAGGCGTTGCTCCCAAACCCCTGCCGGGGGACCACTGGCCCCCGGACCCCCCAGCTAAGGGGGATGGTCCCCCCCTGGAACCCCGTGGGGGGGTGATTCCCCCCCGCTAGGGTGAGTGTACAGTCCACCTACATATCATATAAAACTGGGGTACAAACACAGTTGAAACAATATCATCTATGAGACTGGAAGATCTGGCTCCACAACCAACAATATCCCACTTGGAGACTGATCACAACAACTCCACCGCTGCTGTACTTGCTGGACCTTGGACTTTCCAACTTTCTCCTCTTCACCTTCATGCTAGAAGGCCAACTGAAACCGAGCAGGAACTCAATTTCTCTTTGGTCACTATCTTTGTAAACATGTCTGCAGGATTCTGGCTAGTATGTATCTTTTCCAGCTTCAACAGTTCATCTTCCAGAATAGAGCATATGAAATGGTACTTCAGCTGTATATGTTTAGTCCTGGAATGAAATGCTGAGTTCTTTTCAAGATGAATGGCACTTTGGCTGTCACTATACAACCTGCTATCCTTCTGCTTCTTATCCAATTCCTCCATAAACCTCTGCAACAGCAACATACTCTGCTTCCGTTGTTGAAAGTGCAACAACTTTCTGCAGTTTCGAAATCCAACTTACTGCTGTTCCACCTACAGTAAACACATACTCTGTGGTGCTCCTCCTGCTATCCTTATCACCTGCCATATCTGCATCAACATATCCCTGTAGAACAGTGTCTGAACCTCCAAAACATAATGCCTGAGTAGTGGTACCTCTCAAATACCTGAGAATCCACTGTACAACCTTCCAATGCTCTTTACCTGGATTGTTCATATATCCGCTCACAACTCCCACTGCTTGTGCAATATCTGGTCTTGTGCACACCATGGCATACATCAAGCTGCCAACTGCTGATTGATAGGGAATCTTGGACATGTAATCTGTCTCTTCCTGTGTCTTGGGACACATTTTCTTACTTAGACTGAAATGGCTAGCCAAAGGTGTACTAACTAGTTTTTCATTTTGCATTCTGAACCTCTCCAACACCTTTTGTATGTACTCACTCTGAGACAATGTCAATTTGCGATTTTTCTTGTCTCTCATTATTCTCATACCAAGGATTTGCTTTGTAACACCCAAATCCTTCATCGCAAATGAATTAGCTAGCTTCCTTTTGAGTACATTTATATCCTGCATGTTAGACCCTACAACAAGCATGCCATCTACATACAATAACAAGATAATATATCTTTCATTGTCTAGCTTCTTGAAATAAACACAGTGGTCAAAATGACATCTACTATAACCTTGTTCTGTCATAAACCTGTCAAATTTTAAATACCACTGCCTTGGAGCTTGCTTCAAGCCATACAAACTCTTTTTCAACCTGCATACCAAGTTCTCTTTATCTTTGACCTCATACCCTTGTGGCTGCTGCATATATATCTCTTCCTCCAAATCCACATGGAGAAAGGCTGTTTTTACATCTAACTGTTCAAGATGCAAATCTTCTACCACCACTAGACTTAAGATAGTCCTAATTGAAGTCATCTTAACAACAGGAGAAAATATTTCATCAAAATCAATACCTTTTTTCTGCGCAAACCCCTTTACAACAAGTCTGGCCTTGTACCGCTTCTTGCCTCCTTCTTCTTCCTTCAACCTGTAAATCCATTTGTTCTGCAATGCTCTTTTACCAGCAGGCAAATGAACCAGATCCCAAGTCTGGTTTCCTACCAATGAGTCCATCTCCTCATTCATGCCTTGCTCCCACTTCTTTCTAGTTTCCACCTGCATTGCTTCTTCATAACATTCTGGTTCACCAGCATCAGTCATCAACAAATAATACATTGAATGAGAGTATCGTTCAGGGAGTCTACTTAACCTGGTAAATCTTCTTATAGTTGCAGGAGTTTAGGCACTTGCTACCATTCTTGATTTTCTGGCACCTTTGGAACTTCATTTTCTGTAATTTCATCAAGTACTGTGTACTCCGTGTTTTCCTTTTCTTGTTTCTTTCCCTGCAACTGATTTTTATACATGACCTTTTCATTGAATATGACATCTCTACTTCTAATGATTTTGTGATTTTCATAATCCCATAAACGATAACCAAAATCATCAACCCCATATCCAATAAAGGTACATTTCTTGGATTTAGCTTCAAGCTTTGTTATATTTTCTTTATCAATATGGACAAATGCTTCACAACCAAACGTTCTCAGAAATGAGTAGTTTACTTTTTTATCTGTCTATGCCTCCTTTGGAATACCACCATCCAAAGCACTTCAAGGTCCTCTATTTATTAAATAAACAATAGTATTTACAGCATCCGCCCAAAAATGTAAGGGCAACCTTGCATGCAGTCTCATACACCTTGCACGCTCCATGATCGTTCTATTCATCCTTTCTGACACACCATTTTCTTGTGGTGTTCCTGGGACTGTCTTCTCTCTATGAATCCCATGGTATGAACAGTAATATCGAAGTCTTTGCCGCAGTACTCACCTCCATTATCAGATCTGAGACACTTCAACCTTTTTCCTGTCTCATTCTCAACCAAAGCTTTCCACTTCTTAAAAGTAGCAAACACATCAGATTTCTGTCTAATGCAATAAACCCAAGTTTTCCTAGTTGCATCATCAATAAATGTAACATAATAATGAGAGCCACCAAGAGATTGTACCTGAGTTGGTCCCCATACATCTATATGCACTAGCTCTAACTTTTCATTCTTCTTCTGTTTCCCAACCCTGAGAAATATGACTCTTCTGTTTTCCATAAACACAGTTTTCACAGAATTCCAAACTGACCTGCTTCAAATCTGGCAGCAACTTCCTTGAGTGGAGAATCTGCATCCTCTTCTCACTCATGTGGCCAAGCCTATGATGCCATAATGCTGTATCTGTTCCTGTGGAAGTTAAAGAGATAGAATGGTCAGTATTATGAGGACATAAATACAACGTACCTATCCTGTCTCTTTTTGCTATCACCATTGATCCTTTAGTCATCTTCCACCATTTTTCTTCAAATGTAGATAGACAGCCGCCATCTCCTAACTGCCCTGTTGAGATCATATTTATTTTCATAGCAGGAATATGCCTAACATCTTTCAACAGCCAGTCAGTTCCATTCTTAACTTTTATCCATACCTTACCCATTCCAACAATTTTACATAGCTCATCATCACCCAATAAAACATGTCCAAAATCGCCAGGAACATACTCATGAAAGTATTTCCTATGGAGTATAGCATGACATGAAGCTCCTGAATCTACTACCCAATAATCACTAGTATTATCTAATGCAAGAATCAAAGCATCTTGTAACACATCACCTGCCACATTTGCTTCCTGGGTAGTTTCCTTCTGTGCATCTCCTTTCTTCTTTAGAGATCTGCAGTCTTTCTTCAGATGTCCTTTCTTTCCATAGTTCCAACACTCTATTTTTCCCAGTCTGGACTTGGATCTTCCTGTTTTAGACTTGCCATGATTACCTTGGCTCTTTCCTCTCTCCTTTTGTCTTCCCCTGCTCTCCATGGTCAACGCATTACCTGATGTCTCATCTGTGCCTTTTCTTCGCATTTCCTCACTAAGAATAACACCAATAACATCATCAAATTTCAAGGTGTTTGAACCAAAGATAGAGTTACTTACAGCCATGACCAAGCTATTCCAGCTTTGTGGCAATGAACACAAGATTAGAAGAGCCCTAACCTCATCATCAAAGTTCACACTTACAGAAATTAGCTGATTTGTAATCATATTAAACTCATTTAAATGATCAGTAACAGATCCACCTTCAGACATCTTCATATTAAATAAACGCTTCATTAGAAATACTTTGTTGGAGGCCGAGGGTTTTTCATACAGCTTACCCAGTGCGCTCATCAAACCCTCCATTGTCGTTTCTTTTGAGATATTGAAAGCCACCGACGAAGCCAGGCTCAACCGTATTGTTCCCAGAGCCTTTCTGTCAAGAACCTCCCATTCTTAGTCCTTCATAGACGCCGACTGCTTTGCTCTTCCTCCCAACGGTAGGAATAGATCCTTTTGGTACAGATAGTCCTCCATTTGCATCTTCCATAACTGGAAGTTTTGGCCGTTAAACTTCTCAACCTTAAACTTTCCTTCTTCCGCCATTGCTCCCACTCGAACCATAAACCATAGCTTCCTGCGGGTTTATCTGTCAAATAGACCTTTAGCGCTGATACCAATTGTTAGAAAAATAGGATCGCAGAGCAATAACAATAAACATAAATGCAAATATAATCACACACACATTACAAGAGAGACACAGATATATCGTGGTTCACCCCAACTTGGGATACGTCCACACTGAAGTTGTCAGTCCTTATTATTATTCCGTCCAGCAAAGTGAAGGGATACAACCTGCAGCACAGCCGCTGCACTTCCTCTTCACTGTCTCACAGTCTCTTTTCTGATCTTACAGATCTTTACAATGCATAAAACCTAATACATCATTTTCTAGCCATATTACAATGTCTTTCTTTTATAGGGTAAATACAATGGGAAAATACCACGGGATACCCAAAACCATGGGTCCACAAAACAGCTGGCGAAAAAAGCCCCAAAATTTTTCCTCGGGGGCTACGCCCCTGAACCCCCTTTCTTGAGGGCGCTGCCCCCAAACCCCCGCCGGGGGACCGTTGGCCCCCAGACCCCCCAGCCAGGGGGGATGGTCCCCCCTGGAACTACGTGGGGGGGCGATGCCCCCCCATAGGGGTGAGTGTACAGTCTACCTACATATCATATAAAATTGGGGTACAAACACGCCTGAAACAATATCATCTATGAGATTAGAATATCTGACTCCACAACCAACATGCTCTACCCCAAAATGTGAAGGCCCTTCAATCATTTAACAACCAGATCAATTTCATTAGGAGGTTCATTCCTAACTTAGATGAATTATTGAAGCCAATGCATAAATGGTTAAAAAAGGAGGCTAAGTTTGAATGGACAAATGAAGGAAGAAAAGATTTCTAGTGTATCAAGGATGCTATTTCTAGATAAATGGTCCTAACAAGCCCTGAGTATTCTAAATAATTTCATATCTTTTCATTTGCCTTAGAGGATACAATTGCGGGGGTCTTGCTCCAAATGAATGATGAAGGGTAAGAGAAACCTATCACATTCTTGAGTAGAGCCTTACAAAACTCAGAGTTAAAATACACCATCATGGAAAAGCAGGCCTATGCTCTTTTCAAGTCCCTCAAGCACTTTAGATTTTATGTTGGATATTCAAAATTGGTTGGTTATGTGCCTCATTTAGCGGTCAAAGACATATTGTCTTAGCAAAATTGTTTGGGATTAAGAGGCCAAAAGTGGGTTTCCAAGATTCGGGAATATGACTTAGAAATTAAACCCATTAAGCTTGTCAAAGGTCAAGGGCTTTCCCGCATGATGGAAGAAGGGAACACGCAAGCATTGGAAATGGTTTTTCATAGTAGCGATTCAATGCTAGTCAAGTCAATAGATCTTCAACATTTAGAACAACATCTGTGGTATACATATATCATTTCTTTTCTGGTTAACCTTACTTGCCTAGCTCATTTAGTTCGTCATAAAAGAAGGGATTTAAGGTTAAAGGCCACCAAGTATTGTATTACACAAGATGGATTGGGTTGGAGGAACCTCGATGGGCTAATACTTAGGTTTTTCAATGATCCAGAGTCTAAAAAACTCTTGGATGAGTTTCATTCAGGATTCTATGGAGCACTTTGTGGTGAAAACAACAACCCACAAGATCCTTAGAGTGGGTTATACTAGCCAGTTTGTTCTCAGATGTTCACAAGTTTGTCAGAAGTTGCCAACAATGTCAGTTGTTCACTGGGAAGCAAAAGTTGGCTGTCTTACCTTTACAACCAGTGGTAGTACAAGCTCCTTTTCAGCAATGGGGTCTTTATTTTATTGATCAATTAAAGACAATTCAAGTAATGGACATACTTGGATTCTTACGGCAATCAATTATTTTACCAAGTGGGTAGAATCCATTCCCACTAAAGCAACAACCGACAAGGTAGTCATGAAATTCCTTGAAAATCAAACCATAACTAGATTCGGTGTGCCAACTAAGGTAACAACTGATAATGCCCAAGCCTTTAGCTCAACAAAACATTCCTCATTTTGCTTTAAGTATGGCATTATCCTACCCCATTCATCGAATTATTATTGTAAAGGCCCAAACTACTCATAACAAGGGGAAAAATTCAATTACTAAATTCCACGGGAGTTACAAAATATTTTTTTAACATTAACCATAAATATAGCTACAAATTTGTTATCTGCCACAGACCCAATTGTTTTCTTATGCGAATACAAATGATTCAAACAAATAGAGAAGAGAGAAATACAATCAAGTATACATACCTGAACTCGTAAGTTAAACTTACAGATGCACATTTGAAGCCGAGAGGACGTCCATCAACTCAACAACTAATCCTCATGAAACCATGTGTGGGGAAACCGCTCTTCTCCCAATCAATCCCTCATTCAAATATTGAGAGCCCCCGAGCCCTCATTCAACAATACCAAGCCAACCGCATATCATAAAAAAAATCCTATCCTACCCTCCGCCTCCAAACCTCCATCTTTTCCAAACATTCCAGGCCCTCCGGAAGAGGACAAGGATCCAAGAAGAAGATCCCCTTGCGCTTCTCCTTCCTCCTACTTAAGATTTTGCAAGCTTCCCTCGGATGGACACATTTCCACATGCAAAATCGCCATGCAAATTCTACTAAATATATATTCTTTTCCCTTTTCAACCCCTTATTGCGCCGAGAGGCGCTCTACAACCCAGTATGGGAGAGATCTTGTAACGTGATGTAACGTTAGTAACCTTAGTAAAAAATAATAGTGATAATGAATATTATGGGAGAGATCTTGTAACGTGATGTAACATTAGTAACGTTTGTAACATTAAAGTAAAAAGTAGTAAATATTATGTCGGCCAAAAATAATAGTGATAGTGAATATTATGGGAGAGATCTTGTAACGTGATGTAACATTAGTAACGTTTGTAACCTTAAAGTAAAAGGTAGTAAATATTAAAGTAAAAAGTAGTAAATATTATGTCGGCCTAATAATGGACTCTACAGCTTCCTGATATTAAAGTAAATATTGAAGTAAAAAGTAGGCAGTGTCATATATTTACTAAAAGTAGTAAATATTAAAGTAAAAAGTAGTAAATATTATGTCGGCCTAATAATGGACTCTACAGCCCAGTATGGGGGAAAGTAATTAAAAAATAGATGTTCGTTTATAAAATAAAAACTTAAAACTTAAACCCGGATCTATCAATCAAGAGAGATCAAATTTCTTGAGTTTAAATTTAAAAAAAGAAATACACCTCAAAA
This sequence comes from Larix kaempferi, assembly GCA_027924585.1. NCBI lineage: Eukaryota > Viridiplantae > Streptophyta > Pinopsida > Pinales > Pinaceae > Larix > Larix kaempferi. The sequence continues at coordinate 2,371,208 of BSBM01000387.1, forward strand.
AATTGGATCCCTCTCGGTGCTTGATAGATACGGGTTTAAGATGGATCTATGTTGGTTTAACCTAAGCCATGATTACTTAAGCTTAATTTGTCGAGTTATATATTTTTATTCTTATGAATCCCATGCCCTTGAAATATTATAATATAAACCTACATAGTCTAATACTATCGTGGAGGGATAGGACCTACTCGTGTGGCCATCACAAGTATGTCCCATGTCTACACTATAACCATGACATGGCTCCTAGCACTAATGCAATAAGTGACAAAGGGCATTACAATTATCCCCAAGGAAATGGTCTAGCTGAGTCAAGTAACAAAAATTTATTGACCATTATTGAAAAAATGGTGGGGGATAACAAGAAGTCTTGGGATAGCAAAATCAAATTTTCACTTTGGGAAGATAGAATAACTAAGAAAAGTGCAACGGGAAAGAGCCCCTTTGAGCTAGTATATGGCCTAAATGTCACCTTGTTGATTCACCTTAAGCTTCCAATATATCAGATGCTTCAAGCCTTCAACTCAGACTAGGATGCAATTCATAATAGAGTAAATTAGTTGATTGAGTTGGATGAGAAAAGGAGAAGGGAAGTAGACCAAAGTATAAGAAATCAGGATAAAGTAAAGAGGACCTTCAACAAGTATTCTATACCAAGGGCCTTGCAGAAAGGGGATACAGTTCTGTTATGGGATAAGCATAGAGAAAAGCCAGGGAAGCATGGAAAATTTGACAGTCTTTGGATGGGACCATACATCATCCGTGAATTGGCTGGCAACAGTTCTTTCTACCTCAGCTAGATGGATGGAGAGAAGTTGACCCTCCTAGTGAATGGTCAACTTCTCAAGTTATTCTTCAACGACATTATCTGATGCTCATGGGGACATCTTCTGTATCATAACACTTTCTAACCCTTTCCGTACTTTACTTTTCATTTTTTTTGTACATTAGTTTGTATATGTAACATTAATTTTTCTGATTTATGTGCTTATATTCTAGTGGGTAAAAGATATTTCATTTCAAATCTAGATCTAGCATAAAGTAGCTTTCTTTTTCTAGTCGAGTTTAAGATAGATATAAAGGCTTGAAGAATAAAGTTACATTGTAGTTTTAAAGTTGTATCTAGCATCTTAAAGTGCCTTTATTTGTTGCCTCAAAAGGGCAAGTAAAGACCCTAAGAAGGCAAGTTTTATAGCTTGTCTTACTTAGTTAATTTGTGTTTTTTCTTACTTAGTTTTATTTCATTTTTGGGGGATTTTACTAACGTTGTTCAAAGACACTTCTAAATTGTTTTTGAGCACTTTTTACAATATTTTCTTTGTTGTTTTTTCACTTTTAACAAATAGGTAAGCGGAAGTGTTGGCCAAATTTCGAGGATGTGAACCATCCAAAGTACTAGAAACTCCCCTTTTCACCTTAAGTCAAATTTTCAAACTCTGTAATCCTATTGGATCCTAAATTATAAAGGACCAAAGGCATCCCAAAAATTGTAAAGAAAAAAAACCATAAAAGAAAAACAAGTGGGCTACCTAGCGCCCACACCCCATCCCCCTAGGGGGAATCTGTGTCGTCTCATTTCATGGTTTGCTTTTCTCAGTTTTTCTTGTTAGTTTTGCTTTAGGTACTAACCTGTATATTAGTGTTCTTTATTTCCTTAAAGTAGATTAAATCAATTTTGCACACATACCACTAAAATAGTTTCATTTCAGTTATTTCCTTATGTTAAAGTAACAAACTTTGATTCGGTCCCCCATATGCTCATGTGAACACTGCAGGCCTTTGGCCGTATTGATGTGACAATCAGAAAGGGGATTTGAGTGCCCAAACCAAGAAACAAACCCACTCCTATACAACTTACCAACTAATAATAAAACATACCAAGAGCACTTTCAAAACTGTTACTTTCAACAATTTGTATTTACTTGCAACACTGGTCTTCCCCCCCCCCCCATATGCTCTTGTGAAAACTACAGGCCTTTGGCTAGATCGGTGGGACAATCAGAAAAGGGATTCAAGTGGCTAGTTTAATAGGATAATCCACTAAAATATTTATTGTCAAAGTGAGGGGTTTACAATGAACTTACTACAGATTCAGGGGGCTGCTCTAAGCAAACTTTATGTCTTGCCCTGTTGAACACCTAGTATAGTTGCTTTGCACTCACCATTGAGGATAAAGCCTAAGTGGGCCAAACCAAGAAACAAACCCGCTCCTAAACAACTCACTAACTAATAATAAGAAAGTGAAGAGTCACTTGGGGAGTGAAGAGACAAAGTCACTTGGGAAAGTGAAGAGACAAAGTCATTCTCACAATTAATAAAAAGAGAAGTAGGAGAGTTTAGACACACATTTCCAAAGTGAGGAAGTGTGAGAGGTACGTATCACAAGAGAAAGAGAGGTTTGAGCTGAGTTAAGGAGAAAGAGGAAAAGGCAACCAAGAGGGACATGCATTCCCATATTTACTCAACAAGAGGTGGGGCACAATGCTCAAGGAGAAAAGTGGGCACGAGTTCCAAGGTAGAGAAACAATGAATGTTGTTATGTTCTCGTGGAAATAGAAGCCATAAAACATAAGTAATTTGAGGCCATACAGTTGAGACAGTGAGGCTGTATAACATAGAAATCGAGGCAGACATTGGGAACATGATTCGAGGTGAATTTGATGTACTTTGTACTTTTGTTTTGCACTATTCTCAAGCTGATTTTCTGCTATCAAAGAATTTGTAATCTACAGGTTGTACTTTAGAACACTAAGCATTATTTCTATGCAAGAGTTTGGGCTTGTTGATTGGATATTCTTTTGCACATTTTCCAAGGAAAATATTCTCATAGTGTCTGAGAAAGTACTGTGTACTATATGATGTAATTAATTTTTTGTTGTACTCTTTCATATATTTTATCCATAAGCTCAGTAAAAACGCTCTTGCTGGTTTTCCCCAAGTGGTGGGGTTTTTCCAGGGTCTAATTTTGACAAAAAATATATTGTGTCACTTCATTTATAACAATCTACTGATGTGATTTTCTTCCACTGTAATAAATTTATTTAGTGTTGTAAATTAGCTTTCAATAACATTTAAATTTCTTACTAGTCAAAAGTGGTTATTTTCATGCATCTAGAAGACTAATTTTAGAGGTTGCTAAGTACTGTTGGACTGTGTTTAAGTCTTATTTTTCAATAGAATTCACTAGGAATATATGATTTTTGAGGGCTTTGATTTAATAAATGAGTAAAAAATCATTTTTTTCGCTGCCACTCTTGGCCAAAAAGTGTTACCCATCTTCATGGATTCACCCTATTAATTATTTAATAACGTGAATTCATGGATATGGGTAAGATTTCTTAACAAGGAGGGTGGAGGGAGAAGATGCATTCTCAATTGAGATATTAAGTGGTCATTCAAGCTTATATAACACTTAATAGTATTTTAAAATAAAAAATTGCAAATCATATTATTTATATACAAAAAATTGCAAACAAAAACACAAATACAAAAGTGTTCATCATTGTTAGACTTAATGAGAATTTTGAACTAGGGGTGGTTGTTGGACATTAATGAGAGTCTAGGAAAATTAATTGATTGAGGCATTGAAACTAAATTGGTTGTGGCATCTACGTGATGGGATGGACGTTGACGGTATTCACCATGTTCGGATTGGTGTTCGAAAGGAAGAGGATTGGTGCTACTATCTGTTGTAATAGCACTGGCACGGGGCCCGAATACTACGAAGGGAATGTGCAATCAGGATTAGCTCGGAAATGATAAACCCAAAATCATTATAACATATAAAGGGAAGGAGAAGAATTCTGTAGTAGAAGAGATCTCTTCCATGGTTTTAACAAAGGTGAAGGAGAAACTTATCTTGGGATCACAGTGAAGAATGTTGTGGTCACTATTATTGCATATTTCAATGATTATCATAGGAAAGCAACAAAGGATGCAGGTGCCATCTCCATGCTAAATGTTATGAAAATTAGCAATGAGTCCATTATTGATACCATTGCCTATGGACTAGATAAGAAGACTAGCGATGTTGGTGAGAAGAATTTCCTTATATTTGATTTGGGTAGAGCTACTATTGATGTCTCTCTACTTACATTTGAATATGGTATTTTTGATGTGAAGACTATTTTTGGTGATACACATTTGGTGGAGAATATTTTGATAATATATTGGTGAACCATATTGTATAGGAGTTTAAGAGAAATCATAACAAGGACATCAATGGTAATTCTAGATCCTAACTCATAACCTCCAAATCAAAAGTGAGGCTGAATAACCTAACATATTGGTCTATTGAGATATACATAAGGGTAGGATCTGTTAGATTTTGAGCATTAATTCAAAATGATCTAGGATCTTATCTGAGAGAATAACATGTACAACATATCAATCACAAGAGATAATCGCAAGAGACAATAGACACATAGTTTCCTCGGGGAAAACCAAGAAGGTGAAAAACCCCGCAACTTCCTCAGAGATAGAAAGAGCAATGATACAAAACCCAAATACAAGAGATAGTCTCCTAGCAGCTTCTCCTCCTCCACTTGTGCACAACTCTCACATGAGAGAATAGATGAGTGAGTGAATGATCAAATAGAGTGACACCCTCACTCTATTTATACAAAAATTGACTTGCCTAATAACCTAACTGGGCCGACCTCTCTTAGAGTGGTATAATAACCCATCACATATAAGTTGTGACACTTGTAATGCAACTTGCGACACTTGTAAATACAAATGACGACACTTCCATACAAAGGAATAAAAACATCTTTGTAGGGATACAATATATATATATATATATATATATATATATATATATATATATATATATATATATATATATATATATATATATATGAAATACATTCCGAAGTTACATATACATCAACACTCCCTCTTAACTAGTGTAATATCCTTGGGAAGATTCGACCAAGATATGAACTCAACTTCAGAAATTTTAATAAAATTCACTGGATAAATTTCTTAATAATTTTTCAGACAGAGCAGGAAGTTAGTGATAGGGATGGAGACTAAATCTGAGGATGGTGGGATGAAATTTCAGTTTTGGAATTTGTATGGGGAAATGTGCAACAACAAATAATAATATTAGAGGGAGAGTCCTAAGCACAAAGCACTGGGGCCATTTATGTTTCAAACATCAGCCAAGATGAAGTCTACTCCAAAGCTTCTTGGGCGCACCAGCATATGCTTACTAGACTGGGTGGGTACAAGACTAAGTTATTATGGTAAAATAGGTTCAATGGCTGCTCTGGACAACAATCAGAAATATTTGGGAAGAGTAGGAGTGGTTTGGAAGTTTTAGACCCTGTCGGGATGACAGAGCTAGTCAATTTTCAATCTTTACAAATAGTGGGTATATCCTTCCAAATTATTAAAGTATGAGCTGATATATCTTGTATGGTATATTAATGACCTCCTACAACTTACAGAAAGTAGATATGACATTTAGAATAAATTTGACAGTCATTTTAATGAAACTAGTCATTAAGAATGCTCAATGAGCTAGTCTTCTATTTTGAGTTAATTAATGACTTTATTTAAATGTAATGCTCTGTTATGAAATATTAGAATGCTCTGATATAATGTATTTAACAGCAGCAAGTTGAAATATTACTCACTGAACCAAGTTTGTACTCATTTAATAGCTCCTGCTTAGTACAATGACTTATAGACTAGGAAATCCACTCATAGGACCATAGAATGACTGGAAGAAGAGAGGTAATGATCAAATATCTGTTCTAAAGGTGTATTCCAATATTCAAAAGGTATGAAACAGAGTATGGGCTGTGCACTGAGTCTCTGGATAAGTATGGAGAGCCATCCACAGATCTTCTCTTCCTTATGGGGAAAAACACCTCCAAATCTAGCTGAGGTTGTAAGCAGTGATGAGAAGAAGAGAATGGATTAGTTTTGAGAGTGATTTCTGATACTGGGAATTACTGTTGGCTGAACATATGGATGTACCAACCCTCCATCAATCCTTGGGCGCATTCACTAGAGCATTCATCTTCAACTAGAGAAGCTTCACCAAAACTAGCTATAATTTCACTGTATGAGAGATCTTCTCTTCAAACTGACCGTGTGACTTCAATGCTAAACTGATCTGAATGTTATTGGATGTAGCATCACATTCTGGACCTGCATAACACTCACTAGAAACTCATGGGGCCTTGGGGAACATCTCCCAAGCAAACTTGTTGAGGCACATCACTCAACTAGAGAGGCTCAGAGCTCTCAAACCAAAATTGCAAATGACAAAAGTTATCAAATGGAGTTGGTTGACTTCTTTTATAAACTTCATGATGACTTGCTGAGCAAGTTCTTGGCTTGGTGACCTGTGAGAGTAGGTTACCCACTTTCCCATCCTACTCCAAAGCCATGAGGGCGCATTTCTTGAGGAGAATAACAACTCTTGGCTTTGAAAACTTTCTTTCCTTTGCCTCCCTTCACTGAATTTGGAAAGTGCGCTATAGGAAGATTTTTCTGGATGTTGCTAATTTCATTCTGGCTGCTTTTCCTATTATTTCCACTTTCTTTACTTTCCTTCTTTTTCCAGTTTTTCTATTTGCTTTTGCTAGTTTCTAATTTGTTCTTCTTGCCTTCTTTCCTCCATTGGATTTCTTGACTTTTCTGAGACTTTCCATTAAGGCAAGAGTGGTCCACATGACCAAATTCGACCCCCTAGCCACATTATCACCACTTGCCAATATTTATTAATAAAAATATTCCAACTCAGAATTAATTCAAACTTCAACATTTAATCAATTAATTAATAATTAATTAATTCATGTGGTATAATTGCCTAAAAAATACCCCCTACTCCATTTTGGAAACATATTCCACATGGGTGCCCTCTTGGCCCACTTGATCACTATCCATTAATTTTATTTATCAAAATTACCTTTAATAAATAAATTTGCCAATTTGTGAGACTTAGGCTAAAATGAATTCTAAGCAACTAGAATTAATACCATTTAATTCCCTTAGGGGTTGATCTTGCCCCCTTTCAACCATGGTACTGGGTGAGCCAAAATTGGGGACATGACAGTCCTCCCTTCCCAAGATTGCTTGTCCTCAAGCAATGTTAGGATTCCACCCAGCTTCTGCTGCACCACTCTGATTATAATTGTCCCCATCCACTAAACAATCTGAAAGTTAAACTTGGGGGCTTCAAAAATATATAAAAGAAATGCAAGATGAATATGAAGAATAAACTGTACTGCAAACTCTATCTGCACTAAATCACGAACAAAAATCTTAACCCAGTTAAGATAACTGAGTAGAATTCCTGGATCCCACTGCTTCCTCGGTAAGGACCCAAGTTTTTCTGCCCCCCTTTGGAAATTTGTCACTCCAAAGAATGCCTGGATCCCATGGTCCCCGCTGAATACCATCCATTATCACTGTTACTTGTGAAAATTTATCACTCCAGGGTATGCTAGGATCCATCCAACATGCTGGAAGTGTGCCACTCCCAATGCAAAACTGAATAGCTGTGTGACTTCTCCACCAAACATAGAGCTTCTTGAGAGCATGCAAGTCAGAATGCATCTCTTGTTCATGTGCACTAGAGACATCTAATAGCTACAAAATACATCTTTGCTGCAGCTCACATGTCAGGACAATGTCAGTTATAACAAAAGATTTACTGCAGAAATAAAATAACCTTTTACCTTCCAGGGTCTTCATTGCAATGTTGCATCTACCCATCCAGCCAATGGATGGAACGACACTTTCATTTTCTGAACCATATGGAATGTGATCAGCCATATGTATATCCTCCTCAAATGAATAGATCTCATGATCTGTATGGAACTCCATTGGTGCTCCCCTCTTCATCCAATGGCTCAACTCTCTGCCATTGATCCAAGGGTGCAACACTCCATCAAATGAACCACACTTTGGAAGCAAGTGTAGATATGATTCCTCCTTGTCAAAAGTGGTCGCACACACTTGCATGGGTTGCCTCCACTGCTGTGGTTTAAGGAACATGTCATCGGCCTCAATTTTAGGATCATCCTATTCATCATGTGACACCAAGAGGAAGAATCCTTTTACCCAATTTCCATTCCCAAAATTTGTGGCTGAATGTGAAGTGGGGAATGAAAGATGGTGAGCCAGGCTTCTAAACATTTCATCCACTGAAGTTGTGGATGTATCCTCTCCATTGATTGTTGATCCATCTAGGGTGTACTCATCTGGCTCTTCCTTGGAAGAGTGACTTTCTTCAATGAACCCCTCAAGTTCATTCTGGAAAAGGTCATGTGCTTGTTTTTAATCAACTTTGTCTGCACATTCCTCAAGCACATACCAGACAGATTGTTCCTCATGATCCACCAACTCATGAGGTTCCTCCCTTGGAACATGAACTAAATCAGCCATGTTATTGTGACTTTGTGAAAGCTGGGAGGTAAAAAGTGATTCTGGCAACTTTTCATTAAGCTGCTCAATCTGATCCTCAGATTCTTGATAAGCACCATGAGTACCAATCAAAGAATCCTGGGTGGTTTCCAACATATGAGTGAGCTTGCTGATCTCCTCATCATTCCTTATTGCAGCATTATAGTACATATTCACAAGCTCCAACAAGTGATCTCTATCAGAAATCAGCTGAGAGAAATTTCCTTTTAGGCTTCCTACTACTTCCCACATGTGCAAAATTTTTTCAACAAAGGGTTGCTCTTCCATTGATGCAGTTCTCCAACATCAGTGAAAGATCAAAGCATTAAGTTCATGGAGGTTTTTCAGTGCCTCCTTGATTTTCTCCTCACTCATTTTCAATGGTCCAATTAGGGCAAGAAGTTCTAGCTGGTGAACCTCCTCTTCTGCTTCTTGTAATTCAGCCTTCTCCCAATTCTGAATTCTGACACTAGAAGGCTCTTCTAATCCATCATTCTCACTGGAAGTGGCTGCCATCTTGGGCTGCAACAAAGGCATGCAAAAATAAGAATTGCAAACATACCTTTGTGCCCAAATTTCCTCCTCATGTGGTGTTTTTATGGCAGCATGTTTCTTTCTAAAATCCTTGGTTCACACCCAACTGATTTGGGCTTGTCTTCCACCTCAACCTGAAGTTCCAATGATGATTTCAGATTTGATTGATGTTCTTCTTTTGGATATGATACAAAATATGTTCTACCCTCATCAATCTTCCACATATCTTCTGCACTTATCTTGAAATCACCCACGAAGAAATTGGGAGTGATTTCACCATCCTCATTGCCAACAATCGAATGTTTGACTATTGGACCTTTAGTTGTGCATGGATCTTTTTCCTCTCCTTCTAACGAAGGATTTGGTGAATCATCATCCTCATGGCTGCTGGAAGTATGCTGATATCTAACCACGGTATTCCCTCTTTCTTCCACACCTTGAGGGTCTCCTAATGTTCCCATAGTCACTGGTTTCTGAGGAGCTAAGCATTGAGAATTAAATGCTTCATTATGGGGAACTAGTTTCTCCACATCAGGGCACACCTTATGGACAATGTATTCTATGTTATTCTGTTGATTTCCAAAAGGAACATGGGTACAAAAATCTGATTGAGGTCCATACCTTTTCATCATACTTATCCCTTCAAACGACGGAGCTGTGGTGCCTTGTTCTGCCACCCAATCTTTGGGTTCACATCCAACTGATGTGTGGTCATCTTCTGATTCACTATGTAGCTCATGTGATGACTTTGGATCTGATTTAGGTTCTTATTTTGGATCTGATCCAAAGTATGTCTTACCATCCTTAAGCTTACCAAGCTCCTTTGAGGTGATCTTGGAATCCTCTACATAGAATCTTGTAGTAGATTCTGCTCCCAATCTACCAACAACCTCATGATTAGTGTTTGGGTCTTGCTTCCCCAAACAAAATAATGAAGCTTCTTCCTTGGTTGTTTTAGGGTCAGGATTCTTGGAGGCTCTTTTGGAAGAGGATCCAAACATTCTTGTGAGGTGTAAATAACATGCATCCACTGAAGCTCTTGCTTCTTTTAGGTACTCTTCAGAAGTAGGTTGATATTTGGCTATGGAACATGCAACCTTTTCCTGCTTATAGATATCGGAATAACCATAGCCTCTTCTGCCAATCATGATTTCATGGGTCATACTTGTAGAGGGTACTTCTCGAAATTATTTTTCCTCATACTGTCTACAATACTCTTCATACCGCTCAACAAATTCATCATCATATTGCTCATAAAAATCCTCATCAGAGTAAGAATCTTCTTCACTAAATATTGACATGATTGCCAATTCATGAAATTAAGAGTCTTCATTCCACAGGAGTAGAGGAAAGAGATATGATACCACTGTAATATCCTTGGGAATATTTGACCAAGATATTAAGTCAACTTCATAAATTTTAATAAAATTCACTGGATAAATTTCTTAATAATTTTTCAGATAGAGAAAGAAGTTAGTGATGGGGATGGAGACTGAATCTGAGGATGGTGGGATGAAATTTCAGTTCTGGAATTTGTATGGGGAAATGTGCAGAAACAAATAATAATATCAGAGGGAGAGTCTTAAGCACAAAGCACTGGGGCCATTTATGTTTCGATTTTCAGCCAGGCTGAAGTCTACTCCAAAGCTTCCTAGGCGCACCAACATATGCTTACTAGACTCGGTGGGTACAAGAATGATTTATTATGGTAAAATAGGTTCAATGGCTTCTCTGGACAATAATCATAAATATTTGGGAAGAGTAGGAGTGGTTTGGAAGTTTTAGACCCTGTCGGGATGACAGAGCTAGTCAATTTTCAATCTTTACAAACAGTGGGAAAATCCTTCCAAATTATTAAAGTATGAGATTATATGGCTTGTATGGTATATTGATGACCTCCTACAACTTACAGAAAGCAGATCTGGCATTTAGAATAAATTTGACAGTCATTTTAGTGAAACTAGTCATTAAACAATGCTCAATGAGCTAGTCTTCTATTCTGAGTTAATTAATGACTTTATTTAAATGTAATGCTCTGTTCTGAAATATTAGAATGATATGATATAATTTAATTAACAGCATCAAGTCGAAATATTACTCACTGAACCAAGTTTGTACTCATTAAATAGCTCCTCCTCAGTACAATGACTTATAGACTAGGAAATCCACTCATAGGACCATAGAATGACCGGAAGAAGAGAGGTAATGATAAAATATCTGTTCTAAAAGTGTATTATTATCTTCAATGGGTATGAAACAGATTATGGGCTGTGCACTGAGTCTCTGGAGAAGTATGGAGAGCCATCCACAAATCTTCTCTTCCTTATGGGGAAAAGCACCTCCAAATCTAGCAGAGGTTGTAAGCAGTGATGAGAAGAAGAGAATGGATCAGTTCTGAGAGTGATTTCTGATACTGGGAATTACTATTGGATGAAAATATGGATGTACCAACCCTCCATCAATCCTTGGGTGCATTCACTAGAGCATTCATCTTCAACTAGAGAAGCTTCACCAAAACTAGCTAGAATTTCACTGTATGAGAGATCTTCTCTTCAAACTGATGTGTGACTTCAATGCTGAACTGATCTGAATGTCATTGGCTGTAGCATCATGTTCTGGACCTACACAACACTCATTGGAAACTCATGGGGCCTTGGGGCACATCTCCCAAGCAAACTTGTTGAGACACTTCACTCAACTAGAGAGGCTTAGAGCTCTCAAACCAAAATTGCAAATGACAAAAGTTATCAAATGGAGTTGGTTGACTTCTTTTATAAACTTCATGATGACTTGCTGAGCAAGTTCTTGGCTTGGTGACCTGTGAGAGTAGGTTACCCACTTGCCCATCCTACTCCAAAGCCATGAGGGCGCATTTCTTGAGGAGAATAACAACTCTTGTCTTTGAAAACTTTCTTTCCTTTGCCTCCCTTCACTAAATTTGGAAAGTGCGCTTTAGGAAGCTTTTTCTGGATGTTGCTACTTTCATTCTGGCTGCTTTTCCTAGTATTTCCACTTTCTTTACTTTCCTTCTTTTTTGCTTTTTCCAGTTTTTCTATTTGCTTTTTCCAGTTTCTAATTTGTTCTTCTTTCTTTCTTTCCTCCGTTGGATTTATTGACTTTTCTGAGACTTGCCATTAAGGAAAGAGTGGTCCACATGACCAAATTCGACCTCCTAGCCACATTATCACCACTTGCCAATATTTATTAGCAATATTTATTAATACAAATATTCCAACTCAGAATTAATTCAAACTTCAACATTTAATCAATTAATTAATAATTAATTAATTCATGTGGTATAATTGCCTAAAAAATACCCCCTACTCCATTTTGGAAACATATTCCACATGGGTGCCCTCTTGTCCCACTTTCTCACTATCCATTAATTTTATTTATCAAAATTACCTTTAATAAATAAATTTGCCAATTTGTGAGACTTAGGCTAAAATGAATTCTAAGCAACTAGAATTAATACCATTTAATTCCATTAGGGGTTGATATTCCCCCCTTTCAACCATGGTACTGGATGAGCCAAAATTGGGGACATGACAACTTGGAAGGTATTTCTAGACACAGGTATTTTATCACAAGTTTTCTTCTCTGGATCATCGTCACCGTCATCGTCATCATCATCGTCACGCTGCTGCTATCTCAATCAATCTCTAATCTACTCTTCATAGGAAGTTCTACAGAGCCAACCCTTTTTCATGCTAGATGTAGGCGTAGCCTCCATGTAGGTCTTCATCATCTCTGGGAGCAAGCCATCAAGTAGGGACACCTCAGGACTGATTATGCTTCCTCTACAAAACCTGCAAGATCTCCCAGGATTGATTACACTGCCTCTACAAAACCTACAAGATCTCCCAGGACTGATTACACTGCCCTTGCAAAACCTGCAAGAGCATCTCAGTATTGATTATATGCCTCTGCAAAACTTGTGTACCCTACTGTCACCTCATCGTCTTTAGATCACCTCATAGTCCATGGAGCACAACCTAGATGCACACATATCACAGCACTTACACTCACCGACATAGAAGGACTTTCCTCTGACCATCCGAGAAAGGCTCAGCAATTACATCAATGACCATGGAAGGAATTTCCTCTGACCATGTCGAAAAAGCTCGGCAATGAAATCAACAACCATGGAAGGAATTTCCTCTAACCATGTCGGAAAATCCACGACAATTACATCAATGACCATGGAAGGACTTTCCTCTAACCATGTCGGAAAAGCCACCCCCAGCCCTTACATCTCACAATGGGAGGACTTTCCTACCACCATGTGAGAATGGCCCATGTGCATCTATGTCTCTGGACTCATCACTTCCCCTTGGAAGGAATCTCGATCTGAAGTACGCAAACTTCACTCTGGCCAACGGATTGGTCAATACATTGGCTATCTGCTTGTCTGTCGCAACATATAGGATCTTCACTCCTCCTCTATGCACCATATCCCTGATATAGTGATATTTGATCTCAATGTGCTTCGACCTGTCATGGAACACTGGGTTCTCAGACAACTTCACACAACTCTAGTTGTCACGTAAGATACAAGTAGCATCCAACGGGAGATCAAATAACTCAGACAGTAGCTTCCTAAGCCATACTTCCTGACAACTAGCCGAACAAGCTGCGACATACTCTGCTTCGGCTGTACTCAGTGCTATGCAGGATTGCTTCATGCTAAACCAAGAGATCACACCTGATCCCATACTGAAGCAGCACCCCGAAGTGCTCTTCCTATCTGTAGCACTACCTGCCCAATGTGAATCAACATAACCCTCCAGGTTAAACTTTTGATTCGCATCATACTTGAGCCCATAATCAATTGTACCCTTCAGGTACCTCAGAATATGCTTTACAGCAATAAGGTGAACATGTATAGGATCTGTCAGAAACTGGCTCAAGGTGTTCACCATAAAGCAAATATCTGGTCTTGTGTTCGTCAGGTACATCAAGGACCCAATCATCTGACGATACACCATGACATCAACCATCTCTGATGAAGCATCACTCAACAGCTTCAGGTTCGATGCCATAGGTGTGGCCGTGGCCTTGTAGTCCATCATCCCAATCCGCTTCAAGATCTCTACTGCATACTTCCCTTGTGCAAGGAAGATCCCATCTGCACTTTGCCACAACTCCATCCCTATAAAGTAATGCATCATGCCCAAGTCCTTCATCTCGAACTCGGCATCAAGATTCCTCTTCGTGTCCGTGATCAATCTATCCTGACTTGTAACAAACAGGTCATCCACATACAATAGGAGTAACATTGGATTTCCTTCCTCAACCTTGTAGTAAAGGTTGGAATCCGCTTTACTCTTGGTAAAGCCCAAATTGGACAGGAAGCTATCTATCCTTCCATACCATGTCCTAGGAGCTTGCTTCAAGCCATACAAGGATTTCTTCAATCTGCACACATATGACTCCATGTCATGTGTCTCAAAACCAAGTGGCTACTCCACATACACTTCCTCTTCGACTACACCATTCAAGAAAGCTGTCTTGAAATCCATCTGGTGTATCTTCCACTTCATCACTGCAGCCAGAGCAAGTACTGATCTGATGGAAGTGTATCTGGCTACAGGTGCAAAGGTCTCTTCATAATCTATCCCTTCTTTCTGGGAGAAGCCATGAGCTAAAAATCTTGCCTTGTATTTCTCTATGATACCATCTGCAGCATGCTTGATCTTATAGATCCACTTGGAAGTCACCATAGACTTCCCTTCTGGTCTTGGTACCACATCCCAAACATCATTCTTCATGATCGATTGGTATTCCTCGACCATGTCATCCTTCCATTTTTTCTTTTCCGCTGCTTCTTCATAACTGGAAGGTTCTTTGTTCATAATATCACAGAGTAAGGCAACATAGTTGGTATGTGACCTAGTCCTTTTTCTTTCTCTGTGTTCGTCCTCTGGAATACCATACCTTTCTGCATCTTGGATGAGCTCTCTAGCCCATGCTGGTTTCCTCTTGTGAGAGTTCTTCTCACGGGGTGGATCTACAGGTTCTTGTGGTTCTTCTATTTCACGATCTTCTTCTAGAATAACTTCATTCATGGTGGTGTCTTGTGTTCTGGGTATTCTTGGTCTTCCTTGATTTGATGTATGCTGAGTCTTCATCAAAATTTACATCCTTGTTGACATCAATCTTCTTGAACCCTGGAAAGTAGATTCTGTATGCCTTTGAGCTTTCACTGTAACCCACAAAGATGCCCTTCTTTCCTGAAGGATCTAGCTTTGTTCTCTTTTCCTTTGGAATGTGTGTGTATACTGGACAACCAAATATCCTGAGATGGCTAACTTCTGGCTTCTTACCAGTGAACACTTCTTCTAGTGTTTTGTTGTCAAGTATCTTATGGGGTATTATGTTTTGCACATATACATCTGTCCTTGCTACTTATGCCCATAGGTGCATAGGAAGATCTTGGTCATGAAGCATTTCCCTAGCTTCTTCCATGATAGTTCTATTCTTCCTTTTTGCAACCCCATTTTGTTGTGGATTGTAAGGAGTAGTCAACTCCTTCTTAATCCCTGAATCACTGCATAGCTTCTTGAAGTCTCCTGAAGTGAATTCTCCGCCATTGTTGGATCTAAAGATCTTGATCTTCTTATCAGTTTGATTTTCTATCAAGGCTTTGAATTCCTTGAACTTATCAAATACTTCATCTTTATTCTTCAATAAATGAACCCAAGTCTTCCTAGAGAAGTCATCAATGAAGGAAACATAATATACATACCCACTTAGAGAACTCGAAGACATTGGACCACATACATCTGAGTGGATAATTTCCAAGATTCCCTTTGCCTTGCTTTCACTACTTTGAAATGGCTTCTTTGTGTTCTTTCCCTTTGCACAACCTTTGCAAATTCCTTCATGCTTTGTTTGGATTTCAGGAAGACCTTCAACTGCTTTGCTTGCAATAGGTAGTGTCCTATAGTGCACATGTGCAAGCCTTCTATGCCAAAGTTCACTTGGCTCTACTAAGTTATGAACCAAGGCTTGTTCTGGTTGTCCCTTTAGTTTGTATAATCCTCCCTCTTGCTCTGCAATTATTACTGCATCATTTATAGTCTTACCTTTTGGCAACATAAGCACTTGGCCATCTACAAATGCAACCCTTATGCCTTTTGCATCCAAAGCAGATATGGAGAGAAGGTTCTTCTTGAGACCTGGAACATATAGTACATCTTTCATCTTCATAGATTTTCTAGAGTCTAGTTTATAGGAGGCTTCACCACTTCCTTTTATGGGATACTCGTATTCATCTCCAAGTTCCACCTTGTGTGGTGATTCATGTTCAGATAGGTTTATAAAGGATCCCTTCAATCATGTCATATGTTTGGAAGCCCCACTATCTATAAGCCAATCATTGCTTCCATGAGCAATAGTACCAGTGAGGGCAGAAATTAAAACATACTCTTCATCACTTGAAGAACTTTCACTTTCTTCCCTAGCCCTCTTCCTGGAAGGTTCATCATCCTCTGTAGTGTGAGCATGATGTCTTCTTTTGTTGTTCTTATTCTTGTGAGAGCCATATTTATTATTTCTGGTACAATCCCCGGAATAGTGTCCCTTCTCATCACATGTATAACATCGGACATAGGACACGTTTCTTCGAGGTTTGGGGTCACCCCTTTGATTCTGATGGTGGTGCTTTTCTTTCTTACTGTGGTGGTGTACCTTCTTGTCATCATACTTCTTGGAGTGTGTGGTAAGGGCTTGATCTTCATTCCCCATCTTCTCTTCTTGATCTATAATTCGAGCTTATTCATGTGAGCATTCTTCCCAGAGCCTATTGAATGTGATAAGTTTCTTCCTAGCACAAATTCCTTAGATGAAGGAATCCCATGACCTAGGAAGGCCATTGAGAGTGGTCATCATCACTTCTCCATTTTCTATATCTTCTCCCACTACTTCAAGTTGTTCTTTTATCTGGGATACCCTTGAAAAATAAGACTGCATGGTCTCCGCATTTTGGATCTTGACATGCTTTAGTTGATTCCTCAAGGTCATCTTTCGATTTATGTTCTTCCCTTCAAATAGCTTGGTCAAGGAATCAAACATCTCCTTAGGTGTCTTTAGAGATGACACATGAGGTATGAGATGGTCCTTGATAGAATCAGCAATGATCCTTTTAGCCTTGACCAAGTTCCTCTTATGTAAGGCCTTAGCCTCATCTCCCTCTGGAACTGAAATCTCTTCACTTATGTAGGTGTCCAACTCATTCTCTTCTAGGATTAACCCAATCCTATACTTCCATGCTCAGAATTTATCATCCCCTTCAAGCTTATCCTCAAGCTTGATGTGGTGAGACATATTAATGAGAAAGTCAAATGGAAATAAAATATTTAGGTCATACCACTTGATTTGCTGAAAACTGGATCTGGAGCTGGATTAGGGTTTGTCAGAGAAACCCTAAAAATTCAAAATTTGAATTTCAAAATTTTGAAAGGATAGAAATATGCGCCTTGCTGAGTTGATCAAGCTGGTATACTCCAATTTTGAAAAATGCAAAATTTGACCCCTCAAAATTGCCTTTGAAACTTCCGGATCTACTAGACAGGATCTGGAACTAGGGTTTGATAAAGCCCAGTCTTTTGCCCAACCAAAAAATTCGATCTTGTGCTCCAAACTTCTATTTTTCTAAGGAGCATCTAGCCTTGGTCATAGATTCCAAAAATTCTAACTTTCTCCGAAACTGTAATTTCCCGCAGCAGTGATAGGCCAAAAATTGAAAGTGCTCAGAATGAGATTTTGTTTCGACAGAAAGATGCTCCCTTGATAGGAGAGTCAATCTATCCTCTTGCCTTTGAAGATCTGTGGAGAGAAACCCAAAAATCAAGATTCCCTAGCTTCCACAGCTGCACAGTGTCTTCTTCTCAGGTTAGCTCTGATACCATGTTAGATTTTGAGCATTAATTCAAAATGATTTAGGATCTTATCTAAGAGAATAACATGTACAACATATCAATCACAAGAGACAATCACAAGAGACAATAGACACAGAGTTTCCTTGGGGAAAACCAAGAAGGTGAAAAACCCCACAACTTCCTCAGAGATAGAAAGAGCAATGATACAAAACTCAAATACAAGAGATAGTCTCCTAGCAGCTTCTCCTCCTCCACTTGTGCGCAACTCTCACATGAGAGAATAGATGAGTGAGTGAATGATCAAATATACTGACACCCTCACTCTATTTATACACAACTTGACTTGCCCAATAACCTAATTGGGCCGACCTCTCTAAGAGTGGTCTAATAACCCATCGCATATAAGTTGTGACACTTGTAATGCAACTTGCGACACTTGTAAATACAAATGACGAAACTTCCATACAAAGGAATAATAACATCTTTGTAGGGATACAATATACATATAAGAAATACATTCTGAAGTTACATATACATCAACAAGATCAATTCTCATGAAGGCATGCACACTCAAAACTAGTTGCAATAAGATGTTGAGGAACAACACGATATACAAGACAACTATTCTACCAAGGTGGGGAGCAAATTCTATGATGCAAGTGGTGTGCCATAGGCATGGATACAAAATCCCTCTCATGCTATTGAATATTTCATCTCACCCGTGGAAACCAAGCAACAATACATCAATCTCGATGACCTTGATGAATGCATGGGGATGAAGATTTGTATGGATGGAGAGAATTTTTTTTTATCTACACTCAAGATGCCAAGAAATTGCTGAGATTTTCTTTAAGCTTATTTATTGAGGTTGGACTATATATCTACATATATAGTGCAATATACTTTCTAGTATTGTTTTATTGTTTAAATTCCTTCCAGTTTTTTGTTTTTGCTTTAAGACCTTTGCGGATGGATATCACACATTTGCATTTATTATATCTTCTCTCTTATATGCTTGTAGGTTTATATTTTCATGGAATAACACATATAACATACTGCTAGTCTTATCTAATCAACATTTTTTTTCTTGTGAATACCATGAATTTTCTTGTACACCAACTTAGGGTTTTTCCACACATACTGATTATGGGATTAGATCTATAGATCAACATCATGTGTTCAAATTAATGAGACTATGGTTTTGAATAGCCAAAATTATGGAATATGTACACAGGATATGAAACACTTTTGAAGAGTAAAGTTCTCCAGTAGTTTACAAAGACTATAGTTATAGATCCGTAGGATGACCAATATAAATTTATCATTGATTAGAAGGATGAGGATGTAGGATTCATAAAATAATACATCTCTAGGGTGGTTCCTTTTTATTTTAGTAGGATCAATTGTTTGATTTTTGTTTGGAAGATGAAGAATACTCTATTTGATAAAATAAATAGAATTCATGCAAATTTCCTCACTTGTAGCATTAATTTTCTCCACTAGGTGACCCACTATATCCATCAAATATTGTTGATGTTGGTTCCACTGGGCTTATGCACTATCAAAATGGATCTGCATCCCCATAGCTTGTTGATGCATCTTCCTCCATTATGTGCATATGAAGATGACACATTTTGTAGGTTCACTCTTGGGAGTGGCCCTAGTAATACTCTCATCAACCTCTTGCAAATCAGGCTACAGGTTCTAAAGGCGCACCTCAACAACTTCTAATTCCTCCTTTGCTTGTTGTTGAGGCTACCTCTAGATAACTTGGTCACTAGTGACCTCCACAAGTTACTTCTACAAATATTGATGGGTGACCTATAGCTCTTCCTTTCCATGCTTGATTTTCATGATCCATTGATCTACCTCATCACTGAAAGTAGACCATTACTGAACTTCATTGGCCTAAGTAGGTTGTCCCATAAGTGGCAGCTAATTGATTGGTTGACCACTTGTAATCGAGGGATTGAATGTGATTTTTTTTGGAATTCTGCCTATACATGCTTCTTTGTAGACTACAACATCCTCACCACTCATGCATGGGTATCTTTAGACAAAAATGGAACCACAACAACGTGATCCTAGCATATCCACAACATGGCCTAGTAGGAGATAACATCTTGAGCTAATTATTCCAAATACACCATGATCAATAGGCTCTGTAGTGGAGAATGTGGAAGAGGAGTTGTGATTAGCATGTTATCTTGAATCTCCTCAATATCAATCTCCTTATTCATATTCCTACATTCTGGAACCATTCAAACACTCATTAGAACCATGAGGCACCCAAGGTTGTTCACCACCAATTCCACCTAAACTTGATTTCCCCCCAACATTATCTGTGACTCTATCCCCCATGAAAATTCATTAACGTACTTTAAATGACTAGTTAATTCAAGATCAAATGAGTTGGAAAAGAACCAACTACTCAAGACTCTATTACATATCACATTTTATTTTTCTTTCTTTATTATTACTATTTTTTTTTAATATTACCTTGAAAGGCTTGCAGCATGAAGATGTGTATTAAGTGGTATGTCTAATGCTCATGCAGATTTTCAGTCTACCAGATGTTGAGAAGTTCTCGAAACATTTCTAGAACTAAGGTCAAACTTTACTTAACAACTACTTTTCCATTCAATTTTCCATATATTAAATGATATTCATGAATGGTGCATATTCTAATATTGATAAAGTTTGCAGAGACACAGAATAGAGCGGAAACACAAAAGGGCATATTCATTGCTTTCTCATTATTAAACACACATATATATAGTTTCTCATAAGACTCAAAATACCTGGCTAATATTATGGGCCAGTGAATACCATGAGTCAACTAATGTATTAGTCAACAACTAACTCAACTAACTAACCAAATTGAAACATGAGATTACAACTCTTAACACACCCCCTTAATCTCAAGTGGGATGGTGTGGTCAACACTATCAATGCCTAAGTGCTTCCTCTGGAACTCAAATGCAGATGTACCCAAAGGTTTGGTAAACATATCAGCAAGCTGCTCCTTAGAGCCACAAAACATCAAACTGATCTCTCCATTATTGACTAACTCACGTATGAAGTGATAGAAAGTGTCAATGTGTTTACTCTTCCTATGAAATACATTATGTTTAGACAACTGTATAGAAGAATTCTTGTTAAAATATATAGCTGTTGGTTCAGTTTCTGTATGTCCCATGTCCTTCAAGAGTCTTCTGAGCCAAAATGCATGGCAGGCTGCTGTAGTTGCTGCAATATATTCTGCTTCTGCTGAAGACATGCTCACAATAGGCTGTTTCTGAGAATCCCAAGAAATAATACTTATACCAAGATGGAAAGCATAACCATATTTGGTTTTCCTATCATCAATACTACCTGCAAAATCACTGTCTGTGTACCCTGTGAGAGTACAATCCTGTGAATGAGTGTACCAAAGTCCATAATCAATTGTACTTGCAACATATCTCAGTATTCTTTTTCCAACTTTCCAGTGAGAGTCTTTGGGAGATTTCATGAATCTAGAAATAAGACTGACATCATACATCAAATCAAGTCTAGTAGCAGTGAAATACATTAAACTGCCTACTAATCTTTTGTAAAGTGTAGAATTAACTGCTGGTCCTTCATCATTCTTGCGTAACTTGTTTCCTGTAGCAATGGGAGTTTCTACTGGTTTACATTTATCCATTTTGAATCTCTGCAGAATGTCACTACTATACTTATGCCGACAGATGAAGATCCCATTTTCACTTTGATCAACTTCCAGACCAAGGAAAAACTTCATAAGACCAAAATCAGTCATCTCAAACTCCTTTTTCATGACTGTCTTAAACTCTTCTAGCATCAAATTACCAGTATAGATCATATCATCAACATAAAGACAAACAAGTAAAATGTTACCTTGCTGATCTGTTTTGATATACAGAGTAGGTTCATTGCTGCTTCTGTTGAACCCATTGTTGATGAGATAAGAGTCAATTTTGCTGTACCAAGCTCTTGGAGCTTGTTTGAGTCCATACAAGGCATTTTTCAACTTACATACCTTGTGTTCTTGACCTTTGATAGCATAACCAGGTGGCTGATCTACATAGAATTCTTCTTAAAGTATGCCATTCAGAAAAGTAGATTTCACATCCATTTGGTAAACAGGCCACTGGTTTTGAGCTGCTATTGCAAGTATAGCTCTGATGGTGTCCATCCTTGCTACTGGAGCAAAGGTTTCATCATAGTCTACACAATATTGCTGAGCAAAACCTCTTGCAACAAGCCTTGCCTTGTACTTTTTATCTTTGATTTTTTCATTCAACTTGGTCTTATAGACCCATTTTACACCAATGCAGCTTTTATCTGATGGGAGATCAGCTAGATCCCAAGTCTGATTCCTCTCAATAGAATCAATCTCTTCATTCATTGCTTGGATCCACTATGGATATTTTGCTGCTTCTTCAAAACATGTTGGCTGACATAAAAATAGAGAATATTGTAGTTGCTCATCAATGACAGGAGTCTGTTCATATAAATCCCTTAAGCTTCTGGTTCTCTGGTTATGTAGTGGACTGTCTGCTGGTGTCCCTTCTTGCTGTTGCTGCTACTGTACTTCAAGTCTGGGCATTCAGAGTGGTTCTGGTGGTATTGGACTGTCTGTCTGCTGAATGTCTATTGTATCAGTCCAACATTTATCTTCCATAAATTTGACATCTCTGCTCACCACTACTTTATTGGTCACAAGATTATACAACTTATAGGTTTTCTGTTGTGCACTATAGCCTGTGAAAATACACCTTTCACTCTTCTTGTCCAACTTCTTTCTTAACTCATCAGGTATGTGTGCGAATGCAACACATCCAAATATCCTGAGATGTGAGACACTAATCTGAGTGCCACTCCATGCCTCTTTAGGTATTTTGTCTTTGACACTTACTGTGGGAGACCTGTTCAATAGATATATTGAACATGCAACTGCTTCTGCCCAATAATCATCGGATAACTTCTTGTAATGACAACATACTTCGGGCCATGTTCATGATGGTCCGATTCTTCTGTTCTGCAACTCCATTCTACTGTGGAGTGTATCTGGTGGTGTACTGATGCTGGATTCCATGTTGCTTACATAACTCTGCAAAATCATGAGAGACATACTCACCTCCACCGTCTGATCTGAGTATTCTGAGTGGTTTACCTGACTGCTTTTTAGTCAAAGCTTTGAATTCTTTGAATCTGGAGAAGGCTTCTGACTTATTTCTGAGAAAATAAATCTAGACTTTCTTGCTATAGTCATCAATAAATGTTAGGAAATACAGAATTCCTCCTATAGATTGGGTTTGCATGGGTCCACATAGGTATGTGTGAACAAGTTCAAGGTGTTCTTTGGCTCTATTTGTAGAAGTGGGAAAGCTACCCCTTTGGTGTTTCCCCAAAATACAGTCTTCACAAGAGCTTGACTGTTCATTCATGACTTGTAATCCTTTGACCATGGATTGTTTTTGCAGATGAGAGAGACTCTGAAAAGGTAGATGACCATACCTACAATTCCACAACCAGGTTTCATCTTGAATGGAGACAGTATGAGCATATGAATGTGACAAGATAGCACTCCTCCGGTTGAGTGGGAAAATTCTATTCTTGGTCATTTCTACTTTGGCTAGGAGTCTTCTACTAGGATCTTTATCATAGAAAACACAATAGGAATCAATGAATCTAACATCATACTTATTCTGAATCAGTTGATCCACACTGATTAGATTGACCTTAAGATTTGGAACATAAAAAACATCATTTATGTACTTCTTCTCATTCTGTTTGGTAAGTATAGGAACAATACCTTTGCCTTGAGCTGGAACGAGATAGTGATCACCCAGTTTGAAATTTGAATTAACAAATGGATCTATATCATAAAATAATGACTTGTTACCTATCATAGGATTGCTGCATCCACTGTCTAGCAACCACACATCTAATTGATGTTCTTCTTCAGTCGCCTAGTATGATAGAAACATAACTTCTGACGAATGTTATTCAACATTTGAGACATTTGCTCTGTCACTGTTCTGATCTGCTTGATTCTTTCTGCAGTCACATTCATAATGGCCATATTTATTGCAGTAGTTACACTGGACATTGGACCTACTAGTCCATCTCTTACCTCCTCTTCCTCTCTGGTTCTGAGGGTTATGACTGTGCTCACAGTGATCTGTGTGTTCATGGCTAGTTCTATCCTCTGTGGAATTAGAACTCCTTCCTCTTCTGCCTCGTCCTCTACCTCCTCGACCTCGAACTCTGTTGAAAGAAGTCTGAGTGCTAAATGCATGAGACAGAGACTCGTCTTCCTGACCGAGTCTAGCTTCATGAGACAAAAGAGACCCTGTTAACTCTTCTAGAGTAAACGTCAACAGATCCTTAGATTCTTCTATGGCAATAATCACCATAGAGAATTTCTTAGTAAGGCATCTAAGTACCTTTTCAACAATACCCTTCTGCTCTAGGGCTTTGCCATAGGTTTGGTATTGCGTGACAATCCCAGAAACCCTAGTCATAAACTGATCGACAGTCTCTGTGTCTTTCATCTTAAGACTTTCAAATTGGAGTCGAAGGGTTTGGAGTCTTACCGTTTTAACTTGATATGTACCTTTGTATGCAGATTGGAGAAGATTCCATGCCTGATGTGCTGTTGTAGCTCCAGCGATCTGCGGGAAAATGGACTCCTCAATGCAACTTTGGATCAACCACTTCGCAGTGAGATCCCAATCTCTGCTTTCATCAAGGGCCTTCTTATTTGCATTCGTCATCGCAACGAGAGTAGTTGCTATCGGTTCCATGAAATCCTTTTCGACCATATCCCAACACTTGTTGAGCTGTAGAAAGGTCTGCATCTTTATAGACCATAATTCATAATTCTTGCCGTTCAGCATTGGACCTAAGATCATCTTCATGTTCAGGCTTTCCATGGATTATGAAAACAATTAAATTGACCGACGCAGGATTCTAACATACACAGTGCGCCTCCGGGGTGCGCTAGACAAAATTTATCTAAGTAAAGGCCTTCCGGCGCAATTTTTCTTCTAGCAAAGTGAGCCAGCTAACACGGATTTTCTTCAGGCAAGGTGCGCCACCGGCGTGAATTTCCTTCAAGCAAGGTGCGTCCGACGTAAATTTCCTTCAGGAAGGGTGTGCCAGCCTCCCTTCAGTGGGTTTTTTGAGATACCCTTCGCCGGATCGGGGAGCGATTTCACCGATTTTTTATTTTTTTTTGTGGCCCGAGTGTTCCGTCTCCATCCCGTGCTGCAACTTCCAATCGAGTGTGTGTGCTCTCCAGTTTATGAAAAAGGCTTACCCAAAAAAAGATTTAAGAATCAGGCGGTCAACTCTGATACCATGATAAAGTTTGCAGAGACACAGAATAGAGCGGAAACACAAAATGGCATATTGATTTCCTTCTCATTATTAAACACACATATATAGAGTTTCTTATAAGACTCAAAAAAACTGGCTAATACTATGGGCCAGTAAATACCATGGGTCAACTAATGTATTAGTCAACAAATAACTCAACTAACTTAGGACCATTGACACAACTAACTAACCAACTTGACACATGAGATTACAACTCTTAAAAAATATTTGGGTTCGATTGGAAATTGCATGTTGTTGTTTATCTTAAATATGTCAAATTCTATATGGACTCGTATTTCTCTATAGTTGGCATCTAGGATATGTCAATTTCTGTTTTGGCTTCTAATTCTCTAGATAGCTTTACGTTTAATATTCCTGGTTACTTTGAATCATGGGGAGCAAGAAAATTGCAATGCCTCTAGCAATACTTATAATGTTCTAGTTGTTGTTACCTTCCACTTCAATAAAATCAAATCAGAGTGATCCCCGCAGCTCTGATGCTATGATGAATAGTATTTACTCGCCAAATATATGAATGCATACTGTGAAGAATAATATTTATTTGGTCAAAGCACACCATTTTATCAACTGTATAAACAAAATACATACATGTAGTGAAATCGTGAATAATCAAAATATGAGGTCTTGTTAAAATGCATATTTAGAATGGCCCTTTCATAATAATAGTATGAATCTGTCCAATTCTATCCAAGCCTATGTTTTCTCACATTATATTAGTATTGAAGTCATTGTTGCTTTGTGGTGAGCCGGCTTCTCACATTGCGTTTTCTGATGAGGTTTGTTGATTGTGTCTAAATCCAAATTAAGGAAAAACAACATTCGTTATTTAGTGCAGGTTATGTTTGACATTAGTGTTTCTGTCTTTGCATCTATTGAGAAGGAAAAGGTTCTTCTGAATTTAAGCTTAACGTGAAACATAATGTTTGTAAATGGGTATTAAATAAATTAACTTAGCACATTTTATAATTGTATTTGCAATCATCATGTTAAATTAGTAGCTTCTCCATATTCACGGAACACAAGTTAAGTAGTTGTGCTAATAATATATTGACAATAAATTATACTATGTTTTTATTGCTTATTTTATGTCACTAGTATATTCAAAATGTAGCTCAACATGTTTTTTTTACATTAATTGTTTTTCATTTGGCATATAAATATTATAAAGCATTCATATACACGGAACACAAGTTCAGTAGTTGTGCTAATAATATATTGGCAATAAAATTATACTATGTTTTTATTGCTTATTTTATGTTGTTAGTATATTCAAAATATATCTGTAACATGTTTTCTTTACATTAATTGTTTTTCATTTGGCATATAAATATTATAAAGTATTCATATACACTGAACACAAGTTAAGTAGTTGTGCTAACAATATATTGGCAATAAAATTATACTATGTTTTTATTGCTTATTTTGGCAATAAAATTATATTATGTTTTTATTGCTTATTTTATGTTGTTAGTATATTCAAAATGTATCTAAACATGTTTTCTTTACATTAATTGTTTTTCGTTTGGCATATAAATATTATAAAGCATTCATATACACGGAACACAAGTTAAGTAGTTGTGCTAATAATATATTGGCAATAAAATTATACTATGTTTTTATTGCTTATTTTATGTTGTTAGTGTTTGTGTCAGAAATTGTTACTAAGGCTAGGGTAACAAGCCAACACAATCTCAAAAATAAAATCAATCCAAACTAGGTTTTTAGGGTTTTGTTTTGTAGGTTTTGGTTAGAAACTTCAAGAGCATAAGGGAATACATTCAGCAGATAAGTAAAAACTAATTCATACACATATATCCATGAAGATGCATATATATCTCAGGAATCCAACAAAAGATTGCAATGAAGTTCATACAATAAAAGACAAGCATCACTGGAAATTACACATAAAACCAGAAATGAATTTGTCAATCAAGAAACTATATAAGTTCAAAATGAAGCCAATACATATCAGAAGTGGAATAAGGAGTCATATATTCATAGTTTCATCAAAAATGCATATGAGAGTTTGCAATACTTAGCAGTGAACAAGTCTGGAAGAATCCACAGCTTGCAGACCTCCTAAAGCTCTCCAAAAATTCGAACCCTTACAATGTCTTACCTCCCTCTCTAAATAGTTTTTCTTCTCAAAACAATTAGGGTATTTCCTACTAATTCTCCATCGAATGACTAGACTAGGTAACAGTTACATTTTTACAAAATTACATCTTTGCTAAAAATAGCAAATTCTTTAACAAATGTCTTAAATGAACCTAACTGCTTTAGATTTCTTTCGATGCCTCCACAAGCAAAGATATGCCATCTGGACTTGAGGATCTTTTCTTCGTTCTCTTGTGCTTTTGCTCCAGCTCAGCTATCCTTTTCTGTAGGTGTTCATTTTCATGCTGCAAGGTTTCAACAGTCTTTTCTAATTCTGAGCAGTGCCTATCAGCAACCCTTTTTCTTTTGAGTACTTCCTTTGCATCAATCACTAACTCCTGAAAATTGTCATGAGTATCTTGAAGATCTTCTCTTAATCTTCTATTTGCCATCATTAGACCATCATTAACTCCCTGCATATAATTCATTTGATGCTTATACTGTTTGACAGTCTTCTTCAAATTCTCCTTGTCAGAATTAACCAGTTTTTCTATTGCAGCATCTTGTTCCTCATTAGGTTTGTAAAACATGTCAAACTTCTTAAATATTGCTTCTTCTGTCAATAGCTTCTCAGCAGTATCTTCAATGGTGGGGCTTGGATCATCTGTGGCCTGTACTGACTTAATCTCTTCTGTCAACAATTTCCCAGGAATGTCTTCAATGATGGACTTGGAGCTTCCTTCACCTGCTACTTTTTCTGACCTAATTTCTTCCTTTTTTCCTGGCTGCAATTCATCTTTCTTTGATTTCTCCTCCTCCATGGGCTCTTCATCAGAGATAGTCACCTTATCAGCCTTCAATTTTGAATTTAAGAGCTTTTTCATATTTAACCTTAATTTGTTTTTCGACCTAGTTTTAGGTCTCCAGAAAGTAGCTGCTTCTCCCATCATTTTTAATTTCTTCCCTTGGTAACGAATAGATGCTAACTCTACCACTTCCAGCTTTTTGACTTTCTTCTTAGGCTTCGTGATTTTGTCCTCTATAACTTGATTTTCCTTAATCTCAGTTTTAACCTCAATTTCAGGAATAAACTGCTCTTCCTCTAAAATATACCCTTCATAATCTGAGAGGACTGTGATGGAGATTCTTGGCTGATTATGAACTTCTTCTTTTGCTACAGGAATCACTTTGATATCAATTTTCTTCTCTTCTTGAAAATCTGTTATAGGTGATGAATTCTTTTCAAGAAATTCCTCTTCCTTTTTGTCATTAAATAATGAGAACTTGACTTTATTGTGTTCTGGAATTTTCTGAGGCTGACTGTCATTCTGTCCTTCATCTGCTACCTGCTTTGTTCTCTTCTTAACTTTAATGTCATGCTTCTTTGCAGGTTTAACTGAATGCCCTAACTTTTGTATCATTACTTTTCCCTTGTCAGTTTGTCTTTTGGGTTGTTGATCTTCTCCTTTAGAATGAATCCCTGACCAAAACAAAAAGAAGTCCCAAGTCTTCTCCTCATGCTGCAACACTGTAGAGATGATAAGCTTAATGAGACCATGATGAAACAATGATTGAGAAGTATGATCATCCTGCTGTTTTATTTTGCTTGACATTTTCTGCAGGCTTTTGAAGAAAAAGAATGGCAAATTCATTTTAGAAACTCCTGCCATATGCTGTAAGAACCTGAGATGATATTTGAACACTAATGAATACCTCCCTTCACAAGTCACATAACTATGAGGAATCCTTATAGGTTCAATCCACTCCTTCCTGAAATTATGTATGAGAATACCTTTGTTCCAGTCAGGAATAACATTAGGCAATAAGTATCTTTGAGGATCAAACTCAAAAGGAGACTTCTTAAACCAGAGCTCGCCCTCATTACTAATTTCAGTGGCTTCTGAAATTAACTCCACAGTCAATTTGAATCTCAAAGGATCCATTATAATCATCTCATTCTTAAGTCCTTTGGCAAAATTGCAGGACACTTGGGCATTAAAACCATCTATCTTCTTGAAGAATTTCAACCAGCCTGCCTGTTGGAACAGCTCTGCACAATCTGGAAGTTTCTGAATCCATGTCAAGTCTATGGGTTCAGCCCTATTAACCTTACCACTTTTACTGCTTTTTCCCCTATCTTTCTTTTCAGGGAACAGGAAAGTCTAGTTTCAGGTTTCAGAAATGTTTTATAAGCAGTATTCTGAGCAAGTAATTTTGCAGGCTATGACAATTTTCAGTGATATTTAAATCACCTGCACAAATTAACAGACCTCTCTGTGTAACACCTGTATCAAGCTAGCAGACTCCCTTCTGTGTAAAAAACTGAGTTCTACAGATAATTCTGTGAGTCTTTTCGACACCCTATTCTGTATATTCTGATGTTTTAAAACATTAGGTCATGAGAGAAAAATTCATGCAAATTCCTCTTAACGGGCTTCAGCTAACTGTTTCTGTGGTGAATTCCTCATCTCATGATCTATTACACCCTCCTCAGCAACCAATTTTTTCAGAAAATCGCGCAGCAGCAAAAACCCAAATTTTCCAGCTATAAGGGTTATAACGTAATAACTGCTAACTACTCGTCCATCGTGGCCTAATGTCTTCAATTTGAGGTGTCAATGATGTCCTCCTTCGAGCACAGGTGTCCTCATATCGATTTTTTAGCTCCAGGTGAATGAATTCAAAAGCCCTAATTTCGCTGGCGCCAGAACACACCTGTCTCCTTTCCACAGCGACACAATCCACCGTTTAACAGTGAACTCTCATGCACAAACACTGCCTCCTCTGTGATGATGCGTGCGACAAGAGAGAATTGACAGCTTAAACCCGGAATTGGCTGGTCTCTGTGCAACTGAACCCGCATAACCTGTAATGATGACCTTGTTTTCTCTTCGTGATTAACAACCAACTAACATCATGCTCAAAATGCTGCAAACACGTGTTAAACACTCACATAATGCGATTAGATACTCTCACTCTGTATCATGATTGAAATCAGATCGAGAATTTACAAAAAACTCATGCCACGATATTCCTGTAGCGCGCTCTGTGTTAAACTTTGGTGTAGCGCTACAAGAATATCTTTTAACCAAAAATTAGCAATTTTCTAACTTTTTACCAATTTGTCGGAGATTTTGGCAGCTATTTGGTTTAGGACATTAGTTCAACTACTCTCTAAAGTCATTAATGATTCTCCTTTTGAATATATAACTCTTATTGACCCACTTTTCAATATAAAAAATGACCAAAATCAAATGAAATCTGAAAGGACTGGGTTCAAACTTTATTCAATCATTCATAAGGTTCTTAAGAAGACAAAAACCAAAACTGAAAACCAAAAATTAACTAAGGTAGATTCAAAAAACAAACCAAAAATTGGAAAGAATAACTAAAAATGCAGAAAAATTTACTGACTTAACATCTGGCTCCAGCTGCGGGATGAAGTCCTCCCTGTGAGGCTTCAAGAACCTGTAGACTAGTGCCTTCAGTCTTCCATTGGGCTATGGAGTCTTTATTCAATCTCACTCACACCGGTATATACAATGAAAAGTGACCATGATCTTCATTTAACTGTATAAATGCTTGAGGAATCGCCCATTAACAGGGCTGAGCAATTCCTCTCCTTTCAAGGACTGCAATATGAAAGTATTATTTTCCAAAACTTTAGCTATCAGAAAAGGGCCAAACCATAAATTATCAAATTTTCCATGTTTCCCCTTCTGTTCCTTTCTTGCATCCCATCTTAAAACCATCTCACCTTCTGAAAAAATGTGATCTTTGATATTTCTGTCAAACCTGGTTTTCATTTTAGCTCTATACAGCTGGGCTTCTTTGTCTACCTTCTCCCTGTTCTGCTGTAACTCAATCATTTCAAAAATCCTCCTTTGCAAATCATCTGGTTCCTCTTGAGAATTTTGGAGGAACTTCATTACTGGGATTCCCAATTGTACTGGAAATACTGCTTCTGTTCCATAAACCAACTGAAAGGGAGAAGTACCAATGGCTTGTTTTATAGTGATCCTATCTGCCCACAATGCATATTTCAACATTGAATCCCAAGATTTTTTATTCTGTTTGAGCAATTTCTTGATGCACTGAATGATATTTTTATTAGATGATTCTGCCTGACCATTTCCCTGAGGATAATAGGGAGTTGAGTGTCTGAGTACAATACCATTTTTTTCACAAAAGGCCACCATTGCCTTGGATTTGAATGCTTTGCCATTATCAGTGATCAATCTTTGTGGACAACCAAATCTGCTCAGAATATTATTTTCAATGAAATCCATAATCACCTTATCTGTAGCATTCCTTGTCGGGATAGCTTCCACCCATTTTGTAAAGAAATCTGTGGCAGTCAAAATCCAATGATGCTGGCCTGAAGATGCTGGATTAATTTCTCCAATAAAATCCAGACCCCACTGCTGAAAAGGGGCATTGACTACAATAGGTTTCAAAGGTAAAGACAACAACTTCTGTTTACCTGCAAATTTTTGGCAAGGTATGCAAGCTCTTACCTGTTGGTAAACATCTGAGAAAAGTGAAGGCCAATAGTAACCAGCTCTTAAAATTTTATAGGCTGTTGTTTTCCAGTATTTATGTCCTCCACAAGCTCCTTCATGAGATTCTGAAATCACTTCCTTTATTTCAGCTTGATCTAAACACCTTAATAAGATTCCTGCTGGATCTTTCCAAAACAATTAACCTTCTAGCAGACAGTATTTAGTAGTTTTCAATTTCAGGGACCTGGCAGCTTTTCTGGACATTGCAAAAATAACAGAAAATGGACAATGTCAGTATACCAATCTGAAGATGAATAAGAATCCATGATTCTTTCTTTTTCCAGGATTACTTGATTTTCTTCAGGTGTTGATTCTTCTGTCATAGCATGTAATCCTAATGCCTGACAATTTGAGTCAGCGAGCAGTTTGGCCAATCCTTGTCCTTTGATCAGCTTAGTAGGTCTGATTTCCACTTCATATTCCATAATTTTGGCAATCCACCTTCCCCTCTTTCCTTCACTATCAGGCTGTGTCAAAACATCCTTCACTGCAGCATTTGGAACAAAGGAAACAACCTTGGAGTGTAAAATATAAATTCTGAAAATTTTTTAAGCCTTTACCAGAGCATAGGCTTGTTTCTCCAAGATACTGTATTTCAGCTCTGAATCTCTAAGTGTTTTGCTGAAAAAGGCAATTGGTTGTTCCAATCCCTCCTCATTCTTCTGAAGTAGGACAGCAGCAATGGTGTCTTCTGAAGCAAAAGAAAATGTAAGAAATTCTTTGTCAAAATTTGGACTCACCAGAACAGGTGCTTCAGTCAGAGCCACTTTAATCTTCTCAAAAGCTGCCTTTGCTTCAACAGTCCACCTGACTTCTTGGTCTTTTTTTAACATGGCTGTAATTTGCTTAATGGTTTCAGCAAAATTAGGAATAAACCATCGCAGAAAATTGATTTTGCCAATAAATGATTGCACATCCTTTTTACTCCTGGGCAAGCTAATCTTCAGTATTGCTTTGACTCTCTCAGGGTCAATTCGGATACCATCAGCTGATACCAAGTGGCCAAGCAACTTACCTTCTTGCACAGCAAAATGTGATTTTTTAGGGTTTAAAGATAAGCCAAATTTCCTGCATTTTATGAAGGTTTGTTCTAAATGCTTCAAATGTTCATCATCAGACTTTGAGAAGACAGTGATATCCTCCAGATAGATAACTACAAACTTATCTTTTTCACCCACGAATGCAATGTCCATAGCTCTCTGAAAGGTTGCTCCAGCATTCATCAAACCAAAAGGCATCTTGTCATACATAAATGTCCCCCAGGGGGTTGTAAAAGTTGTCTTTTCTTTGTCATCAGGATGCATGGAAATCTGATTGTATCCTGAGAAACCATCTAGCATAGAAATCCTTTGAGCTCCAACCACCTGCTGCAAAACCTGTTCAATCTTGGGGAGAGGATAATTGTCTTTTAATGATGATCGATTCAAATTTCTGAAGTCAACACATAATCGAATCTCCCCATTATTCTTTCTAACAGGAACCAAATTGGCCACCCAAGAAGAATACCTAAGAGGCACTATTATTTTTGCATCCAACAACTTCTTGAGTTCTTTTTCAATCACAGGAAACAAGGCTGGATTAATTCTTCTTACTTTCTGCCTGAAAGGTTTGACATTAGGTTTCAAAGGAACCTTGTGCTGAATAACTGCTGTATCATAAGTTTTTAGTTCTTTGTAAGACCAGGCAAATGCATTTATATATTTTTTCAACAACTTAATATATCTACTTCTTTGCTCTGCTGTTAGGTTTTTAGAAAGCTTTACCATTCTGGGATGTTCTGCTGTACCAATATTATAGTCCTCTACATTGTCTTCTGAAGATTGCATTACTGGTCTGGAAGGTGTATCATCTTTAGTGAATATTCTTTCTAGAGGTACTAGACCTTTTGGAATGAAATTGCTCTTCAATTCAATAATCTTATGCCCAGCTATCTCCTCTGCAGCAAATTCATCTAGCTGTTCATCCCTTTCATCTATTTCTTGATCAATTTGATTGTTTGAAAATTCATCTACAAGCTCAAAATTTTTTTTTATTTCAATGTCATCTTCAAAAACCCTCCAATGTTTCACATTATCTGGAACACATGGTCTATATCTCACTTCTATTGGATACCTTAATTAAGTGGTTTTTGGAATTCTTAAATGTGTGGCAGCCAGGGCTAAAGAATCTGCAGTTTCATTATGATTTCTGGGAATATGAGTAATATTAAATGCTATAAAATAGTTCTCAAGCATATCCCATACCTCATTTCGATATACTTTCAGCAAACCCTGCTTTACTTGATATTTGTTCTTCACTTGCTGAACAACTAGTTCGGAGTCGCCAAATGCAGAAATCTGCTGAATTCCCAAATCTTTAGCAGCCTTCAATCCCAATAGTAGGGCTTCATACTCAGCAGTGTTGTTGGTGGTAGCAAATTCTAACTTATACATAAGTTTCACCATTTCACCCCCGGGAGAAATCAATAAAATTCCAGCTCCAGCACCTTCTTTGCATGAAGACCCATCAAAATACAACTGCCACAATACATCCTGCTCTTCTTGGCTGTGTTTTATAGGCTGATATTTTTGTACTTGTAACAGACCAGCAGAATTTTCTTCCTCGCTAAACTGTAGTATGCATGAACCAAGGTCTTTATCCACAGAATACATTGGGTGATTTGTAGGGTTTTTCTCATCTGTGACTATGTAAGCCAACTGTAGCTCTCTATAAAGTCTCCTGTTTTCTCCACCAAAAACAGGAATAGTTGCATAAGAGAGGTCCATCTGTAATGTTCCCCCAACTTTCTTAGCCCATGACCGAGACAGAAGTAAACCAAATTTTGGTGTGATGTCAGCTACCACAACATCCATTATTACACTTTTCATGGGTAACTGAGTAAGATTGACAACCATATCTTTTATCACTCCTAGACATTTTACAGCTCGGGAGTCAAAAGCATATAGATCATGGTAAGTCTTAGTGACATTAAGGCCCAGGGCTTCCATCAAAGATTTTTGCATCAAATTATGGGATGCTCCTGAATCTAGCAGACAGTTATGAATCATCTGCTCATGCACAGTCAGAGTTATATAGAATGGAGGAGAAGCACCAGCTTCGTTTTCAGTCTTCTCAGCCAAAGCTGATCCAATAAAAATTCTAGGGTTTTCTTCCTGGAGATTCACTGTATCTGAAACTGGCTGATTATTTGGCATATTCATTACTTTCAAAACTGTATTCTTGTATGATGGATTTTTTATAAGCTCAGAAAATGGCACAGGAATTTTAAGTTTTCCTAACTCATTTTCCAAACTGAAATTTTGACCTGACCTATTTACCTCTTCAATTTCTGTATTCTTCTTAGGTTTTTCTGCAGATTGCTTCTTTTCTGCTACAGGATCAGCAGTTGGTTTATCAGGAATAACTGGAGCAGGAACAACAGCTTTCTTCTTATGAGCTTGAACTACTTGTTTCGGTCCAGTTCTGAGATTAATAATTTTCTTAACTCCATTCTGATTGGTAGCAGCATTTACAACAGTTTTTTCACATTCGAAATCATCTTCAACCTCATATAAATCAGCATCATAATATTCAGAATTTAGGAAATCTTCTTCAGTAACAAAGCCTGTAAACATTTTATCTCCAATGTGGTTCATGTCCTGATCAGTCTCAGTTTCTTCAAAGAGCAACTGCTGATCAATTTCTTCTTCATCAACCAAATTATTTTGAAAAGGTGGGGGCACTTTTTGATCTTCATTTTCTCTCCTTTCTTGCTGGATGTCATTATTTCTTCGTTCCCTTGGCATGAATCTAGGTGCAAATTGTCTTCTAAACTGATTTTGATTATTTGGATTCCTCTGAGCTTCTGGAGCAGGTTTAGCAGAATTCTTTTCAAGCTCTAGTTTATTCAACTTTGCAGTAAGGATCTTAACCATTTTGGCCATCTCATCTATCTTGGCTTCAGCAGATTGAGAAGCAGAGACTGCTGTGACAGCTTCTTTCTTTCCCTTTCTTTCATACAGCTGCTGAGATGTTTCATTCTTAAGTCTATTTGAAGCTAACAAATTAGACTCTACCTCTAGGGCTGCATCTTGCATGTTCAGCAGGGTGATAGGTCTCCTCTCTCTAAGTAATAAAGAAAATTCATGATCAAAAGCATTTGCATAGGTCAACTTGGCTGATGTTTCAGTAGGTTTAATTTCTGCTGGAATTCTACTGTACATCTTATTAAACCTCTTAGAAAAATCTGCAACAGTCTCATCTTTCTTTCTTCTGAGAGCTCCAAATTCAGTTATGTAGTATGTGTGATCTTTCGTATCTCCCCATTGTCTCATGAAAAGCTCATGGAGTTCTTCAATAATAGTAATGGAGTTAGCAGGCAAGTCTCTAAACCATTTTCTTACATCTCCATCTAGACTCTGAACAAATACCCTCATCCACACATCTTTAATTTCAATATTCTGATTGTCAGCATAACTCATGAAAGCCTCCCAATGTTCCTCAGCAGTGACTTCCCCTTGTCCATTGAATCTAGGCATATATTTCTGGTAATCACCTCCAGGTAATGCATGTAGAGGCTGGGGCAAAACTAATGGTGCATACCTAGCTGCTACCATTCTATCCATCATATCCATAGGTGGATTTTGGGCTGCCATTGTGGACTGAGATTTAGACTGAGATTTTGAGGAGGAAGATATTTGACTAGAACCTTTTTGAAAAGGATTTCTTCCTACTTTCAACTGAAAAATGGGTATTTTATCAGGGGAAGAGGTTTTAGCTTTCAAAAAACTTTGAGGATTGGTGAAAACCTGAAAAGTGTTCTCATAAAGGATAGGTTTTATACAGGGTGAAATTTCAGCTGGGTCTAATGATTCACCCAACTGGTGAGAGTCACAGGAAGCTGGCAAAGATCGATATTTTCTGAGTTTGTTTGCTGTTTTCAAAATCTGCTCAGAGTCTGTCACACCCAGTTTTAATGGAGAAACAGGCTTATTCCTGGTCCCAATCCCTTTAGAAGCCAGTGTGACTTTTCTTTGGTGAAAATAGCCTTCAAAAACTGCTGGTTCAAGTCCACCTCTTAAACCAGAAAAATGATGAGTATCCCAGGGAAGATATGTTTCAGCTTCGTCCCCGGCAACGGCGCCAAAGATGTTTGTGTCAGAAATTGTTACTAAAGCTAGGGTAACAAGCCAACACAATCTCAAAAATAAAATCAATCCAAACTAGGTTTTTAGGGTTTTGTTTTGTAGGTTTTGGTTAGAAACTTCAAGAGCATAAGGGAATACATTCAGCAGATAAGTAAAAACTAATTCATACACATATATCCATGAAGATGCATATATATCTCAGGAATCCAACAAAAGATTGCAATGAAGTTCATACAATAAAAGACAAGCATCACTGGAAATTACACATAAAACCAGAAATGAATTTGTCAATCAAGAAACTATATAAGTTCAAAATGAAGCCAATACATATCAGAAGTGGAATAAGAAGTCATATATTCATAGTTTCATCAAAAATGCATATGAGAGTTTGCAATACTTAGCAGTGAACAAGTCTGGAAGAATCCACAGCTTGCAGACCTCCTAAAGCTCTCCAAAAATTCGAACCCTTACAATGTCTTACCTCCCTCTCTAAATAGTTTTTCTTCTCAAAACAGTTAGGGTATTTCCTACTAATTCTCCATCGAATGACTAGACTAGGTAACAGTTACATTTTTACAAAATTACATCTTTGCTAAAAATAGCAAATTCTTTAACAAATGTCTTAAATGAACCTAACTGCTTTAGATTTCTTTCGATGCCTCCACAAGCAAAGATATGCCATCTGGACTTGAGGATCTTTTCTTCGTTCTCTTGTGCTTTTGCTCCAGCTCAGCTATCCTTTTCTGTAGGTGTTCATTTTCATGCTGCAAGGTTTCAACAGTCTTTTCTAATTCTGAGCAGCGCCTATCAGCAACCCTTTTTCTTCTGAGTACTTCCTTTGCATCAATCACTAACTCCTGAAAATTGTCATGAGTATCTTGAAGATCTTCTCTTAATCTTCTATTTGCCATCATTAGACCATCATTAACTCCCTGCATATAATTCATTTGATGCTTATACTGTTTGACAGTCTTCTTCAAATTCTCCTTGTCAGAATTAACCAGTTTTTCTATTGCAGCATCTTGTTCCTCATTAGGTTTGTAAAACATGTCAAACTTCTTAAATATTGCTTCTTCTGTCAATAGCTTCTCAGCAGTATCTTCAATGGTGGGGCTTGGATCATCTGTGGCCTGTACTGACTTAATCTCTTCTGTCAACAATTTCCCAGGAATGTCTTCAATGATGGACTTGGAGCTTCCTTCACCTGCTACTTTTTCTGACCTAATTTCTTCCTTTTTTCCTGGCTGCAATTCATCTTTCTTTGATTTCTCCTCCTCCATGGGCTCTTCATCAGAGATAGTCACCTTATCAGCCTTCAATTTTGGATTTAAGAGCTTTTTCATATTTAACCTTAATTTGTTTTTCGACCTAGTTTTAGGTCTCCAGAAAGTAGCTGCTTCTCCCATCATTTTTAATTTCTTCCCTTGGTACCGAATAGATGCTAACTCTACCACTTCCAGCTTTTTGACTTTCTTCTTAGGCTTCGTGATTTTGTCCTCTATAACTTGATTTTCCTTAATCTCAGTTTTAACCTCAATTTCAGGAATAAACTGCTCTTCCTCTAACATATACCCTTCATCATCTGAGAGGACTGTGATGGGGCTTCTTGGCTGATTATGAACTTCTTCTTTTGCTACAGGAATCACTTTGATATCAATTTTCTTCTCTTCTTGAAAATCTGTTATAGGTGATGACTTCTTTTCAAGAAATTCCTCTTCCTTTTTGTCATTAAATAATGAGAACTTGACTTTATTGTGTTCTGAAATTTTCTGAGGCTGACTGTCATTCTGTCCTTCATCTGCTACGTGCTTTGTTCTCTTCTTAACTTTAATGTCATGCTTCTTTGCAGGTTTAACTGAATGCCCTAACTTTTGTATCATTACTTTTCCCTTGTCAGTTTGTCTTTTGGGTTGTTGATCTTCTCCTTTAGAATGAATCCCTGACCAAAACAAAAAGAAGTCCCAAGTCTTCTCCTCATGCTGCAACACTGTAGAGATGATAAGCTTAATGAGACCATGATGAAACAATGATTGAGA
The DNA here is from genome assembly GCA_027924585.1 of Larix kaempferi. Classification (NCBI taxonomy): domain Eukaryota; kingdom Viridiplantae; phylum Streptophyta; class Pinopsida; order Pinales; family Pinaceae; genus Larix; species Larix kaempferi. The sequence continues at coordinate 2,410,276 of BSBM01000387.1, forward strand.
AGTATGATCATCCTGCTGTTTTATTTTGCTTGACATTTTCTGCAGGCTTTTGAAGAAAAAGAATGGCAAATTCATTTTAGAAACTCCTGCCATATGCTGTAAGAACCTGAGATGATATTTGAACACTAATGAATACCTCCCTTCACAAGTCACATAACTCTGAAGAATCCTTATAGGTTCAATCCACTCCTTCCTGAAATTATGTATGAGAATACCTTTGTTCCAGTCAGGAATAACATTAGGCAATAAGTATCTTTGAGGATCAAACTCAAAAGGAGACTTTTTAAACCAGAGCTCGCCCTCATTACTAATTTCAGTGGCTTCTGAAATTAACTCCACAGTCAATTTGAATCTCAAAGGATCCATTATAATCATCTCATTCTTATGTCCTTTGGCAAAATTGCAGGACACTTGGGCATTAAAACCATCTATCTTCTTGAAGAATTTCAACCAGCCTGCCTGTTGGAACAGCTCTGCACAATCTGGAAGTTTTTGAATCCATTTCAAGTCTGTGGGTTCAGCCCTATTAACCTTACCACTTTTACTGCTTTTTCCCCTATCTTTCTTTTCAGGGAACAGGAAAGTCTAGTTTCAGGTTTCAGAAATGTTTTATAAGCAGTATTCTGAGCAAGTAATTTTGCAGGCTATGACAATTTTCAGTGATATTTAAATCACCTGCACAAATTAACAGACCTCTCTGTGTAACACCTGTATCAAGCTAGCAGACTCCCTTCTGTGTAAAAAACTGAGTTCTACAGATAATTCTGTGAGTATTTTCGACACCCTATTCTGTATATTCTGATGTTTTAAAACATTAGGTCATGAGAGAAAAATTCATGCAAATTCCTCTTAACGGGCTTCAGCTAACTGTTTCTGTGGTGAATTCCTCATCTCATGATCTATTACACCCTCCTCAGCCACCAATTTTTTCAGAAAATCGCGCAGCAGCAAAAACCCAAATTTTCCAGCTATAAGGGTTATAACGTAATACCTGCTAACTACTCGTCCATCGTGGCCTAATGTCTTCAATTTGAGGTGTCAATGATGTCCTCCTTCGAGCACAGGTGTCCTCATATCGATTTTTTAGCTCCAGGTGAATGAATTCAAAAGCCCTAATTTCGCTGGCGCCAGAACACATCTGTCTCCTTTCCACAGCGACACAATCCACCGTTTAACAGTGAACTCTCATGCACAAACACTGCCTCCTCTGTGATGATGCGTGCGACAAGAGAGAATTGACAGCTAAAACCCGGAATTGGCTGGTCTCTGTGCAATTGAACCCGCATAACCTGTAATGATGACCTTGTTTTCTCTTCGTGATTAACAACCAACTAACATCATGCTCAAAATGCTGCAAACACGTGTTAAACACTCACATAATGCGATTAGATACTGGGTGAAAACGTGAAGGTGGGTAACACTTTCGTGAGAAACGAGTGGGAAATCGTCTTAGCGGAAGTTATTCGGCCGAATAATTTACATTATTCGGCCGAATAATTTACATTATTTGGCCGAATAATTTAAATTATTCGGCCGAATAATGCAAAGGTTATTCGGCCGAATAACCATGAACAGTTCTCCGTCCAGCCTAACGGAGATCCTTGAAATGTGTGCAAACAGTTGCCGGACGGAAATTTTTTTTTGGCAATAGTTTATTCGGCCGAATAATTATTCGGCCGAACAATTAATCGGCCGAACAATTACTCGGCCAAACAATTATTCGGCCGATTAATTGTTCGGCCGATTAATTGTTCGGCCGAACTATTTTTCTGCATAAAAGCACAGCATCGGCTGCCATTTGGCATTCTTTGCTGTAAATTTGCTGGACCCCGCAGCGGGCCCGCATCGCCTCTGTCTTCACCTTGCCGCTATCCGACGACTCGCCTGCTGACGCTCCGCGAACTGCTGCTACAGTTCGCCACCATCCTGTTTCCCCACGACTAGCTATTGCTGGCTGTCTTGTTGATGCCCGTCGGCTATACGGTTGATAGCTCGTCGCCTACGTTCGCCACCCTGCTGTGTGCCGACGACTCGCTGATGCCCTGCGATCTGTTGCTGCTCGTCGGCTTTACGGTAGATAGTTTTTCGGTTTGTTGGCTGGTTCATGCTCTTTCTTGTTGGGTGTAGCTCGTCGTCAGTTACGCTTTGGGTGGCAGGTTGCCCGTTTGTTTTGCTGCGTGGAGGTGGTTGCGGTTTTGTTTGCAGGCTTCAAATTTGTCATTTAGGTGCGTTTTTTTTTGAGTTGTGTTGTTTTGATTCTGGCTGTGTATGTGATATGTTTAGTTGATGACTTTTTTTTCTGCTTGGTGAAGGAATAAGTTTCGTGGAGCGTTGGTGGAACGAATAATAGCGGTGTCGTTTGGATACAGGTATGTCGCATATTCTGCCCATTAGTTTGTGGCATTAGAAAAAAATTAAAAAAAATCTGTTATGGCTGTTAAAATTAGAAGTTTTAACTTTTTTATAATCAATGTTGATTTTAGAGATGATTTTATGTGCATGAACAGGGTCCATGTACTCTGCACATGAACTCTGTTCATGAGCAGAGTCCATGTACTCTGCACATGAACTCTGGTCATGAGCAGAGTCCATGGACTCTGCACATGAACTCTGTTCATGAGCAGAGTCCATGGACTCTGCTCATGACTCTGTTCATGAGCAGAGTCCATGGACTCTGCTCATGACTCTGTTCATTAGCAGAGTCCATGGACTCTGCTCATGAATCTGTTCATGAGCAGAGTTTATGGACTCTAAGAGGTTAATGAACTGTTCATGAAGTGTACCACAAGAGTATTAAACCTTTGTAGTAATTTAAGCCTGCTTGTATTCGAAGGCAAACAAGTATATTCAGGTTATGCTTGTAAATAATATCCATAAGTTTATGTTAGGCATAGTCGTGCATGCCGTGCTAGGTATTAAACCTTAATAAGGTAGTATTAATAGTTTATTACAGGATAAGCTGTATTACGACCATGTTATATTTAATTAGCCTGATTCTAATCCTCGTTATTATGCCTCGTTATTATGCTTGTAATTTAATTATTAATACCGAAGCACGTCTATATTACCTGGAAAGCTAATCTGGTTAAAAGTAATGCTCTTTACTGTGCCTGGTTTAATCCGAGTAAGCTTATTTCTGGTTAATAAGAGCCTATAATATTTTAATTAATGTGGCAGGAAATTGTAATTGACTAATCACTTCACCATTAACACTGTATAATGAACACAGTCCATGGACTCTGCTCATGAACTCTGTTCATGAGCAGAGTCCATGGACTCTATAATAGATATATTTACCCTAAGCATAGCTAGGTCCACTATTTTACAAATTAATAGAGTTGTTTTGCTTAAATGTTTTATGTATTTAACGTTCAATTTGGTGTATAAATAGAAACATGTTTTATTTGCCGAGAGATAATATAATGGGGTAGAGCAGAGTTCATGAACTCTGCTCATGAACTCTGTTCATGAGCAGAGTTCATGAATTCTGCTCATGAACAGAATTCTGCTCATGAATAGAACTTTGCTCATGAACAGAACTCTGCTCATGTTATGGTCTTTTTTATATATAAAAATGGTAAGATATTTTTTATATCAAACAACATAACGTGTATTTGTCTTATTCTTATGGAATGCAACGCCATGGCTTCTTTATATAAATGGATATTTAAACCCTAAACTTGAATGAGTATCATATTAAGTTTTCCTTAAAAGTTTGATGTTCTTAGGTATTTTTTTTATAAAAATGAAGGAATGTTTGTTTATTGAGATATAGAACAAAAACATAAGTGATCAGTGAAAAATTTGGAAGATTATTGTGTACTATTACAATTAAATGATTATAAGATGATTATTGATGTTATGTTTATGGTGCAATAGTGTTCTTAGAGCTAGAAGAGGAACTTACGAAAGAAAATAATTATAATATTTTAGGTGGCTCTACATTTTGTATGCAGATTTTTAAGAGATATGCTTTTAAGTTTGTTGAATGAACATGTACAATTTCAATGTGTGGAAGTTGTTTTATCATAAATATAAATTAGAAATCTCTTAATAAGTGGATATATATGTTATACTATTTTAGCCAGCTCTACATTTTGTATGCAGGTCCTTAATAGATATGTTTTTAAGTTTGTAGAGTTAACATGTACAACTTTAGTGTGTGTAAATTGTATTATTATAAATATGAGCTAGAATTCTCTTAATAAGAATATATATATATGTTTAGTGAGATGTTTGTTCATTGACATATATAATTCAACCATATTTGTTGGATTAAAAGTTATTAAGGTTATTATACTACTTCAATTAATCATGTTATGACTTATATTTGATAATGAAATGATTATTAGATATATCTTTATGCTGCAATATTAGTGATGGTAAGGAATTTTAGGTAATTAATTAGAGTTAGGAGGGGGACTTACATTTTGTATTTTTTATTATCAAATATTGGCTTGATGTTTGTAGAATAGTCATGTACAATTTCAATATGTTAATGTTTGTGTAAATTTAGAAGTTATATCAAATGGAAAGAGAGTCTTCGAGGGGAAAGCGTAGGAGGTCATCACAATCCTCAGGAATTGGTGTTCCAGTTGGTAGTCGAAGGTTGTCGAATTCACCGAGAGGTTCGAGTTTATTGCATGGGTCCCAGTCATTTGATCATCAACAAGTTCGAAGGGGTACACATGATTCTCCTTCATCTTCTGTGGGAGAGCGTCGATCTCAACCTTCTGTTGGTATGAACATTAATGTTTAATAAAGTATAAATTGTATTTTTTTGTGTTTTGAAGTTATGGACAAGGTTAATTCTTGACTATGGCTATATTTGAAGCAGAGCGACGTTCAGAAGATGTGTGTAATTCGATGGAGCGAGGGGGAGATCAAGATAGGATTGTAGATGATGGAATAGGTGTGGGTGGAGAGCAAGGTCCTGAAGATCCTCCTAGAGCTAGGACAACATATGTTCCACTAGATGAGGGGTGTACACCCATATCAACTTATCCATCTGATTTACCTGATGAGCTTCCATGGCAAGGTGTTGTGCAACAAACTATTCTTGAAAGTTGTAGATCCCATTATGACAGGTTGAACAATGATTTTTGTTCTTTGGATCTCCCTCTAGAGAGCCGACAAAGTCTAGAGATTGTTTTGGCGTCTTTGCAGAAATTCATTGATGCATATGAGGAACTTGGACCAACTACAAATAGTTTTGTTCATTTGATGCGGATGCGAAGGGACCAAGTTATGGGTCCAGATAAGTGGGAGGTTGTGAAGGAGAGAGTCACTAGAGAACAAGCCAATTCAATGTTCAATTTCAAAGAAGGCCTTAAGCGAAAAATGTTGAAAGTGCAATATTTCAAGCATCCTCAAATTGCACATTTAATATATGATCGATTTCTTGCAGCTTATGGTCGATTGCCTTGGAACGATGAGGTTCCTAATTATTTTGCTAGATTTTTTTATGCGGAGTTTTTTTTAGGTATGAAGCCTAACTATACTGATGTTCCCTCTGACTTTTATGGAGCTGGAAAGGGTAGAATATATAATCGAAAAGGTGCTCTCAGAGACCCTACCACTATACAACCTCCACCTGAGATACCTCTTCCACCAAGGGTTGTGGCTTTAAGATCAGAGATGGAGACAACATCTCAACTACGGACAGTTGGAAGGGAATCGGTAGGTGATGGTTTAGCTTCAGCTCTTGCTGGAGTAGAAGTCGGTTTGGTGCGAGAGAGGGCTCGTATTATTCTTCGTCAGAGTTTTGTCTACAAGACGAATGACGAGGTAGATGCATTGAGCATTGATGATCTCAGGGCTTATGCTAAGTCTTGTCGAGATATAGCTTCAGATGTGTTATCCAATGACACATCGAGCATGGGAGAGGTTTGTTGATTATGCTATGACAATCTATTTGATTTTTTTTAATCATTTTGAATTGAATTTTTTGCTACATGGGAATAAATATATTAAGCAAATGTATTTTGTCTGCAGTTTACGTCAATGTTAAATGCAAATAATTTTCGAGTCTCCAGTAGTCAAAATCAAGAGCATCCTAGTCAAAATGAAGAGCGCTTAGGAGAGGTATTTTAATTATAATATTTATGATTGAACATGATATTTTTTTTGTTTGCTTGAATTTTAATAAATATCAATGTATCTTATTGTTAATTTGACTTATTTATGCAGGTTTCATTAGATTCCAACTTTTTAGATGATTTACCATCTCTTGTGAGCTAATGATTTTAATTTTTTTGTTTTGGTTTTAAGTTAACTGCTTAATTTATTATTTGTATCTACTATGTTTTATTTATTAACAAAATTTAAATTTTAGGGAAGAGACCATTTGGAAATTGGGGGCGAAGATGTGGGGTCTCTAATGAATGCAGATATTGGCACTGAGGTAATTTTGTTGAATTAGAAATGATCTTTGATATAAGTTTAATGTTTTATATTTTTTTGATTTATTTGAAAATTGTTTTTGTACATGTTGCAGCTTGGCTCTTTGAGGTCCTTTGGAGCTAAAGGAAAGTCTCTAGGGGAAAAAAGTGGTGGACATGCATCCAAAGAATTTGATGTAAGATTTTTTTAATAATTGAATTGTTTTGTAGATGAGTTTAATATCTTAATATTTTGAATTTAGTTTAAAATTGTTTAAATAATTTATGATCTAAATTTATAATTTGTTTTTTTGTGTATTGTAGGTGGAGTTGAGTCCCAGGGAAGGTCCTAGTGGAAAATAGTGGAAAGATATTGGTCTAGATGGATAGTGGTTCAGACTTTATTGTTTTTGTTGATATATATATTTTGTAGTTGTTTTGAACATGGAGGGTATTTATTTTTTGATTATATATACATGTACATTGAATTCACATGTTCATCAACTTTTTTTTGGATTATATACATGAGTACATGTCTATTATTTCTCATTTGGTAAATGTTTAGAATATGTTTTGCATGAATGTTTAAAGTGTTTTGATAATATTTATAATATGTTTCGCATGAATGTTTAAAATGTTTTTATAGGTGTAATCCAAGGTTAGGAAATGTTGAATGATGAGAATGAATGTTATGAAGTTAGAAAATGTTGAATGATGAAAATGAATGTTGAATGTTAGGAATGTTTAAAATGTTATTCCAAGTTGGGAAATGTTCAATGTTGAGAATGAATGTTATGTTAAGAATCAATGTTGAGAAAAAATGAATGGGAGGTGTTAGAGAAAAAAGAATGTTGGGAAAGAATGAATGGGAGGTGTTATGGAAGAAGGAATGTTTTTATAGGTGTAATCCAAGGTTAGGAAATGTTGAATGATGAGAATGAATGTTATGACTTGCTAGAAAATGTTGAATGATGAGAATGAATGTTGAATGTTAGGAATGTTATGACTTGTTAGAAAATGTTGAATGATGAGAATGAGTGTTATGACTTGTTAGAAAATGTTGAATGATGAGAATGAATGTTGAATGTTAGGAATGTTTAAAATGTTATTCTAAGTTGGGAAATGTTCAATGTTGAGAATGAATGTTATGGTAAGAATCAATGTTGAGAATATATGTTAAAATTTTTGATAGAAACATGGATGAATTATGAAGTTTAACAGCAAATATATGTTAAGATCAAATTTTGATATAATGGATTTTTAATTAATTTAATTTTTATTTTCAATTTTCAGGTATATTTGATGCGGCTGAAATCATGGCAAATGGGGGTAACGGTTTTTTTGTTTTTTAATCATAAGCGAAGATTCCAGGATTGTGAAGTTTGTGCTAGATTAGAGCAATGATTTTAAACAACAATTTGACGGATTTTCGTTCATTTGTTGTAAATAATCATTTCTCTAATTTAGCATAAGCTTCACAATCCTGGAATCCTTGCTTGTGATTAAAAATCAAATGATCGTTATCTCCATTTGCCATGATTTCAGTTATGTGAATTTGCACAAGCGATATTTTAAATTAAAGATTTGGGACGGAGAACTTGGTGACAATTTTAAGACATCTATTTAAGATCATATTTATGGTGAAGTATGTATTAAAAAAACATGTTCGATGGAATTAAAATAATACAAAATTTAATAGGTCTTTTTGTGATTTTTCGTTAGTATCAATCAACCAAAAGTAAAAATTCGGGGCGGAGTGGGGATAGCCACATCCGTTATCTCATCCCTTAGTGGTCTAATAGACATATGGGGACCCGAATAAAGTACTTTTGAATTTTCAAATTATATTTGAATTCATTTTTAAGCATGTGAAAGTACAACCATTTAAGCTTTTATGTTAGTTGTCATTCAAGAAAATATTCATAAAATCTCAATGAAAAAATAAAATCTCAATGAAAAAATATACTGTGCACAACAATTTTGATAATTGGACAAAAAATATATTGCACACAACAATTGACATGGACAAAAATATAGATCAATTTATTTTTGATATGTAGTTAAAAACATCGCAATGGAATACCATCTTCAACTATCCGTTCATGGTCACATATGGATAGTTTCCATTTTTTGGTTTTTAATTGTTTTTTTGATGGAACTTGTATCAATTTTATTCGAGATGCACATACTAAATGACTATATTGACAACATATAACATCGGGCTCATAATCTTGAAAGTAGACATAGTTTTTAGTCATGTGTGTCTGTTGAAAAAAGTAGCCTTTTAAAATGATGGATCCTCTTTCGTATGTAAATCCGTTGTCGTTGTAGTCCTCCAATAACTTCATTTTTCCTTCAGTGCATCGCATCAAATAATATTTGACATTTTCGTTGTTGTCTACAGGTGCAATCACAGCGAAAACATCTCCTGTGCAAGTTATGATTGGTGTTAGTGTATTTAAATGAATTAAATTGACTACTTATGGCGATGGATTAGAATGAACAATTGATTAAAAAGTCAAAAACAAGTTTATTACCTTCTCTTACGAGATCTGAAATTCTATCGCCATCAGACGATATTGCTATTTCTTCTGATTCTAATTCTTCAACACTTGCTAGAGGCATTTTTCCTTTTGGATTAATCTCTGTGTGTCTCCAAGCTTTTACGTAGTTGTTTGTTATGTTTTCACAAACTTCTGTAGACTCGACATTTTCAATGCAAATATGACAAAAGCATGATTGCTTTCTACTGTCAAATGCAAACACGTTGTGAAATGATTTTGTTTGAATAGAGTGAAGATCTCTAGTTCCATGTATGGTGCTAGCGTCATATGGTATTGATCTATTTATATCTTGGATCCCAACAAGCCAAAAAAACCTACACAATAAATAGTGTACATGTGTACTTAAATGTTAGTATATACATTTTTTTAAATTTTAAGAAATAATATAAATTAAAAAAATAGTGGACATACCTGCGCACGTCTTTTGATTGTTGATTATAATCATGGCTTAGATTTAATTGACACCATTGGACAACCTCTGCAGCTGAATGAAATCGTGCTGAAGAATAGTTCATTTGCCATCTTCGAAGTGCTCTTTTCACGCATGCTCCTGCACCATCATGCTCACCTTTTCCATGCCCAGTTTCAAAGAAATTCCAGCGATGTTTAATGTTCAGCGCTTTATGAAGTCGACATAACCAAAAAAATGATCGGGAAGATTTAAATTGACCCGCACATCCATCAGACCATATCCAATGCTCTTTGAATTTGACTTCGCGTTTTTTCAGTGATTCATAGAAAATATTTTCTATACAATGTTGGACAAAATGTGTGTCGTGTGTACAATCATCGCTGATATAGAAGTGATATTCTTTAATCACATCTCGATTGTCACATGTGCTTTCAATGCCATCGACATCCTGTTGAGAATGTCTATATACGACATGGACAAATATCGAAACTTGGTCAGAGTGATAGTATTCACTCTGTATTTCTTTTTGTGCAGCAAATGTATAGTTTTCAGCAAAATCAACCACCGACAAAATTGTTCCGGGTGGAAAAATTTCACGAGACTGTTTGAATTGAAGATCTTGCCATTGTGCTCTATGTGAATGCTGGGTGTATTTATAAATTTCGCTTTCAAATTTTTTGAGAAAATCTGTGACGCATATCTTGTCTTCTAGCAAATCAATTCTTTTGGAATGTGAATCACTAGAACTTGTACTATAGTTGATGTATTCGTATCTTTTCCAATCAACATTTACATTTGACAACGATTGATCATTGTCGATAGGGTATTTATTGTGGAATAACACCAAATTTCCACAATGATGACAATGTTTTCCATTGACACATTTCTTTGAATAAAATACTTCATCGTGATTTCTCTCACATAAAATTTGAGATATGAATTCACGTATCGTTGGCGGAGGTGGTGAATTTGTCCAAAACATTTTACCAAATTCAAGAAACGTATCATAATATAACTGAAATTGCACATGATAACGGCAACAACATGTATCACGTATAGTTATAGGTCGAACATACCATGGTTTTTGTTGCACAAATGTAGTGATTGATATATTAATTCCACGATGATCTTCCTTGAATTTATTGAACAATTGTACTTGTGTCATGTCCATTATATGTTTTGGTTGGCTTTCATATACATTTCGTGATATTCTTTTGCGTATCACATCTCTTGCATTTGGTGAAACTCGAGCATGTTCCAACCAATATTCTCGTACAATATCTTTAACCCCTGCTCCTAATCTATCTTTGTAAGGTTGTCTACAAATAATTGCCCAACAAGCAAGTTCATTATTTTCATCTATTTGCATTCTGAATTTGCTATGTTTGTATAATGTTTTTCTTGATGTTCCAACTGCTTTTGCTAGTTCTGTTGTCAAACGCTTTTGTTTAGTACTAGCTTAAAGAATTGCCGTATGAATTGCTTTACGTGCAGCACTGATATCTTTCTTCCTGGATTTTCCAAATTTTTTTATTGCATCGCCTATATTTTCCATCACATTTTGTTTCAATTTCGACTCTTTTGTTACTTTGTGAATACCCAATAACGATGTAGCACCTTCTAATTTCTTGAACACTAATAAACATCTCAAAATTTGTGCTTGTCCTGCTATTGAGTAATCTTTGAGAACTTCATCATAAAATTTTGTAGCACGATATCGTGCAACATGTATTGGTAGTTTTTCTCCATATTTGTCGCAATCAATGTCTTCTAACATTTCATCATCAATAGTAAAAGTACCTATACATCAAGTTAAATTTAATTTAACATATATCAAAAAATAAAATTCATTATAAAAAAATGAATTTGGAAAATATATGATATATACATACCAGGTTCAATTTCTGGATTTTGAACTTGATCTTCAATATTGATTTCATCGACATTAGCATGTAAATCACTATTTACATCTTCTACAATGTTCTTTTCAACTTCAATTTGTTCTTCTTGTACTCTATTTTCAATTTCCATTTCTTCAACATTGTCATGTAAATCTGTATTTATATCTTCAATAGTTCTCTCTTCCGTTTCAGCAACCCTTTGTTTTTTGGCAATATATCTGAGTTTTTGTTTCTCTCTATTATCATCATCATCACGTTTACGATCAGCTTTTCTTTTACGATTTCTCTTATTGCCCATGGTTGTTTAATCTATAGACGATAAATTAAAGAATCATGTTACTTTATAGTAAAAACAAATAAATTAAGATTTAAAAACATTTACGGAATTTATAAAAACATGAACTGAAATTTACTTTACCTTTTAAAAATTTTGTAAGAGTCTTTTGAAGAAGATTTCTTTGGAATTAACTTTCCTTTGAAAAAATTCTCTGAACAAAAATATTCTTTGGAAAATAATAAAAACACCTTGTGCCAAGGAAGAAAATAAAACACCTTGTAAATAAATCTTTGTTGTAAAATTCATTCCAAGAATACTTTTTTGAAAAAATATCTACGAAAAAAACCACTAGAAAAAAATACTTTCAATAAAAACTTATTTATAAATATATCTGGGAAAAAATCATTGTAAAGAAACAACTCTTTGAAAAAAACCCAATTTCAAAGAAATAAGAAGTACAAAATTACCTTGTAAAAAATCATTTGCAAAATAAGATAACTATTTGAAAAAACTCCTTTCAAATAAATAAGAAGTGCGAAACTACTTTGAAAAAAAATCATTTGCAAAATACCTTAGCAAAACAACTATTTGAAAAAACCTCTTTCAATTAAATAAAAAGTGCAAAGCTACTTTGAAAAAAAAACATCCTTGCAAAAAACCTCCTTGCAAACATGTCTAAGAAAAGAAATATTTTGAAAAAACTCCTTGCAAATATCCCTTAAAAAAAACACTTTCAATGTGTTTTGGAAAAAAAAAGAAGAAACATACTTTGTAAAAATCTCTTTTTCAAAAAAATGTTTTCTTTGCAAATATACAACAAGAAAATAAATATTTGGAAAAAACTTCTTGCAAATATGCCTTAGAAATTTTTTTTCTTCAATGTGCCTTTGGAAAAAAGAAGAAACATACCTTGTAAAAACCTCCTTTTGCAAAAAATGTCTTCTTTGTAAAAATGCAATAAAAAAGAGATATGTTGGAAAAACTCCTTCAATGTGCCTTTTGTAAAAAAGAAGAAGACATAGTTTGTAAAAACCTCCTTTTGCAAAAAATGTCTTCTTTGTAAAAATGCAATAAGAAAAGAGATAGTTTGGAAAAACTCCTTGCAAATATGCATTGGAAAAAAAAACTCCTTCAATGTGCCTTTTGTAAAGAAGAAGAAGAAACATAGCTTGTAAAAACCTCATTTTGCAAAAAATGTCTTCTTTGTAAAAATGCAACAAGAAAAGAGATAGTTTGGAAAAACTCCTTGCAAATATGCCTTAGAAAAAAAAACTCCTTCAATGTGCCTTTTGTAAAGAAGAAGAAGAAACATACCTTGTAAAAACCTCATTTTGCAAAAATTATATCCTCCTTCCAAAATTAGTTTGACAAAAAAATGCGAAGTTCAAACATGCGAAAATAATGAATTAACTTTACGTTTATTTATATGAGTATAAATTTTTATTTTTATTTTTTTTCCGGCCGACGTAATTTTTTTTCCGTTTAGTTATTCGGCCGAATAACCTTCGCCATAAGTTACGGCGCCGTTACGGAAAAAAGTTATTCGGCCGAATAATTATTCGGCCGAATAATTATTCGGCCGAATAATTATTCGGCCGAATAATTATTCGGCCGAATAATCTCTGAAACATGACCGATTCAGATCTCTGCAAAATTTTCAGGTTTCTGCATTTTCGGAAGGAGAAAACCACCTCTTACACAACAAAACGAATGTCGGACTTCATACCAGTAGATTCATCATTGAATCTACTTTACGAGGGTATAAATTTTGTTGTATATAGATAAGAACTGATATTTTTTAAGTTTTATATTTGTGACATGTGTCGAGTTATGATTCAGCTCTTTAAAAAAACAGCGAAAAGAAAAATCCATAACTTTGTAAATACAACACCAAAAAAATCGAAGAAAATGTGGGTCGATTCATTGACGTGTCTACTTCAAAAGGGTGGTCGTAGATTTTTTGATTTTATAGCGGGTTGAGAGAAAAGTGGTGCAACAAAAAGGTTGTTGAAAATCGACTGAGTTTCCCCATGGATCGACTTTAAAAAAATATAATAATTAGTATAGAGGTCCATTGGATGCAAACTTATAGTCACGCGTTAGTACATTGTGTGTAGATTGTCGTAGCATTTTCAGTTTTTGCAAAACACAAGTCTAACAACGATTTTAGTGGTGCAACAAATCATAACTCTTTTGTAGTCTTTTCATTTTATAAGAACACACTGTCAAACATTTGCGAAATCGACATATCAAATCTTAATAAAAAAAATTGAAAAAATTATGAGTAGAAAGCTAACATAATTCTACAAAAGTTTTCTTTTTACGGCAAAGTGAAATTTTAAATAAAAATATCACTTTTGTTCGCCCGAAGTTGGAAGACATGAAAAAAACAGAATTATTTTCTCACGAGACCCCCCAAAATAGACACCCATCTTCATTTTTTCACCCTACTCTCACTCTGTATCATGATTGAAATCAGATTGAGAATTTACAAAAAACTCATGCCACGATATTCCTGTAGCGCGCTCTGTGTTAAACTTTGGTGTAGCGCTACAAGAATATCTTTTAACCAAAAATTAGCAATTTTCTAACTTTTTACCAATTTGTCGGAGATTTTGGCAGCTATTTGGTTTAGGACATTAGTTCAACTACTCTCTAAAGTCATTAATGATTCTCCTTTTGAATATATAACTCTTATTGACCCACTTTTCAATATAAAAAATGACCAAAATCAAATGAAATCTGAAAGGACTGGGTTCAAACTTTATTCTATCATTCATAAGGTTCTTAAGAAGACAAAAACAAAAACTGAAAACCAAAAATTAACTAAGGTAGATTCAAAAAAAAAACCAAAAATTGGAAAGAATAACTAAAAATGCAGAAAAATTTACTGACTTAACATCTGACTCCAGTTGCGGGATGAAGTCCTCCCTGTGAGGCTTCAAGAACCTGTAGACTAGTGCCTTCAGTCTTCCATTGGGATATGGAGTCTTTATTCAATCTCACTCACACCGGTATATACAATGAAAAGTGACCATGATCTTCATTTAACTGTAGAAATGCTTGAGGAATCGCCCATTAACAGGGCTGAGCAATTCCTCTCCTTTCAAGGACTGCAATATGAAAGTATTATTTTTCAAAACTTTAGCTATCAGAAAAGGGCCAAACCATAAATTATCAAATTTTCCATGTTTCCCCTTCTGTTCCTTTCTTGCATCCCATCTTAAAACCATCTCACCTTCTGAAAAAATGTGATCTTTGATATTTCTGTCAAACCTGGTTTTCATTTTAGCTCTATACAGCTGGGCTTCTTTGTCTACCTTCTCCCTATTCTGCTGTAACTCAATCATTTCAAAAATCCTCCTTTGCAAATCATCTGGTTCCTCTTGAGAATTTTGGAGGAACTTCATTACTGGGATTCCCAATTGTACTGGAAATACTGCTTCTGTTCCATAAACCAACTGAAAGGGAGAAGTACCAATGGCTTGTTTTATAGTGATCCTATCTACCCACAATGCATATTTCAACATTGAATCCCAAGATTTTTTATTCTGTTTGAGCAATTTCTTGATGCACTGAATGATATTTTTATTAGATGATTCTGCCTGACCATTTCCCTGAGGATAATAGGGAGTTGAGTGTCTGAGTACAATACCATTTTTTTCACAAAAGGCCACCATTGCCTTGGATTTGAATGCTTTTCCATTATCAGTGATCAATCTTTGTGGACAACCAAATCTGCTCAGAATATTATTTTCAATGAAATCCATAATCACCTTATCTGTAGCATTCCTTGTCGGGATAGCTTCCACCCATTTTGTAAAGAAATCTGTGGCAGTCAAAATCCAATGATGCTGGCCTGAAGATGCTGGATTAATTTCTCCAATAAAATCCAGACCCCACTGCTGAAAAGGGGCATTGACTACAATAGGTTTCAAAGGTAAAGACAGCAACTTCTGTTTACCTGCAAATTTTTGGCAAGGTATGCAAGCTCTTACCTGTTGGTAAACATATGAGAAAAGTGAAGGCCAATAGTAACCAGCTCTTAAAATTTTATAGGCTGTTGTTTTCCAGTATTTATTTCCTCCACAAGCTCCTTCATGAGATTCTGAAATCACTTCCTTTATTTCAGCTTGATCTAAACACCTTAATAAGATTCCTGCTGGATCTTTCCAAAACAATTGACCTTCTAGCAGACAGTATTTAGTAGTTTTCAATTTCAAGGACCTGGCAGCTTTTCTGGACATTGCAAAAATAACAGAAAATGGACAATGTCAGCATACCAATCTGAAGATGAATAAGAATCCATGATTCTTTCTTTTTCCAGGATTACTTGATTTTCTTCAGGTGCTGATTCTTCTGTCATAGCATGTAATCCTAATGCCTGACAATTTGAGTCAGCGAGAAGTTTGGCCAATCCTTGTCCTTTGATCAGCTTAGTAGGTCTGATTTCCACTTCATATTCCATAATTTTGGCAATCCACCTTCCCCTCTTTCCTTCACTATCAGGCTGTGTCAAAACATCCTTCACTGCAGCATTTGGAACAAAGGAAACAACCTTGGAGTGTAAAATATAAATTCTGAAAAATTTTAAAGCCTTTACCAGAGCATAGGCTTGTTTCTCCAAGATACTGTATTTCAGCTCTGAATCTCTAAGTGTTTTGCTGAAAAAGGCAATTGGTTGTTCCAATCCCTCCTCATTCTTCTGAAGTAGGACAACAGCAATGGTGTCTTCTGAAGCAAAAGAAAATGTAAGAAATTCTTTGTCAAAATTTGGACTCACCAGAACAGGTGCTTCAGTCAGAGCCACTTTAATCTTCTCAAAAGCTGCCTTTGCTTCAACAGTCCACCTGACTTCTTGGTCTTTTTTTAACATGGCTGTAATTTGCTTAATGGTTTCAGCAAAATTAGGAATAAACCATCGCAGAAAATTGATTTTGCCAATAAATGATTGCACATCCTTTTTACTCCTGGGCAAGCTAATCTTCAGTATTGCTTTGACTCTCTCAGGGTCAATTCGGATACCATCAGCTGATACCAAGTGGCCAAGCAACTTACCTTCTTGCACAGCAAAATGTGATTTTTTAGGGTTTAAAGATAAGCCAAATTTCCTGCATTTTATGAAGGTTTGTTCTAAATGCTTCAAATGTTCATCATCAGACTTTGAGAAGACAGTGATATCATCCAGATAGATAACTACAAACTTATCTTTTTCACCCACGAATGCAATGTCCATAGCTCTCTGAAAGGTTTCTCCAGCATTCATCAAACCAAAAGGCATCTTGTCATACATAAATGTCCCCCAGGGGGTTGTAAAAGCTGTCTTTTCTTTGTCATCAGGATGCATGGCAATCTGATTGTATCCTGAGAAACCATCTAGCATAGAAATCCTTTGAGCTCCAACCACCTGCTGCAAAACCTGTTCAATCTTGGGGTGAGGATAATTATCTTTTAATGATGATCGATTCAAATTTCTGAAGTCAACACATAATCGAATCTCCCCATTCTTCTTTCTAACAGGAACCAAATTGGCCACCCAAGAAGAATACCTAAGAGGCACTATTATTTTTGCATCCAACAACTTCTTGAGTTCTTTTTCAATCACAGGAAACAAGGCTGGATTAATTCTTCTTAATTTCTGCCTGAAAGGTTTGACATTAGGTTTCAAAGGAACCTTGTGCTGAATAACTACTGTATCATAAGTTTTTAGTTCTTTGTAAGACCAGGCAAATGCATCTATATATTTTTTCAACAACTTAATATATCTACTTCTTTGCCCTGCTGTTAGGTTTTTAGAAAGCTTTACCATTCTGGGATGTTCTGCTGTACCAATATTATAGTCCTCTACATTGTCTTCTGAAGATTGCATTATTGGTCTGGAAGGTGTATCATCTTTAGTGAATATTCTTTCTAGAGGTACTAGACCTTTTGGAATGAAATTGCTCTTCAATTCAATAATCTTATGCCCAGCTATCTCCTCTGCAGCAAATTCATCTAGCTGTTCATCCCTTTCATCTATTTCTTGATCAATTTGATTGTTTGAAAATTCATCTACAAGCTCAAGAATTTTTTTTATTTCAATGTCATCTTCAAAAACCCTCCAATGTTTCACATTATCTGGAACACATGGTCTATATCTCACTTCTATTGGATACCTTAATTGAGTGGTTTTTGGAATTCTGAAATGTGTGGCAGCCAGGGCTAAAGAATCTGCAGTTTCATTATGATTTCTGGGAATATGAGTAATATTAAATGCTATAAAATAGTTCTCAAGCATATCCCATACCTCATTTCGATATACTTTCAGCAAACCCTGCTTTACTTGATATTTGTTCTTCACTTGCTGAACAACTAGTTCGGAGTCGCCAAATGCAGAAATCTGCTGAATTCCCAAATCTTTAGCAGCCTTCAATCCCAATAGTAGGGCTTCATACTCAGCAGTGTTGTTGGTGGTAGCAAATTCTAACTTATACATAAGTTTCACCATTTCACCCCCGGGAGAAATCAATAAAATTCTAGCTCCAGCACCTTCTTTGCATGAAGACCCATCAAAATACAACTGCCACAATACATCCTGCTCTTCTTGGCTGTGTTTTATAGGCTGATCTTTTTGTACTTGTAACAGACCAGCATAATTTTCTTCCTCACTAAACTGTAGTATGCATGAACCAAGGTCTTTATCCACAGAATACATTGGGTGATTTGTAGGGTTTTTCTCATCTGTGACTATGTAAGCCAACTGTAGCTCTCTATAAAGTCTCCTGTTTTCTCCACCAAAAACAGGAATAGTTGCATAAGAGAGGTCCATCTGTAATGTTCCCCCAACTTTCTTAGCCCATGACCGAGACAGAACTAAACCAAATTTTGGTGTGATGTCAGCTACCACAACATCCATTATTACACTTTTCATGGGTAACTGAGTAAGATTGACAACCATATCTTTTATCACTCCTAGAAATTTTACAGCTCGGGAGTCAAAAGCATATAGATCATGGTAAGGCTTAGTGACATTAAGGCCCAGGGATTCCATCACAGATTTTGGCATCAAATTATGGGATGCTCCTGAATCTAGTAGACAGTTATGAATCATCTGCTCATGCACAGTCAGAGTTATATAGAATGGAGGAGAAGCACCAGCTTCGTTTTCAGTCTTCTCAGCCAAAGCTGATCCAATAAAAATTCTAGGGTTTTCTTCCTGGAGATTCACTGTATCTGAAACTGGCTGATTATTTGGCATATTCATTACTTTCAAAACTGTATTCTTGTATGATGGATTTTTTATAAGCTCAGAAAATGGCACAGGAATTTTAAGTTTTCCTAACTCATTTTCCAAACTGAAATTTTGACCTGACCTATTTACCTCTTCAATTTCTGTATTCTTCTTAGGTTTTTCTGCAGATTGCTTCTTTTCTGCTACAGGATCAGCAGTTGGTTTATCAGGAATAACTGGAGCAGGAACAACAGCTTTCTTCTTAGGAGCTTGAACTACTTGTTTCGGTCCAGTTCTGAGATTAATAATTTTCTTAACTCCATTCTGATTGGTAGCAGCATTTACAGCAGTTTTTTCACATTCGAAATCATCTTCAACCTCATATAAATCAGCATCATAATATTCAGAATTTAGGAAATCTTCTTCAGTAACAAAGCCTGTAAACATTTTATCTCCAATGTGGTTCATGTCCTGATCAGTCTCAGTTTCTTCAAAGAGCAACTGCTGATCAATTTCTTCTTCATCAACCAAATTATTTTGAAAAGGTGGGGGCACTTTTTGATCTTCATTTTCTCTCCTTTCTTGCTGGATGTCATTATTTCTTCGTTCCCTTGGCATGAATCTAGGTGCAAATTGTCTTCTAAACTGATTTTGATTATTTGGATTCCTCTGAGCTTCTGGAGCAGGTTTAGCAGAATTCTTTTCAAGCTCTAGTTTATTCAACTTTGCAGTAAGGATCTTAACCATTTTGGCCATCTCATCTATCTTGGCTTCAGCAGATTGAGAAGCAGAGCCTGCTGTGACAGCTTCTTTCTTTCCCTTTCTTTCATACAGCTGCTGAGATGTTTCATTCTTAAGTCTATTTGAAGCTAACAAATTAGACTCTACCTCTAGGGCTGCATCTTGCATGTTCAGCAGGGTGATAGGTCTCCTCTCTCTAAGTAATAAAGAAAATTCATGATCAAAAGCATTTGCATAGGTCAACTTGGCTGATGTTTCAGTAGGTTTAATTTCTGCTGGAATTCTACTGTACATCTTATTAAACCTCTTGGAAAAATCTGCAACAGTCTCATCTTTCTTTCTTTTGAGAGCTCCAAATTCAGTTATGTAGTATGTGTGATCTTTCGTATCTCCCCATTGTCTCATGAAAATCTCATGGAGTTCTTCAATAATAGTAATGGAGTTAGCAGGCAAGTCTCTAAACCATTTTCTTACATCTCCATCTAGACTCTGAACAAATACCCTCATCCACACATCTTTAATTTCAATATTCTGATTGTCAGCATAACTCATGAAAGCCTCCCAATGTTCCTCAGCAGTGACTTCCCCTTGTCCATTGAATCTAGGCATATATTTCTGGTAATCACCTCCAGGTAATGCATGTAGAGGCTGGGGAAAAACTAATGGTGCATACCTAGCTGCTACCATTCTATCCATCATATCCATAGGTGGATTTTGGGCTGCCATTGTGGACTGAGATTTAGACTGAGATTTTGAGGAGGAAGATATTTGACTAGAACCTTTTTGAAAAGGATTTCTTCCTACTTTCAACTGAAAAATGGGTATTTTATCAGGGGAAGAGGTTTTAGCTTTCAAAAAACTTTGAGGATTGGTGAAAACCTGAAAAGTGTTCTCATAAAGGATAGGTTTTATACAGGGTGAAATTTCAGCTGGGTCTAATGATTCACCCAACTGGTGAGAGTCACAGGAAGCTGGCAAAGATCGAGATTTTCTGAGTTTGTTTGCTGTTTTCAAAATCTGCTCAGGGTCTGTCACACCCAGTTTTAATGGAGAAACAGGCTTATTCCTGGTCCCAATCCCTTTAGAAGCCAGTGTGACTTTTCTTTGGTGAAAATAGCCTTCAAAAACTGCTGGTTCAAGTCCACCTCTTAAACTAGAAAAATGATGAGTATCCCAGGGAAGATATGTTTCAGCTTCGTCCCCGGCAACGGCGCCAAAGATGTTTGTGTCAGAAATTGTTACTAAGGCTAGGGTAACAAGCCAACACAATCTCAAAAATAAAATCAATCCAAACTAGGTTTTTAGGGTTTTGTTTTGTAGGTTTTGGTTAGAAACTTCAAGAGCATAAGGGAATACATTCAGCAGATAAGTAAAAACTAATTCATACACATATATCCATGAAGATGCATATATATCTCAGGAATCCAACAAAAGATTGCAATGAAGTTCATACAATAAAAGACAAGCATCACTGGAAATTACACATAAAACCAGAAATGAATTTGTCAATCAAGAAACTATATAAGTTCAAAATGAAGCCAATACATATCAGAAGTGGAATAAGGAGTCATATATTCATAGTTTCATCAAAAATGCATATGAGAGTTTGCAATACTTAGCAGTGAACAAGTCTGGAAGAATCCACAGCTTGCAGACCTCCTAAAGCTCTCCAAAAATTCGAACCCTTACAATGTCTTACCTCCCTCTCTAAATAGTTTTTCTTCTCAAAACAGTTAGGGTATTTCCTACTAATTCTCCATCGAATGACTAGACTAGGTAACAGTTACATTTTTACAAAATTACATCTTTGCTAAAAATAGCAAATTCTTTAACAAATGTCTTAAATGAACCTAACTGCTTTAGATTTCTTTCGATGCCTCCACAAGCAAAGATATGCCATCTGGACTTGAGGATCTTTTCTTCGTTCTCTTGTGCTTTTGCTCCAGCTCAGCTATCCTTTTCTGTAGGTGTTCATTTTCATGCTGCAAGGTTTCAACAGTCTTTTCTAATTCTGAGCAGTGCCTATCAGCAACCCTTTTTCTTCTGAGTACTTCCTTTGCATCAATCACTAACTCCTGAAAATTGTCATGAGTATCTTGAAGATCTTCTCTTAATCTTCTATTTGCCATCATTAGACCATCATTAACTCCCTGCATATAATTCATTTGATGCTTATACTATTTGACAGTCTTCTTCAAATTCTCCTTGACAGAATTAACCAGTTTTTCTATTGCAGCATCTTGTTCCTCATTAGGTTTGTAAAACATGTCAAACTTCTTAAATATTGCTTCTTCTGTCAATAGCTTCTCAACAGTATCTTCAATGGTGGGGCTTGGATCATCTGTGGCCTGTACTGACTTAATCTCTTCTGTCAACAATTTCCCAGGAATGTCTTCAATGATGGACTTGGAGCTTCCTTCACCTGCTACTTTTTCTGACCTAATTTCTTCCTTTTTTCCTGGCTGCAATTCATCTTTCTTTGATTTCTCCTCCTCCATGGGCTCTTCATCAGAGATAGTCACCTTATCAGCCTTCAATTTTGGATTTAAGAGCTTTTTCATATTTAACCTTAATTTGTTTTTCGACCTAGTTTTAGGTCTCCAGAAAGTAGCTGCTTCTCCCATCATTTTTAATTTCTTCCCTTGGTACCGAATAGATGCTAACTCTACCACTTCCAGCTTTTTGACTTTCTTCTTAGGATTCATGATTTTGTCCTCTATAGCTTGATTTTCCTTAATCTCAGTTTTAACCTCAATTTCAGGAATAAACTGCTCTTCCTCTAACATATACCCTTCATCATCTGAGAGGACTGTGATGGGGCTTCTTGGCTGATTATGAACTTCTTCTTTTGCTACAGGAATCACTTTGATATCAATTTTCTTCTCTTCTTGAAAATCTGTTATAGGTGATGACTTCTTTTCAAGAAATTCCTCTTCCTTTTTGTCATTAAATAATGAGAACTTGACTTTATTGTGTTCTGGAATTTTCTGAGGCTGACTGTCATTCTGTCCTTCATCTGCTACCTGCTTTGTTCTCTTCTTAACTTTAATGTCATGCTTCTTTGCAGGTTTAACTGAATGCCCTAACTTTTGTATCATTACTTTTCCCTTGTCAGTTTGTCTTTTGGGTTGTTGATCTTCTCCTTTAGAATGAATCCCTGACCAAAACAAAAAGAAGTCCCAAGTCTTCTCCTCATGCTGCAACACTGTAGAGATGATAATCTTAATGAGACCATGATGAAACAATGATTGAGAAGTATGATCATCCTGCTGTTTTATTTTGCTTGACATTTTCTGCAGGCTTTTGAAGAAAAAGAATGGCAAATTCATTTTAGAAACTCCTGCCATATGCTGTAAGAACCTGAGATGATATTTGAACACTAATGAATACCTCCCTTCACAAGTCACATAACTCTGAAGAATCCTTATAGGTTCAATCCACTCCTTCCTGAAATTATGTATGAGAATACCTTTGTTCCAGTCAGGAATAACATTAGGCAATAAGTATCTTTGAGGATCAAACTCAAAAGGAGACTTCTTAAACCAGAGCTCGCCCTCATTACTAATTTCAGTGGCTTCTGAAATTAACTCCACAGTCAATTTGAATCTCAAAGGATCCATTATAATCATCTCATTCTTAAGTCCTTTGGCAAAATTGCAGGACACTTGGGCATTAAAACCATCTATCTTCTTGAAGAATTTCAACCAGCCTGCCTGTTGGAACAGCTCTGCACAATCTGGAAGTTTCTGAATCCATGTAAAGTCTGTGAGTTCAGCCCTATTAACCTTACCACTTTTACTGCTTTTTCCCCTATCTTTCTTTTCAGGGAACAGGAAAGTCTAGTTTCAGGTTTCAGAAATGTTTTATAAGCAGTATTCTGAGCAAGTAATTTTGCAGGCTATGACAATTTTCAGTGATATTTAAATCACATGCACAAATTAACAGACCTCTCTGTGTAACACCTGTATCAAGCTAGCAGACTCCCTTCTGTGTAAAAAACTGAGTTCTACAGATAATTCTGTGAGTCTTTTCGACACCCTATTCTGTATATTCTGATGTTTTAAAACATTAGGTCATGAGAGAAAAATTCATGCAAATTCCTCTTAACGGGCTTCAGCTAACTGTTTCTGTGGTGAATTCCTCATCTCATGATCTATTACACCCTCCTCAGCAACCAATTTTTTCAGAAAATCGCGCAGCAGCAAAAACCCAAATTTTCCAGCTATAAGGGTTATAACGTAATACCTGCTAACTACTCGTCCATCGTGGCCTAATGTCTTCAATTTGAGGTTTCAATGATGTCCTCCTTCGAGCACAGGTGTCCTCATATCGATTTTTTAGCTCCAGGTGAATGAATTCAAAAGCCCTAATTTCGCTGGCGCCAGAACACACCTGTCTCCTTTCCACAGCGACACAATCCACCGTTTAACAGTGAACTCTCATGCACAAACACTGCCTCCTCTGTGATGATGCGTGCGACAAGAGAGAATTGACAGCTAAAACCCGGAATTGGCTGGTCTCTGTGCAACTGAACCCGCATAACCTGTAATGATGACCTTGTTTTCTCTTCGTGATTAACAACCAACTAACATCATGCTCAAAATGCTGCAAACACGTGTTAAACACTCACATAATGCGATTAGATACTCTCACTCTGTATCATGATTGAAATCAGATCGAGAATTTACAAAAAACTCATGCCACGATATTCCTGTAGCGCGCTCTGTGTTAAACTTTGGTGTAGCGCTACAAGAATATCTTTTAACCAAAAATTAGCAATTTTCTAACTTTTTACCAATTTGTCGGAGATTTTTGCAGCTATTTGGTTTAGGACATTAGTTCAACTACTCTCTAAAGTCATTAATGATTCTCCTTTTGAATATATAACTCTTATTGACCCACTTTTCAATATAAAAAATGACCAAAATCAAATGAAATCTGAAAGGACTGGGTTCAAACTTTATTCAATCATTCATAAGGTTCTTAAGAAGACAAAAACCAAAACTGAAAACCAAAAATTAACTAAGATAGATTCAAAAAACAAACCAAAAATTGGAAAGAATAACTAAAAATGCAGAAAAATTTACTGACTTAACATCTGGCTCCAGCTGCGGGATGAAGTCCTCCCTGTGAGGCTTCAAGAACCTGTAGACTAGTGCCTTCAGTCTTCCATTGGGCTATGGAGTCTTTATTCAATCTCACTCACACTGGTATATACAATGAAAAGTGACCATGATCTTCATTTAACTGTAGAAATGCTTGAGGAATCGCCCATTAACAGGGCTGAGCAATTCCTCTCCTTTCAAGGACTGCAATATGAAAGTATTATTTTCCAAAACTTTAGCTATCAGAAAAGGGCCAAACCATAAATTATCAAATTTTCCATGTTTCCCCTTCTGTTCCTTTCTTGCATCCCATCTTAAAACCATCTCACCTTCTGAAAAAATGTGATCTTTGATATTTCTGTCAAACCTGGTTTTCATTTTAGCTCTATACAGCTGGGCTTCTTTGTCTACCTTCTTGGCCCTCTTCTCACCTACTGCCAGAGAAGGGCGCACTTGTTCACCTACCACTGCAGATTCACTCCAGTTACATTCAGTTAGCTCCGATTCTCCCTGATTTGAGGCTAGTTTCACTCCTGACTGACTGTTTCACCTCCGATTGACCTCCAGTTCGATTAGGTGACTTGTTCTGACTCCAGTTAGCCTCCCATGCACCCCCACTGAGCCTCCAGATCCTATATCAGTGCTACACACTTCAGTTACATTTATTATGCTCAGTTAGACTCAGATTGACACCTGGATGACTGGTTGTTGTGATTGATGAGTACCACCGATGATTTATGAGGACTCCTAGACAGATTCAAGCTACTCCATTCAGTGATTCGAATGGACTACTTAGTCAATTCGAATTGCTCATTGACAGATATTGGATTGTATTGTAATTCATTCACCCTTTCTGGGATAGAGAGCACTGCTGCATGTTTTGCACAGTTTTGCACCATATTTTCTATGTTCATCTGTTGTGATTGATTTACTTGTTCATTAGATCTGCTGTGACTAATTTTACACAAATTTCCTCACTTGTAGCATTAATTTTCTCCACTAGGTGACCCACTATATCCATCAAATATTGTTGATGTTGGTTCCACTGGGCTTATGCACTATCGAAATGGATCTGCATCCCCATAGCTTGTTGATGCATCTTCCTCCATTATGTGCATATGAAGATGACACATTTTGTAGGTTCACTCTTGGGAGTGGCCCTAGTAATACTCTCATCAACCTCTTGCAAATCAGGCTACAGGTTCTAAAGGCGCACCTCAACAACTTCTAATTCCTCCTTTGCTTGTTGTTGAGGCTACCTCTAGATAACTTGGTCACTAGTGACCTCCACAAGTTACTTCTACAAATATTGATGGGTGACCTATAGCTCTTCCTTTCCATGCTTGATTTTCATGATCCATTGCTCTACCTCATCACTGAAAGTAGACCATTACTGAACTTCATTGGCCTAAGTAGGTTGTCCCATAAGTGGCAGCTAATTGATTGGTTGACCACTTGTAATCGAGGGATTGAATGTGATTTTTTTTGGAATTCTGCCTCTACATGCTTCTTTGTAGACTACAACATCCTCACCACTCATGCATGGGTATCTTTAGACAAAAATGGAACCACAACAACGTGATCCTAGCATATCCACAACATGGCCTAGTAGGAGATAACATCTTGAGCTAATTATTCCAAATACACCATGATCAATAGGCTCTGTAGTGGAGAATGTGGAAGAGGAGTTGTGATTAGCATGTTATCTTGAATCTCCTCAATATCAATCTCCTTATTCATATTCCTACATTCTGGAACCATTCAAACACTCATTAGAACCATGAGGCACCCAAGGTTGTTCACCACCAATTCCACCTAAACTTGATTTCCCCCCAACATTATCTGTGACTCTATCCCCCATGAAAATTCATTAACGTACTTTAAATGACTAGTTAATTCAAGATCAAATGAGTTGGAAAAGAACCAACTACTCAAGACTCTATTACATATCACATTTTATTTTTCTTTCTTTATTATTACTATTTTTTTTAATATTACCTTGAAAGGCTTGCAGCATGAAGATGTGTATTAAGTGGTATGTCTAATGCTCATGCAGATTTTCAGTCTGCCAGATGTTGAGAAGTTCTCGAAACATTTCTAGAACTAAGGTCAAACTTTACTTAACAACTACTTTTCCATTCAATTTTCCATATATTAAATGATATTCATGAATGGTGCATATTCTAATATTGATAAAGTTTGCAGAGACACAGAATAGAGCGGAAACACAAAAGGGCATATTCATTGCTTTCTCATTATTAAACACACATATATATAGTTTCTCATAAGACTCAAAACAACTGGCTAATATTATGGGCCAGTGAATACCATGATTCAACTAATGTATTAGTCAACAACTAACTCAACTAACTAACCAACTTGAAACATGAGATTACAACTCTTAACACACCCCCTTAATCTCAAGTGGGATGGTGTGGTCAACACTATCAATGCCTAAGTGCTTCCTCTGGAACTCAAATGCAGATGTACCCAAAGGTTTGGTAAACATATCAGCAAGCTGCTCCTTAGAGCCACAAAACATCAAACTGATCTCTCCATTATTGACTAACTCACGTATGAAGTGATAGAAAGTGTCAATGTGTTTACTCTTCCTATGAAATACATTATGTTTAGACAACTGTATAGAAGAATTCTTGTTAAAATATATAGCTGTTGGTTCAGTTTCTGTATGTCCCATGTCCTTCAAGAGTCTTCTGAGCCAAACTGCATGGCAGGCTGCTGTAGTTGCTGCAATATATTCTGCTTTTGCTGAAGACATGCTCACAATAGGCTGTTTCTGAGAATCCCAAGAAATAAGACTTATACCAAGATGGAAAGCATAACCATATTTGGTTTTCCTATCATCAATACTACCTGCAAAATCACTGTCTGTGTACCCTGTGAGAGTACAATCCTGTGAATGAGTGTACCAAAGTCCATAATCAATTGTACTTGTAACATATCTCAGTATTCTTTTTCCAACTTTCCAGTGAGAGTCTGTGGGAGATTTCATGAATCTAGAAATAAGACTGACATCATACATCAAATCAAGTCTAGTAGCAATGAAATACATTAAACTGCCTACTAATCTTTTGTAAAGTGTAGAATTAACTGCTGGTCCTTCATCATTCTTGCGTAACTTGTTTCCTGTAGCAATGGGAGTTTCTACTGGTTTACATTTATCCATTTTGAATCTCTGCAGAATGTCACTAGTATACTTATGCCGACAGATGAAGATCCCATTTTCACTTTGATCAACTTCCAGACCAAGGAAAAACTTCATAAGACCAAGATCAGTCATCTCAAACTCCTTTTTCATGACTGTCTTAAACTCTTCTAGCATCAAATTGCCAGTATAGATCATATCATCAACATAAAGACAAACAAGTAAAATGTTACCTTGCTGATCTGTTTTGATATACAGAGTAGGTTCATTGCTGCTTCTGTTGAACCCATTGTTGATGAGATAAGAGTCAATTTTGCTGTACCAAGCTCTTGGAGCTTGTTTGAGTCCATACAAGGCCTTTTTCAACTTACATACCTTGTGTTCTTGACCTTTGATAGCATAACCAGGTGGCTGATCTACATAGAATTCTTCTTAAAGTATGCCATTCAGAAAAGTAGATTTCACATCCATTTGGTAAACAGGCCACTGGTTTTGAGCTGCTATTGCAAGTATAGCTCTGATGGTGTCCATCCTTGCTACTGGAGCAAAGGTTTCATCATAGTCTACACAATATCGCTGAGCAAAACCTCTTGCAACAAGCCTTGCCTTGTACTTTTCAATCTTTGATTTTTTCATTCAACTTGGTCTTATAGACCCATTTTACACCAATTCAGCTTTTATCTGATGGGAGATCAGCTAGATCCCAAGTCTGATTCCTCTCAATAGAATCAATCTCTTCATTCATTGCTTGGATCCACTATGGATATTTTGCTGCTTCTTCAAAACATGTTGGTTGACATAAAAATAGAGCATACTGTAGTTGCTCATCAATGACAGGAGTCTGTTCATATAAATCCCTTAAGCTTCTGGTTCTCTGGTTATGTAGTGGACTGTCTGCTGGTGTCCCTTCTTGCTGTTGCTGCTACTGTACTTCAAGTCTGGGCATTCAGAGTGGTTCTGGTGGTATTGGACTGTTTGTCTGCTGAATGTCTATTGTATCAGTCCAACATTTATCTTCCATAAATTTGACATCTCTGCTCACCACTACTTTATTGGTGACAAGATTATACAACTTATAGGTTTTCTGTTGTGCACTATAGCCTGTGAAAATACACCTTTCACTCTTCTTGTCCAACTTCTTTCTTAACTCATCAGGTATGTGTGCGAATGCAACACATCCAAATATCCTGAGATGTGAGACACTAATCTGAGTGCCACTCCATGCCTCTTTAGGTATTTTGTCTTTGACACTTACTGTGGGAGACCTGTTCAATAGATATATTGAACATGCAACTGCTTCTGCCCAATAATCATCGGATAACTTCTTGTAATGACAACATACTTCGGGCCATGTTCATGATGGTCCGATTCTTCTGTTCTGCAACTCCATTCTACTGTGGAGTGTATCTGGTGGTGTACTGATGCTGGATTCCATGTTGCTTACATAACTCTGCAAAATCATGAGAGACATACTCACCTCCACCGTCTGATCTGAGTATTCTAAGTGGTTTACCTGACTGCTTTTTAGTCAAAGCTTTGAATTCTTTGAATCTGGAGAAGGATTCTGACTTATTTCTGAGAAAATAGATTTGGACTTTCTTGCTATAGTCATCAATAAATGTTAGGAAATACAGAATTCCTCCTATAGATTGGGTTTGCATGGGTCCACATAGGTATGTGTGAACAAGTTCAAGGTGTTCTTTGGCTCTATTTGTAGAAGTGGGAAAGCTACCCCTTTGGTGTTTCCCCAAAATACAGTCTTCACAAGAGCTTGACTGTTCATTCATGACTCGTAATCCTTTGACCATGGATTGTTTTTGCAGATGAGAGAGACTCTGAAAAGGTAGATGACCATACCTACAATTCCACAACCAGGTTTCGTCTTGAATGGAGACAGTATGAGCATATGAATGTGACAAGATAACACTCCTCCGGTTGAGTGGGAAAATTCTATTCTTGGTCATTTCTACTTTGGCTAGGAGTCTTCTACTAGGATCTTTATCATAGAAAACACAATAGGAATCAATGAATCTAACATCATACTTATTCTGAATCAGTTGATCCACACTGATTAGATTGACCTTAAGATTTGGAACATAAAAAACATCATTTATGTACTTCTTCTCATTCTGTTTGGTAAGTATAGGAACAATACCTTTGCCTTGAGCTGGAACGAGATAGTGATCACCCAATTTGATCTTTGAATTAACAGATGGATCTATATCATAAAATAATGACTTGTTACCTATCATAGGATTGCTGCATCCACTGTCTAGCAACCACACATCTAATTGATGTTCTTCTTCAGTTGCCTAGTATGATAGAAACATAACTTCTGACGAATGTTATTCAACATTTGAGACATTTGCTCTGTCACTGTTCTGATCTGCTTGATTCTTTCTGCAGTCACATTCATAATGGCCATATTTATTGTAGTAGTTACACTGGACATTGGACCTACTAGTTCATCTCTTGCCTCCTCTTCCTCTCTGGTTCTGAGGGTTATGACTGTGCTCACAGTGATCTGTGTGTTCATGGCTAGTTCTATCCTCTGTGGAATTAGAACTCCTTCCTCTTCTGCCTCGTCCTCTACCTCCTCGACCTCGAACTCTGTTGAAAGAAGTCTGAGTGCTAAATGCATGAGACAGAGACTCGTCTTCCTGACCGAGTCTAGCTTCATGAGACAAAAGCGACCCTGTTAACTCTTCTAGAGTAAACGTCAACAGATCCTTAGATTCTTCTATAGCAATAATCACCATAGAGAATTTCTTAGTAAGGCATCTAAGTACCTTTTCAACAATACCCTTATGCTCTAGGGCTTTGCCATAGGTTTGGTATTGCGTGACAATCCCAGAAACCCTAGTCATAAACTGATCGACAATCTCCGTGTCTTTCATCTTAAGACTTTCAAATTGGAGTCGAAGGGTTTGGAGTCTTACCGTTTTAACTTGATATGTACCTTTGTATGCAGATTGGAGAAGATTCCATGCCTGATGTGCTGTCGTAGCTCCAGCGATCTGCGGGAAAATGGACTCCTCAATGCAACTTTGGATCAACCACTTCGCAGTGAGATCCCAATCTCTGCTTTCGTCAAGGGCCTTCTTATTTGCATTCGTCATCGCAGCGAGAGTAGTTTCTATCGGTTCCGTGAAATCCTTTTCGACCATATCCCAACACTTGTTGAGCTGTAGAAAGGTCTGCATCTTTATAGACCATAATTCATAATTCTTGCCGTTCAGCATTGGACCTAAGATCATCTTCATGTTCAGGCTTGCCATGGATTATGAAAACAATTAAATTGACCGACGCAGGCTTCTAACATACATAGTGCGCCTTCGGGGTGCGCCAGACAAAATTTATCTAAGTAAAGGCCTTCCGGCGCAATTTTTCTTCTAGCAAAGTGAGCCAGCTAACACGGATTTTCTTCAGGCAAGGTGCACCACCGGCGTGAATTTCCTTCAAGCAAGGTGCGTCCGACGTAAATTTCCTTCAGGAAGGGTGTGCCAGCCTCCCTTCAGTGGGTTTTTTGAGATACCCTTCGCCGGATCGGGGAGCGATTTCACCGATTTTTTATTTTTTTTCGTGGCCCGAGTGTTCCGTCTCCATCCCGTGCTGCAACTTCCAATCGAGTGTGTGTGCTCTCCAGTTTATGAAAAAGGCTTACCCAAAAAAAGATTTAAGAATCAGGCCGTCAGCTTTGATACCATGGTAAAGTTTGTAGAGACACAGAATAGAGCGGAAACACAAAATGGCATATTGATTTCCTTCTCATTATTAAACACACATATATAGAGTTTCTTATAAGACTCAAAACAACTGGCTAATACTATGGGCCAGTAAATACCATGGGTCAACTAATGTATTAGTCAACAACTAACTCAACTAACTTAGGACCATTGACTCAACTAACTAACCAACTTGACACATGAGATTACAACTCTTAAAAAATATTTGGGTTCGATTGGAAATTGCATGTTGTTGTTTATCTTAGATATGTCAAATTCTATATGGACTCGTATTTCTCTATAGTTGGCATCTAGGATATGTCAATTTCTGTTTTGGCTTCTAATTCTCTATATAGCTTTACGTTTAATATTCCTGGTTACTTTGAATCATGGGGAGCAAGAAAATTGCAATGCCTCTAGCAATACTTATAATGTTCTAGTTGTTGTTACCTTCCACTTCAATAAAATCAAATCAGAGTGATCCCCGCAGCTCTGATGCTATGATGAATAGTATTTACTCGCCAAAGATATGAATGCATACTGTGAAGAATAATATTTATTTGGTCAAAGCACACCATTTTATCAACCGTATAAACAAAATACATACATGTAGTGAAATCGTGAATAATCAAAATATGAGGTCTTGTTAAAATGCATATTTAGAATGGCCCTTTCATAATAATAGTATGAATCTGTCCAAGACTCCAATTCTATCCAAGCCTATGTTTTCTCACATTATATTAGTATTGAAGTATTGTTGCTTTGTGGTGAGTCGGCTTCTCACATTGCGTTTTCTGATGAGGTTTGTTGATTGTGTCTAAATCCAAATTAAGGAAAAACAACATTCGTTATTTAGTGCAGGTTATGTTTGACATTAGTGTTTCTGTCTTTGCATCTATTGAGAAGGAAAAGGTTCTTCTGAATTTAAGCTTAACGTGAAATATAATGTTTGTAAATGGCTATTAAATAAATTAACTTAGCATATTTTATAATTATATTTGCAATCATCATGTTAAATTAGTAGCTTCTCCATATTCACGAAACACAAGTTAAGTAGTTGTGCTAATAATATATTGACAATAAAGTATACTATGTTTTTATTGCTTATTTTATGTCACTAGTATATTCAAAATGTAGCTCGACATTTTTTTTTTACATTAATTGTTTTTCATTTGGCATATAAATATTATAAAGCATTCATATACACGGAACACAAGTTAAGTAGTTGTGCTAATAATATATTGGCAATAAAATTATACTATGTTTTTATTGCTTATTTTATGTTGTTAGTATATTCAAAATATATCTGTAACATGTTTTCTTTACATTAATTGTTTTTCATTTGGCATATAAATATTATAAAGTATTCATATACACTGAACACAAGTTAAGTAGTTGTGCTAACAATATATTGGCAATAAAATTATACTATGTTTTTATTGCTTATTTTGGCAATAAAATTATACTATGTTTTTATTGCTTATTTTATGTTGTTAGTATATTCAAAATGTATCTAAACATGTTTTCTTTACATTAATTGTTTTTCGTTTGGCATATAAATATTATAAAGCATTCATATACACGGAACACAAGTTAAGTAGTTGTGCTAATAATATATTGGCAATAAAATTATACTATGTTTTTATTGCTTATTTTATGTTATTAGTATATTCAAAATGTATCTGAACATGTTTTCTTTACATTAATTGTTTTTCATTTGGCATATAAATATTATAAAGCAGAACACAAGTTAAGTAGTTGTGCTAATAATATGGCAATAAAATTATACTATGTTTTTATTGCTTATTTTATGTTGTTAGTATATTCAAAATGTATCTGAACATGTTTTCTTTACATTAATTGTTTTTCATTTGGCATATAAATATTATAAAGTATTCATATACAAAGCGGGTTGAAATTTGATGCCTTAGCTTGCACTTCAATTAATTTTATATGACGTTTTAATTTTAACATTGTCTTTTTCATTTGATGTTTAAATCTTAATTTTATTCATCATACTAATACTAATAGTTAATTTCCTTTTTGAAATAACATTTATAATAACCATATGAAACATTGAATTCTCATATCTTGCCCTCGTACAATATAAAAATACTTTTTTTTTTACAAAAATATAATAAACAAAAAAACATAATAAATTTAATGATTAAACCAAACACACATATAATGACAAAAAAGGTTTATCGTGGAATACAATAACCATTAACATAAACCACCAAATACACTTCAAAATAACAGATAAAATTAAAATTCACAAGTTTCCTTAATAAAATTTAATTTTATGAAATGGTATTTAAAATGAGAAATAACATTCACCCATCAAATTTCAATTTCAACCCTATGATATCATGTTCACGAAATGATAATTGTTTTCATTTGACATACGAATATTTTAAAGCATTGGTATACACAATATGATGTGAATCCTTGAGTTTATAAATGATCGCTAAATTTAAGCAGGTTTGGAAAAAAATAATGATTAAAAATAGATCCATAAATGTTTTCTTTACATTAATTGTTTAATTGTTTTCATTTGGCATATAAATATTATATTTATATACAAAGTATGATGTCATGTTTATGAAATTTAATGATAATTGTTTTCATTTGACATATGAAATATTCTAAAGCATTGATATACGCAATATGATGTCTTATCCTTTACTTTAGAAATGATCACGAAATTTAAGAATAATTGGAAAAAAGTAATGATAAAAAATAGAACAAGAAAGGCCTGAAGAGATTTAAAAAATCTAAATGTTTTCAAAGCTTTTTTAATATCATTTTAACATAATCTTAAATGGAACCTATTTAGCTAGAACTTATATCCATGTTTCGTTTCAACATCTTAGTTGTATAACGTTGTTGAAGTGCAATGATTGATTTTTTAAAATAGTGTTTCATTTTAAGGAAATATTGTATTAATTATAAGATAAATAGATAAATCATATATGTAAGAGCTTTTTTAATTTGCAAAATCAGATTTTTTTCTGTTAGAAATCGTCCAACTTTTAGATTGTATGATTAAAAACATATATACAATGATATAATTTATTAATAACTCAAAAGAATATATCCGTAAATAAATTTAGAATTTAAAAGAATACCTCAATTATAATTTACAAGAATACGTCGATAGGTGCTATCCAATGAATGTTTATTATATTATTAATGCTTTTCATAAATGGTATTTTAAATTTTATAACAAATCTAAAATTCCTAAAATATAGTTAATAGTTTTTTTATTTAAAACAATAAAATATTATTTATTAATGATGAATATATTATTAATTTTATTTCTTTCTGACTTAGCCAAAAACCAAGTTATAGTTACTAAATGTTAATAATTTTCAATATCTTCTCTTCAAATGCTCTTTTTTATAATTATTTTAACTTTGTTAAATTATTCTTAATTTAAAAAAATTTCTTGAACTACTCAGTTTAATTTTAAATTGTAATAGATTTTGGAGGAAACCATCTCCTATTGCCAACATTTTTCCCTTGAGTTTCACAAAAGAGCATATTATAAATTAATTTTAATTCAAGTGTTAACTTGGTGTATTGCAAGATAGATGGCAATCTTTTTTTTTCATGTAATTTCATTGCCAAATGTAAAAAATTAGAACTTTTTGAACATGTCTTGAAACAAATGTTTAATGGTATTCAACTAGGAATTGAATCAGATTTCTATGTAGTAGAAACTAGTTAATGCATTGTAACATTAAAGTAGTTAATGCATTGTAACATTAACTTTAGCATATGATGTTGCATTGTAAATATATGCTTTATATTTTGGTTATAGTAGAAATATTAAATATAAGAAATATTGGTTTTTGGAGATTCATTTTTGATTATGGGTATATTAAAAAAGAAAAAAAAATATCTTAATTATAGTAAAAATATTAAATATAAGAAATATTGGTTTTTGGAGATTCGTTTTGATTATAGGTATATTAAAAAAGAGAAAGATTATAGGTGCAACCACATTATCTTAAATGTTAAAAATAACCATTTTTCTTCTACCCTCCTTTGATTTGCCAAATTTCCTTTATATAAGAAGAATAAACAATACCCAAAACACCAAATATAAGTAACAATTGGTAAAATATCAAATATAAGAAACCTTGGTTTTTGGAGACTCATATCTGATTATGGGTTTGGAGATGATAAGAAACCTTGGTTTTTGGAAACTCATATATTATGGGTATGGGTTTGGATATAATAAGAAACCTTTGTTTTTGGATATAATAAGAAATCTTTGTTTTTGGAGACTTATATCTTAGCTAATTAAGTAGTGTCACTAACGTGTAGCCATGTGTATGAGGAGAGATATTGTGGGAACTAGCATTGAAATTTAATGAGTAAGTAGTTGTCATTTACAATTTTACATGTCAAAATAGTGCCACTTCATAAAATTAAATGTCATTAATGATGTGAATTTTAATTTCATCATTGTCATTTTGAAACTCATTTTTATTTTTACAGGTCATTAATATCTATATCCCAAGGCTATATATATATAATTTATTATTTTTACTAATTAGTTATTAATATATCGATGTTCTTTATTATTGTTACTATCTATCTATCTATCTATCTATATATATTTCTAATATGGATTTTTGTTTTTTTCTTTGTTTGTCATGGTTTAGTTGTCTTCCCTTGTTATGTAAACATGATTTGGTCATGGTTTTTTGGGCCCATGGTAATGGCCCATTGTATTGCTTGTGAATAAGCCTATTTAAAGGTTTCAAGGATAAACCTTCTTTGTCATTATTTACATGTGCTTGGTTTAATCATTATGTTTATTATGTTTTTTTGTTATTATATTCTTTTAATTTTTTATTGTATTATACAGGCAAGATATGAGAATTCACATATATAAATACACACACACAATTAGTTATATATATATATATATATATATTGTTAGGTAAATATGACTTGGTCATGGTTCTTTGGGCCCATGGTATTTGGTGGCCCATTATATTGCTTGTGAATAAGCTTATTTAAAGGTTTTGAGGATAAACATTTTTTGTCATTATTTATGTGCTTGGTTTAATCATTATGTTTATTATTATTTTTGTTTTATAATTTTGTAATTCTTTTTTGTATTATGAGGAAGATATGAGAGTTCATATAGTTATTATAATTGTTATTTAAAAAATCAATTATTATTATGATGAGTAAAATTAAGATTTAAAGATCAAGTTAAACTTAAAAAGTTATATAAAAATTTATTGACATGCAAGATAAAAAGTCAAATTTCAATCCTAATGAGAAATAAAATAAATATATCTCTAACCTTAATAAACCTCCCAAACTTGAATGCAATTAGAATGAATAGTCTCATAAATTTCCTTTGAAGAGACATGATAGAAAATGTAGGATAAATGTAAAGTAGGACAGAGTTACAATTATTCATTCCATTACACTTTGGGGTCTTAGAGCCCTGCAAGGGAGTTTTTCTGGTATGTAACAATGTAATCGTGAGGATTAATTGGGGAATTCCAGTGGGAAGAGTAAGCTTCGGTATAGTGTTCATTTTTTTGGTCATGATTGGAGGACAATTCACTTAATTAAATAAAAAGTCAAAGAACAACTACCTTGTTTGTTTTGTACACAAAGAACAACTACCTTATTTGTTTCGTACACTAATTTGGTATGTTAATTATCCCCTGATTTTGGTATGTTAATTATCCCTGTTTTGTACACAAAGAACAACTACCTTATTTGTTTCGTACACTAATTTGGTATGTTAATTATCCCCTGATTTTGGTATGTTAATTATCCCCATAAGGCCATGACTTGTGGATTCTCCTCTAGTTTCTTACTAGCTAATCATATCCTTTGAGGAGGTAGTTTATATCTTCAAAGTAGTTGTTGGCCTTACCTGGCTAGTCCTCCCAACTTTGAGAGCAATTATGATGTTAACATTTACAAGGTAAAGGCATTGAGGTATATAGGCATATGGGCTAGTTAATTAGAAGGCTTGTACAGAAGGCTTGTACAAAGTCTTGGTTTATATTAATTTACAACTTATAAATTT
Source organism: Larix kaempferi (assembly GCA_027924585.1). Lineage (NCBI taxonomy): Eukaryota > Viridiplantae > Streptophyta > Pinopsida > Pinales > Pinaceae > Larix > Larix kaempferi. The sequence goes on from BSBM01000387.1 coordinate 2,447,827, forward strand.
AAGTTTAATCTTATAAATCTAAGTTTAATTGAAAAAGCATGAAGAATTAGAAATTCAAATTGGTGAACATGGAAATGTAGTACAATATCATTCTTGGCTTTCAAAGAATCTCCCAAACTTTCTGCCAAGGAACTTTAGGTGAAAAAAAACACTTTCCATAATTTGAGGAAGAGCTAGAGCATTACATAGTATATTTTTGGTTAGTGTGGAGGCCCATAAAATGTTGTTACTTAGGTAAAGTAACATTACATTACCAAAAATAAAAAAAATAATTAAAAAATACAATGAATCTATGCTAGTCATAACCTTTTCTCTTAAAATTTGGAATCCCTAAACCCAGTTTAGGGTGAATTGATATTAACTTTGTCAACTTCTTGATGTAATTTGAATGTAACTTTGTAAATATAATCCAGCTTCTTATCTAAATCGTAAAGAAAAAAAAAAGTTTATAACAAATATGTTGAAATTAAAATTTAATTTTTATAGAATCAATTCAATTAATACATAATTTTTTTTTTAACCATGGGAACAGCAACTTCCCAAGGGTATATCCAACAGCCCGCAAGCCAGATATACCAGAAACTTATGATTCAGCAGGGGTGGAGACGTCCCGAGACCCTTTATCCCAAGAGAGAGCCTTTGGATCACCTACCCTTCAAACCTTGTCACAACTGACCAATAAACAACCCTACCCCACCGATTTTAAACCTGTGACCTCCACAAAGATAACATTTCAATTAATACATATTCATAATTACCAACTAAACAATCCATAAACTTCCTACCCTACGCCTCTACGCCTCTACGCCTGTCCCAAATGATCCATAGATCCTTTCATTTATTTAGCAGATTTGTCTTCGATACATATTCCTATCCCTCTACTCCACGTTTTTCGGAACTTTGGCGGGCGCTACTCCTCCGATGTTTCTTCCTTGCCGATGATTCTTCACCCTTTTCTTCTGGAGCTGCTGCGGTTCAACTACAGACACTTCTTTACCAGGTTCAGCTTCAGACACTTCGGGCTCCGAGGCAGGGTCCTCCTCGGATTGCTGGTAGGCCGATTCCACTTTGGGCTCCGAGGCAGGGTCCTCCTGATCGGATTGCTGGTGGGCCGATTCCACTTCGGGTCGTCCTCGGATTGCTGGTAGGCCGATTACAATCATTTTTTCTGCAGAATCTTCAACGGTACTGGCGGGGCTTTCAACCTCCTCATCAGGAGCTTCTACTTCGGTCGTGGGTTCGAGCTTCGTAGCCTTCATCTTCAGCTGTAAACAATCAATCCAACGGGCACAGCAACCTGTACAAACAATCCGTCACGGCAACGGCAACGTTAATATGAATATGAAATTTATGGACCAAACAACGTAAACATTGCAACGTTAATATTACTAGAGATTCATTGATATACGGCCTCCATATTCCGCTAATCGATGATATCAATTATAAAGCAATTAGCTTTCTAATTGAAGCTCGATGGGTCGCCTTACCTATGATACAAGCGTCCCGGGTGGGCCATTTATACTACAAACCAAGATGTGCTTGGGCTTTATCTTATTTATAAAAATAATGAACAGTTTTTTCGGTCTTTTTAATGTCCTCCAAATAATCAAATATTTGCTATTATTTTTCAGGAATGAATTTGACTATTTCTTCTCAATATGACACATAAGATTGAAAGATGATTTATAATATTCCGAAGAGTTAAGGGATGGTTTGAAATATATTTATTTAAGTAATACTTAATCAAAGTTTATTCCCAAGAACCAAGGGTTACGGAGCGAAATTTAAACTTAAATGGAAAAGATGATAATATTTTGCCCAACTAATCTATACTCAATTGATTTTTTTATTAAAAAATTATTAATAATAATATTTTTCAATTAATTAAATATTTGCTATTATTTTTAAGAATGAATCTTACCTTTTTCTCAATGTGACAAAGTCACACACAAAGTAATGAATTTGATGACGTGGTAACCATTCTTCATGCCACTTACAAATTGGGGTTTAGGGCTCTTGTCAAAGGAATCTTATCAATATATTGTTATTAATTTTATAAATATATCAGATTTTTTATGTTGTTTGTATGATTATTTATGACAAAGTCACACACAAAGTAATGAATTTGATGACGTGGTAACCATTCTTCATGCCACTTACAAATTGGGGTTTAGGGCTCTGGTCAAAGGAATCTTATCAATATATTGTTATTAATTTTATAAATATATCAGATTTTTTATGTTGTTTTTACGATTATTTATGTATTGGAAATTGAAAATATTTGATGGTATTTGTGTCTTTTCTATGAAAAGTTCAATACAGATGTGTATGTCTGTTTTAAGAATTATGGAATATCAGTTCACACTAAACGGGTCGATTTATCTAAATTATTACACGGTGGTATTTCATAATTCTTAATGTTAAATATTGTTTCCTGTAACAAATACAATATAATTAGTAAATATAAATTTGATGAGAAAATAGTTGTAATTTGCCATGTTATATGTCAAAATACTATCACTTCATAAAATTAAACGTCATTAATGAAGTGTGAATTTTAATTTCACCACTCTATTTTTAATTGCATTTTTATTTTACACGTCATTAATAACTATATCCCAAGCAGTATTGAAATTTGACGAATAAATAGCCGTCATTTTCCAATTACCCCTTCATAAAATTAAACATCATTAATGAAGTGCGAATTTTAATTTCACTCATTATTTTGAAGTGTATAATATGTATATCCCAAGCCCATATATATATATATATATATATATATATATATATATATATATATATATATATTCTTTCTATTTCTGTTTCTAATATAGAAATTTTGATTTTGTCATGGTATAGTTGGTTGTCTCCCCTTGTTAGGTAAACTTGACTCGATCATTATTTTTTGGGGTAGCATATATATATATATATATAAAATTGCTAATAACTAACTAAACATATATAACAACTTAAACAAATAAGTTATTAGCAATTTTTTTTTCCAGCAGAAAAAAATCGTACTATTGCTATTCCATAGAATCAAATAGTACAAAGATAGTATGAATATCCGATATCATGATATCCAACCCATAAACTGTTTTCAAGAGTTCATCCAACAGTTATTACAAATATATAATCGCCCATCCTAAAGTAATTACATCCAAATATAGATTTCCATGCCAAAATATAGTTACAAAATAACTTAAAAGAAGTCTAAATGACCCCTGTCATTCAGACAGGCATCCAACCATTCCTCCCAAAAGAGAACACCAACAGGACCGGCAAAAGCATCTTTCGATAACAGATCAGCATGATTGTTGTGTTCCCTATAAATGTGTTCAAAAGAAATCTGACTCATCCTTGAAATTCCTGCCAAGCTCGCTGACACCAATAATTTAGATCAATAACATTTATACTGAATTCCTGCAACGCCCACTCACCCGAGAGTCTCCAAAGACTCTGAGATTCTCCAATCCAAATGAATTTGCTACCCTAAGCCCCATCCATAGCACCATCACCTCAGCTTTCATATTAGTTCCCCTTCCACCATTGAGTCGAAGCGAATAGTAATGGTTCTCATTAATATAGATAACCCCACCTACCGCACACAATCCATCCTGGGCAGCCCCATCAAAGAACAAAATAGGTTGAGAGACCACATAAGAAAAAGTTGAATCCCTAATTTAGCAATTAAATGTTAAGTTGTTATATATGTCTAATTAGTTATTAGCAATTATATATATATATATATATATATATATATATATATATATATATGGAAACTTTGATTTTGTCATGGTGTGGTTGGTTTTCTCCCTTTGTTAGGTAAACTTGACTCGGTCATGGTTTTTTGGGCCCATGGTATTGTTTGTGAAGAAGTCTATTTAAAGGTTTTGAGGATAAACCTTCTTTGTCATTATGTGTATGCTTGGTTTAATTATTATGCTTTTTTTTATCATATTTTTGTAGAACTTTTTATTTTTGTATTATATGAGGCAAGATATGAGAATTCAATATTTCATTTAGTTATTATAAATGTTATTTAAAAAAAAACTATTATTATGACGTAAAATTAAGATTTAAACCTCAAATGAAAGACAATGTTAAAATTAAAATGTCATAAGAATTTATTGACATTTTCAATCCTAATCCCAAGCTATATATATATATATATATATATATATGATTTTTGTCATGGTCTCGTTATCTCCCCTTTTTAGGTAAACTTGAATGGGTCATGGTTTCTTGGGCCCATGGTAACGACCCATTGTATTGCTTGTGAAGATTCGTATTTACAAGTTTCCAAGATAAACATTCTTTGTCTTTATGTGTGTGCTTAGTTTAATCATTATGTTTATATGTTTTTTTGTTTATTATATTTTTGTAAACTTTTTTTGTATTATATAAGGCAAGATATGAGAATTCAATGTTTCATATAGTTATTATAAATGTTATTTAAAAAAAAATCAACCATTACCAGCATAGATCCATCTTAAAAGGGGATGGATCTACCAAGTTATTTTTTTATTATATATATATATATATATATATATATATATATATATAAAAGGACACGTCCCAGGATGAGCATGAAAAGAGTTACACATCTCCCTATTGGGCTGTAGAATGAGCCTCTTCGAGGTAATTATGGTAGGTAAAATTAAGATTTAAACACCAAATTAAAGGAAATGTTAAAAAATTAGAACATTAGGAGGCCTAATTTCATATATATATATATATATATATATATATCATTTGGTCAAATTTGCATCGATAGGTTGTCAAATTTTCATCCTATCAATGTAAATTTGACCAAATATGGTGGTCCATTGGTGGGAATAGATAGATTCCATTCCATTCTCAATTCCGTTAAGACATCTTGTATCTTGAGAGTTTGCTCGATCTACTATCCACAATATATAGAGAAATTTGTTAAAAATATATATATATATATATATATATATTACCCATTTAATTAAATTTACATTGATAAATTATCATAGTTTGCATCAAATTTACATTAATAAATTATCATAGTTTGCATCAAATTTACAGTGATAAATTCATATATGTTTGTCAACCAACACTCTATAAAAAGTTTTCTTAACCATGAGAAAAAAGATGCAAATAGTATTTTGTCATCCATTTAACCCTAATGTATGCCATAAATTATTGTTAGTATTTTCGTGTTAGCAAAGCCATGCATTAGCATGGGTGTCGATGGTTCATAATAGGAGTCAATAAACTTGTAATAACATTAAAATATAGAACATTCAATACGTCATAGTTACATCTTTTCAACATCATATTGTACATCAACCATCCATTGTGTTAGTGTCATGTCTTCACCATTATTAATTTTTTTTTTTAATGTTATATTAACATTATATTAAAATTGCTTTATGTTAAATTAGACCCACACTTGGATCAAAATCACATATAATTGCATCAGGTTAGACTAATTTGCATCGAATTTGAGTCATAATAACATTGAAATTATGTCATTTTAGTATTAAAGTTGCATTATAGTAATTAATAATTATTTAATTGGGTGAATTCACGGAGTCGGGTAAGGAGAGTGGAGGGAGCCGATGCATGCTCAATTGAGATATTAAGTGGTCATTCAAGCTTATGAAACATTAATTAGTATTTTAAAATAAAAAAATGTAAATCATATTATTTATTTATACATAAAAAATCACAAACACATATACAAATGAAATGCGTTCATTACTGTTGGAATCAATGAGAATTTTGAATTAAGTGTGGTTGTTGGACATTAATGAGAATCTAGGACAATGAATTGAATGAGGTTCTGCAACTAAATTGGTGGTGGCATTCACGTGATGGGATGGGCGTTGAAGGTGATCAATGTGTTTAGATCGGTGTTAGAAAGAAACAAAGGATTGATGTTGCTATCCATTGTAATAGGAAAGCAACCAAGGAAAGCAAAGCAACAAAGGATTGATGTTGCTATCTGTTGTGGTCACTATTAGTGCATATTTGAATGATTCTCAAAGGAAAGCAACCAAGGATGCATGTGTCATCTCCGAGATAGATGTTATCAAAATTATCAATGAGTCCACTGCTGCTGCCATTGCCTATGGGCTAGACAACAAGACTAGCGGTGTTGGTGAGAAGAATGTTCTTATCTTTGATTTGGGTAGAGGTATTTTTGATGTATCTCTACTTACATTTGAAGAGGGTATTTTTGAGGTGAAGGCCATTATTGGTAATACACATTTGGGTGGTGAAGATTTTGATAATATATTAGTGAACCACTTTGTACATGTGTTTAAGAGAAATCATAACAAGGACATTAATGATAATGCTAGAGCTCGAATCAAAAGCTCCAAATCAAAAGCGAGGTTGAATAGCCTAACATATTGACCTATTAAGATATAGATAAGGGTAGGATTGATTCTCATGAAGGTTTGCACACTCAAAACCGATTGCAGTAAGACATCAAGGCACACAAAGATATGCACAACAACTATTCTACCAAGGTGGGGATCAACTTATTATGTGATGTGATTTGTACACCAGACTTGTGGATACACAATCATTCTCATGTTGTTGAATATTTCATCTCACTTACGACAACCAAGCAACAATACATCAGTCTCGATGACCTTCATGAATGCATGGGGACGAAGATTTGTATGGATGGAGAGAACAAAAGTTTCTTTATACTGAAGATGCCGAGAAACTGTTGAGAGTTTATTTAATCTTAATTATTGGGCTTAGAATATATATCTACTTATATAGTGCAATATATTTTCCTGTATTGTTTTATTGTTTAAATTACTTTCAAATTTGTTTTGTTTTAAGAGATTTGCACAGTTACTTCCTTTGGAGATCACACATTTTCATTTATTATATCTTCTCTCTTCTATGCTTATAGGTTTATATTTTTATCGCATGACACATATAACATACTCCTACTCTTATCTAATCAATATTTTTTTTAATTGTGAATACCATGAATTTTCTTATAGACAAACTTAGGGTTTTGACACACAGACTGATTATGGGATTAGATCTATAGATCAATATCATGTGTTCCAATTAAAGAGACTATGGATTTGAATAGCCAAAATTATGGAATATGGGCACATGATATGGAAACAATTTTAAAGAGTAAAGTTCTCCAACAATTTACAAAGACTACAATTCTAGATCCAAAGGATGGCCAATATATAAATTCATCATTGGTGAGAAGAAGGATGAGGATGTAGGAGTCACAACAACCTACATCTATAGGGTTCTTCTTTTTTATACTAGTAGGATCAATTGTTTGAATGTTTTTTGGAAGAAGAAGAATACTCTATTTGATAAAATAAACGAAATCCATGTAATTTCATCCATTGTAGCATTAATTTCCTCCACTAGGTGACCCACTCTATCCATCAAATATTGTTGTTGTTGTTTCCGCCGGGCCTATGCATTGTTGAACTAACTCTACAACCCCAAAGCTTGTTGATGCATTTGCCTCCATTATATACATATGAAGATGGCACATTTTGTAGGTTGGCACTCAAGAGTGGCCTCGATAATACTCTCATCCACCTCTTGAAAACAAGGCTACATCTTCTAAAAGCGTACCTCAACAACTTCTAATTTCCCCTCTACTTGTTGTTGAGTCTACCTCTAGATAACTTGGTCACTAGTGACCTCCACAAGTTACTTCTACTAATACTGATGGGTGAGCTATAGCTCTTCCTTTCCATGATCCATTTTCATTATCCATTGCTCTACCTCATTACTCGAAGTAGATCACTACTGAACTTCACTGGCCTAAGTATCCTGTCCCACATGTGGTAGCTAATTGAGTGGTTGACCACTTGCAATCGATGGCTTTGGATGCGACAATGTTTGTAATACTACCTCTACAAGCTTCTTTGTAGACTAATACACCCTCACCACTCATTCTTGGGTATGTTTAGACAAAAATGGAACCACAACAGTGTGATCCTAACATATCGACAAAATGGCCTAGTAGGAGATAGTACCTTGAGCTAATTATTCCAAATACAACATCATCAATAGGCTATCTAGTGGAGAATGTGGAGGAGGAGTTGTGATCATCATGCTATCTTAAATCTCGTCAATACGAATCTCCTCCACATATACATATTCCTACTTTCTAGGACCATTCAAACACTCATTAGAACCATGAGGAAACCAAGGTAATTCACCACCAATTCCACTTGAACCTAATTTCCCCAGCACTATCCGTGACTTTATCCTCCATGACAATTTGTTAAAGAACTTTAAATGACTAATTAATTCAAGATCGAATGAGTTGGAAAAGAATCAACTACCTAACACTCCGTTGATTCAAATCACACATAGTTCATAAAATCCAATTGGATGCTTGAATAGCTCTTTGTGGGTCCAACTTTACAAAATTATAATCCTAAATATAACAACTTTAATATCCCTTGAAACAAAGTGGGCTTGAAAACCTCAACAAAATCTCAATGAATAATACTTAAATGGAGGATTGATGTTTTTATTCATTTGCTCAGTAACAACACTCATATCGGGCCCATATGCCATGAAGGGAATTTGCAATTAAGATAAGCTCGACGATTTTGAAACACTGGATCTTAGCAACAATTTTAACTATAATGCATGCGGAATCAACATCACTTACTATCAAATTTTAACCATAATGCTCTCAAGATCCTTTTGTTGTACCCACCAATTCTCTAAGTCATTTCGAATAACTTCCATATATTATGGTTTTTTCATTTTGCAATGCTTATTTATTTATTTATTTATCATGTTAATGTGTTTCTTTAAGAGCTATACTAATATAATAATTGTTCATGAAGAATGTATAACACTTACAACACACCAATTCTTATAGTTTCAAGTAACTTCGATCTATTATGATTTTGCAATGTTTTTTTAGCTTCATGATAATAACTTCCATATATTATGGTTTTTTCATTTTGCAATGCTTATTTATTTATTTATCATGTTAATGTGTTTCTTTAAGAGCTATACTAATAATTGTTCATGAAGAATGTATAACACTTACAACACGCCAATTCTTATAGTTTCAAGTAACTTCGATCTATTATGATTTTGCAATGTTTTTTTAGCTTTCATGATAATAACTTTTTTTTTAGTTTTCAAAGGGTTATATCAACAATTGTTTTAGGAAATGTGTACATCATGTAATTAATGATATTTGAATGTAGGACCAACTTACTTATATATATATATATATACTTTGCATAAAACATTATGTGTATGTCTATAATTTCAAATGAAAACATTATTTGGGTGGGAAGAAGAGTTTAAACCTAAGATATTGGACATCAAAGACTTGCATAATAGGGACAAAAGAGGAAAGGAAGCAAAGTGTGTCTAAATCAAGGTTGACTGCTTACCCTGTTTACCATCTATGAATCATGGGAATGTGCTGTACCTGCAATAATTAATTAATGCAAATACACGAGATATCATAAATAATAGAACAGAATCGCTTTTGTATTGATCACGGGCCACTTTGAGGGGGCAACCTCCTTTGAGCAAGCTCAATACAATTAACTTCACGGTTCCTTCAATGACCTCAACACACACTTATATACTAAGTCTATGCCCAATACTATGAGTCAAAACCATGGGACATATAATACTACGGGACGACTTACAAAGCATATGCGTCCAATACTATGGGTCAATACTATGGGCTAATATAAACTATGGATCAACAAATACTACGGGACGACTTACAAAGCATATGCGTCCAACAACAATATACTAACATAGTAAAGAGAAGGGTTGACATGGGTTCCTAACATCCCCTCTCCCTTAGAAAAAGCTTTGTCCTCAAAGCTTTGGTTGGAGAAATTGCTGCATAATCTAAAGGAGTGGTTCCCCGGTAGCATCCTCGGTTTGCATTTCGGGCCACGGACGCCTTTGGAGTGTCAAGGAGGATTGCTTGGAAGGCTGTAGATGAAGAAGAACCATCTCAGCTGCGTGGAAAATGCGCTCAGAACGGTGCTGATCGGCTTGTTGTTTCAGGCGAATTCTGGCCATGTGAAGATTGTCCTGCAGAATGAGAAGAATCTGATCGCGGTTTCGAAGAACCGAGTCAATTTCCTGAACTGGAGAGCTGCTAAGGGTGTATGGAAGAACAACAGGCGGTGTTTTTCCATAGACTGCTTCATATGGTGTCCTTTGAGATGTGGTATTGTACCATCAGAGCGCTGCTAGGAAATCCATAGAAATAGTTGGCCAAAGCTGTGTAGGGATGGGCACGGGTTTGAGCAATCCCGAAAGGAGTGTCGTTTCCCCCTTGTTGACTTGGAAAGTATCATCGTCAGCCACCATCTGTTGAATTGTCATTTTTAGTCCCGACCAGAAGAAGTTACATTGTTCCCGGTCATACATTTTGCAGAACCCAGAGTGCCCTGTTGATGAAGAAGCATGGAGTTCATAGAAGAGATAGCTCTGTTGAACATATTGCAACCAATTTGGAACAAGCAGAGAAAGAGCTGTAAGAGAAACTGGGTCATCAATTGTGTGAGAAGGAGCATCTTCCACCATATTGTCCTTACCCTTCTTGTAAGTGATCACATAGGGACAACCCATGAGTTGGATAACCCATTGCAGGTGTGTTGGGGAGGAGACCCATTGTTCCAAAAAAATTTCCAAACTCGGGAGATCAGTCTTGATGCAGAAATAATTCCCTAATAGGTATGGCTGCCACTTCTGTACTGCATGCAAAATAGCCATCATTTCCTGCTGAGAGGTAGATGTGGCTACATTCTTACCGGAAAGGTCTCTTGAAGGCAGCAAGCGCATTGGTTCAGCAAAGATACCTGCATATCTATCCAAGGAAGTAGTGGAGACTGTTGATGGGTGCATCTGAATGGAATTGAGCTGAGCGATGACACCATGTGAATTCTTCTTAAGGATTTTTTCCAGGCGATGTGAACTGATGATGCAGAGAGACCCTGGTTGTAAGCCCATAAATTTGTGTTGTGCCCCATTGACTTTGAACTGCATCCAAAGTTTCGCAAAATCCCATAAGATGGGGCCAAGTGTGCGTAACCATTGAACGCCCAAAACCACATCACATCCACCTAAGGACAAGGCAAACATGTCAGAGCGTAGGTTATAATCTTCCATAGAGATACGCACATTGTGACACTTCCCCTTGCAAGGTAAGGTACCCCCATTGGCAACCATGACTTCAAAGTTGGAGCAAGGATGGACAAAACAATCAGCCCGTTTGGCAATCCGAGGGTCAATGAAGTTATGAGTGCTACCAGAATCAATGATGATGGTAAGAGGGAGCTTCTTGAAGTATCCCCTGACTCGCATAGTTTGTGGGGTGGTGACTCTGGTTACAGCATGGAGAGAGATCTCGGGTGGGTCGTCCTGAGATGGGGTGTCAACAGGCAGGTGTTGAATGTCGACCTGATCATCTACTGTATCTGTAGCTTCTTCACCAAGTTCTAAGGCAGGCAGAGAATCCACATTCAAGAGATAGAGCTTTTGTTGAACACATCTATGTCCCCGAGTGAATTTCTCATCACAATTATAGCAAAGCCCTTTTTCTCGGTGTGCCTGCATTTCTATTTCAGACAAATGCTTGATAGGAGTTGGTTGAGGAGCAGCCGTGATGGAAGGTCGTTGGGAACCCATATTTCTGAAGGGAACAAAGGTGGGTTTGGAGCGTTGTTGAGCTGCGATCTTGTCCTTGGCCAGCTTAGCCAACCCTAGGACTTCCATCATTGTGTTGGGACAAAACATTTTGACCTCTGAGCGGATTTCATCCTTGAGACCACTGATAAAACAACTCCTGTAGAATTCATCAGACAATCCTTCTGTGTGATTGGCTAGTTTCTCAAATTCCGTCTGATACTCTCTCACTGTGCCAGTTTGGTGAAGTGTAGTGAGTGCTCCTGTGAAGTCGTCAAAAGCACTAGGACCAAATCGCGGCAAAATGAGGTGGCAAAAATCTGTCCAGTTTGGCTCGGGATGAGCTTTGATATACCAACGGTACCATTGAAGGGCTTCCTGTTCCAAATGAAAGGATGCAAGTGGAACTTTCTGAACATCAAAAGTATTATGCAGACTGAAATATTGTTCTGCCCGGTATATCCATCTAGTTGGATCGGTACCATTGAAGCGAGGAAAATCAAGCTTCGGACCACGGAAATTACTGGAAGAAGAGAACCCATTGTCTGCTGAAGACTCGGACTGCCGTTTGTTGTTCATAGCTGAATGTTCAAGATGGAGACCGAGAAATTTTTCATCCAGATCCTGGAGTTTGGCTTGGATGGCTGCAAGTGCTTCCTCCATGGTTTTGGCTCCTGCACGAGTGACAACCATAACCAGGATTTTTTTTTTTTTTTTTTGGTTGACTGGGTAGGAAAACAAAAACATGAACTACTTCAATAAGGGAAAATTTGGATTTGGGAAAAAATCAGAAGGGTAATCGAGGTTTGACTAGGTTTTGGACACTGTTGGATAGACAGGGAAGCAAAAATGAGGATTTCAGAAGCGGGGTGAAAGAATGGAAAAATTTGGCAGAGGGGAACAAAGAAGCAGAATTCAGAAAGGAACTATGTGGTAAAATTTGAAGGGGATTGGGTGAAATCTGAGGAAGTTATGGCAAACCCTAAAAATAGACAAATGTGAGATTTCGGGCTGTAGGAAGGGGAATTGAGGATAGGGTCCTCAGGAATGAAATATGCAGAATGGAATGACAGGGGTTCCCTGAAAATTTCAAGGGAAACAGAGGTAAAACAAGGAAGATATGGAGAAAAAGATGATATTATTATTATTATTTATTTATTTATTTATGGAGCGGCTACGGCTCGGAAGGAATCTAGAACAACGCCGAACGACTGGATCTGGAACGGCTTGCAAAATGGATCTGAAACGGCGCAGCAGTGATCGACAATAGTTCAGCTGAAAGTAGATATGGACCCCAGGTATGTGCGACTTCCTAACAGTTCAAGGTTTTCACTCGGCCACCAATGTTGTCTGACGGCTTGCGTATTGGGGCAGTACCCCTCACTCCACGGCTCAGGTAAAACTGATAACTGCTTTGCCACAAACGACAGCTCTTGGTTTACCTCATGGGTGGGAACTAGTCAATCAGGTAGGGGTCGTTGCCCTTTTCGCTGGCAGGTCCTCTCAATGGGCCAGCTACTTCGGGGTTCCTGTGGTACTCCTCACAATGAGTTTTAGGGCTTATTCCCAAGTACTTCCCACAGTTAAGCGGATAGGGATTATTCCCAAATCCGAACCTGCAACAGAAAAAATTTGGGCAGAAAGTCCACCCAATGTTCAAAAACCGGATCTATATTGCTCAGAATCACTATTATAGCATGTTTCCGGAACTGGAACAACCACTCTGCTTCTACCCATGAAAGTGGAATAGATATCTGGGCACTCGGTCAAAAGATTTTCTCGCCGCAATTTCCGCGGCCGTCACCGAAATTCTAAAAAATTACTGATTTTAAATCCGCGATATCTCCACTTTTAGAACTCCAAATGAGATGATTTTTTTTTTGAAACTGCGTATTTTTGAAAGAGGAATTCAGATATGCAATCAGTTTCTTCTGATTTTGTGCATAAAGTTTCAGAAATTGATCTGAAAGTCGCCGCCAAAAAAAAAGAATTTTTTTTTCCCACTTGTGCCAAGGAAAGTGCTCTGATACCAGATGTGCTGTACCTGCAATAATTAATTAATGCAAATACACGAGATATCATAAATAATAGAACAGAATCGCTTTTGTATTGATCACGGGCCACTTTGAGGGGGCAACCTCCTTTGAGCAAGCTCAATACAATTAACTTCACGGTGCCTTCAATGACCTCAACACACACTTATATACTAAGTCTATGCCCAATACTATGAGTCAAAACCATGGGACATATAATACTACGGGACGACTTACAAAGCATATGCGTCCAATACTATGGGTCAATACTATGGGCTAATATAAACTACGGATCAACAAATACTACGGGACGACTTACAAAGCATATGCGTCCAACAACAATATACTAACATAGTAAAGAGAAGGGTTGACATGGGTTCCTAACAGGGAAGTACACAAAGGGTTTTTCACGAGGATATTCCTTGCAAAAAAAATAGACCATCACACACTATATGAAATAGAATGCTTATTGCACGTATAGAGGCAACGTAAATTAAATGACTATCTAAGTTATTCTTGAAATCATATTATCATATCTATATATGTTCTTTATTTTTTAAGAAAATATTTATATTGATATATTCTAATGAACTGGTTTGCCATAAAAATGTAATGACAATACATAAAAATATCATAGTATTAAAAAAATCATGCTCATTTTGGGATTCTTCCTTAACAACATCTTCATTGAGAAGAACCCTAAAAACTTCAATAGAGATGATGGTTTAATTCTGAGCGCAGCATGGAAACTGATTATACATAACCTAAGAAATAAGAACTTCCATAAATAGCCGAAAATATTAATCTTGGCCGACATTGACTACACTATAATAATTAAATTTTTGGTCTATTTATAATACCCTAAGCCGCTAATTCCATTGAGACACTCTCACTCCTGAAGATGGACCCGACTTTGAGGTCTGAAACGTACGTAGAGTACACTTTATCACTCGCAGGTCCTCCACACTTGTCTCCAACATCTTCATTTTTTGGATTTCTAATGTCATGTTCAATTGATGTTTTGTTTGATGGGCCTCCAAATACGCCAACACCATTGGGCGAGCACATGAAGTTGGTTCCAATTTTTAGTGCCACTTTAGAAATAAAAAACGCATTTCCGAAATGGAAATCCATAACACATATGCTATATTGTGGCTAGGTTCGGACAAAGCTGAGCCCAAAACCGAGGCTAAGGTTAGTTAGCATATATCACAAGTGCGATATATCGCACTTGCATTTTGTAAGAGTTACAAATCACAAGTGCGATATATCGCACTGGCGATATATCGCAAGTGCGATTTGTAATACAAAAATTGCAATACAAAAATTGTTGAACTCAATAAGCGACCTTTATGAAAACTTTAATTGTTGCATATTTCTTAAGAGTTACAAATCGCATGTGCGATATATCGCACTAGTGATATAGCGCACTTGCGATTTGTAATACCAAAAAAAAAAAAATAGTGGCCCGTGGCCTCATTTTTGCATACACAGTCAAGGCCAGCGATTTCGGGAGGGCGAAAAAACGCACTGTCGATTTGAGTTTGAGAGAAGGAGGAGGAAAATTAGCAAGAGCCAATTCACACTTGGGATACAATGGAAGGTAGGTTTCCCGTTCCTTTCAAATTCCTTTCAATTTTCATTCTTGTGTTTGTCAATTTAATAGTTTTTGTTTTTTTTTAAAACCAATTTAATAAAATTTGCTACATATTAAACCAAACAATGAAATTTATTAATTAAATTTTGAACTTCTTGTTGTAATCTTAACAGAGGACACAAACCCAAACCCAAACCCAAACCCAAATCCAAACACAAACCCAAACACCGAGGAGGAACACAACCGGAATACAGATATTCTGGTTCGTTTGGGTGCATTCAGGCGCCTTAGCTCACTGTTTAGAGGGGGGGACCATTTAAGATGATCTTTAGCCGAGGCATTAGATACCATAACTAACACAATTTCCAATGCCCAAGGAGCATTATACAACATTAACTCGTACAGAGATTCCTAGAGGCAATACTATTCCACTGGGTTGAGATACAAAGACGTCAAAAAACTAAAGATAACAAAAGACCAATTGTTTTCATTATTCCAAGACCCTAGCACCAGATTGGTTCCACCCACTAGTCGACCGCACATTTCCATAGAATGGTGTGTGGAACCAAATATTAAATCCAATTGGATGGATCGCTGGTACATGGTCTTCGATGAAGACCCTCACGGGAATAGAGACATCCCATTTTATTTCCTTAGGAAGCTGTATGCATAATTTAACTCAGGGAAACATGTGAACTATTTTGACATTCTAGAGTTCCAGGGTGTAGGTCATGGGATTCTTCCCCAAGATAGGGAAGGGGCTAGGACTGATCCTAACTGTGTGCGATGCCCTCCACGCACACCAAAACCCCCTGTGGTATATCCTCCACCCGGTCCCATTCTTGATGATACGTAGGAGGCCTTATTCCATTTGGCAGATACATTGCTTCGACATGGGACTGCCGTCGAAGGCAATGTAGGCCAAGGGGTTGGCACTTCCGAGGCTGGCCCATATGGGGTTGGACCATCTCACATTGAGGATCCACTTTTTAGGTCCCCAGACCAAACCAGAGCTACACATCGCATCGGTGATGTAGATTCTTCAGAGCATCAGGTTATTCCACACCCTTGCACATCGTGTCGAAGCATATGCTATGGGCCTACTTCAGAGTTTCGGGGTAATGGGTTACTCTGATATGTAAGTACAATTCATTCTTTACATAGTATATATTTTGTTTTATATCACAGTTTTCAATTGTTTTGTAATTTATTTCTATTTAAATAATTATCTGACAATTTACGTGAATAAATATATACAACTGGTGTCCAATGACACCCCAAATTCACAAAATTTGACCGTTGATGTTGATGTCATTGAAGCAGTGGTCAATGCTGCATATGATTTTGGTGCTTCACCATTAGTTGTAAGAAATTTAGTTTTTAATTTGTCATCGAGTGGTTTACATATTTATAATTTAGAAATTGCAACATTCAATACGTCTTAAACTCGATACAATATGTTTTATGTAGGGTGGAAACGATGAGTTTGTGGAATCCCAGGTCGGTCCCTCCCATGTAGAGGAAGATTCCCAAACTCAGGTATTCTTTTAATTATGATTTTGATTATGCTTTTAATGATTTGAAACATGTATGCATTTAATTATTAGAAATTTTCTAATTGTACCTTTATGTTTTGTTACATAGCATGGTTACCAGGCTATGTTTGACCATCTATTTAGGCCAACGTCATTTAGTCCACCCACCGGTGACCCTCTTCCCCCCCTAGGTACGTGTACATGTCTCGCTTTCTTTGAAAAAGTCATTGTCTATCCATGTAGTATATATACAGTCTTGTTCTCTTTGTATTTGCTGACATTGACATATATGTTACTTTATTCAGGCATCTAGTGATGCAGTGGTGCTTGAAGAGCACCAAATCGACGTTGTTGGTGACCCACCTCCCCCCCCCCCAGGTACGTGTATGTCTCTCTTTCTTTGAAAAGGTCATTGTACGTCCATGTAGTATATACAGTCTCATTTTCTTTGTATTTGCTGACATTTGTCCACATGTTACTTTATGCAGACATCTAGTGATGCAATGGTGCTTTAAGAGCACCAAATTGGCGTTGTTGGTGACCCACCTCTCCCCCCCCAGGTATGTGTACGTCTCTCTTTCTTTGAAAAGGTAATTGTACGTCCATACATAGTATATATAGTCTCATTTTCTTTGTATTTGTTGACATTGGTCCATATGTTACTTTATGCAGGAATCTAGTGATGCAATGGTTCTTGAAGAGCACCAAATCGACATTGTTGGTGACCCACCTCTCCCCCCCAGGTACGTGTGTATGTCTCTATTTATTTGAAAAGGTCATTGTACGTCCATACATAGTATATATAGTCTTATTCTCTTTTTATTTGCTGACATTGGTCCATATGTTACTTTATGCAGGCATCTAGTGATGCAATGGTGCTTGAAGAGCACTAAATCGACATTGTTGGTGACCCACCTCTCCCCCCTAGGTACGTGTATGTCTCTCTTTCTTTGATAAGGTCATTGTACGTCCATGTAGTATATATAGTCTCATTTTCTTTGTATTTGCTGACATTGGTCCATATGTTACTTTATGCAAGCATCTAGTGATGCAATGGTGCTTGAAGAGCACCCAATTGGGGCCACTGATGACCCTCCACGCCCCCCCCAGGTACATGCAGTTACACGGCCGATTACCTTGACTTACACACGCATGGTAAGTAAAAATGTTATATTTGCTTGGAATTTGAACAAATGTACATAGATTTGTTTTTATTTTTATAGCTTGGTAAACTAACTTACAAACTTTGGTAACTTGTGTGTACAGATTCCGGAAATGAGAAGCAATCCTCCCATTCAGCATTGGGGAACGCCATCCAGCAGCTGAAAAAGAAAGATTGAATTCTCAAAAGCCACTGACATTGGCAGTGAAAAGGGGGATAAATAGAAATCATGTATAGGGGGGTACAAATAGAATCCATGTATAGGGGGGATACATACATGTACCATTTTGTTTGTATGTATACACAGATGTACAATATGATCCACTATTTTGTATTATGGCCATGGCATGCCATTTTTGAAAGCATTATATTATGTACATATAATATAAAGCAATGTTCAGATTTATATATATGGTTGACTTTACATGGTTTTTACTGGATACATATATAGGGTTGACTTATCATCCTGCCAACTATGTGATTTTGTATCATCCTGCCGAGACTTGTGACTTAGGATCTAGATATCATATTTCAATAACAAAGTGTGATGTACCACTTGACATCTTATATATCATTTTTATTTTTTATATTTATGTCACAATTTGTTTGTTTGCTATTGCTGTTGCGTTAGATGTTTAAAATATTGAAAAAAACCCGTCCCAAGAAAGCCTTGAAAATTAAATGAGATGGTTGAAACAAGTTTGACACAATAGTTCAAACAAACTCAACGAACATCTTCACGAGCAACACCAAAATGTTTCCATACTTGGTTGTATAATTGTTAAAGAATACTTTTAAGATCTCATTAAATAGGAATTTTTTTTGGCAAAATGTTGTGCACATAAAATAAACTTGTTTGCAATTATTATCAAAATCAATTCTTTTAGGATATTTAAGACCAACTAGTAACTTCACACTAAACACATATACCAACGGTGTGCAACAACTGTGATCTACTTGCATTAACTCCGAAAAGACCACTTAACTTTGAAGGAAACTCCACTTCCCTAAAGTCTTCAACAACTTTGCCATCCCAAACATGCTACAAGAATATTCTAAGGATTGTCAAACAACAATTCTACCTTTATTCTCATCTCGAGTTAGCATAAAAAATTCGCCTTTCTTAACACTTTTAGATCTTTAAGAAATGCAACAAGAATTTAAATCTTGAAGGACTAACTGAAAGTAAACTACATGTGTAAATGTTGAGTTACAAGGAATTAGTATAACCAATAAATTATGAAATGGTTAGTTACAAGGAAATAGTGTAACCAATAAATTATCAAAATAAACCCATAACCAATAAATCAAGTGAGAACAATGAATGTAATTTAGCATTTTCGAGATTATGTACCTTGAATGTGCACAATGAAAATTTATAGATTATGTACCTTTCACATGTAATTTCTAGAATTAACCAAGAGTGTGTAAAACACTTGGTTAGGGTGAATATGCTTTATTAAAACAAGAGATTAATGCCCAAATGTCCATGAATGACATTTTCATGTGACTTGCAACTCGACATAACTCGGCCACCGGAGGTCGGATCTATGAACTGTCAACTCTGTTGGTCTCCTGGCATGCGATTACCTCTAGGTACCCCTCTCCCTCGTGTTTTCATGGCCCAGTGGCTTCATTGTGCATTCATTTCATAAACTAGGGTTTTGCTCAGTTTCCATCAATGCAATCTCGCATTGTTGGGTCAACTCCGCAAAACACTCCACCGAGCCAGTGTTGGTAGTGTTCCCACGTCAGCATTTCGCATACACACTTGCAGGATCCAACGGCATGCAATCTTGCTGCTCCATTTGTTTTTTTCGCTCCGGATCGAAAGTCACCAAGTGTCCTTGAACGACATTTTCATGCGACTTGCAACTCGACATAACTCAGAAACTGGAGGTCGGATCAACGAACTGTCGATTCCGTTGGTCTCCTAGCATGCGATTACCTCTAGGTAGCCCTCTCCCTCTTGTTTTCATGGCCCAGTGACTTCATTGTGCATTCATTTCGTAAACTAGGGTTTTGCTCACTTTCCATCAATGCAATCTCGCATTGTTGGGTCAACTCCGCAAAACACTCCACCGAGCCAGTGTTGGTAGTGTTCCCACATTGGAATTGCCCATACACACTTGCAGGAGCCAATGACATGCAATATTGCTCCTCCATTTGTTTTTTCGCTCCTAGACCGAAAGTCACCAAGTGTCCCTGAATGACATTTTCATGCAACTTACAACTCGACATAACTCGGAAATCGGAGGTCCGATCGACGAACCATCGACTCTGTTGGTTTTCTGGCATGCGATTACCTCTAGGTATCCCTCTCCCTTATGTTTTCATGGCCCAGTGACTTCATTGTGCATTCATTTCGTAAACTAGGGTTTTGATCAGTTTCCGTCAATGCAATCTTGCATTGTTGGGTCAACTCTGCAAAACACTCCACCAAGCCAGTTTTGGTAGTGTTCCCATGTCGAAATTGCCCATACACACTTGCAGGAGCCAACGACATGCAATCTTGCTGCTCCATTTGTTTTTTCGCTCCCGGACTGAAAGTCACCAAGGGTCCCTGAACAACATTTTCATGTGACTTGCAACTCGACATAACTCAGCAACCGGAGGTCGGATCGACGAACCATTGACTCCGTTGGTCTCCTGGCATGCAATTAACTCTAGGTATCCCTCTCCCTCATGTTTTCATGGCCCAGTGACTTCATTGTGCATTCATTTAGTAAACTAGGGTTTTGCTCAGTTTCCATCAATGCAATCTCGCAATGTTGGGTCAACTCCGCAAAACACTCCACCGAGCCAGTGTTGGTAGTGTTCCCATGTTGGCATTTCCCATACACACTTGCAGGAGCCAATAGCATGAAATCTTGCTGCTCCATTTTTTTTTTGCTCCCAGACCGAAAGTCACCAAGTGTCCCTGAACGACATTTTCATGCAATTTGCAACTCGACATAACTCAGCAACCGGAGGTCGGATCGACGAACCGTCGACTCCGTTGGTCTCCTGTTATGCGATTACCTCTAGGTATTCCTCTCCCTCATGTTTTCATGGCCCAGTGACTTCATTGTTCATTCATTTCGTAAACTAGGGTTTTGCTCAGTTTGCTAGGGTTTTGCTCAATTTCGCAAATAGTAGATACAAATTTGCGACAACAATGGACATATGCAATGAACATTTGTCAAAGTAGGATAGAAAAAATATCGTAAACTATAGTAATTGCGACCATAATACAGTAAACACTTTTGTCGAGATATTGCAGCATAATTTCAAAATGAACTAAATTTTCAATACACCATCCGACAAAGGCAATTGCAATTGATAATATCAATTCCAAAGAGGAATTAACCAAGATAAATTCCAAAGAATAAAAGAAAAAGAATTGATTCCATCAAAAGCTATCTTCCCCAAACCAACTTGGATGCAAATTTCAAAGAATTCTTGTTGCAATAACATGCATGGTTTTAAAATATTGAAGCAGAAGACCCCCCATGTGATCTACAACAAATACATATTGCCTTCTATTTTTACATTGATAAGCTACATAGGGATGGCCGTTTGCAGAAAACTAGTAATTTAACATTTATGCAATGTTGAACATAGACATTTCCTTGATGCGTTCATAAACAACAGACATACTGATGACTTGTTCCAGCAACAACAATTGCAGCAACTTCTCACTGTGATGTGGGTGAATGGATGCAATACAAATACAATTACATACAACGTTCTTTCCAATATCCTTTCCAAACAAGGGAATATTCAAATAGACCAAGGGTTCTGAGATGCTATGAAAAAAAATAGGTATTATTGCAAGTCAAATAAGATACAATATATATTTTAAATAGGGAAAATAATTTGTTGCAATAGACACAACATGAGGAAAATTAGAGCCAGGCTATCTAATGGAAGTACAAAAATGGATGGAGTATTCAACAAGCACAACATGCACAAATATTGGAAAGTATTCTATTATTTATGCAAAACAATGATCAAGGTAGTCTCTCTTGTAAATGCAATAGAAGAATAATGCATTCAAACACTATCAATATTGTGAAAGAAGCCAATTTTTTCCTACAAAATCTACTCACTGTAGAATTCTATATGGGCCATTTCTATATTGCAATTTAACTTTGTTCTATATTCCATTCCCATTTTCAACAACCAAGAAATAGGTGCACCTAAGTTCTCCATGCAAAATAACTTAGAAGCATGGAAAATAACTCAATATCATGAAGTTTCCACCTAAGGATTCTTTAACACTAAAGAGGCATCTTTCGTTGTGCATCATATGGATGAGAGTCATCTTTTACAATTTCCAAAGTCAAATTTTACTTGCATACCACTGTAAAAATCAACATCATTATAGCTGGAAATTACTTATGTTTGACAGTCCTTAAAATGTTCTTGTAGTATGTTTTGGATGGCCAAGTTGTTGAAGACTTTAGGGAAGTTAGGATAGGGATGTTAGGGAGTGAAATGATGTGACGCAGGGATGCAATAAAGGGTTAGGACAGTAAAAAAAAGTGGCAGTCCTGTAGGTGTCTAGGTAGTAAAAGATGGCAATAAATACCTTGCTTTGAGAGTCTAGGAAGCCTAGATGAAGGGTATGTCCTAGGTTCAATTTAGGAAATTTTAGAGTGTCAAAATAGGAACTTAGGGCTACCCAAAAGGGAATTTATAGTCAGTAAAAGAGGTAGTCCTGTAGGTTGTTTAGACACAAAAAAAAATCAGCAACTAGTGCCTTACGTTGAAGGATGATGATACTAGGGATGTAAGTCTAGGTATCTAGGATATGTTAGAAGCCTAAGGAGTGGGAAATAAGGGTTAGTTAGGGCTGCAAAATAGCTAAGGTCTGTGTTTATTTTAGGAGCAACAATAGGTTAGTTAAGGTTTATTGATCATTCAAAATCTTAGGGTTTATTGGTCATATGTAAAAATTGGCATATATTCATAAACTTGACATACAAGAGAACTTTTGGCATATGAAGATGATGATGATAAACTTGACTCGAGAGCATGTTATTTTTCGATTTCTATTTGGTGGTGTCAAAAGACACCGGTTGTTCTTGGCGCCTCCAATGTGCCATAGATAGTGTTTGCATCCTAGGCACACGAAAGGCTAAACATTAGTACTCTCATAAGAAAATAAAGAAAATGTGCAAACATTATTTATAGATAACTCACCTGAGGTTGTAGGATCGTGTTTATAGTGTCCAGTATCCTATGAATAGTAAATTATGTCTGTGAATGGTATCCGACAATCATAAATTAGTACACTGGGAATAAACTAAAGGCTAAAATATTGAAATTGTGCTTCAGCACACACTTTAAGGATTAAATTTAATGCACCTGACAATCTAGCCACACTGGACAGTCTAGTAACACTTGACAATGCACTCACTCGAGTAGGCCATCTGGATCATCTCTTCTTCCAATGGTGTCCATCAATCTCTCATGCTCTAAATGAGGTAGCAAGTATCGCACATGTGACCTATTTTTGTTCAAAATTGTGTGCAGCTTGATGTTTATACCAACTACCAGGTTGGTGAAGTGGTATACAATAACTCTTGGTTTATAATCCTGATATACATACCCACCCTTCCTTTTTTGTTGTGCTGCTAGTGTCAAGTACTCCCCTTTAAAAACCATCGAGCGAGTTGGGAATTCAATATTTTCATCATCTGTAACAGGTTCGAGAATGGTTTGTTTCCCCTCTAAGCAACGTGCCAACCAATAGTCAGAACCCCATTCATTATTTTTTGGGGCAACCACTGCATATATCTGACCTGTGAAAGGAAATCGAAAAAGGTTAAAAATACATAAATATTAAAAAAGGTCTTGCATGTAACATAAATAAAATTTCTTTCAATGTAAAGTCTTGTAGTGATTTAGGTACTACTAATTTACTTTTTTGTACCTGCTTGTATGAGATCCGATATGTGATCATAGTCTGTAGAAATATATGTCTGATCATCTTCCAAATGGTCTATTTCATTAACCCCCTTGAAATCGGTGCCAAGTGTCACTCGATCCCATGTATCAACTGTATCTGTATACTCACAATCATCCCATTCATCGATGCTACAGGAACTGCAAAAGCAAGCCTTCAATCTTGTCCAAATTTGTAGGGCCGAGTTGCCTGATCTTCTAATTGAATGAAAACCTCGAGTTCCATGCACTGTGTTCACCCGATGTGTTTGGTATCGGTCCACATTTGTCACCTTCCAAAATATTCTCCGCACTAGGTGTTTCCTTGTTGCTTGTTATCCCATCACAGATGCACACCATTTGACTATAGATGAAGCATCTCGAAGGTGAGCACCTGTAAACTTCATCTCTTCCCTTCGAAGGGCAGTTTTTATGCATGCACCAACACCATCGTGCTCTCCTTTTCCATGACCCGTTTCAAAGTAGTTCCATGTATGTGGCACCTTGTATTTTATGTGCAACAAACACAACCATTGAAATACATGTGCATTCTTGAACTGTCCAGCACAACCATCTGACCAAATCAAATGACGATAAAATGGTATATCCATAGCTATCACATGATCATAGAACAATTGAAAGCAATGTTTCATGTAATGGATGTCATGGGTCCGGTCGTCACTTATGTAAAAGTGACTTTCTTTCAATATCACACGTTTCTCTTCATTACTATCTGGACCATGTCGATAAGTGATATGGACCATTATGCTCACCTGCTCTGAGTGATAGTATTAACTTTGTATTTCATTTTGTGGTTGTAGGGTGTAATTTTCCACAAAGTCAACCACTGATAGTATTGTTCCGCGAGGGAAGGTGTCCTGACATATTCTGAATTGCTCATCTTGCCACCGTGCCATATTGACATGCTGAATGTACTGTTGGATCTTTCCACGACACTCTGGAATAAAATCACATACTTGCACCTAGTGGAAAAAAATAAACAATGTTATATCACAACATAAAAATATTTACATGAATATTAATATACATCAATATTTAACAATGTTATAAAACAACATAAACAATGTACACTCAGTTAAATGAACATTATTCGGGTAGATTGTCACCTGTGAAGTCACCAATTTAATCTTCTTGCTTTCTTTCCCATCATGTAGCTGATATGTCTCATACTGAAAGTTCTTCTTCTCGACAATTGCATTCCCGAATGCTTGATCTTCACTTTCATGGATGCAATCAGACCATAATGATATCCCACCACAATTGTTGCAAGAACCCTCTACACATTGTTTTAAGTAATGTGTCTGCCCATATTGCCTTGGACACATTATGTTATGGATGAAATCTCTAAACGACATTGGGGTACTGTACTTGAGCATTCCTGCACATGGTTAGGATGCAAAAAACGACATATATGTGCAAATGTATGATAATATAGATCAAACTCTATGTGGTATCTACAACAACAAGTGTTCCGGATTCTATTGATTCTAACATACTAAGGCTTGCATTTTTCAAAAGATCTTTGCCCGAGCCTTAGCTCTACATGGGAAACTTTAAACATCTTGAACAATTGAGTTTGTGTCATGTCAAGATAATGTTTAACATGAGGTTCATTGTTCATAGAACCCCTATAGCGTTTTAACACATCCTTCGTGTTAGAAAAAGGCCTAGTGTTATCGTGCCAAAAAGTGTGCACTAGTCCCTTCATTGCTTCGACCAACTTCATGTCTTTGCGGGGCAACCTACCGCTAAATGCCCATAATGTTTCCATTTGTCCCTCTACATCAATTTTGTCTCTTCTAACTGAATATTTTTTAAGTGTCTTTGGATGTAAAGGGACAATTTTTGATGTGCATTTAAGTAAACGACATTGTCTTGTGGATCTAGATACAATTGATTCAGCCAATATGCGGCGAGCCACATTACAGTCTTTTGAACGAGTTTTTTACCAATCGATGTGAATGCAGCAACAAGAGATTTAAAAATGTGATCGCTTGATTCGATATTCTTCAATGTTCTTATGTCTAACTTTTTTCTAACAGTTTCCATACTTCTAGATTTAATCAAAGCTAAAAACAATTGACATTTACCGGCTTCATATTTTGGTTCAAAATATTGTTGCATTATTTGAGAACAATGACGAAGGATTATGCGTTTAGCCACCTTACCTTCCATGGAAGTCAATTTGCTCTCGTCCACTTGTATGCGTTTAGGATTTCTCTTTCGTTTTGATGCGATATTTCTTGTCGTTTGAAATGCTGGAGAGACGTTTACATCCACTGCAGGCTGACAACTTCGATTAGGATATTGAACCACCTGGCATGGTTGTTGCGGAGTCTCGTCAGGAACATAATGATTGAACTCTTCAGAAGGCTATCCGCTTAATAATGGACCAATATTTTCATCTTGGTTATAACCAACTTGCATTAAAGTTGCAATATCTTCCTCAACCTCTCCGTCAGGTATCTGTTGAGCGGGAATGGGAGGTATTTGCTCCTCCAATGAATGCCAACGATTTCTTGAATGTTCCCTCTTCTTTTCTTTTTTAATTTCAGCTTCTTCGGGTGTAAGCATCTTCCTCGTTGACTTCCAAACTCTATTACGTGGATTCCCCTATGAAATCCACCCAAAATTGTACAAAACCTATGGATCTGTGTAATAAATGATTAAATTGCAGGTTGAACAGTACGCTCTATGCGGGTTTCAGAAGAATTCTGTCTTTTCCTGTACAGTAAAACTAGCCCACGGCCCGCAACCCAAGGTTTTTTATTAAAAAAATATTGCATATGCGATATAAGGCATCTCCGTTTTAACGCATATGCGATATGAACTCTATGCTTTTTACGCTTTTTACTAACAGCCATTTTTTTATAAACGTGATCAGTAAATCGCATATGCGATATATCGCACATACATTATATCGCATATGCGATTTAGTGCATATCAACTATTGAAATCTCATTTAACCATGAACCATAAAAACATCATTTAATCCCTAGAAGATTGGATTTATCCTTGGACCATGGTAGTGTCTTCAGAACTATGTCTTGTCTGGAAATATTCGTAATGGTTCCTATATGACCATGGTCAACACCTCGAGAACAATCTTCAATGCATAAAATAGTCTAATGACACATATATCCCATATTAAGGATAAATATCCCCTTTAAAGGGCATGTGTAGTGGTTTAAGACTTGTTTCAGTTACACTTTTGTCCCATTACCATGGTTAAGACCCTGAGACCCATCCTTAGTGCATAAAACCTCATAATGACACCCATATCCCACGAAAGGCCAAATATTCCATCTATAGTGCATGTGTGTTGATTTAGAGACTCACTGGACCATCTTTTCTTCCATGAATATGGTCAATGTCCAGAGACCCATCCCTCCCATCCAAAACCCTATAATGTCACCCTTATCCCCTTATAATACAATTTAGACTCCCAAGATTCCATCCAGACGATCTATGGGGTGGCTCATTCCCCAACATTACATTGATTAAGCTAAAAGAGGTGTGGGGGGGGGGGGTCAAAGGAGGGAGAGGAATTTGTAGAGGGAATCATGGGAGGGAGGGATGGGTAGGGGAGAGATATGGGGGGGATGAAGGGAGGAGAAATATAAGGGGAAGGGAGGGATGGGTCTCTGGACATTGATATGAGGGGGGACTGAAGGGAGGAGAAATATAAAGGGAAGGGATTGGTGGGAGGGGAATAAATACAAGTGGGAGGGAGGGAGGGAGGGAGGGATGGGGGGGGAGAGATGTAGGGGGGATGGAAGAGGGTGATATATAAAAGGGAGGGATGATTGGGTGCAATAAAGATATAGGATAATGGATGGAGGAAAGATAATATAGCATAATGGATGGAGGGAAAAAATGGGGGGGGTCGTTAAAGAGTGAGAGGGAGGAGAGGGATGGATGGAGTGGTGGTATAGATAGAGGTATAGAGTGAGTGAATGAGAGAGACAAATGGGGGGGTGGTTACAGAGAGAGAGAGAGAGAATGATGGATGGAGGGATGGTTAGCTAGTGAGGGAGTGGGATAATAACAATGAGATAGTAGGGATTTAGGGAAATTAAGGATGTTCAAGGATGGTTACACCGAGGGATAGAGATGAGGGATTGTGTGTGTGTGTGTGTGTGTGTGTGTGTGTGTGTGTGCGTGTCAGAGAGAGAGAGAGATCATGGATATTAAGGAAAGGAGAGAAATATGGAGAGATGAAGGAGGGATGAAGTCTTGAAGGTGGAGAGAGGAAGTAGGGGGAGAAAGTGAGGGATGGAGTGAGTGATAGGATGGAACACATGGAGGGAGGGAGGGAGGGGGGAAGAGAGAAAGAGTTTTGGCGGGAGGGAGGGGAAACAAAGGAATTGTTTTAGAGGGTGTGTGTATGTGTGTGAGAGAGAAGAGGGTGGAGAGAGAGAGAAGGAATTATGGGGGGAGAGAGAAGGGGGTGGAGAGAGGAGGTATTGGGAGAAAGTGAGGTATGGAGTGAGTGAGAGGATCAATCATCAAGATTTCTAGTTAACTGATTTGTTGCAAAATTTCTAGTTAAATGATTTGTTGTTTTTGAATCAATAGTGTAATGTGATTAAACTATTAAAGATCATATAGAAACAAATCACATTAAAATGTCATGTGTACACCCACATTACATCCCAAATTCAAAATATTTGTTACAATACCAACCTTCCTAACATTTTAACTCATCAAAA
Source organism: Larix kaempferi (assembly GCA_027924585.1). NCBI lineage: Eukaryota > Viridiplantae > Streptophyta > Pinopsida > Pinales > Pinaceae > Larix > Larix kaempferi. The sequence continues at coordinate 2,476,485 of BSBM01000387.1, forward strand.
CTATGGTGATTTATTAATGTTTCTCTTAAAATTTTCGAGCACATAAATAAAATTCTAAAGAAAACCAAGTGACTCCTTACCTTTTTAAAGGTTTGATAAACCAAAATTGGTTTCAATGGACGTTAATAACAACCATAATCATCATCAAATCAATTAGAGCATTATTAAGTTATATAATAAATTTGTCATTAAATGAAAACCCTACTTGAATTCATTTAACTACACTAATATCAAAGAAAGTTTGATTAACAAAATAAAGGCAAAGATGTGTTGGTTCTCATCAATAACATCAATCAATAGATGCATAGTGAACTATAGGTCGAAGCCACAAACTTCAACTATATTAGTGTAGTAAGGTGAAGTTCTATACTAGGAGACTACACAATAGTGAAGATGGAATTCTTGAGATATATTTGAATCGAATTTTCTTCGGTGCCTATTAACTCTCATACCTAGGATAGGATACAAGGAAAATTATTAAAACGACGAGGATTAAATCCCTAACCCTTGAAAATGGATTGAAAACCAAATTATACTCACCACGATATCCCAATTACTTCATCAATAACAATCCACAATCCACCATTTGGCTTCTTAGATGTCCCCTTCACTTTGTTGTGAGTTTATACTTTATACCATACTCCCTAATATATCAAATATAACTTAGTTCAAAATAGAGATGTATTGTTTCCGAACCCATTTGTCATGTTAAACAATGTTATATTAACCATGATGGGATGCTATCTTACCTTTCAAAAGAATAATCTTTATGCCACTCTTTTATCTAATAATCTTTATTCTCTTTTTACTCTTTTTTACTAAACAAAAACGCATATCCATTATATCACATATGCGATATGAATCGCATATGCGTTATAACGCATATGCGATATGAACAAGTCTAAACCGCATATGCGTTAATTTAAAATTTAAAAACTCGGCGGGACAAGGCTTGGGATGATGTTCGGAAATAGCTTTGGACTAGCGAACCTATTGGCTAGAACAAAAACACCAGGGCCATTGCCTGTATTTTAGAACTCTATTAATATGCTCAGTTTCAATGGCGTGTTTTGCTATGAAAAACTCAATATTTTTTTATGAAAATATAGAATATTGTAGAGTACGATCTGACGATTCTTAATATGCAATTTTTTCATAAAAATGTATGTTTTATTTATTTATTATTAATTTTCTAAATGACACAAGTCAGTTTTCGAAAATACATACATCGATTGGTTTTTATATAACTTTTGATTGACTTCACCATTTACCAAGAAAACTATATGGTGCACTAGAGGAGACTGAGCTCTATAATCTCATATATAGAAATCAACGATTTCATTAAATTTTGCCCCTAAAGTGTTTCACCCGCACATAACGTTTTCATTTCAAGGTTTTCTGACTTCAATAATTAATAATAAAAAATAATTCATGAATTTTTTTGAAAAAATAGTGTTGCACTAGGCCCATATGTCCTTTATATGTCTGCAACATTTTATCCAAAATTGACATCATTTACCTCAATAAGTGCTGCACCCGCACAAACATATATGTTATGATGTGCTGGAAATTTGAAAACCCAATTTAACAGAAACTAATTTTATAATCATTTACACAATTTTTTTATAGATAAATGTTATATATTATGAAAGCTGATTCAATTACCTATCTTTTGTATTTTTACTTCATCTTCAAATCCATTACGGAAGTACCCCTAATTGTCACCTAAAGTCAGAGGTTCCAGGTTTTTTCAGTATTATGTGGCATCTAAAGTGTCTTTAAAGGAGTCCATGATTGTGCATCAGCCCCATTGTATCATCTTTAAGTTGTTCCTCCTTGATTAGGTCGATGGAATATTTAGGATGACCTACCCTTAGTTGAGGATTGCAAGAGAAACCAATAATTAAGCTGTAATGCATATCTAACTCCATTGAAAATTTGTCGATCCTCTTACTCTGGACCTCCAAAGTATTTTCCAAATCAGCCTATCTAAAGAACGGGGCTTCTAATTGCTCAATCATGCGTGTGGATGCTCTGTGTAAATTGTCGATTTTGCTAGCTATGCTTCTTAAGGATTTTCATATGTCAAGGATCCCATACCATTAACAAAACTACATGGAGGGTTATGAGTTTGGCAATAATTATCTCAGAGCCACAAATTCCTAATGCCAACAACGTCGATTTTCTCTAGATTACAAACATTACACTAATACCAGCACCATTGTCTAATAAAAACTCAAGGGGAAGGAACCAACTTAACACTATGAGAGGGAAATCACAAGAACTCTATTACCTTGATTAGGGTTGAAGTGCCTCACCATACCAATAGCCAATTAATTCCATGTTTGTTGGCCAAATCTACATACAAAAAAAATATTATACTAGAACAACAAACTTGAAACCCGTGCCAAGAATTGATGCAATCCTACCTATGTTGAGAAGGGATTTCATATTATTGTGTTGAGAGGCGCATTCGACAGCCCAATAGGGGGGGTGTGTGTAACTCCTTCCGTGCTTATAATCGGCTCAAATTAGAATCAAATAAATTGAATATAAAAAAATACTTGTTGGCTTAATAATAAAAACATAATAAAAATCAAATAAAAATAAAAACATAAGAAAAACTTGTGGGATTAATAATCAAATTAATTTATCAAAGTATATAAAAAAACCAAACATTTATCAAATTAATCGAAGAAGTGTTTCAAAAAAGCCTTGTATTTTGAATCGAATTTAACCAACTGACCCACATTTGCGTAAGAGGCACTGGATTACTATCTTCGTGCACTAAAGTTGTTAGTGTCTGTGAGGACAAATTTAGCATCCGGTTGCATTGGAGAGCCTACTAAGTAAATACTGTAAATACTTTGTTATTAAAAACGTATACAAGTCGGCTCAAATTTGAATTAAAACATTTAGAACGACATATATATATAACTACACAAATTAGATAATTAAATAATAAACATTGCAATACACACTTGATCTAAATAAAACATCATCCAAAAAATAACATCATCGAAGGTGGACACTTGCAAAGTTCTAAAGGAAAGTATCAATTGTTATCAAGAAATCTACAGTTAATTTTTTACATTCATCATTGTTTCTATTTTACCAAACAATAGTTCACAATTAGATGAGTCCTCATTAAACCAAAACAATACATTCTTCCATTCTTGAAAGAATTTTGAAATAAAAAATACTAAAATTTATAATTTGGTGGAAAGGAAATAAAATGATTAAAAAAATAGAATTTTTTTTTCAGGCTTCTTCTAAATTTGGCTCTTATTAACATGCTTCTTCTAAATTTGACCCATATTAATTGAAGGCTAGTTGTGATTTTAATTTCTAAATAATGCTTCTCACGTAAAGTAAACTTATTTATAATTTACAATTGTTTTTAATATATTATTAAAAAAAAATATTAAATTAAAAGTATGGATCTATGCTTAGTAGATTAGTCATAATCAATAGTTTGAAAATAAAAATTTAAATTACTTTTTAATGAAAACCATATAAATTATTTTAATTTCTAATAATGCTTTTCACATAGAGTAAACTTATTTATTATTTGAAATTGCTTTTAACAAGCTCTTAATTAAGTGAATAGGGATTCCTATATTAAAATCAAATATCTTAGTTTGGAGTGTTTTATTTCAAGTTTTCATGTTATATTACTTTTTGTATTTGAATTTTTTTAAAACAATGGCAAAAATATATTTTTGTTGATTTTTTATAATTAATTTAAAATTTCTTTAATGTTTCTCAAGCCTTGGTGATTCATTAAATAAATTGAATATATGCCTAGAATAGACACACAGAAATCTGGAACAAATAATGCCCACCTTTATTAGGGTCTTTCTTATTCATTCGAAAATATAATCACAAGAACTGCTCCGTACATGCTTCTATAAAGGCCTTTGCAAACATTTATGACTATATATTCCTATGCAAACATCAAGACTACTATAAATTTTTAAAGGACAAAAGAAATTTACTATTACTACATCAAAAAGATTTGAATGCATGAAAGTAAAGAAATTGGAAGATTTGTGTACACGTTTGACACAAAAACATTTTTTGTTTCTGGGTTATGAGATGCGACCTTCTCACTCTGCGCACCAATACTCATTGCGTTGATTTCTGGAAACTTATCTTAGTCCACAATCTATGTTGCATTGATTTCTATGTAACTCTATAAGAGATTTCCTCTTCTCAACAATCCTGTGGCCCTCATACTGCACCCACCGATACTTGCTACATTGATTCTAACAAATGTATCTGTCATCAATCTTAGTTGCATTGATTTCAGTGTAACTCTGCAAGAGATGGTCTCTCCTCTATAGTCTTGCATTCCTCTCACCCCACCAACCAATACTCACCGCATTGATTTCAACAAATGTATATGAATCATCAATCTATGTTGCATTGATTTCAGTGTAAGTTGGTAAGAGATGGCCTCTCCACTGCGGTCCTATGGCCCTTGCACTCCACCCAACAATACTTGATGAATTAATATCAACGAACTTATCTTAGTCACCAAGATTTGTTGAATTGAAATATGTGGAACTCTGTAAGAGATATATAATTTGTAAGAACTTAGATAAGTTCATTGATGGAGTGTTTTATTTTCATGTTGATATTACATTTTGTATTTGAATCTTTTTAAAACAATGGCAAAAATATATTTTTGTTGCTATTGCTTTTTTAAATAATTTAAAATTTCTTTAATGTTTCACAAGCCTTGGTGAATCATTAAATAAATTGAATATATGCCCAAAATAGACACGAAAATCTAGAACAAATAATGCCCACCTTTACTAAGGTCTTTTTTATTCATTCGAAATCACAAGAATTACTCCATACATGCTTCTATTAAAATCACATTCACAAGAACTCTTTTATAGAACTCTGTTCTTAAAAGAAAGGCCTTTGCAAACATTTATGACTATATATTCCTATGCAAACATCAAGGCTACTATATATTTTTACAGGACATAAGAACTTTACTATTACTATATCAAAAAGCTTTGAATACTTGAAATTAAAGAAATTGGAAGATTTGTGTACACTTTTGACACAAAAATATTGTTGGTTTCTCTGTTATGAGATGTGACCTTCTCACTCTGTGCACCAATACTCATTGCATTGATTTTTGAAAACTTATCTCAGCCATCAATCTATGTTGCATCGATTTCTATGTAACTCTATAAGAGATGGCCTCTTCTCAACAATCCTGTGACCCTCTTACTGCACCCACCAATACTTGCTACATTGATTTCAACAAAGGTATATGTCATCAATCTCAGTTGCATTGATTTCAATGTAACTCTGCAAAATATGGTATCTCCTCTACTGTCCTGCATCCCTCTCACTCCACCCACCAATGCTCACAACATTGATTTCAACAAATGTATATGAATCACCAATCTATGTTGCATTGATTTCAATGTAAGTTGGTAAGAGATGGCTTGTCCACTGCGGTTCTATGGCCCTTGCACTCCACCAAGCAATACTTGATGAATTAATATCAGCGAACTTATCATACACCAAGATTTGTTGCATTGAAATATGTGGAACTCTGTAAGAGATAGATAATTTATAAGAACTTGGATAAGTTCGTTGATGGAATTGAGTTAATATCCTCTTACAATAAATCATTCTTAATATGCATTAATTTAAATCAATGATATTTTATATATTCTTACAATAAATCATTCATAATAACATTAATTTAAGCATCAATCCCCCCAATAAATCATCCAATTCTTAATTACCTTCACATGGTGGATGGATTTTTATTGCTGCCTATTCCCCTCAAGCCCCCTATGCCCATGAATGGAACCAACATAGATCCATCTTAAAAGTGGCTCTCCCAAGCACTAAGAGGGATCAAATCTCTCGAGGTGCAAACCCCTTTTAGAGTTCAAATGCAGATGAAGGGTTTGCACCTCGAGAGATTTAATCCCTCTCGGCACTGGGTAGAGCCACTTTTAAGATGGATCTATGCTGGTAATTAATACACATACTAAAGAAGATGAACACAAAGTGTGTGATGCATACACCATAGATGGGAGAAGTTATGAGCTTGTTCTTGATAATTTCCTTTGTATAAGTGTCCATGTTTCTTGAATTCATGACATGCATATATGAAGATGATTTTCAATCTTAAGGAATAAGCACTATCTTAGAGTCACCTTTCTTTTAACTAAAGCACTTTTATTTAAATATGTAGCATGGTTCGCTAGCTCATTGTCCTTTGAGTTGCATGAATGAAAAATGTGGAAAAACTTTATCATATGAAAATGAGTAGTTAATCCTTCATTCATTCAACCGTTCTAAATAAGTTGACCTACTTCTTATTTCATTATTGCATAATCTCCAAAAACCATGCCAATTTTTATATTGTGATCACGGAGTATGTCTCGTTCAAGATACATCACATATACCTTTGTATGGTTATTTCGGAAATACTCTAAATGTTAAAGGTTTTGGACGTTTCTAACTATCCTCAATGAAATCTAATGATATGATTTTTGGTGAAATCGTAACTTTTGGTGTTTCAAATTTCATTTTTAATTACATAAATGAATTCAGTGCCCTGAAATACCCATGTTACATTGAGATTATACAATCTCCATTATAAAATTTGCAATTCTAACCATTCGATTTGGAATTAAAGAAAATATAGTTAAAAAGATATTAAAAAAATTGTCAAAAGCTGGTACTACTCTAATTATTTGTAATATAAATATTAAAAATATTGTCAAAATCTTGGACTACTCTAATTATTTGTCGTTACTCTTAATTTCATGTCCCATGCAAATAAATTATTTGTCGTTACTCTTAGTTTAGCGTCCCATGCAAATGAGTCTTCTTGTTGTTTGACCTTTGGAAGGATAATAAAAAAATTTAAGAGTTCTGTTGATTAAAAAGTTAGTGCATAAACAATAAACAATCTTTGTATAAATAGATTTTAAATACATTTGCAAAATTAATAAAAAGTGAATACGAATATTATTTAAAAAATATAATCAATACTATATTTATATTTTACTATTAATAGGAATAAAGAATTGATCTTAGGTGAATACAACGTTTATTTATTTCTCAGTTATATCGGAGCATGTATATAGATAAATGAGATTGATGGAAAACTAAACTCTAGAAAGTCAAATGCTATGAGGTTGCTCCTATAGTAGTTCTCCGGTTTTTTGCCGAGAATTTTTTGTAATTTTGATTTTCAAAAAGAAAATCAAATACAACAGAATAAAAAAGGATGTTTTAATTAAGTGTGCAAAGAGAAAAATGAAAAGAATGTTTTAATTAAGTGTGCAAAGAGAAAAATGAAAAGAATGATTAGAATCATCTGTGCACCAGTGGTCTAGTGGTAGAATAGTACCCTCCCACGGTACAGACCCGGGTTCGATTCCCGTCTGGTGCAACAGGGACTTTTCTACGGTTTTGAATGGAAACAGTGGAAAGGATGATTAAATAAGCCCCGATTCTCATTGTCTCTTTCTCTGAAGTCTGAAGCGTTCGGTAATATATTTTTTCTCATTTGGCATCTCTGTTCCTAACAAAGGAATATAAAATTGACGATTAGATATGTTCAGGAAGAATCAACCTGTAGGGTACGCAATACAGAAAGTGAAATCTTGACGGTGATAAAAAAAGCTATCAAATTTGGCGCTGAAAACAGTTTATCATCAACTGCCAAAGAACGGAATATGGAGGTATGGCCGGGTAAGCAGACAGGTATGAACAGGTATGAACCAAGCTGTCTCTTTTGGTTAGTTTTTTCTATAAGAAAATCTCTATCAACTGACTTGGCCAGAGTTACTTGGTTTTTTACAAAAATCTATATCAACTGACTTGGTCAGAGTTATTTGTTTTTTTACAAAAATCTCTCTCAACTGATTTAAGAAGTTACTTGGTTTTTTACAATTCTATTTCTATGCTTAGAAAAGTTTAAAAGAAGTATTAGTAAATCATTGTAATTATTACTAAGGTCAATATTATAACAAATATTTTGAAATTACACATTAATGTGGGTGTAAAATTACATTGTATGAGAAAGTTATTTTAATCTTTAATCTTCTTCTTAGTATTAGGATAATGACAAATTCTTTCAACCCATAATGAATTAATGACAACAATCTGTCTCCAATTTAAACACTGCCATGTTGCTGGTACAGCTTTCTATCTTGCATCAAGTGTCTCAAGGTCCAATTGCCAATGAATCCAGAGAACCAATGGTTTCTCCACTTCCATATGTCTATGGATGAAATGATGGATTTTTATAAAATAATAAGCTTGTGCATCCCAACTTCATTGACCACTATTAACTAACATGCAGCAGAATAATGATTACTGTCCTTTATAATTGGATCTTAACACTTTAAGATCCAACTGCAAGCAATGAACCTACGACAACAACCATTACTCTCATTACTCTATCACCAGCTAATTAGTTTTAGCCCAACTCTATGACCATTTGCTCCGCAGGCCAAGATTACTTCTCTTACTGGTAATATAAATTTACTTTTTAATAAATAATAAATACTAAAATGTAAAATTAAAATAACAATACTATAAAATAAAATTTAAATAAAAAACTACATATAATAAAATAAAACTTAAATAAAATACTACAAGTAATAGTAATAACGCAAATGATATAAAAGTCTAAAAGTATAACATATACTAACACTAAATTAAAAAAGTATTTGAAAGTTTTTTCTTAAATAAATATTTTATGACCATGCTTTGGAGTGAATTCTAATTCAGTTTGTTCAAAATTGGGTAAATAAATAGTTGACTGTACCCAACTTGTATCATCTCGAATGTTGACCATATTTTGAACCTGGTCTGAATTTCCGTACACCATCTACCAATACAACCATATTTTACTACTATGCTTTGAGAGCCTTTATTTCAATATTCATAAATTATTTCCACAAACGGATGGCCTATGTTTCACTTTTCAATATCAAAGAATCAAAAATATATTTTAATTATAATATATTTAAAATATTAAGTAAAAACAGATAATAACTAACATCTACATAATTCTAAAAAAACCATGTTCAAACATGCTCCACAAATCCATATAAAGCACTATAAAACTAACCCTAAAACATCCACAAAATCCCCAAAATATGTCCAAACATACCCTATGACGTTATGAAAGACACCATAAAAATAGGCAATTACATAGTCATCTTAAGAGCTATGTCAATAGAAAGACTTAAATCCATATTTAACGAAGGATCTTCTCTCCAATAAAATGCCATTATGAAATGTCTCAAAAGTAAAGGTTTGTTAAAAAATAGTAAGACTTTTTTTTAAAAATTATGTTTTCTCGATATATAAAATTTTACTTTGTTGACAAATATCTTCTCATATTTAATTATAAAAATATTTTTAAATTGAGAAAAATAAGATCTATATATTGTAGGTATTGAGGGTATGTAGGAAATATATAGTAAAAATAGTTTTTTGTTTTTTTTTATAATTTAAAAAATGTATTAGGAAGAGGCTCAACAAAAGGATTTTGGTAAGTATTTATCAATATCTAGTAAAATTAAGGGTATTTTTTAATATGCCATGAATGTATGCCTTATAACATAGTTTCATTGAGTGAAGACACCATGACTCGAACACAATACATTAAAATTGTTCACTGAGTTGTTAGTTCCCTTGCCAATGTTGGTTTTGAAATGAAAATGATCATGAGAAGGAAGATTAAGCACTAATCTCACACCCACCATCTAACTAGGACCTTGGAAAGCACCATTAAAATAGACCCAATAAATCGAATAATCTATGTGTAGCTACTTAAGTATAATGGGGCCATTTGTTTGGGCGATCATTGAGAAATATGGTAGAAGAGATTGGATCTAAGCATCCCATTAATGAGGTGGGACAAACTTCCCCTCAAATACCATCCCATTCCAAGATAGTTAGACCCGCCATAAAGTTAAATATGAGACTGCTCTCCAATTTGTTTAATTATCTCTTGTCAAACCAAAAGCATCACACCAATAAATTACCGGAACAAAAAGATATGAGATTAAGGAAATTTTCTAGAATAGGTAATACCTGATATTATAAGAGAAATGCATAAACATATGCTCATTAGACTCCTCATGACATTTACATAACATATAGATACTAAGACCAACCCTACGTCTTTTCTACAATTCTTCCCAAGTTAAACATCTACTAATGAGCTCAAGCCTTATAAATTTTTTTGACTTGGTAAGAGCTTTGACTTTCCAAAACTTATTCCACCACTATATTGTATGTGAAACCTAAAGAAAGGTAACCTTGCTTAATTCACTAGTGCCCCCTACTCGATTATAAAACCATATAAGAGTGTCTTAATCTTTAAACAATCAAGGATGAGACTTAAGTAATTAAGAGAGGAATAGCTCCTAGGCTACCCACCAATGAGTTTGATCAAACATCCACAACCATCCTTGTCTTTAGAGAGTTGTAGAAGTTGGATTAGCTAGATTTATGATTTCTTTGCTATTATGTCACAATTGATTAATTATGTTTCCATGAGATTTTTTTTTTTAACCATGATTGTATTTGTTGGCTATGTTTATTTTTATTCTTTTTAATAATCTACATTTAAGTCATCTTTAATTGATAATTCTTAATTATTTTCAATTTTAAAATAAACAGTTAAATATTTTATAAATTTGATTTTTTATTATTATTAAATATCACCATAATTTTACCATATAAATTTTGACAAAATTGCAATTTTAGATAAATAAAATTGTTATTTTAAATGCATAAATATATTTAATACAATATATTCAATTTTACTAATTCAAAATATATATTTTCCTCAATTTCAAACCAAAATTTAAATTAAAATACTACATTGTAAAGTATTATTTTAATTTTTCTATAGTTTGAACCTTATTCAATATTTTATATATATTAAAATTTATTGTTTAATTAATATTTAAACCTCGTTCAATATCATTTGTATATTAAAAAGTTGTTTTAAAAAGATCATTAACAAAAAAAATCTAAACGCTTAACTCTCAATCAACATCAACTTTATTATTTGAATTTTGTTTCTTAATTCTCAATGTTTAATCCTTATTTATTAAATATTAATTTACTATTTTTAATATTTGAAACTTCTTTTTAATCCTTAAATTTAGTGTTTCATAATATTTAAATTTTTATTTTAAATAATTCTTGATATCTAACTATAGAGTTAATTAATAACTAGACAAATTTCATATTTTTTTAAAATTCTTTTTAAAATTTAATAGGATTTTAATAAAAGTTATAGTTCCAATCATATATTTTTTTAAATTCTTTTTAAAATTTAATAAAATTTTAATAAAAATGAGAATTCCACCTAATGGAACTTCGACAATAAAATTTTGCTTAAACCCATTTTAAGAAAACTCATATCATTAAAATTTGAAAAAAAAGTGAATCAAATTACAACTCTACATAATTAAAATAATAAAATAACTAGGAAAAAAAGATTTTGTCACGCTAACTATCACATCTTCCCTCTTAATTATTGATCTCTCCCCTTCAATATTTAACCTTCAAAAATTAATATTTTCTTTTAATAATTTAAAACTTTATTTTTAATCATTATTTTTTAATTTTAAAGGTTAATCTACAATATTTAATGTTTATTTTAATTATTAAATATTAATTAACTAACGATAGGGATTCAATTTCATATGGTGTAACCTCAAGAATTTGGACCCCTCTTTAGATTGTAATCAGTATTATTAGGTATTAGGGGTGGCCGGAGCTCGTGGGATTCTTTTTTATCCGAGAGGAAATCAAGTCATTTCATTTTCATGGGGTTTGGGAAAAGCCACCAATAATCTGGTGGAGATATACTTTATGTTCACGGGCCTTGACTATATTGTCTCTCTTGTAATTCATTATGTTTTGGTCATTGTTGATTCTCTCTTAAACATCTTGCAAGCTAGAAAATGTAGCCCCCCCTCCCCCGAGGATCAAATTGTTGGGAGGGTGCAATCTCGAATTATAGATCTCATGAGGAGCATTAGAGAAGTCAATTTGGCGCACGTCTAAACGCACAATGATATTATAAATGGTCGGTTATCTAATCATGCCACGACACTTAGAAAAGGGGTAATGATTTACAATGGGGGTCATCCCCACACTCAGTGGCTCCCCTAAAAGTGGGCATTAAAGGTGTTCTCTTTTCAAATTTTGGTAAATGCTATGTTTTTGTGTGTCTATACTTGGATAGTATGTAAGGGTTTATAGTAGAAAAATCCTTTTTGTTATTCCTATAGCAATCACAAGGCTGCAAGTAGATGCTAGATTGTTGAGAACGACTCTATGTTTTTTTGAACTCGGCTATACTCTGGAAATTTTTTGTAACTATTTTGTTGTCTTCAACAAATTTTTAATATAAATTTACCCACTTTTGTTAAAAAAAATCGATATTGTTAAATATTAATTATTTTTAACATTGATTATCAATAATAAACTCATCTTAATATTTAACCTTCCCAACTTAATTAATATTAATTCTCTTTCTTAATTTAAGCCCTTACCACACGAATTTAATAATAACAATAACACCAATTGACAATTAAGTATCGGAAGATCTAGACACAAGGTGAAGTTGTTTGCAGAAGGACTGATGGCGACATCCAAGGGAAATTATGGAGAAGGAATCTTAGGAATTTGCTAAGATATTAGAGGCAGGTGTAATCATCTGATCGATCAAGGAAATAAACCAATGGATTAGAGGGGATGTTGAGTCAGGAGTGATCATAACCGTTCAATGTGTTGTCCGACATGATCCTAACCTTAAGATCAAGTGGCATCGAAAGTATGCGAAGAGGCAATACCTCACTAAAGGTCGGTCAGTAATCATAGCAAATTACCGATAGGCACATGATGGAAAATCCACGGAGTGAAGAGTTTCAATGTATCAAGACTCGACGTGTCAAAAGTCGGGACATTGGGAATTGGATGTGAAGAACACAGAATCAGAGTTGTCACATCGGAATTGGCTCGTCCGAAGGATTGGACGAGAGCTCACATTGAAGGAAGCCAACATAACGACAAGAACTTAGCAAAGGAAAGGCATCATAGAGGATTTCTAAAGAAGGGGAACCCAACAATGTTGCAGGTTATGGCATTGCAATTTCCATATGAAGAGGGCATGGATGGAGGATCAAGAGCGAGGAGTCAACCAAGAAGGGATCTACATGCCCCAAGGAGTCATGAATACCAAATAGGTGTGATGGTCAAAGGATATGGAAGGAACAGATTTGGAGGTAGGATTTATTAAGGCCAATGCAAGGTAATGATGAGGATACCAGGAAGGGATTCTACTCGTACGTTCGAGGCAAGTTTGGATGAGGATAGAGGATCTCACCATAATGGTGTAAAAATGTGAAGAGAGGGGTGAATTGAGCCAAGGATTGGCACATAAATAGAAATTTCGAGAAAGGAGAAGGAGCCTTGAGAAGAGGAGGAGTTTCCAAGAGAGGAGGAACATAAGGAGGAGACGAGGAGAGGTTCTCACAAGGGAGAAGAAGGAAGGGGATTGAGAAGATATTTACCAAGGAAGATGAATAGAAGGATGTCTCTTGAGAAGAGAGGAGCATAAATGTGATTAATCGGTAGCACACATAAAAGGCTGAGTGCAAGTTTTGTGAGGATAGAGCGTAGACTCTGCTATGTATGTAGCACCTAGATGAGACTAAGACTAGTAACAGAGAGATAATTGGTTGGGTGAGGATATTGATGGACATTGAACCCTTGTATGAGTAATTTCCAAGTGGTGACATAATTGTAATTATATGTTGTTGTGCATAATAGAAGAAGGGAATGCTGATCCCTTGTTATTGTATGACATGCGAATGTGAATTCCAATGTGTATGTGTGTGTGAGCATAGTCTGTGTTGAGTAGGAGTGACTCTTGAGTCCTCTATCCCTCGTGTATAGGATGAACCCATTACATACTTTGTCCTGTAGTGTCCCATTGGAGGTGGGTGGTCTGCATCATTAGTGGTGTAAGAGCAGGTTTCACCCTGCATGATTATGAAGAAGCTACAACTCCACTATTGCAATTGTGGGTAGAGTTGTAGAGAAGTATGGAGAGTTGAAGGAGAGAAATCCAATTGCAGTTGGGTAGAGCTGTGAGGATAGATCGAATGTTGAAGGTTGGGTAGAGCTAGATCAAGAGAAGAATAGGAACAAAACCTCTAAGAGGTTTGAAAGTTGGTAAAACTTTGATAGGGAGGACACGTATAGTTTTCCAATGAAAGCAAAGATTCCACTTGAACGTGGAAGGAGGAGTTGAGCTACACATAGGAAGCTGAGAAGATAACAGTTCCAACAAAGGGAGATGGGTAGAAATGTTAAGAGGATAACTCAATGAGGAATTTCTTAGAGAAACTGCAAGATGATAATGTGGAGGAATGGACTATAGGAGGTGGTCAAGGATGGGAAAACTGACTAGAGGGAGATCTGGAAGGTGATGGTTCCCATGGAGATATGTGACGAGTTGAGGAGAAAAATGTTAAAGGTAGAAGATCTATAATGATCTTGGGGTGTCAAGAAACACTTGAGACAAGAATATTCATGGTGGAGGAGGTGCGGAATATTAATGGGATCCTTGTGGAAAGTATCAAAGTGCTAAAGCAGACAAGAGAGTTATGTTGTGTTCAGGAAAACGTCGAAAATGAAAAATGGTGAGGAAGAAGGGGTAATGGTGTGTTAACCATAGGAAGAGGGAGAAGATGCGATGAATGATAACCACTATGAGATGGTGACAGTAGAGGAGGAGGTTCATGACTCCCTAGAGTAGCAAGATTAGGGTGCATAGATCTTATTTAGAGAGGAATATGACATGGAATCCGATATCCATGAGGGTGGAGAAGAGGAAAGATGTGGCATAGATGCTACAAAAGAAGATGAGGAAGTAGTTCTTGCGATAGACAAGGTGGAAGGAAAACCAAGGGATGAATATGCCTTGGGAAACCAGTTCAAGGAAGGATGAAATATGGTCAGCGACTGTGCATGTGCAAACATGGGGAAAATAATATATAGAGAGGAGGAAGCTTCCTGTCAGGAGAACAACTCCGTTGTTGTTGTGAAGAAAGAGGAAGTTGACGAACTTGTAGTGGTGGTAGAGACTATAGTAGAGATTGAACAAAGAAATGAATGATAAGTATGGTTGGATTCCCTGGAAAGGTATTTTCATAGAGGAGGTAGTATTTTGGAGAAGGTAGGCATGGGAGTTATCGAGGTCACATCACTGACTGCAAGAGGAGAAATGGGTGGAGAGATCCCAAGCATTGCTAGGAGTTGTGAGGAAAATAATGAGGAAGAAGCCACACTTATTGTGGTAGAGATCAATGAGGATGATAAAACTGTGCAGTGGTTCCTGGTTTTACTAACCATGTAAATGCTTATGAGTGTGCGGGTATAGAAGAAGGTGAGAAGGGAAACAATGAGGTTTCCAATAAAGAGCCAAGTGCGGAGAGTAGTCGCAAAGCTATTGAAGGAAAAAAAGAAGAGAGAAGGCACCATGCTAAGGTGAAAAGGTTACTTGTTGAAAGCCAAGAGCGGATTGAGGCAGAAGACAAGGAAGTAATAGTTGAGGCCATGTAAAAAGGGATGAAGGTAAATATTAGAGTGAATATGAAGAGGAAGTTGAATGTGAACACCTTCTATGGAATTTGGAATCGATGTAAGAAGAAGAGGAGTAAGACAAATATGCAAGATGATCAAGGGACTCAACATGAGGACATGCTTTTAAATAAGAAAGGGAGTATTGATTTAGGAGCATCTATTTGAATATCCAGGCATTGGAGAGTGAGTGCAATTCCAACGAAGGATTGAAAGTTCCAAACACAAGGTGTAGTTATCCATAGAATAAGGACACATGGCGAAATCCAAGGGAAGACATGGAGAAGGAATATCATGCATCTACTAAGATATTAGAGGCAAGTGCAGTCGTTCAATAGATTGAGGAAATATCTTGATGGAGTAGCAGGGAGGTTGAGTTGAGAGTGATCACAATTGTTCTATGTGTTATCGGACATGATCCTAGTCATTAGATCAAGTGAAATTTGAAGGCCAAAGAAGTGGCAATGCCTAATTGGAGATCATCCTTTGGAGCATATTACCGATAGCTGCAGGATGAATGAGAGATGGAGTGAAGAGGTCATATTTATTGAGACCTAGTGTGCCAAAAGTCGGGACATTGGGAACTAGATGGAAAGAGCGCAACATAAGAGTTTTTCCATTGGAAATGAATTGTTGGAAGGATTGGTTATGAATGAGGCCTTAACAAAGGCAGGGCATCAGAGAGGATTTTCAAAGAAGGAGAACTTGGCAGTGTTGTGGGTTATAACATCAACATTTCCGTATGAATAGGGTATTGATGGAGGCCCAAGAGCAAGGATATGACCAAGAAGGATATGCGTGGATTGAGGAGGCACAAATACCAAATAGGTGTGACAGTCAAATAATTTTGAAGGCACATATTTGGAGGTAGGAGTTATGAAGGCCAGTATGGGGTAATGGTGAAGGGATTATACTTGTACGTTTGAGGCATGTTTGGGTGAGGATCAAGGATCTCACCATAATGGAACAATAGTGTGAATAGATGGGATAAGTGAGCCATGGATTGGCGCGCGACTGAAAAATTCCAGAAAGGATGAAGGAGCCTCAAGAAGAGGAGGAACAAAAGAAGGATATCAAGAGAGGGTCTTAGAAGGGAGAATAAGGAAGGGGGTGGAGAATATATTTCCCAAGGAAGAGGATATAAGGAATTTTGTTGAGAAGAGTGGAGTAGAAGTCCGACAAGTCAATGGCACACAGGAAAGGCTAAGTGAAACCTTTGTGAGGATAGAGCATAGACTTTGCTATGTGTGTAGCATCTAGATGATATTAAGACCAATAAACGAGAGAATTGAGTGGGTGAGGAGAATGATGGTTCGTTGAACCCTTGTATGAGGAACTGTCCAGTCATGACATAATTGTAATTATATGCTATTCTGCATAATAGTAGAAGGGCTTGTTGATCCCCTGTTATTGTATGACTTTGTGTCGAGTCTGTGTTGAACACATGAATGTGAATTATGTTGTGTATTTTTGTGTGATCATACCTTTTGTTGAGTATGGATAGCCCTAGAGTCCTCTCTCCCTTGTGTATAGGAAGAACCTATTGTGTACTTTGGCATGCAACATCCCGTTGGAGGGGGTACTCTGCATCATTATGAATAACAATTACTTGCTTTGGAAATTTGTAAGGACAAACATATAATTAAAAGTAAATTTGACACATTAATTCATTAAATGACATTGATTTTTTTTGTAAAAGGTATCATTATAAATATAACACAATTGATTACAAATGATCATTTTACTATAACAAAATTCTCAAGTATTTTGTGAGTTTAGAGGTATTCAGTTTAAAAAATATTTAAAATAATAAATTGTCATCACTAAATTTCAATAAAAAAATGTGATGCACCTTCATACATTGACCCAAATAGATAACTAATAAATATAGTTTAACAACATATTTAATCTGAAAAATCCTTATGACATTAAAAACCATAAATTGTTAACCATTTTTGTATTAAAACTACAATGGAATAAAAAATATCTCTAGAGCATCCTTTTGATGATTAATTTTGGTTTAGGTACAGCCAACCTAGCAACATGCTTACACATGGTATATTAATAGTTGCAAATGAGCCTTTAATGGAAGATAGTTGGGTCTAACTTCACCTCACCAACTCCAAATATTTAGTCTTAACTTGAGCATCACTACATGCAAAACTTGGATGGTTTTAAGTTGGCCTTACTTACTACTCCATTTTCATTCATGTACAATTCCAATTTTGGAGAGTCATAGTTGGCTTCTAGCTTTATTTTTTCCCCAAATTCCTCGCATTGATTAGGTCCCAATTTTCAACATTAGTGCTGTATAATATTGTTTCCACTCTTCATGTTTGCAAAGATAGATAATTTTGATTCACATATGATTCAAGGCATAGCACATTTTAACATTGGATAGTGTTGAGCCAATATTACCAGTATGGTTAAAATCCTTTCATGCCTTTAAATCATGTATTATTTATGTAATATGAATTCAACTTGTCATTTGCATGCTCTATCTATGTGCTATCTTATGATGATTAGTTGTATCTTTTCATATTTTGGGATTAACCTATGGATCTAAATCGTTCATCTACAATGATTGATAACGTATAAATAGACTATGCAGAGGAAAATACAATCAAGTGAGATAACTTGCACATATTTAATATAACTAGATTGCAATACGACCTTTATCAACCTATTTAGAGCAAGTGATACGATCCAAATCTTATGTAATTTTGTTACATTCATGGATCTAACATGAGTTATCACAATATCTAAGTTATTAATTTAACTTAGCATGCATATCTGGGTATGGTTTTGCTTTATGTTCTTTATGGTTAATCTCTGTGGGATAATATGTGTTAATAACCCTAATGTATCTTTACATCGGTATATATAAAAAATAATAGCAAAACATGCTTTAGTCCTATTGACATTAGGAAATATCTCAATTTAGCTACACAAGTTCACTTGGTGAAAGGGCCTAATTAGACCTTCCTCTATTAACATGGTGTACCCTACACATGCAACCCAGTTTCCCTTGGTTCTCTATACTTTATTAGTTATGGCTCGACTCATCATTGGTTTTTTATGCTTTAAATGAGAAGCAACTAACAAGCATATGTAAAATGAAAGCAATGTAATTGTAATCTAACCTATCTAGCCTAATTTCTCATTCCTAGCTAGAAGCACATGTATAAGAAAACCAATCTAACATGAAATAAAAGGAAAGTACAAAGAGTAGGGAGAATAGTCCAATCTACCTTTAATACCAAACCTCAATGCACACCCTAAGGATTGAGAATAACATACAAATCACAAAGAGATAACCTATTCCACATCAACTTGTTAGATATAAATAAAAATGAAACATGCAAAGAGTAGGGAAATTAGTCCACTATCTACAGTTTTCATAATAGCCTAATGCTTTCTCCCAAGGACAAAGGATAGCCTACATGTCACTAAGAGTTACATTGAACAAGTTAGCAATATATGTGGTAAGTAATGATAAACATAGTGAATAAAAATAAAATTTATATGCCACAACATTCACAAGTTACCACATCTATCCCTATAAGAACCAAGAGAGATTGTGAGTGGTGAGAATAGTCCACAACCATCAAAAACAATGAAAAATTATAAAGCACAAGCTACAAATTTCACTCTATTTAACATATCGAATATTGAAGAGTTCGATAAAACCATATAAGAAAATAAATACAAACATAATCTAAAACACATGAATAACAATGACACACACACATAGTACAAATATATTTAGATTGGAAACCCTTAACTTAGAAAACTAATCTAATTGAGAGTAATTATTTCTCTATCTCATTGTATTATATTCAATGTTTCCAATACAATATTATAGCATCCAAAACCCTAATCCATTAATTTGGATTATATCAAAACCCTAATTCCTAAATCAAAATTAGTTTTTAATGGGTTGAAACCATATTGAAACAATACATAATGGACTAGAATGGGGGTCTCATTTTCCCCCATGCCCTTCCAACTCGATGTAGGGGGGCCGAGGCATTCCTTGTATCCCCTCCATTTTGGGGTCAAACCCTAAACCCTCATTGATATTTGACTAAGTTTAACTATAAAAAATACAACACATATCCAACATTCTCCCACTCATTGAATACTTTTTCAAAAAATTAGGGAAAGGGGAAGACATTCATCTAGTCAGGGACTAGGGATAAAAATGCCCATTGATTCTCTACACCAAGAGAAAATTTCAATTTCAATTAAATTTATCAATGATTTTGCAACATTGTTCAAGGTATCAACCTTCTGAGTGACACTTTCTTATTTTCAACCGTGTCTCTACCAAAAATATTGTACATCAATGTGATTTATCTTATTATGATAAGAAATGTTGTTTGTTGTAATAATTGCGCTTGAGTTGTCACAAACTATTCTCAATTCTTTTTGAACCCAATACTTGAATACAATCTTTGCAACCTTATAACTTCCTTACTTCCATGAGTGGTTGCCACATCCTCAACTTTTGTAGTTGCTAATGCAACTACTTCATGCTTATTACTCATCCAACTAATTGCAATGCCAAATGAGTGAAGAGCATAACCACATGTAGATCTCACACAGTCAAGATCCTCAACCCAGTTTGCACCAACAAAGCCCTATATATCTCCATATGAGGTATCAATCCTTTTTGGTAGGAGATTACATAATCGAAAGTTCCACACATATATCTAAAGACCCTCTTTATATTTGTCCAATGTTCCTTCCTTAGTTTTGAGATATACCTTCTCAAATTCCCACTACATGGGAAATGTCTCATCTAGTACATACCATATTATGCATCAAGCTTCCAAAAACATTAGCATAGGGATCATGATGCATGTCTCTACCTCTTCTTGATTCTTGGGACATTGATATGTATATAAATTTGCACATATAGGAATAGGGACCCTTACAACTTTACAGGGCCTACATGTTAAACCTCTACAATAATATCTCAACATAGTTCCCATGATTCAACTAGAAATTCTTGTTTGCTTGATCTCTTTTAAGTTCCATGCCCAAAATAAAATTTGTAGCACCAACATATTTCGTATAAAAATTAAAATAAAACTAATATTTGATATCCTTGATGTTTTCCTTGTTGTTTCCAATCATTAATATATCATCAACATACAATACCACATAAATCAAATGGTGACCAACTTGCTTGGAATACACATAGTGATCATATTTTCTTTTTGAGAAACCAAGTCTCAATATAAAAGTATCATAATTTTGATACCACATTCTTGGTGATTGTTTTAATCCATGATTCCATACAAGGACTTCTTCAACTTGGAAACTAGGTCCTTTCCCTTCACTGCATAAGCTTTTGGTTGTTTCATGTAGATTTATTCTTCAAGATCACCATGTAGGAATGTTGTATTCACATCCATATGCTCTACTTCAAAATCAAAAGTAGCAAAAACACACAATAAATCAAACATAAGTTAATTTATCAACGAGAGAAAAAATATCAACAAAATCAGTTCCCTACACCTAGGAATATCCCTTTGCTACTATGCAAGCCTTGTACTTCTCTACATTTCCTTATGGATTCAAATTCTTCTTAAACACCCACTTTATACCAATATATTTTCTTCCATTTGAAAACTCAACTAGATGCCAAGTCTAATTTTTATCTAAGGTATCTATTTCTTCAGTTATGACCTTTTTCTAGAGTTTACTATCCTTTGGATCCATTTCCTACCTAATACTTCTAATATTATCATTAGATTCATCAAATTCAAGCTCCTAACAGCTCGAGTCGCCATCATCATCTCGCCCCCCTAGTCCATCTAATAACATGGCTAGAAACATCCCTCTTTCTAGTGGAGGAAACATTAGTGGAGGTTCCATTGGTGTTGCCAATGCTAATGCCAATTTTTTCTCCTCTACCTCCCTTCCTACTTTCATGATTCCATTCATGTCTAGTCTCAAACTTCCTGACTTGGCGAGACTAACTAGTGATTCCATTCAACATGATCCTACATGGCCTCAAATGACTACCAAAATCCCTTCAAACATCCTTAAGTTTGATGGTAAGGGAGGAGAGGACCCCCAAAACCATATTATTTCCTTTCATGTTTGGTGCTCCTCCAATAGCATCATTGATGATTCTGTTAGTTTTTCATCATTTAATTCAATATGATCTAGGATCTTAACTAAGAGAACAACATGTACAACATATCAAACACAAGAGACAAGAGACACAAAACATTTTACCAGGGAAAACCAAGAAGGTGAAAAACCCCACAACTTCCTCAGAGATAGAATAAGCACCAATACAAAGATCACAAAGATCAAACCCCAAAACAAGAGATAGTATGCTAGAAACTTCTCCTCCTCCACTTGTGCGCACTCCTCCTCTCTCTCACTAATGCAAAGTGGGTGAGTGAATGAATGGATAAATAGAGAGGTGCTCCTCTCTATTTATACTTTACCTTTACTTTCCTTTTACTCTAACTGGGCCAACCTCCCTTAAGAGAGTCTAATAACCCATTACCAATTGTCACTGGGATGACCCCACTAGGGTGGTATAATAACCCTTTAACTCATACTGGGATGACCCCTCTAAGGTGGTCTAATAACCCATCAAATATAAGTTACGACACTTACAATATAACTTGCGAGCCTTGCAAATACAAATGGCGACACTTCCAATCGGAGGAATAATACATCTCCGTTGGGGATACAATAAAGTACACATGTAATACATACAATATACAAGTGAATATATTCCGAAGTTACAAATACATCAACACTCCCTCTTAACTAGGAAGGTATTCCCTTGACACAGGCCATCAAAACATAAAGGCACAAGTCTTCAATACTGGAGCTGGATCATCGTCACTTGATCACTAGAGCATCATCATCACTGCTATTGTACTTGTCATTTCGATCATTGGTGATATCTCTCAATTCTTCTTGTCATAGTAAGTTCTATAGAGCTAGCCCTTTTTCATGCTGGATGTAGGCCTAGCCTCCATGTAGGTCTTCATCATATCTGCGAGCGGCCTGACAGAGGTGGAATCTCAGGATTGATTATGTGCATCTGCAAAAAACTCAAAGGAGCATCTCAGGACTGATTACGAGCTTATTGCTCAACCTATAAGATCTCCCAGGACTAAATTACAAGCAGACCTCACAAAACCTTGAAAGAGCATCCTAGGACTGATTACGAGCTTACTGCTCAACCTATCGGATCTCCTAGGAATAAATTACATGCTACCAAGCAAAACCTCGAAAGAGCATCCCAGGACTGATTACGAGCTTACTTCTCAACCTATCGGATCTACCAAATTACATGCTGACCTCGCAAAACCTTGAAAGAGCATCCCAGGATTGATTATGAGCTTACTGCTCAACCTATCGGATTTCCCAGGAATAAATTACATGCTACCAAGCAAAACTTTGAAAGAGCATCCCAGGACTGATTACGAGCTTACTGCTCAACCTATCGGATCTCCCAAGAATACATTACATGCCACTAGGAAAAAAATCGAAAGAGCATCCCAAGATATATTACGAGCTTACTGCTCAACCTATCGAATCTCCTAGGAATACATTACATGCCACTGCACAACCAGCCACATATCCACAACCTCGGAGTATCATCCTGATACTCATGATCAACTTGATCATCCTTGCATGGAGCATAATGCTGATGCTCATGATCATACTGATCATCATCATATAGAACATCATCCAGAGCATCATCTTGATGCTCATCACACAGCACTTACCATCCAAATCCATGGGAAGGATCCTCTTACCACCATGCTTGGAATGGCTCCAGCATCTGTGTCCCATCACTTCCTCCTGGAAGTATCTTCAATATGAAGAACACCAAGCCTCTCTCTGAAGTACTCGAGCTTCACCCTGGCTAGTGGTTTGGTCAACACATATGCTGTCTGCTCATCCGTCGCAACATACAGGAGCTTCACTGCTCCTCTCTACACCATATCCATGATATAGTGATACTTGATCTCGATGCGCTTTGAATTGTCATGGAACACCAGATTCTCAGACAACTTCACACAACTCTGGTTGTCATAGAATATACAAGTAGCATCCAACTGAAGATCAAACAAATCAAATATTAGCTTCCTTATCCATACTGCCTCACAACTAGCTGAACAAGCTTCGACATAATCTGCTTCAGCTGTAGTTAGTGCTACACAGGATTGCTTCCTACTAAACCAAGAGATCACACCTGATCCCATACTGAAGTAGCACCCCGAAGTGCTCTTCCTATCTGCAACACTTCCTGCCCAATCTAAATCAACATAACCCTTCAGGTTAACCTTTTGATTCACATCATACTTGATCCCATAATCAACCATACCCTTCAGGTACCTCAAAATATGCTTTGCAGCAATCAAGTGAACATGTCTAGGATCTGTCAGGAACTGGCTCAAAGTGTTCACAGTAAAGAAAATATCTGGTCTCATGTTCTTCAGGTACATCAAGGACCCAATCATCTGACGATACATCATGGAATCAACCGACTCTGATGAAGCATCACTCAATAGATTCAGGTTCGATGTCATAGGTGTGTCCATGGCCTTGCTGTCCATCATCCCGAACCGCTTTAGGATCTATACTGCATACTTCCCTTGACCAAGGAAGATTCCATCTGTACTCTGCCACACCTTCATGCCTAGAAAGTAATGCATCATACCCAAGTCCTTCATCTCGAACTTGGCAACAAGATTCCTCTTCGTATCAGCAATCAACCCATTCTCACCTGTCACAAATAGGTCATCTACATACAGTAGGAGTATCATTGGATTTCCTTCCTCAACCTTGTAGTAAAGGTTGGAATCCTCTTTACTCTTGGTAAATCCCAAACTAGTTAGGAAGCTGTCAATCCTGCCATACCATGTCCTGGGTGCTTGTTTCAAACCGTGCTTGTTTCAAACCGTACAAGGCTTTCTTCAATTTGCACACATGTGACTCCCTATCACGTGTCTCAAATCCGAGTGGCTACTCGACATACACTTCCTCTTCAACTACACCATTCAAGAAAGCTGTATTGAAATCCATCTGGTGTATCTTCCACTTCATCACTACAGCTAGAGCAAGTATTATTATGATGGAAGTGTATCTGGCTACAGGTGAAAAAGTTTCTTCATAGTCTATCCCTTCTTTCTGGGAGAAGCCACGAGCCACAAACCTTGCCTTGTATTTCTCTATGCTACCATCTGCAGCATGATTGATCTTGTAGATCCACTTGGAAGTCATAAAAGACGTCCCTTCTGGTCTCGGGACCACATCCTAGACATCATTCTTCATGATCGACTGGTACTCCTCGATCATGGCATCCTTCCATTACTGCATCCCGGATCCTGGGAACTTCGGATTCTTCAATATCTTCAATAGGCAGTTTTTGAATTTGTTGAGTCTTCGTTGCTTGTTCTTCGAAACAAGTCTCTCTTGTAGGTGATGGCACACAGTCTTTCCTACAAGACAAGTTCAATTGCATGATTAGAAACATCTCATAGATTTCATAACAAATTCTTACACATAAAGACATATGTCATACAATCATGCAATTATCTTAGCCAATGCTTCAATACAACATTTATCCATATCCTGTAACTTTGTAGATGCCTTCCATCTCTACCAGAATGTTGTTAAGAGTGTGCACAACTCCCAACATGTCAGCAAAGAGGTTTCATTCTATATAAGTAGCAATGGAATGTTGTACATTACCATAGGCCACTTACCCATTACTTGTATATTAGTAGTATCTTGTTCATTAATGCAACTTTTCTAATATGCATAATATACATCCTAAATCTAGGAACATAAGTATGTACATCACTGGACAACATCATCTAATTAATCATATATACAATAAATGATAATTCAAATACTTATCTTTGTTTAGTTGTTGGGTGGACTCCCTCTCAATCTTTGCTTCCTTGCAGGAACTACTAGAGTGTGCTCCCTCTTGATCTTTGCTTCCTTGCAGGAACTACTAGAGTGTGCTCCCTCTTGATCTTTGCTTCCTTTACGATATCATTTATATCATTGAACTTCTATCCATCCCATACCACTATGCACGCTTAAGTGTGCACTAGTGTCATCCTGAAGATCTCATACATAATCATACATTCATTAGTATAATCTCAATACTATCAAAATATTATGATTCTAAATAGTCTTAAACATGTATGGTTATGGTCATTTCATACACAGTTAATTTATCACAAGCGTTAGTATTCAAGGTTTCAAGGAGGACTTCTTTTACTCATGCATATTCTTATTTAACCATAGGACTCTTCTGGTTTGTCATATCATTATTCAAAGTAAGAAGCATAATATGCATAAGCCCATGATTACTCAAACTTATAACTTCATGAATAATCATTATCAATCATACAAAAGTATACTTATATGAGATCCTAACACAAGGTAAGACTCTAACTTTATATAGGAAAAACATACCTGGATTATCATGTTTGCGAGTTATGTCTAGTATACCCAAACAATGTCTTCTTTGTTCTCTTCAATGATTTAGAGACCTTGTGCTAGTAATATGCATATCTCATAAGTTAAGCATTTGTAGAACCAAATTATACATACCTCGTAAGTAGAGCTTCTATGTGATCAATAGCTATGGATGAGTCTTTGTCTTCATGTCACCATAGTCATATGTTCTTGATCTAGAACTTGATTTGTCTTTCTTGATGTACCTTTCATGTTAGTGGACAATATCATCCTCTTACAATACCACAGTGCATTAGTACAATCATAAGTGTCACAACCTAATCATTGAATGTCTTCTATCATTCACATGCATTCATACTTTTACTAAGGTGTTAAGACAAGTCTAAAATTAATCAAGATTGTACTAACCTTAATAATATGAAGACAAACTTAATCATGAACAGATTTCAAAACATACATGTATCTCCTCCAGTCATACCTGTCGATATTGATTGTAGTCTTCTTATGTAAGGCCTTAGCCTCATCTCCCTCTGGAACTGGAACTTCTTCACTTATGTAGGTGTCCAATTCATTCTCTTCTAGGATTAACCCAATCCCCTTTGATTTGCTGAAACTGGATCTAAAGTTGGCTAGGGTTTGACAGAGAAACCCTAAAAATCCAAACTTGGAATTTCAACCTTCTGTCTGGACAGGGAGATGCAATTGACTGAGGAGAGCAAGTTGGTGTGCTTAGATTTTGAAAACTCCAAAAATTGATCCCTCAAAAGTGACTTGCGAATTTTGGATCTACAACTTCTGTCAAATTCTGGTTCTCTGGTCCAAAACTCGAACTAGGGTTTGATAGATCCCAGGGTTCTACCAAACCAAAAACTTCGATCTTGGTCTCTAAATTTTGATTTTGCTGAGGAGAGAAACCTTATGCTGAGAGAACTCCAAAATTCCACTTCTATCAAAAGCCCTAATTTCCCACAGCAGTGACAAGCCAAAAATGAAAATGCTTAGAATGCAATTCTGTTTTGACAGAAATATATACCATATTGTTTCTGGTACATATTTGAAATTTCAGATCCTCAGGGTCTGAAAATTCATCTGGTGGTAGAACGACATGTCATCTTTCCAACCCCACAGATCTAAGCTCCAATGGATTCTCCATGAGAGAGATATGCTAAGTGTCGTAACATGACCTGTTTATGGGATGAAACATCATAGCAAACTTGTATGGAGTGCCATGTGTCACTGTTTCAACTTCAGCCTTTGAAACTCAGACCTGTGAAACTAAAGTCTGTGCTCTAACTGACACATTTTATGTAATTTCATTTGGAGCTTCCTATCCTGAGATATGACCTTTGTGCCTAGGTCACCTGTTTAGGGCTACATTCTGGAAGAGGTAGAAACCCTAACTTGTACGGATCATATCTCACAAAGTACAATGAATATGAGGCTGAAATTTTACACAGGGTACATCTGTGTCTAATATTCGACTTGTAAAAAATTCAGACCCTGAACATTCACCAAAACTGGTTTATAGCGAAAGTGCCACAATGACTAGTTTTACTATATCAAGCCCTGGTTTCCAATTTGTCGCAAGTGCAACAAGTGTCATAAATGCCATACAATGCCTTCCTTCAAGATAGCTCTGATACCATGTTAGTTTTTCATCATTTAATTCAATATGGTATAGGATCTTAACTGAGAGAACAACATGTATAGCATATCAAACACAACGGACAAGTGACACAAAGCATTTCACCGGGGAAAACCAAGAAGGTGAAAAACCCCACAACTTCCTCAGAGATAGAATGAGCACCAATACAAAGATCACAAAGGTCAAACCCCAAAACAAGAGATAGTCTCCTAACATCTTCTCCTCCTCCACTTGTGTGCACTCGTCCTCTCTCTCACTAATGCGAAGTGAGTGAGTGAATGAATGGATAAATAGAGGGGTTCTCCTCTATATTTATACTTTACCTTTAGTTGCCTTTTACTCTAACTAGGTCGACCTCCCTTAGGAGAGTATAATAACCCATTACCACTTCTCACTGGGATGACCCCACTAGGGTGGTCTAATAACCCTTTAACTCATACTGGGCTGACCCCTCTAAGATGGTCTAATAACCCATCAAATATAAGTTACGACACTTACAATATACCTTGCGACACTTGAAAATACAAATGATGACACTTCCAATCGGAGGAATAATACATCTTCGTTGGGGATACAATAAAGTACAAATGTAATACATACAATATACAAGTGAATATCTTCTGAAGTTACAAATACATCAACAGATTCCATTCATTTGCATTTGTTCCAGATTAGAGTAGTTGTAAAGTGGTACATTGAGTAGCCCCATGGGGTACATCCCAATTTAGTATCACTTGCTTCCACTTTCTTGATGTTTTTCTAGTTACTTTTCCATTATGATGAGGGTGTCGATATCTTGTTGTTGTTCCATCAAACCTTATCCACCCATATCATGAACCATATCCATGAGTGGTGTCGATGTAGGAGTCTTGTTAAGATCAAGCTTGATGCCCGTATCTTCTTATATTATTTTTAAAATCCCTTCTCCCTTCCATCTCTAAGGACATGGCCTCATAACATCTGCAAACCAAAGTGGAAGAAATCCTCAAAGCTCAACATTATGACCTTATCTATGCTTAGTCTGATTACCTCTACATGATCATTCTTGATGTCCCCTTGAAGTGAATCCACATGGTAAGACCCTCTAGGGGAATCTCATTCTAAAGATGGAGTTATTGTTTCTGTTGCATCTCATTGAAATCCCTACCCTTAGTACCCTCCCCCTTCAAGTGGCTACTCATATGGTAATTTCTTGAGCATTGAGCAACATTATCAGGGCACAATGTTTGCACTGTTGCATCCCCTTGATCCTTCTTTTTTCATCCTAACATGTAGGAATGGGTACCTCCTTTTTGTCTCCTCCTATGAATCCCCATGTTCATGGAACCTCTTGTAGTGGTACAATGTGTGGTGATGATTCTATTGGATACATGGCTCCACCAACCATGAACCCTTACTAACCTTTTCCTATCTTACCGCCACCTCCTCTAGTATAGCCACACCCTATGGCTCCTCCTTTTCCTCATGGGAAAGTATATGCTCAACAAAACATGCCTACCCAACCTACACCCAATACCAATATGTGCTTGCGCTTATATGATTTATAAAAAGGTTGAAAAAAATGAACAATTATTTCCATTTGTTTAATGTTCCCCAAAGAATTACATATTTTCTATTATTTTTAGGAATGCATTTGACCTTTTTTCTCAATATGTGAGAGTGTCAGTGAGCAATAATGAGCTCGATATTGTACATCATTGAATGCTTCGGCGACTGCTTTGCTTGTTTTTGGATCTCAAGTTGCTTCAGATTCAACAACAAGCAAAGTAGCCATTGGAGTATTCAATGCTCCACAACAGGCTAGTTATTGCACATAATATAGTGAGTAAATAATTTGATGATGTGGTAATCATTCTTCTTTCCATTTACAAATTGGGGTTCTGGGTTCTTTTCAAAGGAATCTTATGTTGCCTTTATTGGTCAAAGGAGATAGTTCTATTTTAGTTTTATTTCATTGTAAGACAAGGCTACTTCTAGTTTTCCATTAATGGTGTAGTTCAATTAATTAGTAAATTATTGTGATTTAATAGTGAAATTATTGTTAGTTATTTAACAATATATTTCTACTAATTTTATTTTATAAATGTATTAGTTTATTTGATGTTGTTTTCATGATTATTCATGTATTGGGAATTGAGAATATTTGATAGTATTTGGGTTTTTTTCCTTGGAAAGATCAACAAATGTTAAATATTGTTTGAATAGTACCAATAATAATAATAATAATTTTTTTTTTATGGTCACAACCAAAGTCTATGGAGGTGTACATACCCTAACCCCCCTCTGGATTTGAAGCTATGAACTCCTAGGATGAAACACACATTCTTAATTGTTAGGCCCTCTCAAGTAGTTTGTTTCCCATTTGATCAAATTTGTACCAAATTTGCATTGATAAGTTGTCATGTTTTGCATTGATAGGTTGTCATGTTTTTCGACCAACACTCTATAAGGAGTTTCCTTATCCATGAGAAACAAGATGCAACGAGTATTTTTTCATCCATTTAACCCTAATGTAGGCCATACATTATAGTAAACCCCCCTTAAAATGCCATGTTTACATCATGTTTGCATCGAACTTGTGTGCATTGAATTGTGTTAGCATAGGCATGCATTGACATGGGTGTCAATGGTTCATAATGGGAGTCAATAAAGTTGTAATAATATCAAAATATAGAACATTCGACATATCATATTTGCATCTTTTCAACATCACATTGTTTATCAACCATGCATTCTATTATTGTCATGTCTTCATCATTATTATCTTTTTTTATGTCATATTAGCAGTATATTAGAGTTGCTTTATGTCAAATTAGAGTCACAATTGGATCAAAATCACATCTAATTGCATAATGTTCAACTAATTTTCATCAAATTTGAGTCATATTAACATCGAAATTATGTCATTTTAGTATCAAAGTTGCATTGTAGTAATTATTAATTATTTAATTGCGTGAATTCATGGAGATGGATAAGAATTCTTAGCAAGGAGGGTGGATGGAAAAGACGTATGCTCAATTGAGATATTAAGTGGTCATTCAATATTATAGAACACTGAATAGTATTTTAAAATAATATTTATTTATACACAAAAAATCACAAACACAAACACAATTAAAAAAGTGGTCATGATTGCTAGACTCAGTGAGCATTTTGAACTAGGGGTGGTTGTTGGACATTAATGAGAATCTAGGACAATGAATTGAATGAGGCATTGCATCTAAATTGATGGTGGCATCCATGTGATGGGATGGGCATTGAAGGTATTCACTGTGTTCGGATTAGAGTTGGGAATATAGAGGATTGGCGCTAGTATATGTTGTAATAGGAATTACATGGGGCCCGAAGACTATGAATGGAATGTGTGATTGGGACAAGTTCGACGATGATAAACCCAAAATCATTGCAACATATAATGGATAGGAGAATAATTTTGTAGACGAAGAGGTTTCTTCCATGGGTTTAACAAAGATGAAGGAGAAGCTTATCTTGGGATCACAATGAAGAATGTTGTGGTAACTATTATTGCATATTTCAATGATTCTTAGAGGCAAGCAACCAAGGATGTAGGTTTCATCTCCGAGCTAAATGTTATGAGAATGATCAATGAGTCCACTATTGCTTCCATTGCATATGGACTAGATAAGAAGAATAGCGGTGTTGGTGAGAAGAATGTTCTTATCTTTGATTTGGGTAGAGCTACTTTTGATGTTTCTCTACTTACATTTGAAGATGGCATTTTTGAGGTGAAATCCATTGTTGGTGATACACATTTGGTTGTGAAGATTTTGATAATATATGGGAGTGTGCACAAAGTTGAGGGACCTTTTAGATGCAATGGGTAAATGCAAAACGCGCAAGAATTGTGTAAATCAACAACGCTCGCGTGTTATGTAAAACTAGGTATGGCGGGCTCCGAACCTGCCATGTCATTTAACATGTAGGATAGGATCCAAAAACGTGCGAGCGTTATTGTGATCACCATAACACGCTAGCGTTATTGTGATCACCATAACGCTCGAGCGTTATGGTTAATATAACAAAAAAAAAACAGTGCTGCGATATTAACCATGGCACTGTTTTTTTTTTGTTATATTAAGCATGGATCACCATAATGCTCAAGCGTTATGGTTAATATAACAAATAAAATAAACAATGCCGCGGTATTGTTAAATTCTTATATTAACCATGGAACTGTTTATTTTTTTGTTATATTAACCACGACGCTCGAGCGTTATTGTGATAACCATAACGCTCGAGCGTTATGGTTAATATAACAAAAAAAAAAACATTGCCATGGTTAATATAAGAATTTAACAATACCATGGCTTTTTTTTAATTTTTTTGTTATATTAACCATAACGCTCGAGCATTATTGTGATAACCATAACGCTCAAGCGTAATGGTTAATATAACAAAAAAAATAAACATTGCCATAGTTAATATAAGAATTTAACAATACCACGACTTTTTTATTTTTTTGTTATATTAACAATAACGCTCGAGCGTTATGGTGATCACAATAATGCTCGAGCGTTATGGTTAATATAACAAAAAAAAATAGTGCCGCGGGCCACGACACTGTTTTATCCATTTTGCTACCCAAATGCGAACGCTTGAGAGATCTTGCCTTCCCAAAATGCATAGGAGAACCTAAACCGAGGAGATTTGGAGGCTCAACAATCCCAAATTCATCTTGCAAGAACGATTGGAAAGGTAAGCATCTAAATCGTTGCCTCATCTCGTCATTAAGTTTATAAATTGTTATGTTGCCCTAATCTAAAAATATTTGTAAATGAAATGCCAAAACTTAAAATTTTAAAATTTTAATGAATTTTACATACACCCCGTTAGACACAATGGCTCACTGATCACATAAATCATCATTGTCACCTAAAAATATTTGTAAATCAAATGCCAAAACTTAAAATTTTAAAATTTTAATGAATTTTACATCCACCTTGTTAGACACAATGGCTCACTGATCACATCAATCATCATTGTCACCCAACATATATGTCTATAACATCATTCTGATTATCATTAATTTTCATAACCCAAGCAAGCATTATGTCCCTGTTTCATGCTTCCCTAGATCAACATTTTGTTCATTGTATGTAGCCCCAATAATCATGAATTCATTCTATCCATACATATCATCAACATCTTAGTTTGTACACCAGCAGCACATTAGCATATTGTACATCTTCATTATGTCATCATTATTCATGTCATATCAATCTGCTGCCATATCTCCATTCATACACTTTACACTGTCCATATGCACATCACAACATTATGCCCATATCATTAGTCATCTCTTCATCATTCTACCAGAATGTCTTCATTTTGTCCATCAATAGGCTGCCTTAGTTTAACTAATAAAAATACATATCTTTGCCACATCATCATGGTCTTTATGCCCGCATGGTCTCCACCCTTATGCCCTCAATGACCCATAATGTATGCCTGCAATGGTCATATGAAATGATATTTATGTTTGTAATGTATGCCTGAGATGATATTTATGTTTGTAATGTATTCATTCTTGCACAAAGTTTGTACATTTTTCATTTTTGAGAGATGTCATTATAGCACATGTATACGTTTCTAATGATTTTTATTTTTATTTTTTGTTTGCAGTGACGACCATGGATGCCCACAATGACATCCAAAGAGAGATTCAGAGGCTTAGAGAAATTTGAGCCTCAATTACTACTTTTGATGAGAGGCATGTTATGCTTGCATCCAATTTGGATGCAATGATAGAGACCTTTAGTAGGTCTAATAGTGCTTTGCAAGATATTGCCACTTTCAGAGAAAGAAAGAGGCAACAATATGCGGATGGACTTAGCTATAGAGAAGTGAAGAAGTTGAAAATCTCAAAAGAACAAATATTTTCCCTGTTTAGAAATCCACGGGATGGTGAAGTCCCTAATGCAAACAAAAGGCACATTTCTATCGAGTGGTGTACATATCAACCATTCATAGATAACTGGATGGACCGATGGTACATGGTGTTTGATGCACCACCACACAACAACTGGGAAATGCCTTTGTATTTTTTGAGAAAGATGTACGTAGAGTTTGTGCTGGGGAAGCATGTTAACTATTTTGATATCTTGGAGTACCAGGGTGTTGGGATGGGGATGCCTCAGCAACGTTCCAATGCGAGGCACATAGATCCCAATCGCCTAGTAGCTCCACCTCGTAGGAAGCTACCCAAGCCAGATGTGCCACTTGCACATCAGTTAGTGCCAGAGGCACAAGAGTCATTCCTACTGTTGGCACAGGTGGTTGTTCACCATAGCACATATCTTCATGGTACGGACCAGGTAGGGATATCAGAGCCACCATCCATGGGTGGAGTAGAGCCACCACCTGTCGGTGGGGTAGATCCACCACCTCCTGGTGGGGTAGAGCCACCACCTTCCAGTGGTCGGGGAGCATCTAGTAGTGGCATTTCACCTACACAGCATGAGCACAACCATCAGCCCCACCCATGCATAGTATGCGGCCATCCTTGCTTTGGTCCTGTCCAAACAGATGATACCTTTACTGGGTATTTCACATAGGTAAGTAAGTGGTTAACAATTTAGTGTCATTTTAAAAATATTTTTCCTTACTATACACATATATATAGATTGCTAATATTTTTAATGGTTTTAAAACTTGTAGTTACTGCAAGAAGGGCACGGGGTTGAAGACCTTTGAACTGATGATGCTGAGCATAGTCCAGAGGCCCATGCACCAGCACCGCATGATGATGTTGCCATACTTTCAGTGAAAACAACTCACAATGAGGTAACTATTTCAACATGACATTATTTTAATACATGAGTAGATCCAGTTAACAATTTAGTGTCATTTGTAAATTATTTTTCCTTACTATACACATATATAGATTGCTAATATTTTTAATGATTTTAAAACTTGTAGTTGCCACAAGAAGGGCACGATGGCAAAGAGGCTCATGCAGTAGAACCTTCTGAGTTACAAGATGTTGTCATACCTTCAGCGACAACATCTCATGTCGAGGTAACTATTTCAACATGACATTATTTCAACACATGTTATTTTTTTATCACATGTTACTTAATCAATGCTACACGATCTAATATTTACAATTTTCTAAATTGTAGGTTGTAGATCCCCATCAGATGGAAGTGATTTCATCTAGTGAGCTCTCCCCCAGTGGGAATACAATCGATAGTGTGCCCGCGGAGACACAATGGGTGACAGACCGATTCTTAGAATTGATTGACGTATACAGTACATCGGTATGTAGTTCATCATTTTCAGTTTGTTAATAGATGTTATTCCATTGACCAATGCATTTCTAACTACGTCAGTATTGGTGATTGTAGCCACCAGCAGATATACGTTCGAGATTGTCAGTAGTTCGATCTCCCCGTAGTCCCAACGTGCAAAGGGGACAAGTGTACAAGAGAGGCTCCACTCCCGGAAAGAGTGTGGATGTCCTCTATAGCAGACACACGAGAGATCCATCTACCCATGACCTAACAAAGGTCATTGATGCTGCAGTCAGTGCCGCATCTACAATAGCCATGAGTCATACGGAGGTAACTATTTGGACAATCACAATGCATAGTTTTTAACCATGTTACTATATTGTTTATTCATGCATGTCTAACTATTTCTCCATTTGGTGATTGTAGGCTCCATTAGTAGCAGAAGTGCTTGGCCCCTCTGCTCAATCCATGGTTCTGACCGGGTCTCCTCTTGCGGTGAGATGTTCATTAATGACAAATTTTTTTTATTCAATTTACCCAAACACATTGATCAATGTTGAATTGTTGAATTAATTGAGATATGATCTTTTATTTGCAGCGCACAACTATAGAGATGCCTTCCATGAGCACACCGCTCACATCTATACCCCATGAGGACTTGGTGAGTGTTTGTCATAAATAATTTGTCCATAAGTTAATTTTTTAAGTTGGTTGATGGTACGGTATTAGTGCAGTTATTTGATAAAAATAATGATTTTTTTTGCAGACTTCTGAGATTCCGAGCGATCCCAAGGAGATGGTCGATAGAGGAAAGTCGGGGAAAAACAAGAAAAAGATTGATTTTGATGTTGCATAGTCTTGGATAGATGTATTTTGACATACATGTACACATTTTTGTACTTAGGGACACATGTACATTGACAGGCCATTTGAGGGCCAGCTACTTTCCCATATTTTGTATTACAAACATTCGACTATCAATATATTCCATATTTTCTCTTGAGTTTCGACTTGTGCTTGTGATGATTCATCTCTTCCACAAATTGATAAATTATGCTATTGAAATTTATAAAATTACATTTCAAGCAATATTTATTCTCTTACATTTATTGCATTAATCAAGTAACATCTCACCATTGTGTTATGAAAACATTATCTTAATGGAAAAAACTAATAATATCTTTCAATGAACTTAGCACATGCATGCTAATTTGATATCTAATTTAAAATTGTGTTTTTTGTCAACTCCAAGGGTTCATACCCATTGATCATGATTATTGTTGTTACATATGGTCAAATATATGTAACAAATATACCCTAGTTTGTTAAAATATGCTAACCAATAGTTGGTCATGAATTCACTCTCATAATATTGTTGAAGATATAAACCATATACTTACAAAAACCTAGTCTGTAAGACCCTAGTTTGTGCTTTACCTCTTTCATATGTCCATTTTCCACCTGTCATAATGCAAAAGTAATCATCCAAAATCCATGGAAAATGAAATACCTAACTAGTTTAATGATATTCCTTGATAATGTTGTATTGATGAACGAAAATAAGATGTTCATGGTCCTATGTATGTTTTGATAAATTGCACAAGTTTCGTAATCATCATCATCACCCTCATCATCATCCTCATCCTCATCCTCATCATCCTCACCCTCATCATCATCTTCATCATCGCCATCATCATCATCTTCATCATGAACATCATCTTCATCACCACCACCACCACCACCATCATCATCATCATCATCATCATCATCTTCAACACCACCACCACCACCATCATCATCATCATCATCATCCTCATCCTCATCATCCTCACCCTCATCCTCATCCTCATCCTCATCATCATCCTCATCATCCTCGTCATCCTCATCCTCATCCTCATCCTCATCCTCATCATCCTCACCCTCATCCTCATCCCCATCCTCATCATCCTCATCCTCATGATCATCCTCATCCTCATCCTCATCATCCTCACCCTCCTCACCCTCATCCTCATCCTCATCCTCATCCTCATCCTCATCATCATCCTCATCCTCCTCACCCTCATCATCATCATCACCATCGCCATCATCATCATCTTCATCATGATCATCTTCTTCATCACCACCACCACCATCATCATCATATTCATCATCATCATCATCATCATCATCAACATCAACATCTTCATGGTCCTATGTTTGTTTTTGATAAATTGCACAAGTTTCGTATCCCTCATCATCACCTCATCCTCATCCTCACCCTCATCATCATCATCCTCACCCTAATCATCATCATCTTCATCACCACCACCACCACCACCACCATCATCATCAGGATCATCATCTTCATCACCACCACCACCACCACCATCATCATCATCATCATCATCATCAACATCTTCATCATCCTAACCACAACCATCATGGTCATCACCCTCATCATTATCATGGTAAACCATCATCATCGTCATCATCGCGATCATCATTCTCATCACCCTCATCATCAACATATTCATCATCATCAACACCACCATCATGATCATCATCCTCATCATCCTCACCCTCATCCACATCCTCACCATCATCATGATCATCATCCATCAACAAGTGCTCGGTGGACGATTTTGCAAAGTTGACTCCCATGGGAAAAAATTGCAGAGTCCCTCACTGAGCAAAACCCTAGTTTTCAGAATGCACCTACAAGATGACACATGGGCCTTGGGACCAGTAGAGAGGGGTAACCCTAGCATTGTCCTGACCTCTAGAATCCAACGGCACCGATGGTTCGTCGATCTGAGCCACGGCCTTCATTCTATGGCTTGTTCCATCTCGCATCCAAAAGGCCTTTAGGGACACCTGCTGGATACCCGTCGGGGCCATAGAACTCCAACCGTGCAACAAAACCAGGTTTCGGGGAGACATGCAGGTGTGTCTAGGATGGTTCCAGCTGGGAACGCTAGCCACAAGTGCTCGACGGACGATTTTGCAAAGTTGATCCCCGTGGGCAAAAATTGCATAGTCCCTCACTGAGCAAAACCCTAGTTTGCAGAATGCACCTACAAGATGACACATGGGCCATGGGACCAATGGAGAGGGGAACCCCTAGCACTGTCCCGACGTCTGGAATCCAATGGCACTGACGGTTCGTTGATCCGAGCCACGGCGTTCATTCTATGGCTCATTCTGTCTCGCATCCAAAAGGCCTTCAGGGACACTTGCTGGATACCCGCCGGGGCCATAGAACTCCAACCGTGCAACAAAACCGAGTTCCAGGGAGACATGCAGGTCTGTATAGGATGGTTCCAGTTGGGAACGCTAGCCACAAGTTCCTGACGGACGATTTGCAAAGTTGACCCCCATGGGAAAAAATTGCACAGTCCCTCATTGAGCAAAACCCTAGTTTTCAGAATGCACCTACAAGATGACACATGGGCCATGGGACCAGTAGAGAGGGGCACCCTTAGCACTGTACCGATGTCCGAAATCCAACGACACCGACGGTTCGTCAATCCGAGCCACGGCCTTCATTCTATGGCTCGTTCCGTCTCGCATCCAAAAGGCCTTAAGGGACACCTGCTAGATACCCACCGGGGCCATAGAACTCCAACCGTGCAACAAAACTGGGTTCTGGGAGACATGCAAGTGCATCTAGGATGGTTCTAGCTGGGAACACTAGCCATAAGTGCCCGACGGACGATTTTGCAAAGTTGACCCCCGTGGGAAAAAATTGCATAGTCCCTCACTGAGCAAAACCCTAGTTTGTAGAATGCACCTACATGATGACACATGGGCCATGGGACTGGCGAAGAGGGGCACCCTTAGCATTGTCCTGAAGTCCAGAATCCAACGGCGTTGACGGTTCGTTGATCCGAGCCATGGCCTTCATTCTATGGCTTGTTCCGTCTCGCATCCAAAAGGCCTTCAGGAATGCCCGTAGCACCCAGACCATTGCTCCGTTAGCAAATCCGTTGACTCCAGTGGGTCCAGGATGCCAGGTTTCAGCTAGGGCACCCCCACAGCGTGCCTCGAAGCCCAGGAAGCAGTGCCAATGGGCCCATAGCTAGGGTTTTGCTCAGTGAAGACCATTCCATATTGTCTCGAGGGCGCCATTTCTCGTCCGGAGGCAGAAGAAGATCAATTTTCGACAAAACAATGTAGTTAGCAGGAAAAGATCAATTTTCGACAAAAAAATGTAATTATTACATGTGGAGGCAGCAGTTTCTTGTGGGAAATGAGTGTAGGGTTGAGCAGAGGAAATATGTTGGGAAATGGGCTATTACATTAGCTTTTCCGATGGGCGGCTGTATGTATCTATGCTTTGGCAGCTGTAGGTATCTATGATTTTCTTTCGAGGGAAATCCTATTTCCATTGGAAGAAAAGTATAGATACCTATAGCCTCCATATTTCCTTCTGTAAACCACTTTCCCATTGGAAAAGCTAATGTAATAGCCCATTTCCAAACATCTTTCCTCTGCTCAACCCTACACTCATTTTCCATGGGAAACCGTTGCCTCCACATGTAATAACTACATTGTTTTGTCGAAAATTGATCTTCTCCTGCTAACTACATTGTTTTTTCAAAAATTGATCTTCTTCTGCCTCCGGACGAGAAATGGCCCCTTTCAGCGAATCTGGAATGGCCTTCACTGAGAAAAACCCTAGATCCAGGGATGGCCCATTGGCACCGCTTCCGGGGCTTTGAGGCACGTTGTGGGGAGTCCCCTAGCTAAAACCCAACATCTCAGACCCACCGGAGTTGACGGATTCGCGAACGGAGCCACGGTCTGGGTGCTACGGGCATTCTAGTCGGGCACCCAGGGGTCGTTGAGGGACACTTTGGGCATTTGCTCCGTGGCCACAGAACTGAAACCGGCAAGCGGACACTTTGGGAATTTGCTTGGTCGGATCCCACATGTCCACATGGCCATGAATATGTTGACAATTATGATGATGATGAAGATAATGGTTCACCATGATGATGACGAGGGTGAGGATGATGATCATGATGGTGGTGGTGATGATGATGAGGGTAATGAGAATGATGATCATGATGATGAATATGTTGATGACGATGATGATGATGAATATAATGGTTTACCATGATGATGATGAGGATGAGGATGAGGATGAAGGTGAGGATGATGAGGATGATGATGAGGATGAGGGTGAGGATGATGAGGATGATGAGGATGAAGATGAGGATGAGGATGAGCATGAGGATGAGGATGAGGATGAGGATGAGGGTGAGGATGATGAGGGTGATGATGAGGATGAGGATGAGGATGATGGTGATGATGACGATGACGATGATTGTGGTGGTGGTGTTGAAGATGATGATGATGATGGTGGTGGTGGTGGTGATGAAGATGATGTTCATGATGAAGATGATGATGGTTTACCATGATAATGATGAGGATGATGATCATGATGGCGGTGGTGAGGATGATGAAGATGTTGATGATGATGATGATGATGATGGTGGTGGTGGTGGTGGTGGTGATGAAGATGATGATGATGATGATTATGAAACTTGTGCAATCTATCAAGTTGTACCAATTCTATGCAATTTATGAATCTATCAAGCTATCAATGTATGGCTGCAATAGTCAAAATATTAATGTCAGTACTCAATGAGACCACGGAACAAAATCATAGCGTACATGTACACCACATACCTATAACATAATACACAATAAAACAAGCAAACCACCTACCAGATTACCTACCTATGGTCATTCGACTAGACCATTAGGATCACCTCGAATACCAATGGTTTGTTGTAACATCTCGTGCTCAGAATAAGGCAATAAGTATCGTGCCTTTGATGAGTTCTTCCTTGGAATTGTTTGCAGCTGGAGGTTTGTGCGAATAACTATGTGTGTATAATGGTATACAATCCCACCTGGTCTATAATCTTCATATGTATACCCTTTTCTATTTGCTGAGTAGGAAACCTGGTTCAAATATTCTCCCTTTATAACCATCGACCCAATTGGAAAATCAACTCCCTTAGAGTCTCACAATGGGACATTTAGGGTTTGCTTCCCCTCTAAGCAACGTGCCAGCCAATAGTCAGTGCACCATGCATTGCATCTTGGGGCGACCACTGCGTATATGTGACCTGGAGAAAATATAGTTCCAACATTTTAGTCAACTAATTAGACACAACTAGTTGTCAAAAATATCAAAAATATACACAGCTAATTAGACACAACTAGTTGTCAAAAATATAAAAATATTAATCGAACCTGGCTGTACAAGATCTGATATGTGGTCATAGTTTGGTGAAATACTTGATTGGTCCTCCTCCAACTGGGATAATTCTGTAGCTATCCGTTGACCAATGGGGAGTGATACACGGTCCCTACTGTCAACCCAATCCATGGATTCACATTCGTCCCATTCACCACTACTGCATGGAGAAAAAAAACATGACAGTTTCTTTGTCCACATTTCAAGTATAGCATTGTACGACGTTCTAACTGAATGAAATGCACGAGTTCCTTGGATGGTCTTGCACTCATATAACTGTGAATGATCTACATCCACCACCTCCCAAAAATATCTAACCACATGTGCTTTCCTAGTTGAGTGATCTTCCTGCCTTCTTGCTCCCTCCCCCATGACTGAAGCACACCATTCAACGATGGTTTTTGCATTTCGGATGATAGGTCCATCTGTGAACTTCATTTCTTTCCTGCGTAATGCAGTCTTTATGCCACGGGGGGTTCACTCAGTGAAATTGTTACATAGCACGATCATTCAGAGGATATTAAAGAATATCCCTAATTTCACTAAATATTGGAAAATGCCTCCTAAAATTGTGTTGTTGAACCCCCCTCCCAATATACCTTTCCAATTAAGAAAACCCCTATTTTCACCAGATATTGTAGGTATCCATTTTTATCATCCCATTTTTAATACCCTCTTTATATCATATTATCAAGGTGTAACAAACAGGATCCCTAATGCATCTTAGTATAAGCAAACAAGACGCTAAAGAAAATAGTAGTATAATGTTAACAATGATCCCACTGAGATTGCAGGGGTGACACACCAAGGTGGTGGTACACCAAGGGAGGATTCTGTTTGATGGGCGTGTGAGAGAGGGTCAGTTCATCGCCATTCCCCAATTCCACACAGTGATTAAGCAAGCAGGAGATGAGGGGTTGGAGTGGATAACATTCACAACATCAGACGTGTGAGTATAACATATAGTAGCTCATGTG
Source organism: Larix kaempferi (assembly GCA_027924585.1). NCBI lineage: Eukaryota > Viridiplantae > Streptophyta > Pinopsida > Pinales > Pinaceae > Larix > Larix kaempferi. Next base: position 2,518,776 of record BSBM01000387.1, read on the forward strand.
ATATTGTACTGATGATTATTATACCCATCCTAATTGATAAATGATATGCAATATTAATGCAGTTCTTTTTGGTCATCTTTGGCGGGAAGGGAATCAGTTTTGAAGTCAATGTCGGAGGAAGTGGTGAGTGTAGCTTATAGGATGGACCGAAATGAAGTCTGTGAGGTGATGAGGAATAGAGAAGACGACACCATCATTCTACCTCAGTCCCCTCCACATCAGCGGGACATCATATCGCGTATCCAAATCGAATAGGACTTGCTACACATTCACTGCCAATTGAATGTAAGGAAGTAATAATAAGGTTTAAGGTCTCCCTTCCTCTGCAAAATAAGGTAGTACACATGTAATCACAATGCTTATAATTAGAGTTACGATTTTCTTCGTTGATATGAACCTCACCTTGTTTGTTCTGGTGATATTGGTTTGGTTTACTTCATATGTCTTCCAATTCTTGATTAAATAATTTAAACACAAACAATGAAAAACTCCTATACTCCACCATCATTAAAAATAAATAAATTTAAACACAGTTTTTAAAGGCATACAAGTACTTTTTAAACACAATTATTTTTAAGTACTAATATAATGTTAACTTTAATTTATGTCGACATTGTCTATACCTTCTATATGTTTCTTGTCATTAATATTTGGAGTATCCTATCAATGATATTTTAAAATCACCCTAACGTTAATTTGTCATTCTTTCTTTCTTGATATTGTTTTTTTGTTAGCATGCTTTATTTCTTGATGTTGTTTATCTCACATAGTCTATTCTAGCCGAGCTCAAACAAAATAGACTCATGTATGGATATCTTCGGTCAATAAATAGACCGTACTAAGGTATTACCAGAGCAGAGTGCCAGAATTGGCTTGTACTGCTCTATTGCTTGCTGGAGAAACTTGGGATTGTATGTAAAGGAATTCTCTCTCCCACTGAAGGGAATGGCATTCTTTCCCACGAGGCCGGAAAATGCAGGCATGTAAGTATTACCTCTACCCGAGGATATTAGTGACATGATCCTAATATTTGGTTAAGGTATTACCATAGTGGGAATAAAAGAAACCATGCATGCCTACCTTCAGGCAACAGACTTCAAGAATTACCTGGGCATTATCTGTATTGGAAATTTATCCTCGGGGTAAGGATTGTCTGCGTTGGAAATTTATCCCAGCCACGAAACCACAGAATGGATTACCTTGTTTACCAAGTGAACTCATAACCTCTAGTAGCACCAATAGCAGTGCATAGTGGCTTTATATTGTTCCATGGGGTTTCTAGAAGATACTTAAATGGTTAACAAAGAGATAGAATAGACTTACCATCTATACCATAGAAAATAGATTTCCCACACTTTGGTGAGGTAGCAACTATAGGACACCTTTTATTACTGAATTTACCACACAATTGGAATTTTTTCTTACTTAACTTGGGCCAATTTTAGGGTTTACAACGAATAGCGGGCTCGGATTTACATGAAAAGAAACAAGGATAACATTAAGAGACAATAATTCAAAATAAGAACACGATTTCATAGATGTTATCTACAAGAGATGAATGAGTAAATTGCTTATACAAAATGCTTAGACTATGAAAACTATCGGGAAAAAATAAAGATATCTCATAATTAGTGAGACCACCTACCTCACACAGATCACTGACTTCTTTCTTGCTCAATAAAAACATTAAGAATCTAACAATTGAGATATTTCGTCGAATGTATCCTCCTTCCTTCTCTCTCTTTGTATCCTCTTTCCTTCTTGTTCTCAACTAAAGGCTCACTCAGACCCTCAAACAATAGTAACCAAGAAGGTTCACTCAGAGAAATAAGAAATGAACATTTGATATATTGATTCAAATGTATCATGCTTCCCTTCATACCACTAAGAATTCCCTCTTCTTGAAGGAAGGATCACTAAGACCACTCATCATTGAACAGTTGATTAATGTTAACTTTTTGCAAAATCTTTTTTGTGTGTTAAATCGATTCGTGAAATCATTTATGGCTCTTCCTCAGACTCTTTATGGCTACAAGCAGTGACCAAATTTGAAGGGTAGATATTCATGCACCCTTCAAGAATGAAAAGATTTATAAAAATTTTCTTTTCAATTGACAATAATAAATTAATCATGCATTTCATTAAAAAATATTTTAAATAAAATATTACATTTCAAATCAATTTCCAATTATAAATTGATTTGAAATATAGCATTTTATTTATTATATTTACTAAAACATTAAATACAGATTACTCTGTCTCTTGGCATCACCGAAAACCAACCTAGTAATATAATATTTGGACACTACTATTATCAAATTCCAGCTTGCATACCATCTAACTAAACTACTAAAACTTAATTAAGCTTTGACAAATATGAGCAAAGGTTAAAACTGATACCCAATTTCATAATGAAGGGTGAATTTGTTACATGGCTATCATGATGTGAGAATAATTGAATTGAATATAAAAAGTTAGCAGGTGAAGGGTGAATTTGTTAGAGGATTATCATGATATGTTTATGTAATTGATTGATAATACGTTTATGTAATTTATGCATGCATTAGAAAACACCAAATCAAAAACCCGCTCACCTTTGAGCCCACACACACTGACACAATGGAAATTGGAATCATCTGATTTTATATTATTGATGTATATATATGAACCCCACCAAACAGAAGCGGCGCTAGGTGAAGCATAATCCCTTGAATAACATACATATGAAGCTTATCAACACAAAGAATAAGGGAAAGCTAGAGCTAGTTATTTATACTAAGAATGATACTTATTTGGGAACTACCCAAAGCAAAGTAGTAGTGTAACCTAACCTCGTGCTAGTTGAAGTTGGGTTGCTCATATGCCCCTCGTTACTCGTGCTAGTTATTGGGTAAGTCATCCTCAAGAGCTGGGTCTTGCGCTGGTTACTCTAAGCTACCTGTTGCATCAAACGATCCCAGTGAGGAACCTTTTTACCGAACCAAGAGACAATTTTACTTTGACCGAAGGTTGTAGCTGTTAGGATGGTCTAGTCTATTGCTTGAAAAATAGTCTATTGCTTGAGACTTAGTGATGGCATGTAATTATTGTGTGCTGCTATGTGATGTATCAATTATGTGTGCCTTTGAGAGGGTTTATAATTATTTTGATGTCACTGGAATTACACCTGAAACCTATACTATGCTAAGCTCAACTAGATCCCAACCAATCAATCATATGAAGCCAAGGACGACATAAATAAAGGTCCATTGGATGGAAAATTTGGATTGATGGAAACGGCCAAGGAATATAAAAACCAGTGGAATTGGAAAGGGGTAATGAGCAATAAATATCTAACTGAAAAACCATCCAACACAAGTGATGAATGTGATGATCCAAGCATTGAAATTATTTAATGAGGCAGAATACAGGCCCGTAGGAAAAAGAGAAAAGTACAAGATGCATAATTTTATATATACAAACCAATAATAATGTTGTAGATGGTAAAAAGACCCATTACTGTTAAAGACTTGAAAAAAATGAAAGCTGAAGATTCGAAAGTGAAAGAGATTGAACTAAAAAAGGTAGATTTAACTTACCAGATTCAATTAGAACTCCGTGAAAAAAAAATGGTTTATCCTCCTTGATTTATAACAACCCGCATTTAAAAATCAACAGCACAAAGCAGCCATGCTTCAACCTAAATTCACACTGAAAAAACCTAATTAACATACAAAATCAAATCTTAATAAAAATACACAAAATTGGTTAAAATAAACTTCAAAAGAAAAAAATTGAAGAAGATTTTCTTACCAAGGTACCATCCCTCAGAATTTCAAAGTGCAATTTGCATTTCTTTGTCACTCTATGAAAATGCTTTGAAAATCAAATATATTTGCAAACCCTTTCTTTGAAAATGTGTATTTTGAATGATCCAGCCTCCTAAGTTGTGACTCCGATTCCAATTTCCCAATTCCACTACGTACAAAGTTGTGACTTCACAGGTTTGCTTAAATTAAATCCATACACTTATGATTCCAAGCCTCTTACATTGTAAGTTGTAGCTGCCGACTTAGTGCAGAGGCCATGGCCGGTGAGGAGCTCCAGCCTCCAGGATTCCTCAATTTGTGCTCACGCAGGGTCCTTGTTCGAAGGTGATTCTAGCAATGCATCTCTGGGAAGGCCTTGTGGAAATATTTAGTTTGAGAGTTCGATTCCCTGGAAGAGTTGGCTGCTGCCCACATCCTACTACGTTTACAAACGGATGAGGAGTTACGAAACACAGATTCCCTGGAAGAGTTGGCTGCTGCCCACATCCTACGGCTACGAAGTCACCAAGTATCTCTACGCCACTTCCAACATCAATCTCCTTGGGGTTTTCCAGAAGCCTCAAGTGCAGAAGATGTGGAGCACGCACGCCAACTGGATGGGCTTCATAGCCGTGGCGATGGAAGAGGAAGAAATCAAAAGGCTCGGACGGCGGGATATCGTTATCGTGTGGAGAGGAACGGTGACCAATCTCGAGTGGATCGCGGACCTCATGGATTATTTGAGGCCCGCTGGATTGAACTACGTGCATCCCCATCCCGACGTGAAGGACGAAACAGGGTTCCTGAATCTCTACATGACCCGGGAACAGGACTGCCGGTTCTGTAAAAGTAGCGCACGGGAACAAGTACTGTCGGAGCTCAAGCGACTGCTGCAGAAATACAGAGGCAAGAAGCTAAGCATAACGATCATAGGCCACAGCCTTGGGAGCGCGCTGGCAGTATTGAGCGCGTATGATATCACAGAGTTGGGGTTGAATCGCTCGGAGAGCGACGAACAGACGGAGTTGATTTCGATAACGGTGTTCTTGTTCGCGGGGCCTAGAGTGGGCGACACGACATTCAAGGATCGGTGCGAGGAGCTGGGCCTCAAGCACTACTACATAGAGGGGGGTATTAAAACAATATTTGAGACCATATTTGTGTAAATTGTCTCAACTTAAGACAAGAAACAAATTGTGTATTGTCTTAAATATTGTCTTTAAGCGAGTGTCTTAAACAATTGTCTTAAATTATTGTCTTAAACTATTGTCTTAAATTTAAGACAATAGTTTAAGACAATTGTTTAAGACACACTTAAAGACAATATTTAAGACAATACACAATTTTTTTCTTGTCTTAAGTTGAGACAATTTACACAAATATTGTTTTAATACCTCCCCTATGTAGTAGTGATAGAATGCAAATATCAAATATTTATAATAGGGCACAATGGAATCGAACCACCAATCTTCTGCATTATGATGCAGATGCTCTACCATTGAGCTAGTACCTTGAAACTTCATATACAAGAATAATATTTGGATTTTTTAGATTTTTTTTAAAGCAATGAGCACAATAAGCATGAAATACTCACTGTATTTCACTCATTCATATGTAGTTATCATAGAGATTGCAGTTATTATTGGTGTTCCAATAATTCTTTATGTCATTATATGTTTGTACCAGTGATAAAGAACTCGGTTGAACAAATTACTCGGTTGCAGAATCTTCATATGTTCCAACTTGTAGCGATGCGCTTTGGAATGGTCGATAGGGTGATACTAGGAAAAATACGTATAGATTTCAGTTTCTTCAAAGATGGAACGAAATCATTTAACTGTGAGTGTGCTGTTAGGGTCTAAACGAATTCAAAGACGAGAGACTCAAATCATTAGGCTTAAATTTAGATGGTGAATTCTTGTGGAGGAAAATGGCAGAGGCCAGATTATAAAGGAAAGATCGATGCTTGTTAAATGGTGATCTGTGTATAGAGAGAAATAGTGGAAATGAAAAATGATGGATGACAATTTCAGTCAATAAGGGATACACTTATGAGCCTGTAAGGGATAAATAGGAATGCACTAGCTGTAATATGCACAGTCAAATATTCTAAGGTAAGAGTTGCACTAGCTGTAATATGCACAGTCAAATATTCTAAGGTAAGAGTTGCACTAGCTGTAATATGCACTAGCTCTGTAAAAATATTTAGATTTTCTTAGAACAAGATATTGAACAAACATGGATTTTAGTGTTGGATGGTTGAATCGAATAGGATTGTTAACGTAAAAGAGAACTAGTTCGCATTTGAGAATAAAAGAAAAATCACGATCATCTAAATATCAAATAGAAGGTATAGCAAATCTATTTCAAATTTCTTGTAGAAGTTTAAACATGAAATTATTTCACATGCGAGTGGACAATGCTTTTGAAAAATGTAACATATGTGGCATATTTACTAAGTGAAAGTTGTAAGAAATTTTTAAGAAGACTAAATCATTTTTTTGGAACAATATTAAAATATTGAAATGACGAATTTATTTTATAAAAAGAAGGGAATGAAAATTATTTCAATTCTTGTTACATAATCCACTACCCTTATGTTACAGAGGTAACTTAATATAAACCCTCGAAATTCAAAATTTATTACATTATAGTCAATTCCAAGTAGCGGTCGCACTTCCAGGATCACATGCAAATCCATGACACCGAATGGCTTTAACTGGAAAATGATATGAATTGGATCCACTGCCCTTGATGAATTGTTTAATTGTAAAGAACCTGTGCAAATATTATTCTAGTTCAACCCAAAGTGTTATTGTAATCTGATGAATGATTCTAAGTAAAATTGCCATCTGAATTCTGTATACACTATATAAATTTTGCAACTCAAATTTATTTTTTGTAAGTGGGTTTAAGCTCCACTTTTGCACAATATATCTACAGGAAGCATGCTATTACGAGAACCGAGAACTTTGTTCCTGTGAATAGAACCTATACCAAAGAAAATCATAATTTTTTTGCAAAAGCCAACATCAGTATAATACTACATTTTAATCTATCGGATGCACCACTATTCAATATTCTCATAGGCCTAAAACAAGTGACATTATAGGAACTGGGCAAAGTGCTGGAATCAGTTACTGCACAATCCCATCAGGTATCCACTAAGATTCGATAGTATTATTCCATTTCTATAAAAAGTCATCCTCAGAATCTCTTCCAACAAACTCTCAAAGCATTATTCTTTTCCTCTCGAATACCCACATGTACGGATATGCAATACACAACACGTGTGCCTAGCATAGGGAGTTTCTCAACAGTAGTGTAAGCTTGCGGGCTTTCTAGTACTCAGGCCTTTTCAAAACCAACGATAGGAGCAGTCTCACCATGCTTTCTTGAACTTATTCCTGTGGATAATAAAGAATGGGATGTCTAAACATACCAGAGGGGTCCATTATCCAGTTTTCTCAAGTACAATATTCTTGCTCTGGTATATGCAAAGAGCACGTTATTTCCACACTCTCGATCACATTCCTTGAAATGGAAAATTCACTCACAATATCTCCTATCATTACTAAAATTTTGGAGGCTAACTTCTCATTTCCATAAAAATTAGATGAATTTGAAACATGCTATAGAAGAAACATGGAGTACAAGAAGATATGATCAATATCTAGCAGAACATAATTTAGCAGCACAATAAGATATGATTAGTGTCTTCATAAAAGGAAGTACATATCATTATAAGCTAGACAAAGACTACAACATTTCATAACATGTATGATGTCTCTCTAGAAATTAACACAAAAGAAGTGTAGCACCTCTTGAAGTATGCCAATTGTTGTGAAAAGATCCAACTTTTCTTGCAACTTTCTACAACATATGTCAATGGGGAAAGTCCAGGTTGAGATCTATATAAGCCTTCTCATATGCGGCACAATAATAATTCAATTCTAGATATCCAAGCAAAATTTCATTCAGCAAATAAAGCTCTCCAAAGTCTTTAGAATGATTTTTCAGATTTCCCAGAATGCAACAATGGCCCAAATTCCCAAAAGAAAATCGCTCAAAGGATAAAAGATTTGGCATGGAAATTGAAGAAGATACGGATGGAAAGATACGTATGTTTCCACCAAGGCACTACATGATATGCTAATAATGAATGAGTGGGGACATTTCCAGTATTCATTGTTCATCCAAGTGTTATTGAAAGCACATGCATTCAACCATTTCCCAGATGGATTGAAAGCAATCAAATGTTGATCCAATCATTACACAATATGGAAAAAGGGAAACTATCTTATCTACTAGCTGATCAAGATACTATAATCGACTGGATATCAGCATACATGGTTGTAAATGCAACTTGGAGGCCATGGTAAAGCATGCTAGAAAGCCTGGCATTAAAATCTATCAGTCTGCTTCATACATTGCAAATCCAATATCAATTCAAAATGTTGTAAATATATATTTATTTTTTAAGATTTCAAATATAATCCATATATTAATAAGCAAGAAGAGCCAATAATATTGGGGAATCAAGTAGCTTGTTTATGTACTGAGGAGGACTTCTAAGATGCTTGGCTTTAAAATCCCCTGGTATAACAAGGTTATCCACAAAGAAGTCAAAGTATACATCGATTAGGTCTGTTGAAAATAGGAATTGAATCAAGGACCTGGTGTTGGTGATGAGTTTTTCTACTGCAGAGCTATATGCCCCTTACATGATGGACATATTTGATACTTCAATCAATCTGAAGTACCCCCACCCCCATGCTATAGGTTAATAATCAAACCAAAGACCTGCCTCTAGCTGGTGGACTAATCTATCATTGACCTATATGTCCATAATATGATTGGCATGCAACCTTGTTGGTTTATTAAAGGTGTGGATTTATACCTCCAACATGTTACCCTCAAGGGAGGCTTTGTTCAGGGTTAGTAACCACCTCCAACCAACCCGACTTCCTTACCAAGGTTATTAAATATTTTGTTTTGAAGCTTAAAAGAACTAATATGAGCCATAGTTCTCTTTAGGTTATTTTCTCCATCTCAACTTTTATTTTGACATTTGGCCTAAATTTCAATAGAGACTTGAACATTTCTCTTATATCACAAGCATGCATAGTTTAAACAAAATAAAAAATTATTTGGTATCGGTTGAAAGCTTTGTTTTACGCATCCAAATCCTCCATTTCCTTGAGCAGTCTCCCCATTCGCTTACCAATGTTTCAATTTAAAATCAAATATAGCAAAATCATGTTTGTTCTATTCACAAGGAAGAGAACTACATTGAGAGAACTTCATATCTATTCAAAGGAGAAGAGATTTGACCACTCGGTTCAGTTCTGGAACATTTCTTTTTCCTTCCACAAAACCTAATAATGATTAGAATCTCTACACTGGAAGGACATTATATTGAAACTAAAATCACAACTAGAAAATAGAACTACAAGAAGACCTTAAAACCTCGGTGAAAATACCATACTCAAAGTGACACTAATCCAAGAGCCAACAACAAAACCCTCCACACCTTAAAACCTTGGTGAAAATACTGTACGCAAAGTGACACTGATCCAAGAACCAACAACAAAACCCTCCACGGGAGGGATTACAACAGCGACTTCTTAGATCTCAATAAAGCTCCTTGAGTCCTAGAACTCGGAGGGGAGACGCATAGAGGAACCTCTAACTTATGCTTATTAGAACGAAAGCCACCAGCTTCATTGGAACACCTTTTTAAAGCCCCTAGTATCTTAGCATAGGGAATATCCCCATAATAGAAAGGACCAATCATTACATGGTGTACTTACCTGATTAAGTCATAGTGCTTGTACTACTAAGTCAAATGAATAATATCAAGCACTTCAAATATTTTGATGTGTAATTTTTTCTTAATGTGTAAAAGAATTAAGATATAAAAAAATTACACCTCAAAAATTGGAATCCCTCTAAGTGCTTGAAATTTAAGATGGATGTATGCTGATATTATATATATAATTAAAGTAATTTATGTTTACTACATGATTATATCTCCGTATGCAATGTTTTTATAATAATTTATTATTTATTATCATTATATTAACATATCAATAAACAATATTATTTATAAATTAAAAACATTCTTATCTATAAATAACATAGCATATCTCCATTATGGTGGATGTAAATGTTAAGAGAATATATATCCCTCATGAGGACTTTAACTATGAAATCAAATAAGAATTAATATAAGATTAAACAATATATATATATATATATATATTAATTAATTAACTAATTGTTATCATCTAGTTGAATCTTTCCTTTTATCCCTGGAAATGATCTAACCTTTCCAACGTCTCAACTACCTTAATCCCATAAAGATACTAAGCCTAAATATTGACACGAATGCAACAAGTTCCATAATACATGGATTGCATTTGTTTGGTTGACATTTCAAAACTAAAGAAATTGTAGGCTCTGGATATTTTTCATGAACGTCATCACATATATGGCCATTGAATTTTGGCTCACAGCATTAAGTCTCATTGTTTTTTCACAAACCAAAGAAATTGTAGGCTCTGGCCGATATTTGCCATGAACATCATCACATACATGGCCATTGAATTTTGGCTGACGACATTAAGTCTCACTGTTTTTTCAATGTTTTTATAAATGATTTATTATTTATCATCACTATAATAACATGTTAATAATAAACAATGTTGTGTATAAATTAAAAACATTATTATCTTAAAAGAATATATATATCCATCATCACCAGGACTTAAACTATGAAATCAAATAAACAAAATAAGATTTATTATAAGATTAAACCGTGTATATATATTAAATCTTACCTTTTATCCCTGAAAATGATCTAATCTTATATATTAATTAATTAATTGCTATCATTTACTTGAATCTTGCCTTTTATCCTTGGAAATGATCTAACATTTCCAAGGTCTCCACTACCATAATCCCATAAAGATACAAACCCTAAATATTGACACGAATGAAACAAGTTCCATAATGCATGGATTGCATTGCTTGGTTGGTTGGGAATGTGTGAACTTACACAAAAACACATTTCAAAACGGAAGAAATTGTACGCTCTATATATGTTGTCATGAATGTCATCACATAAATGGCCATTGAATTTTGGCTCACGGCATTAAGTCTCACTGTTTTTTCAATCGAGGAGGAGACTTTCATTGCGTTTAGCCTTTGGAATTTTGTGAAGTTTACAACAATCGTAAATAATGTGTTGTTCTTCAAGTTAATTTGATTGGATCTAATGGCCTCACGGCTCCTCAAAATTGTAACCATCAATGAACCAATCCCAATCTCATACTGGTAATTCCCACGATGTTGAAAAAGATTCCAAGCTTAAAGGTTTGAGGTATTCTACAAACCACTTAGACTAAATTAGGTTAATTTATGCAACAATAAATAAAGAACCCTCAATCTCATTAGTTTTCATTTTAGTTAATCACCTAGTAGTCAAAAAGTACTACGAAGTTTATTAGTAAATAGTTGAAGTCATCCCAGAACTAGTGGGACTGTTCATGGGGCTCATCATAAATCTGAACTACTGAAACATTCACAGCTTGCTCATCCTCAAAATCCTGAAAAACCTGCAAGGTTTCTTCATTTGAAGACAACCATTTCTTGTGTGAAAAATCAACAATTTGATTGCACAATGCCTCAGTTGACAAGCCATGTAATTATGAATACCTTTGGAGCATGAAACCTAAAAAAGAAAGAGGTGTAGGAACAGTACCTGAGGGTTCAATAGTAGTAGTCTGCTGTGGGATTGGTGGGAATTCCTTACTATACTAAGAGGATTTATAATCACTATTTCTTCAGAGGGTTGTTACCCTACAAAAATTATGTGACGGTGCCCAAACATTATATTGAAATAAATGTTTGTTTCACCAGTAAACTACAACTGCTCGTATCAATCTGCTTGGGTTGGGTTGGATGGCCTGGAAAGCCCAGTAACAATCAATATGGAGGAGGCTTGCTAAATTCTCAATTCCAAACAATCAGTGCGGGATGTTAAACCGAAATAAGCTTGGTCCAACAAAAAAAAGTAGATTTAAGTGACTTGATAGTTTCTAGTTTTGTTGCTTATGTTTTGACTATGGATAAAAAGAGGAGTAAACTATATAAAACAATACAAGAAATTTATGTGTTGGTTACAATGATTAATACAAGGCTTACTGCAAGTTGTTGAATATTGATACTAACATAACCATAAGAGATAGGGTTGCTCAACCTAATCTTAATAAGTACAATGAATAGTAGTATGGTGATTCCAATGTTGGGTGTGCGATGGACACTACCCAGCTGAAGAACAAAAACCACCAGCCTTAGTAGGATAGTCCCCAACAGAATTCCTAGATGGAAAACCCGAAGAAATCTCACCAAAACTGTAGACAACCACCTTGGCCAGAGGAGGGAACTTAACCTCATCCTGAACAGGAATTGAAGAAGCATTCCACTCCAACCCCATCGACAAGATAGAGGCATTAAGAATGAGGACCTCCACACTTGCATATGAAAAAGCAAGGCATGCAAGCACCTTTGTCTCAGTAAAAGCACTGATCTAAGAGCTTGCACCAGGAGGATACTCCAAGGAGGTCTAGCACTACTACAGTGAGGGGGTATTGAAAACCCACAATCCCACCAAAACAGTACAAAAACTTCCAATTCCAAAACAAAGCATTGGATTTAAACTAAAACCAACCCATCCAATTTAAATTAAAACCAAGCCCCACCTTGGTTCAACCCATTCAATTTAAATCGAAACTGAATCCACAAAAATGTGAATTGAAGCATACCCACATCAACAAAAATTGATGAATTGAAAACATAGATGAAATACTCATGGTCCATTTCATATAAACACAAAAAACCTAGCTTTTGTGCGAGGAATATCTGAAAAATTGAGGAACTACCTCTTCATTTCAGGAGAAACCGAGACAAACGCCACAAGCCCTCTCCCCTTTTCTGCTTTCATAGTACATTTTGTCAACGTCACCTCTGTCCTTACGGCCATGGAGTGCGGTCAGCTGCTTGGATTTGGAAGCCGCATCTTACATCTTACTTGCTCTATTATCCATCGCCACTGGATTATTTCCTCAAACACGACAATGTTAAAACTACAGTGATCAGATTCATGTACAAATGGGAGACTAAAACCTAAATATCGCATGTCAAACGAATAAAATTGAGCATTAACAGGAAAATGAAGTTAAACTGACCTCTAGATTGTTAGATTTGTTTTGTTCCCAAATCTTTTTGATGGATTTTGTGCGGGGAATCTCAAAGATGCCTTTGAACCTCTTCATTTCAACATAAATGGGACAGACCCATATGCCCTGTCCCCTTTGCCACTTTCATAATACATTTTCCCACCGTCTATTTTCTACAGCCATGGCGATGCTGCTGGTCGGTTGCTGAGGTTTGGAAGCGTCCATTTATAGCCTTCTTTCTCTATAATAGTTGGCCATAGTTTCTGAGGAAAAAAAAATAGTTGGCCATAGTTAGTTTTTTTGGAGATCTCAAACCCCACAATGCTATCCCAAGAACACAACACAAAATATACCACCATCGACTCTTTTCCTGCGGAGGCCATGTGATCGGTGTGGCTCGGTTGCTGAGTTCTGGAAACTGCCATTGCCAACTTGCTTTCTCTATAAGGGATGGCCATTATTAGTTTTCCCCACCTCAAACCCCACAATGTTGGCCGGCGATCAACACAAAACTGCAATCAAAGAGAAATATTTTCCCTTTTTCACTCAATGAAAACCATATAGGCGCGCAAACCCTCTTTCGTCTCCCAATGAAAACCATAGACGCGTGAAAACCCTCTTTTGTCTCCCTCAAGACGAAAAGTCAAAAAGTGTAAAAAAAATAAAAATAGAAAGGTGATTAACGACGGAATATGGTTTTTGTCTTAAAAAAACGTCTTAAAATACTTCGATGTATAGTAGTGAAGTTTCTGAGAGTGGTGAACGTTCACGATGGCGTGCCTAAGGTCCCTGGCGTTCTGTTCAACTAGAAGTTCAAGATATTGAAACAGTGGATCCATAAGTTTCCATGGAGTTACTGTCACGTCGGAGTGGAGCTGGCTCTTGATCACACTCATTCTCCGTTCCTGAAGCCCACGAACAATCTCTCATGCTTTCATAATATGGAGGCCCTTCTACACCTCCTGGATGGATACCATGGGAAAAATCAGCGCTTCCATCTGTCGTCGGGCCGCGATCCCGCTATGGTGAATAAGTCATGCGATTTTCTAAAGGAACACCACCTGGTTCCTCCCTTCTGGTTGCAGGAAGCAAACAAAGGACTGATGAAGAACTCCGAGGGCAGGTGGGTTCAGCTTGAGAGAATCAGAATAATTGAAGAGTCCCATACAGACCACAATGAGACTGTCGATCAAACTGATTAGATCCGTGGTGTCACCATTCATGGCCAATAGCCATCTTCTCGGTAGCAGCCTTAGTCTTTACCATCCCTTCACCTTGTATGTAGTCTCCGCAACCGCTAGTCAGCCTTCAAAGGACTTTGAAACCTTCCTAATTCCAAAATATTAACAAGGCCGGAATCGTTTTCTTCAAGAATAAGGGTTATAAGTTAAAATCAGTATGGACGCATTGTAATCTGCTGCCCACATCCTTGCAGCTTGAAGGTTCTTGGTTTTCCCAAGTTCTGAGTCTCTGACCTATTTTACCATCGTTATTTTTGAAAATAGCGTGCAAGCTTGAAGGTTATCGGTTCTCCCAATTTCCGAGTCTCTGACCTATTTTACCATCGTTATTGCTGAAACTAGCCTGAAAGCCTGAATGGCATAATTGGAATTTGGAAATTTGGCGGCCCGCGGGGAAGTTCTGTCATGGTTCATAAATTTCCCGAACCACTTAAAAGTTATGTGAAATTAATATGATCTTGATTTACCTGAATCAATTAATTGGATGTCTTTAATGAGTTAATTCGGGTGGTTGTAGCCTATGAGCTGATTCAGCTGAGTTGAATGTTTATTTGTGTGGAGAATGGACGGTTGGACTGTGCTGCAGCCTACGTGGTGGTGACCACTGGGTAGTGGAGTCGCAGTGGCTCCTACAAGATGTGAATGAACACTGTTAAATCCAATTGAAAGTGTGTATGAATTTTCGTACTAGTGGCTATTAATGTGTTCCCATGCCAAGAGCATTCCACCTGGGGTCCTCTCATTGTTTTCCTTTCTATCTCTTGCTACTTGTACAGTCTTGGGATCCCTTTCCTTTTTGTGCGTTCCAATAAATATTCGGGAGGATGTGGTATATCAACCTCGATAATGAGAAGGGGGTAAAAATATTGTCCAAAGTACATGAAGCCTCTAGAATTAATGGGGAGAACCTCCAAAAGCCACGTGAATAGCTTGCTAGTGAGTAGAGCATTAATGTTTTTAATATTTTGCATTAATGTTTGATGAAAATTTTTTAGATTTTTATTTTTAAATTAGTCATTTTATAATAGTGTCGTGTTTGATGGAATTTTTTTAGATTTTGCATTAATGTTTGACGGAAATTTTTTAGATTTTGCATTAATGTTTGAAGGAATTTTTTAGATTTTTTTAAAAATTAGTTATTTCATGATAAGATTATACTTAATTGTTTTTTAGTTATAAATAAAAATTATAATTTTTTATCCCTAAAGCTAAATTTTGAAACATGAATTTTTATTTTATAAACTAATTAAAAGTCTCTCCATCAAATCCTTACAATTCTCTCTTTGCATCATGTGGAAGGCTTGAAGATGCAAAGAGAGAAGAGTTCCCAAAGTCCAATCTTGGATGCAAAGGTGAAATGCTTGAATATATGAAGAAATTGGATTGATAGATAGAGAAGTGGAACTAGTGCCTAGATGCATCAAGATTAGCCCTAGTGAAAGCAATACAATATGATTGGTGATGCATGTAAAGAGACCATCAAACATCAACATTTATCAAATTTAAATAATTATGGGCACATTGTTTAGTTGATTTTTATGTCATTAACCAACCCTAAATAGCCTCAAGCTCTGATTTTGTGCATGATTCCCTCCATGTTTTTGTGTGGAGCAACATTGTGGTTGATTTTGGGTAGTTTTGGGATCCTTCTCGTCCTTATAACAGAAATGGTCAAGTTAAGTTTCAGATCTGGTCATGTTCGAAGCCTTAAATCAACATGTTTCGAAGTCAAATTGGCATAGTGAGTTTCCCTAAATCAACCCAATGTTTTGAAGAAACTAGAGCCAAGGACTTTCAACACATTAACCATGCATTCAACCTATTGTAATAGCATCTAGAGTATGATAGTATCACTCACTAGTGACAAATCAACCCTTAAAAAAACAATATGGGTGGTTTTCATTCAATAAACATTAGGTTTGACAGTGTAAAGGGCATGAAAATCAACCCTATAAGAATCCCCGAGCATAATCTCAAAGGTTAACAGGCTTAGAATATCTTCAAACTTGTGCACAAGAGACAGTAGCAGCCATAAAAATCTTAGAACCCAGTTTTAATGAGAGAATTGAGCCATAAAGGGTGATGTCTAGCTCTCTTTATATGTCTAGGAGGTTCTCCCAACTACTTGAGGGCGCCTTTAGGGTAGCATTCAACATTATTAATGGATAAAATCATCATTTGAAGCATGATTACAATTTTTAATAGATAATTCGTTAAAGGTTTTCTTGGATAGAAGACTCTTTTCACACATTGGTGGGCTCCTGCGTCCTTTGTTGAATGCACAACATCAAACTATGATGATTCCTAGTGTCTATTCATTGTATATTCCATCCAAGCCAAAAATCAGTTTGGTATTAACCCGTAAGAGTTGTGCACTCTAGAAGACCACAAAGAGGATTTTGAGTATAGAAAAGGAATGTTGGATTTTGATGTAGATTTTGCCAAAAATGAAAGATTCTAGTGAAAGACCCAATTTTACATTCCAAAACAAAACATATAGAAGTTCACAATTGATTCATCTTGGAGAATTTGCAAAATAGGGAAATCAAAATTTTGTATATCCCTCCACACTAGCTAGTTGATATGTTAAGTTTTAATCAAGCCTTTGTCAAGGGACAAATTTGTAAAATTATGTGATATGTTTGGTATAAAATTTTAATGTTAGGCCTGTTTTCCTAGAAGAAATAGTTACATTCTATTCTTGGTAGCTCCTTAATGGGGAGAATTATTAGGAGAGTGTTCCACATGCAACTTTTCTTTGGCAGCACAACCATGCATTTACGACAATGAGAGCCTCCACCTTTATTACTAATCTAGGCATAGAGCATGCAAGTTATTATTGGCAAGAGAGGAGTTACATGTATCACCTTTTATAAATTTCTTACTTATGGAAAAGCCTTTCTTCAAGCAATATTGGGCCTCTTGCAATATAAGAGTTTTGTCTATACTCACTCAAGTTTTAGTTTCCTGATCTACTTCCTTACTTTCCCTACATCATTTTATTTCATGGTGTTTGTGTTCATGCTTCCATATCCAAGGTATGCTCTTTTATAATGATCACGTTTATCCATTAGTTATTCTTTGGAGTTGTTTGTTTTGGTTGGCTTTGTTTTGAGATATTTACACTCTCTTTCATGGGTAATTACTTGTTAGGTTTCCATCCTCAAAACAAGCTCAACATTTGAATGGAAGGTTTTCATGTTTCACTCTTAGAGCATATTCAAGAAGCTATAAGCTAAGAGCGACTAGTAATCGCTTATCTAGATCTAGGTTAGAGTCTATTGTTTATTGTTCCAAAAGGTTAGAGTCTATTGTTCAATATGTCATGAACTGTCCTCTTCCCATTAACCATGAACACCATTTGCAAATGATATCTCAATCTTGTTGGAATGATAAACAGTACAAAGGAACCTCAAGTTTTCATATTTACTGTGATTACTCTAGTTAACTATGGTCTGATACAAAGGCCATACCCCCATGAACCTATATATTAGGCATTTCTCTTTTAGGCCAAGAATGTTATCTTCCAAAGTTTCTGTATTCAGAATGATCATGGTCTCTTCCACTTGGTGAACAACACCATATGCTTTGGGATTGGAGAAGGATTCTAATTTCCATTGCTATGCGAGAACCTATTGAATATTGCATGAGTGTTAGAAACCTTACTTTTGTGGGGAAGTACAACATTTTTTAGAGATGTTTATACGTTGCTCATGGCTGGAACAACAATGAATGAAGCATTAATTGTGCTCTCATTTAACTCTGCTCCTACATTTATATATTTTTGTATGGTGGCAGCGTAGTATGGAAATATATTGTTAATAACCCACATGTTTTCTCCTTCCTCATTGGTCAAATGTGGTATTCCTTTCTTATTGGGGTGGCGTGGCCTTCCCTCTCAATGCCCAGGAATCCATCCAACTCATTATTTATGATACAACTTAGGTATTTGACATGCCTCACACCACACACACCAAATTCCCCTCAATCAATCGATCACTCATGATTGACTTAAACCTTAAGTATCAACTCTACGTTTATAAGTCCCTTCATATATTGGGCCCAATTCCAAAATCTTGGTATCTGCGCAAATAGTCTCAGAGGCAGACTCAAGATTGGGCGGTGGTACAGGACTCGACTTGCTTCCCGCTTGCGCATTTGGTTCAAAGAAATTCAAGGATCACTCACCTTGAATATAATCAAATTATTCCACTTCCAAATAGTCCTCTATTCTTTCAAAGGAATGAGGAACCAGAGAGATCAACGCTTTCCATGTTTGCATGACTTGACTTTTGTCTACTTTTTCAAACATATTCTTTAGCTTCTTCCAGACTTCATGAGGACAGTCGATCTCACTTGTATTAAATTGAATATCCTTAGATATGTAGTTTGTGATGACCCCAACATTTTCATCTTTCGTTCTATTGATGTCAAATTTATCCCATGCATCCGTTGGATCTGGGATAAAAATATTTGTGTATTTCCAGAGTCCCTTTCTCTTTAGCAATGTTTCCATATCAGCTTCCCAAATTGCATAGTTATGTCCATAAAGAACAGAGGTTCCATCTTCGATGCCATATTTATGATGTCCTATAGATATGTTTTAGGGTTAAAAAATATTCATCCCAGATTCAATCAACGCTTAGATCCAATGGTTATTCCTCATCCCACCCAAATAAAATAACCCCCAATATTTATATTACTATGTCAAATTAAAAACCCCCCTTGACCCCTTAATATGAGGCAATATATTTTTGAGGTTTCTAGGAGTATTCAAACCCCCAATATGAATGGACGTGATATGATATTGCCTCGCTAGTGAACCCCCCGTGCTTTATGCACACACCTGCTCCATCGTGTTCACCTTTTCCATGTCCGGTCTCAAAATAGTTCCAAATATGTGGCACCTTGTGCCTTTTGTGGAGCATACACAACCATTGGAAGACACGAGCATTTTTTAATTTCCCCGCACAACCGTCAGACCAAATCCAATGTTGTTCCATCCGTATACTGATATCCTTCAAGTGATTGTAGAACATTTGAAAGCTGTGTTGTACAAAATCCAAGTCGTGACACCTGTCATCACTTATGTAGAAGTCATACTCCTTCAATATAACCCTGTTGTCTTCAGTACTATCTGCCCCATGTCTACAGTGATATGGACCATTAGGCTAACCTGGTCCGAGTGATAATATTGACTTTGAATCTCATTTTGCGGTTGAAGAGTGTAGTTTTTTGCAAAATCGACCATTGACAGGATAGTCCCGATAGGAAATGTATCCCTGCATGTTCTAAACTATTCATCTTGCCAACGAGCCACATGCACATGCTTTACATATTGTTGTGTCTTTTCAAAGAATTCCTCCATGAAGTCGCAAACCCGTACCTGGTATATCAACAATAAAGACATTATATCAATAGATTGTTACATATGAAATTGCTGAAGAAAAAATAGTATCCAATAGCTCATTACCAACCTGAGAAGTGACCAATTGTATTTTTTTTCTTTCGTTCCCTCCATCAATATCATACGTGACATATTTGAATGACTACAAGTTCACCTCCTGCCTCCCAAGTTCATGCTCATTGGTCACATGTATGCATTTTTCCAATAAGGTGAATCCACCACACCCTGGGCATGTCCCATCTATGCAAGTTTTTTGATAAAATGTGCAATCGTTTGGCCTGCTACACAAAATGCTATGAATAAAGTCTCTAGATGGAATCGGTGGTAATGCAGCTGAGCATTCTTGCACAAGAGTGTTATGCAATACACGAAAAATATATGTATATGTGTCATAATAGTAACCATACTCAATGTGGTATCGACAACAACATGTGTTACGAATTGTGTTTATTTTAACATACCATGGTTTGCATTTTTCAAATTATCTTTGGCCCAAGTTAAGTTCGTTATGTTTATTCCTAAATCTCTCATATAATTTTGTTTGTGTCATATCAAGAAAATGTTTAATGTGTGGTTCACGATCCTTTGAACCCCTTCTCAATTTTAATACATCTTTTTGGTTGGAAGAAGGTCTAGTGTTGTCATGCCAAAAAGCTTGCACTAATCCCTTTACCGCATCAATGAGCTTCATATCAGAGCGTGGCAACCTGACAATGAAGGCCCAAACATCTGTTTGACCAGTTTCAAGTTGTTCTCTTCTAACACAATACCTACAAAGTGTCTTCACATTCAAATTAACAATTTTGGATGTAGGTTTAAGAAAACGAAGTGAGCTAGTGCTTTTGTTAATGATTGATTGTGACAACACACGACGAGCCGCATTGAGATCCTTTGAGTGAGATTTCTTTCCAATTGTACTAAATGCATCTACTAAACTTTTAACGATATGAGAACTTGGTTCTAACTTTTTGTCCATCTTTATCCCTAATGTTCTTCTAACAACAGTCATATGCCTAGATTTCAACAATGATAAAAATAATTTGCACTTGTCCCCATCACATTTAGAATCAAAAAAGTTTTCAAGTATTTGTCGAGTTTGATAAGCAATAGAACATGTAGACAACATACCTTCAAGTGAACTAATGAGAGTTTCATCAACTTGTATACGTCTTGGATTTCTTCGGCGTGCAATTGCTAATGGAGGTAAGGGTGTTGGAACTGGAGCATGTACACCATCACCAGGATGCTCTGGCATTTCCATAGGAGCCCCTTGTCTTTCATTCTCTTGGACGGTCTCCATAATATTTGCTTCTTCCATTGTCAATCCTCCACTCAATGCCTCTCTAACTTCATCGCTTGTATAACCACTACCCAACAAGCCATCCACTACCATATTTTGAGGTTGACTTGATGTGGGAATTGAAACATCACCCAATGAGAACCTATGTCTTACTTCTTCACTAGTGCCATGGGGTGCTTGTTCATCAAATGTTGTTGAAATTGAGGGCCCCTCTAGTGAATTTATTCGTATTTCTTGAGGTGGGTGGGTAGGAACAATCGTGGCATCATCTACGGTTGGAATTGGATGAGTTTCCATGGAATGCATTCGATTACACATGTCCAATCTTTTCTTTTCTCTAACTTCTTCCATGGTTTCTTGAGGCTTCTCTTTCCTTGCCGATTTCCTTTTTCGATTGCGTGAATTCCCCATGACCACAATGAGCAATACTAAGAAAATAGATCCTAGAGGTGTGCTCAATTATTCAAATATCCAAATTATTTCTCAACTATGAATATAGGTTCTTCAAGATTGCTCAATTGTCAATATAGATACTTCCTCAATTGTGAATATAGATGAACATCAATCTTCCTCAAATGTGAAAGTAAATTTTCTACCTCACTTGTGAATATAGAAAATTCTTCATTTGTGAATATAGAAATTTCAAGCTTGCTCAATAGGGAATGTAGATTCTTCTTCAACTGTGTTCATATAGATTCATCAAACTTGCTTGACATTGTTAATATAGAATCACCTTGAAGCTTGAAATTGTGAATGTAGAATCCTCTTGAAGCTTGAATTTGTGAATATAGAATCCCCTTGAAGCTTGGTAATTGTGAATGTGTCATCCTCCCCCCTAAATGCCAATTGTAGAATCCTCTTCAAACTTGTTGATTGTGAATATGGAGTGTCTTGAGCTTCCTCCAATGCTTTGACTGTTAATTTTGAAATGTCGTGCTGTGTGGGAGACATATATGCGAGAGGAGACAAACACAGAACGCGGGATCGGATAAAAGTATTTTTTTGCACAGACATAACGCGCTAGCGTTATGTACACAAAAAACGTGCGCGCGTTTCTTGAATATTAAAAAAAACCTGGGTATTTAATATGTTTGGTGCACGGCTAAATAATGTACCTAGTTGCACAAAATGCGTGCATGTTTCTTTATTCATAAACACGCTAGCGTTATTGAAATAATAAAAAACCTTATTCAATAGTTTATTTAATAGTTTCTATGGGTTGGGGGGTTAAATAGGGATTTAGTGTTAAGGGTTTAGGGATTAGAGATGGGGGGTGGTTAGGTAGGTGTAAAGGGCTAGGAGGGGGATTAGTTAGGGGTAAGGGGCTGGGAGGGGGGTTGGCGAGGGGGAGAGATAAAGAGAGACTGAAAGAGGGGGTTAGTAATGGTTAGGGGGGGAAGGAGGGAGAGAGAAAGCGAGAGAGGAGAGGGTGTTGGTTGTAGGGACTGCGAAAGAGAGATGCAAGGCGTGGTTAGATGTAGGTGGAGGTGTAGGGAAGAGAGAGAGACTGAGCAAGCCTGGGTTATTAAGGGCTAGGGAGACGAGGGGAGGGAAATAGAGAGGATGGGGTTTTGGCTAGAGGGAGTAGCAGATAATGAAGACGACGATGATGAAGATGAATATGATGATGAGGATGATGATGATGATGATGAATATCATGATGAGGATGATGATGAACATCATGAAGAAGATGATGATGATGATGATGATGATGATGATGATGATGATGATGATGAGGATGAAGATGATGCTGATGCTGCTGATGATGATGATGATGACAATGATGATGTTGAAGATGGTGATGAGGATGATGATGATGATGAAAATGATGATGATGATGATGATGATGATGAAATTGATGATGATGATGATGGTGGTGGTGATGATAAAGAAGAGGATGACGGTGATGATGATCAATACACGATCATGATGAAGATGGTGATGAGGATGATGATGGTGATGATAAAGAAGAGGGTGGCGATCATGATGATGATGATGATCAATCATCAATCATGATGAAGATGAAGGTGGTGATGAGGATGATGATGGTGGTGATGATGATGAAGATGGCGATGAATATGACGATGAGGATAACGAGGATGATGATGATGATGACGGGGATTCTATGGTGATCATAAAGAAGAAGATGATGATGATCAATCATCAATCATGATGAAGACAAAGATGGTGATGAGGATGGTGATGATGATGATGATGAAGATGACGATGGATATGACGATGAGGATGATGAGGATGATGACGGTGATGATGGTGATCATAAAGAAGAGGATGATGATGATGATGATGATGATGATCAATCATCAATCATGATGAAGATGGAGATGGTGATGAGGATGATGATGATGGTGATGAAGATGATGATGAATATGATGACGACGATGATGATGAGGATGAGGATGATGAGGATGATGATGATGATGATGATGATGATGATGACGACGACGATGATGATGGTGATGATAGAGAAGAGGATGGTGATGG
Organism: Larix kaempferi; assembly: GCA_027924585.1. Taxonomy (NCBI): domain Eukaryota; kingdom Viridiplantae; phylum Streptophyta; class Pinopsida; order Pinales; family Pinaceae; genus Larix; species Larix kaempferi. The sequence goes on from BSBM01000387.1 coordinate 2,542,256, forward strand.
TGAAGATGATGATGAGTATGACGATGAGGATGATGAAGATGATGGTGGTGATGATGATGATGAGGATGATGATGATGATGATGATGATGATCAAGAAGAGGATGATGATGATGACGACGACGATGATGATGATGATCAATAACCAATCATGATGAAGATGGTGACGAGGATGATGATGGTGATGATAAAGAAGAGGATGGCGAAGATGATGTTGATGATGATGAATCATCAATCATGATGAAGATGAAGATGGTGATGAGGATGATGGTGATGATGATGATGATGATGATGAAGATGATGATGAATATGACGACGAGGATGATGAGGATGATGATGATGATGATGATGGTGATGATGAAGAAGACAAAGATGATGCAGTTGTTGCTGCTGCTGCTGCTGCTGCTGATGATGATGATGAATCATCAATCATGATGAAGATGGTGATGAGGATGATGATGGTGATGATAAAGAAGATGATGGCAATGATGATCAATCATCAATCATGATGAAGATGAGGTTGGTGATGAGGATGATGATGATGCTCATGAAGATGATGATGATGATGATGATGATGATGATGATGATGATGATGATGACGATGACGATGACGATGATGATGATGATGTTGAAGACGGTGACGAGGATGATGGTGATGATGATGATGATGATGATGGAGATGACAACGACGATGAGGATGATGATGATGATGATGAAGATGGAGATGATGACGATGACGACGATGATGATGATGGTGACCATAAAGAAGAGGATGATGATGATGATGATGGCCAATCATCAATCATGATGCAGATGGTGGTGAGGATGATGATGAGGATGGAGATGAAGATGGAGATGATGAGGACGATGATGACCATCATCATCATCGTCATCTTCATCATCATCATCATCATCATCATCATCATCATCATCATCATCATCATCATCATCATCATCATCATCATGATGATGATGTAGTGGTAGGGGAAGGGGGATTATGAGAGAGAGAGAGGGGGGAGAGGGAGAGAGAGAGAGGTGTAGAAGCAAGGAAGAGATAGTGAGAGAGGGGGGGTTAGTTAGGGGTAAGGGGCTAGGACAAGGGTTAGCGAGGGGAAGAGAGATAGAGAGAGACTGAGAGGGCATTAGTAATGGTTGGGGGGGGAGGAGGGAGAGAGAGAGTGAGAGAGGAGAGGGTGTTGGTTGTAGGGACTATGAAAGAGAGATGGAAGGTGTGGTAAGAGGTAGGTGGAGGTGTAGGGAAGAGAGAGAGACTGAGAGAGCTTGGGTTAGTGAGGGCTAGGGAGAGGAGGGGGTTTTGGGGTAGGGGGAGTAATAGGGAGATAGAAAGAGTAAGATGGCTAGGGATGGGGGAGAGGTTAGGGAGAGGGAGAGGGGGTTTACAGAGAGAGAGAGAGAGAGAGAGAGAGAGAGAGAGAGAGAGAGAGAGAGAGAGAGAGAGAGGTGTAAAACCATATAAGAGAGAGTACATCATCATCATCATTGTCGTCATCTCCATCTTCATCATCATCCTCATCCTCATCCTCATCGTCATCTCCATATTCATCCTCATCATCATCCTCATCATCATCATCCTCATCGTCATCTTCATCATCTTCATCATCATCGTTGTGGTCGTCATCACCATCATCTTCATCATCATCATCGTCATCATCCACGTCATCATCATCATCATCGTCATCATCATCGTCATCATCATCATCATCATCATCTGCATCATCCTCATCCTCATCATCATATTCATCATCATCTATGTCATCATCATCATCATCATCATCATCATCATCATCTTCATCATGATATTCATCATCATCATCATCATCATCACCATCATCATCATCACCATCATCATCTTCATCATCTTCATCACCGTCATCATCTTCATTTTCATCACCATCATCATCTTCATCTTCATCATCCTCATTATCATTATCTTTATCTTGCCCAATCTAACACTTCAAAACATAAATTTGTGAAGATTATAATGCGCGAGCGTTATTTAATAAATAATGCGCGTGCGTTATTCACACACATAACGTTAGCGCGTCGCTTATAACATTGAGCGCCAAAACACTAAAATTTGAATTTAAATATAACACACACTCGTTATTTGAATTTAAACATAATGCGTGCGCGTTCCTTAGTGTCTAATCACCCGCTCCTCCTGCTCCCACGTGTCAACCACTGTCCTATGTGGCTGGTTTGGACTTACCAAACCTGTGCTAAGGAATTTTTAGTTCATAGCTAATTTGACATTTTTAGTATTTTTCTGAGTATGCATGTTTTCCACCGCTCTTTATAGCATGACACACTTGATCACTAGTGACGAAATTTTAGGGATAGATATAATTTTTTATGCATATTTTAAAAAAATATTGAGATTTTCTATTTATTTCCTAATTTTCTTGTGTCATCACTCTGTTGGTCAAAAAACATACTGTTAGTGTTTATTCCGTAAGTTTTTCATTTCACAACCATTTAAAAAAAAAATTGTATGCTGCACTAGAGGACACCGACCTATACATGCTGTAAAAAATCCAGGTCAAAATAACTACATTAAGACCTTCAAAGGCTGCACCCACATTTGACGTACCGTTCTCAAGGTTTTCCCACTTACATAATTAATAAAAAAATAAAAATTAAACATTTAATTTTGGAAAAATAGCGTTGCACTAGTGCTATGGGTTCTATACATGTATACCAGATTTTGTAGTCTGAAACCGTCATTTAGGCAGTGAAAGGCTGCACCCACAAAAACATATACCTTATCATTTGCCAAAAAAAAAAGTGACTGTTAGAAAAAATGAAATTTGACATAGTTATGTAAATTTTCAATACTTAAAAGTTATATATTCGGAAACATGACTCAATTTCCTATGTTTCATCTTTTTTACTCGATGCAAGATATCTTGTGTAAGCATCTCAAACAAACCAAGTAAGTTGAGGGATGCCTGATTTTTCAGCTTTCTATTGCATCTAACGTGCCAAAAGTGACCCTCATTAGCTTGCACATGCCCATATTGGTGAACCACTTTGTATAGGCTTTTAAGAGAAATCATAACAAGGACATCAATGGTAATTCTAGAGCTTGATTTAGAACCTCCAAATCAAAAGTGATGCTGAATAAACTAACATATTGACCTATTGAGATATATAGATTAGTGTAGGATCGATTCTTGTGAAGGCCTGCACACTTAAAACTAGTTGCAATAAGACGTTGGGTCACAACATGACACAGAAAACAACTATTCTACCAAGGTGGGGAGCAACTTATTCTACCATGTGAGTTATGTTCCATATGTGTGCGTGGATACAAAATCCCTCTCATGTTGCTAAATATTTCATCTCACCCATGGAAACCAAGCAACAATACATCAGTCTCGATGACCTTCATGAATGCATCCAGGGATGAATATTTGTATGGATGGAGAGAACACAAGTTTTTCTGTACTCAATATGCCAAGAAACTGTTGATATTTTCTTTAAGCTTAATTATTGAGGTTAGACTATATATCTACATATATAGTGCAATATATTTTCTTGTATTGTTTTATTGTTTAATTCCTTTAAGTTTTGTTTTGTTTTAAGAGCTTTACACAATTACTTCCTTTGGAGATCACACATTTGCATTTATTATATCTCCTCTCTTCTATGCTTTTAGGTTTATATTTTCATGGCGTGACACATATAACATACTGCTAGTCTTATCTAATCAACATTTTTTTTATTGTGCATGCCATGAATTTTCTTGTTGACCAACTTAGGGTTTTTTCACACAGACTGATTATGGGATTAGATATATAGATCAACATCATGTGTTCCAAGTAAAGAGACTATGGTTTTGAATAGCCAAAATTATGGAATATGTGCACATGATATGGAAACACTTTTGAAGAGTAAAGTTTTGCAGTAATTTACAAAGAATATAGTTCTAGATCCAAAGGATGACCAATATAAATTTATCATTCGAAGGATGAGGATGTAGGATTCGTAACAACCTACATCTCTAGGGTGATTCTTTATTATACTAGTAGGATCAATTTTTTATTTCTGTTTGGAAGAAGAAGAAGAATAATCTATTTGATAAAATAAATCTAGAAGTCATGTAATTTCCTCCCTTGTAGCATTGATTTCCTCCATAAGGTGACCTACTCTATTCATCAAATATTGTTGTTGTTCGTTCCTTGGGCCTATGCACTATCGAATTGACTTTGCATCCCCATATCTTGTTGATGTATCTTCCTCCAATATGTACATATGAAGATGACACATTTTGTAGGTTTGCACTCAGGAGTGGCCTTAGTAATGCTCTCATATACCTCTTGCAAATCAGGCTACAAGTTCTAAAGCCATACCTCAACAACTTCTAATATCTCCTTTGCTTGTTGTTGAGGCTATCTCTATATAACTTGTACATTAGTGACCTACACAAGTTACTTCTACAAATATTGATGGGTGACCTATAGCTCTTCCTTTCCATGCTCCATTTTCATGATCCATTTCTCTACCTCATCGTTGAAAGTAGACCATTACTGAACTCCATTAGCCTGAGTAGGTTGTCCCATAGGTGGTAGCTAACTGAGTGGGTGTCCAGTTGCAATCGAGGGCTTTGAATGTGAAAATGCTTGGAATTCTACCTCTACATGCTTCTTTGTAGACTACAACACACTCACCACTCATGCTTGGGTGTATTTAGACAAAAATAGAACCACAACAGTCTGATCCTAGCATATCCACAACATGACCTAGTACGAGATAGTATCTTGAGCTAATTATTCCAAATAGACCATGATCAATATGCTATCTATTGTAGAATGTGGAGGAGGAGTGGTGATTAACATGTTATCTTGGATCTCCTCAATATCAATCTCCCTCGCATATACGTACTCCTACTTTCTTATGAGGCACCCAAGGTGGTTCACCACCAATTCCACTTCAACTTGATTCTACCCAACACTATCTATATGTGACTCTATCTATATGTGACTCTATCCTCCATAGCAAACAAATTAATTCAAGATCAATTGAGTTGGAAAAGAACCAACTACTTAAGACTCCATTGATTCAAATCACACATAGTTCATAAAATCAAAATGGATGTTTGAATAGCTCTTTGTGATGCCAACTTTACAAGAATATAATATTAAATATAACGATTTCAATATAACTTGAAACAAAGTGGGCTTGATAACCTCAACAAAATCTCAATGAATAATAATTAAATGGAGGATTGATGTTGTTATCTATTTACTCGGTAACGAGACTAACATGGGGCCCAAAGACCATGAAGGGAATCTGCAATTAAAATAAGCTCAACCATTTCGAAACCCCATATCTTAGCAACAATTTTAACTATAATGCATGCAAAATCAATATCACATATAATTAAATTTGAACCATAATGCTCTCATGATCCTTTTGTTGTACCCATCAATTCTCAAAGTAATTTCGTATAACTTCCATCTATTATGGTTGTTTTTCATTTCATTTTGTAATGCTTATTTATTAATTTATTTATCATGATAATGTATTTTTTAAGAGCTATATTAATCATTTTTTTCGAGAGAATGTACATCACTTACAACACGGCAATTCTTATAGTTTCAAGTAATTTGGATTTATAAATGATTTCTTTTACGTTTTACAATGTTTTTATTTTTATTTTTTATGATAATAATTTTATTTTTAAAGGATTATATCAACAATTGTTTTTGGAAATGTGTATATCTCGTAATTAATGATATTTGAAATATATATATATATATATATATATATATATATATATATATGAATATTTCATATATATATATTTGAATATGTCATATATATATATATAATATGCTGTGCATAAAACATTATGTGTATGTTTGTTTTTTCGAATTAAAACATTATTTTGGTGGGAAGAAAATTTTGAACTTAAAATTAGGGATTCAAAGGTCCTTGAATACTAAAGGCGAGAAAGGAAAAGGAAAAAATTGTGTTTAAATCAAAGGTTACCATCTATGAATCATAAGGAAATACTCGGAGGGTTTTCTATGAGGATATTCCTTGCAAAAAAGACCATCATACACTATAAGAAATAGAATGCCCATTACATGTATAGAAGGAACTTAAATTGAATGACTATCAAAAGGATTCTTGAAAGCATATTATCATGTCTATATATGTTCTTTATTTTTTTAAGAAAATATTTATATCTATATATTCTATTAATGAAGCGATTTGCTATGAAAACGCAATGACAATACATAAAAATATCATATTATTAAAAAAATCATGTTCATTGTGGGCTTCTTCTATAGTTCAACATCTCCATTCTTGGATTTTCAATGTCCTATTCAATTGATGTTTTTTGATCGGCCTCCAAATATGTAGCATCTCTAAGTTGTTCCTCCTTGACTAATCCAATGACCTACACTTGGATGAGGACTGCAAGAGACACCAAGAAAAGTTGTAATGCATATCCAACTAAATCCAAATTTTGTTGATCCATTAACTATGGACCTCCAAATTATTTTCCAAATAAGTCTATCTGAAGAATGAGGCTTCCAATAGCTCAATCATGTGTGTGGATGCTATGTGTAAATTGTTGGTTTGGCTAGCAATAATTCTTAAGAATTTGCAATTGTCAAGGAACCCATAATTAACACAACTACATCAAAGATTATGCTTGGCCATAATTATCTCAAAGCTACATATTCCTAATGCCAAAAACATCAATTTCTTCTAGACTACAAACATTACACTAGTACCAACACCATTGTCTAATAAAAACTCAAGGGGAAGGAACCAAGTTAACACGGCAAGAGGGGAAATCACAAGAACTCTATTACCTTGATTAGGCTTGAAGCGCCTCACTATCCCAATAGACGATTAATTCCATGTTGGTCAACGAAATCTACATACAAAAACACAATATACTACCGTAACAACAAACTTGAAAGCCTTGTTGAGAATTGATGCAATCCCGGGATTTCATATTAGAATTAATACACATACTAAGGAAGGAAACATGTGTGATGCATACACCATAGAGGGGAGAAGTTATGGCCATGTTCTTGATAATTTCCTTTGTACAAGTGTCCATGTTTCTTGAATTCATGACATGCATATATGATAATGATTTTCAAGATTATGAATAAAAATTATCTCGGGGTCACCGAACTTTTGACTAAAGCACTTTTATTTAAATATGTGGCATTGTTTTCTACCTCATTGTCCTTTGAGTTACATGAACAAAAAATGTGGAAAAACTCTATCATTTGAAAATGAGTAGTTAATCTTTTATTTTTTCAACACTTCTGAATAAGATTGATATACTTCTTTCTTTATTGCATAATCTCTTAAAACCTGACAATTTTTATATTGTGATCACAGTGTATGTCTAGGCCAAGATATATAACATATAATTTTGTATGATGAAGTACTCTAAATGTTAGAGGTTTTGGACATTTCCAACTATCTTCAATGGAATCCAATGATATGATTGTTATTGAAATAGTAAATTTTAGTGTTTCAAATTTCATTTTTGATTACATAAATAAATTCAATTTCATCAAATACCCTTATTACATATAGATTATACAATATCCATTATGGATATCCACATTCTTATAATTCAAATTGAATTTTGGGAAAAAACGATCAAAAAAATTGTCAAATTATTGAATTACTCTGATTATTTCTTTTACGCTTAGTGGCATGTCCCATGCAAATGAGACTTCTTGTCATTTAAACTTTGAAATGATAATAAAGATAAATTTAAGATTTGTGTTAAGGGGAAGTTATTTAATGAACAATAAACAATTTTTGTTAAAAATGACATATTTAAAATTTGAAAAAATAAACGTTTGCAAAATTAATAAAAGGTAAATATGTATATTGTTTAAATAAAATGAATAATTGTAAAGCAATATGTTCCTTTTTTCTTTTAGTATTCTTTCGCTTACATGTGATGCTATTTTTTTTTTCTGCTAAAAAAAACATACTATTGTTATTCATAAATTAAATCAAATAGTATATAGTTTCAATAGTGATAAGCTGTCCACCCCAAAAAACCAAAAAACATAATTTCTCTCTCCTCCCCAATTACAAAAGTCTCTAAACATCCTCCATGAGCCACAATAAGCCACAATAGTAAAACTTCAGGGTTCTCTAATCTAGAAAGTACATGGATTATGTATTGAAAGTAGATGTGATGCTATATAATGTATTGATGTTGATTTTTCTTTTTAATAATTAATTTAAAAGATTAACAATAAAATTGAAAGGGCATTTTTTTACTGTATGTAAAAAAATCAACAAATTGAAAGTTTTTTTACTAGAAGCCGCGGCACGGCAATCCTTGTCAATCCTTATCCCGATTACAGATTCTTTTGCAAATTCTTTTGTGCCGGCCAACGTGGCTACATGGACCCACTTCTCCATTTCTTTTCAAATTAACGGCGTTTTCCTGGCTGCCGGAACCGTTTTACTGTAGTTCCATGAAACGTTTACTGATGAAGTACAGAGAGTACGAATCGCAGAGGAGGAAGTGCACGGATTTTGTCGAATAATCTCTTCTGCTTTGAACTACTTCCCAAAATCGGTCACGATGCCATCTGTGAATATTACTTTTGCGGTCTGGACGCATTCAATTCCGGAGGACATAGAGCAGCAACTACCATAATGATAAAAGACCTCAGCACTGAATTTAAATTTGGTGCATGATATCTCTGTTTATATTCAATGCATTTGGTGCATGATTTAAATCTGATAATACATTGATAAAATACGTTAAAACATTGAAAAATAGCAACACCACCGCTAAGTGTTACCAGAGTATTTCTAAACTTTCAATTACATTATAGAAAGACTAATGTTATCCATCTATTATGTGGTTAAACTATATCTATTATGTGGTTAAACTATAGCTGTGCTTTGAAATAATTTACATGAAAATATGATGGAAAAAGTTTAACATGGTTAATTTGTAAAAGTTAACTGAAAAATGTTTTACATAATGAATTGGTTTTTAGATTTAAAATGAATATGATAATAATTAAGAAAAAGGTTAGTAATATTTGTTATGTTTATACATCAAATAATCATGAAAGTGAATAAACAATATTCCTGAAATGAATAACAATGTTTATGACAATGAATAAGAATGTTCATGTAAATAGAAAATTGTATGTAAAATTCAAAAAAAGTTTTATTGTTAATATGAATATTTATATTTATAATGTTACACTATTTTATTGATATTTATGATGTTTACACTGAATCTTTTTTATGATATTATTATTTATGATGTTTACACTGAATCTTTTCTTTTCATGTGAGTGTTAATATTATTTAAATTTTATAAAATGTAAATTTTATAAATTTTTCTTTTCATGTGAGTGTTAATATTATCTAAATTTTATAAAATGTAAATTTTATAAAGTATATTGGTAAATTTTTATAAAACAAATTGGTAAAAAAATGAATTTATTTATTTATTATGTTATACAAAAATATAATTAAAATTATTGTCAATACAATTGATATGTAACATCTCCCAAATTTTGGTTAGTAAATTGGTGAATTTTCAAGTTTTTATTCACATTTAATAATCTACATCATTGCATCGATAAAAAGGTGATTAGTTTATAAATTAACATATTAGTTCACAATCGAATATTAATATCATTACCTTGGATGTCATCATGAATTCCTTACCCATCAAACCACAATTGTGCCTGTCAAAACTTAATACACTTAATACATCTATGTGATCATTATGATTAACCAATTTATCTCTTACTAATAATAATCATCCAGGTCAAAAACTTATAATTGTAAATGAGTAACAATCCATTATAAAACTACATAAAAGAGAGACACATATATATGTGGTTCACCCAATACTTATGTAAAAAACTTATAATTGTAAATGAGTAACAACCCATTATATACCTACATAAAAGAGAGACACATATATATGTGGTTCACCCAATACTTATATATAAAAGAGAGACACATGTGGTTCACCCAATACTTATACATAAAATATATATACATAAAAGAGGTTCACCCAATACTGATACATAAAATACTTATACATAAAAGAGAGACACACATATATATGTGGTTCACCCAATACTTATGTACATAAAAGAGAGACACATGTGGTTCACCCAATACTTATACATAAAAGAAAGACACACACATATATATATATATATATATATATATATATATATATATATATGTGGTTCACCCAATACTTATACATAAAAGAGAGACACAAGTGGTTCACCCAATACTTATACATAAAAGACATATATATATATGGTTCACCCAATACTTATATATAAAAGACTTATACATAAAAGAGAGACACATATATATGTGGTTCACCCATAACTATTGACTACGTCCACAAGAATTGTCGTATGATATATTAATCATCCAAAAATAGAAGATTACATATACAACCTAATTAATCATCCAAAATAGAAGATTACATATGCAACCTAATTGTTACATTATTCACATTTCCACTTCTTCATATCCTCTCTCCTCTAGAGTATCTTAAGGTATCCACGTCTAACAATACTACAAACGAGTAGTAAGTGAAATAAAAACAATATTCTACATATATCCCTGATCTATTCTCGTTGAGATCTAAACACATAGATCTATGTATCTCATTCTATATAGGTAAAGATCTATACATATAATAATAAGTAAAACCCTACCATGATGCAATGCATGGCATCCACAGTTTTTTGTCAGAGATCTATTTATCAATATGTATAAATCTCAGGGTGAAATCGTAGCAACTAGTTATTTTATTTATCCACACCAGTTTTTGTATACCCAATAACAATAAAAATGAAGCTAAAACGCACACAACAGTTACACCATTACTGTTTTATACCCAATAAAGATACGGGATATACTACGTCTCTGTCAAACGATTAGTACTAAGATAGCTTACTCTAATTAAACTCAGTAATTATATATAATGCAATATGTATAGTAAATAGATACAACTCTAATAAGCGAATTATGCAGAGATTGATATAAGCCAAACTCTGTTAAACGATTCGTAGAGGGATCGATTACTGCAATTTAACTCAGTAAATATATATAAGAAAACATAATGGATCGTTGCTCTATATAGAGGCGTTCTAGGCACATGTATGTAAACAGATTTCCTATCATAATGAAATGAGACTCTGCTAAACTACGTAAACAAAGGTCGCATACCTTTTGATCGCAGGGTTCCCTTACTCTAAATCCAGAGGTCAACAATGATCGAAGGGATCAATCCCTATCGCAGGGATTTGTTTCCTAGTCCCATCGCGGAGACCAATCCTTTAACGCAGAGCAGACCCCCTCGTAGAGATACTCAGAATTCCCCCTTGGAAAATCCGTTCCCTTCTTTGATAGAGGAATCCCCCTCTCTAGGTTGCCACCGTCGAAAATCTTCAAAGGAAAATATCTACATAGATCGTGGGAGTTTGCGCCGAGATTCCCAAGCGGTTTCTTCTTTAATAAATTATTTGGTAAGTGGTAGTGGGAGTGGTTTCACTTCTCAAGTGAAGATGTCCCACTTTAAGGGTGAAAAGTAAGAAAATTAATAGGGATCTTTAATAAATAAAATATTATAAAAGATACCCTTCAATCGATGGTTTCTATGATGTTAAGACAACATGATCAAAATGTATAACCAAACTCTCTTGCTTCCAAAGGATATTATTTCTTATGTATAAAAATTCTTGGAAAAGTATTTTAAAACTTTATTCTTCTTCCCAACTATTTAATAAAAAACCCTTTTTAAATAGGGCAATGGGAGAATAGGATTTTTCCCTTGATTATATATATTATTCATACATTTTCTCAAGGTATTTTGCCCTTTTGTAAGGATAATTAGTTTTACTTTAAATAATCTATTATTATTATTACTTGGTAGATAGTTGATTTTAACGATCAAGTCCCTTGGTCCCTTTTGTGAGGACTAGGATGTCCAAGATATCTATGGACATTCCTTAATTTTTACCCAATACTAATGTACCAATAGTGGCTGACTTCTTTTAGTTCTACTAGTGTTCTCTAGTACTCTTTCTTAGGAGTAGGATTAATGTGTATATACATCATATACATATCTAAGAAGGATGTTTATTATCTCATGTAGTTCATGAGGAAATCTTTCTTCTATTATTTTCTCAAGTTATTCCAATACAGATATCTTTGGTATTAATTATTGGACTAGGAATTCGAGGATACCCATAGTGTTTTTCTTTTAGAGAATAGTTCAACATAGTATTAATCATCCATAAATTTTCTTCCACGATTAGGGTGTTTTGATATCTTTCTAGGAAAATTTCAAATTCCAAAGTGACCTTTAGTGAACTTTCATGTTTGTTCAGTTGCTTGCGGCACTAGGATGACAGTCGTCCTAAACTCATGGCTTACCTGCCGTAGATTTCTCTTTTAGTAGGTTAAGTCGCCCGTCGTTTCATTGCGTCACCAAGTTCTATTATTTACAATTTCGAGAGTTAATTATGTAACTCACAAGGTTTACTAGTGGGGCCTTGGCCTTGAGACGCTCACCGTAAAACCAATACTACATTCATTTCTATCTACAACAAAATAATAGGGCATAAAAGAGGGATATTACATGATAAGGCATTTTTTATTTAAAAAAATGTTTTTTTTTGGATGAATGTATCTATTCCTCAACTAAGAATGAAAAGAATGTTCAAAATCCAAAGTTTGAATTAAATAATATTTTTATTATAATTGGATATATTATGTAAATTTTTAAGCAATTAGAATGATTTACATATAAGTAATTAAATATATTTTTATTATTTTATAAATGTATATCAAATTCAAAGAATTATTAAAAAAATCAAATTCTTATTTATTTTTATGACTAATATGAATATTGTATACAAAATTTCAAATTCATTGCAAAAAAATTATAAGATGCTTGTTCTTATTGGTTTATGATTTATATCTATACATAAAATGTATTAAATTTTATTAAAAATTTGATGCAATTGATCTTATAAATTTTATTAAAAATTAAATTTTTTTTATTTGTTTTTATTGGTTTATAACTCATATTTATATATAAAAGATATTAAATTTTATTTAAAAAATTGAAAAAAAAGAAAAAAATTAATATTTTACTTATACATAATTTTACAATTAATAAGAACTTAGATCAATTTACAAATATAATAACTCATCAAAAAGCAACAATTAAATATATTTCCTTTATAAAATAAAAAAGCAACAGTTAAATATATTTCCTTTTTATAATAAGCATATTGAAATCCACCTAATTTTAAGGGATTGTCAACTATGTGAAATAAGTTTTCCTTTAAAAATATAAGGTTAGTACAATCTTAACTTCTAAATTACAAGTTTGTAAAATATTAATTATATTTCTCAAAATTCCATATCATTTCTAAGTTTTTAGGTAAACGTAATCATAAAATCAATTTTACAAGATGAATCTTTCAAATTTTGTTATGGTTTGAGTCTTTGATATTTAGATGAGGTTATCTAAGACATAAGCATTTTATAAAACTCTTTCTACACTGAAGAATTTATTTTAATTTTCTATGCACTATAATGATATTGAATATTCTTTTGTTTTATGCAATGATTATATGTGAGGCTATTTTATGTTATAAATAGAATGAATTCTTTATTGTGGATGATTACGTGTGAGTTTAATTTATGTTATAAATTAAATCATTTTTGTAAATTTATTTATTATTATTTTATATATATATATATATATATATATATTTACAAAACATAGCGAAAAGGGCGTTGGTTTATTCCAAAACTCAGTGGGAGGAAAAGGTTTTTAATCTTTGTGAATTTATGAGCATTGAGGATGAAAATCACTTTCTCGTAGAGTGTCCTAGTTACACACACATTTGATATGAGTTTTATAGTATTTTCTACAATACAAACCTTGCTAACCTCCTAACTTGCCAAAACTATAGTGAGCTTGGAAAGCTTCTTACCAAGCTTTTTGAGCATAGGAACAAAAGTTTAAAGAAAACCAAGTAATAACCTTCTTAAGGTCCTAGTGGACGTTAATCATCATCATCATCATTTTTCATTCTTGATTTCATTTATACTAGCAAAATTCTTCAATTTTCTTAAGAAAAAAAAATAATTTATCGTGTTTGCAATTTCAACAATTAATTGATTACATATTACAATCTCATGAATTTAAGAGTTGCAATTTCCAAAATTAGAGAATTATAAAATTGAAACTTTTTAGTGAGAAATTGAAATTATAGCATGATCTATAAATTTTAATTAGGACAATTTCAACAATTAATTGATTGCCATTTCAAGTTAAGGAAAATGCAATTTTGAAAAATAATTTTCATAAATGCATTCTTTTATTGAAAATATAAATTTCAATAGTTGGTTGATTGCAATTTCAACTATCAAGAATTTCAATTTCAGCCCTTAAATAACTTTTAAAATTGCAATTTCAATTATTGAATTGCAACTCCAAGAATTGAAAATTTGAAGATAATTTTTTATGTAATCCTAAAATCGCAATTCCAACAATTTTCATAATTACATACTGCAATTTAATTACAAATTTAAACATTGAAGAGAAACTGCAATTTTGACAATTATAAATTCACAATTTTAACAAGTACTATTGAGAGAAATTCACATTTTTTAAGAGAAAATGCAATTTCAACTTTCAACAATTCAAAAATTATAAAAATTGTATTTTTTTAATCAAAAAATTCAATTTCAACAATGTAGTCCAATTAAGTGATTGCAATTTTAATAGTTTTCCTGATTTTTTTCATTTAAATTTGAAATTGCAATTTGGACATTTGAATAATTACAAATTCAAGAGTTTTAACAACTACAAATTTGCAATTCACTCTTTTTAAATAAAAAACGCTACTTCAACCATCATCTGACAATTTACAAATTGAATGCAATTTCAACAATTAAGTGAAAGAAATTTGAGTGATGAAGCTTTCAACATGTGGAGAGTTATTACTACATTTTTTTTAATGAAAATCATAATTTCAACAATCGATTGACTATAAATTCAATGACTAAGAATTGCAATTCCAACATATGGAGAGTTATAAAAATTGCAATTTTAGCATCCAAAAATTGCAATTTCAACTATTAATTGTTAATTGACTACAATTTCCATATTTGCATTTTTGTTGTTTCAAAGTCAACAATAGAAAAGATTGAGTAGCAATTGCAATTTTAGGACTACAAATTCACAATTTCAACAACTATACTAAATGATATATTCACACATTTTTTATTAAATACGAAATGTCATCAACCAAGAATTGTGATTTTTATAAAAAAGATTGAGTAAAAATTGCAATTTTAGCAATTACAAATTCACAATTTCAACAACTATACTAAAGAATAAATTCACATGTTTTCTAAGAAATTAGAAATTTCATCAACCAAGAATTGTAATTTCAACAATCTAATAATTATAAACATTGCACGTTTAAATAATTATAAACATTGCAAGTTTAACATCCATTCGACAATCAATTGATTGCAATTCATAAAATTGCATATTGCAATCTCATGAATTCAAGAGTTCCAATTTCAACAATTGGAAAATTATAAAAAGTGGAACTTTTTAATGAGAAATTGGAATTATAGCAACCAGAAATTGTAAAATCAACAATTTTAGCAATTAATTTTCAATAAATTGCAATTTCGACTTTAAGAAAATGCAATTCTAACATTTTGATAATTACAAATTTGAAAATTTCAACAAGTATATGATTGAGAAGAAATTCACAAATTTTAAAACTAGAATAGATCCACCTTAAACAAAGATCTATCAAGCACGGGAACATTTTGATAATTACAAATTTGAGAATTTCAACAAGTATATGATTGAGAAGAAATTCACAATTTTGAGAATTTCAACAAGTATATGATTGAGAAGAAATTCACAATTTTTAAAACTAGTATAGATCAACCTTAAACAAAGATCTATCAAGCAAAAGAATTCGAATTTTATAAATGAAAAGTGATGAATTGCAGTGAACCAAGAATTGAAAAATTAAAGATATTGCAATTTTTCAACAATTGCTTGACTACAATTTCAACCATCAAAATTTGCATTGACAACAATTTTGGCCATCAAAATATCAATTTTGACAATGTCAACAATTAATTCATTGCAATTTCATGATATTTTTCATTTAAATTTGAAATTACGATTTTGACATTTGGATAGTTATAAATTAAAGATTTTTAACAAAAAAATTGTAATTCATAATTTTTTTCGTGGAAAATGCTAATAAGTGAAAAAATGAAGATGGGTGTCTATTTTGGGGGGTCTCGTGAGAAAATAATTCTGTTTTTTTCATGTCTTCCAACTTCGGGCGAACCAAAGTGATATTTTTATTTAAAATTTCACTTTGCCGTAAAAAGAAAACTTTTGTAGAATTATGTTAGCTTTCTACTCATAATTTTTTCAATTTTTTTTATTAAGATTTGATATGTCGATTTCGCAAATGTTTGACAGTGTGTTCTTATAAAATGAAAAGACTACAAAAGAGTTATGATTTGTTGCACCACTAAAATCGTTGTTAGACTTGTGTTTTGCAAAAACTGAAAATGCCACGACAATCTACACACAATGTACTAGTGCCTGACTATAAGTTTGCATCCAATGGACCTCTATACTAATTATTATATTTTTTTAAAGTCGATCCATGGGGAAACTCAGTCGATTTTCAACAACCTTTTTGTTGCACCACTTTTCTCTCAATCCGCTATAAAATCAAAAAATCTACGACCACCCTTTTGAAGTAGACACGTCAATGAAGAGTCCCACATTTTCTTCGATTTTTTTGGTGTTGTATTTTCAAAGTTATGGATTTTTCTTTTCGCTGTTTTTTTAAAGAGCTGAATCATAACTCGACACATGTTACAAATATAAAACTTAAAAAATATCAGTTCTTATCTATATACAACAAAATTTATACCCTCGTAAAGTAGATTCAATGATGAATCTACTGGTATGAAGTCCGACATTTGTTTTGTTGTGTAAGAGGTGGTTTTCTCCTTCCGAAAATGGAGAAACCTGAAAATTTTGCAGAGATCTGAATCGGTCATGTTTCAGAAATTATTCGGCCGAAATAATTATTCGGCCGAATAATTATTCGGCCGAATAACTGTTTTCCGTAACGGCGCCGTGACTTATGGCGAAGGTTATTCGGCCGAATAACTAAACGGGAAAAAAATTACGTCGGCCGGAAAAAAAATAAAAATAAAAATTTATACTCATATAAATAAACGTAAAGTTAATTCATTATTTTCGCATGTTTGAACTTCGCATTTTTTTGTCAAACTAATTTCGGAAGGAGGAGATAATTTTTGCAAAAGGAGGTTTTTACAAGGTATGTTTCTTCTTCTTCTTTACAAAAGGCACATTGAAGGAGTTTTTTTTTCTAAGGCATATTTGCAAGGAGTTTTTCCAAACTATCTCTTTTCTTATTGCATTTTTACAAAGAAGACATTTTTTGCAAAATGAGGTTTTTACAAGCTATGTTTCTTCTTCTTCTTTACAAAAGGCACATTGAAGGAGTTTTTTTTTCTAAGGCATATTTGCAAGGAGTTTTTCCAAACTATCTCTTTTCTTATTGCATTTTTACAAAGAAGACATTTTTTGCAAAAGGAGGTTTTTACAAGCTATGTTTCTTCTTCTTTTTTACAAAAGGCACATTGAAGGAGTTTTTCCAACATCTCTCTTTTTTATTGCATTTTTACAAAGAAGACATTTTTTGCAAAAGGAGGTTTTTACAAGGTATGTTTCTTCTTTTTTCCAAAGGCACATTGAAGAAATTTTTTTTCTAAGGCATATTTGCAAGAAGTTTTTTCCAAATATTTATTTTCTTATTGTATATTTGCAAAGAAAACATTTTTTTGAAAAAGAGATTTTTACAAAGTATGTTTCTTCTTCTTTTTTCCAAAAGACACATTGAAAGTGTTTTTTTTAAGGGATATTTGCAAGGAGTTTTTTCAAAATATTTCTTTTCTTAGACATGTTTGCAAGGAGGTTCTTTGCAAGGATGTTTTTTTTTCAAAGTAGCTTTGCACTTTTTATTTAATTGAAAGAGGTTTTTTCAAATAGTTGTTTTGCTAAGGTATTTTGCAAATGATTTTTTTCCAAAGTAGTTTTGCACTTCTTATTTATTTGAAAGGAGTTTTTTCAAATAGTTATCTTATTTTGCAAAGGATTTTTTACAAGGTAATTTTGTACTTCTTATTTCTTTGAAATTGGGTTTTTTTCAAAGAGTTGTTTCTTTACAATGATTTTTTCCCAGATATATTTATAAATAAGTTTTTATTGAAAGTATTTTTTTCTAGTGGATTTTTTCGTAGATATTTTTTCAAAAAAGTATTTTTGGAATGAATTTTACAACAAAGATTTATTTACAAGGTGTTTTATTTTCTTCCTTGGCACAAGGTGTTTTTATTATTTTCCAAATAAGATTTTTGTTCAGAGAATTTTTTCAAAGGAAAGTTAATTCCAAAGAAATCTTCTTCAAAAGACTCTTACAAAATTTTTAAAAGGTAAAGTAAATTTCAGTTCATGTTTTTATAAATTCCGTAAATGTTTTTAAATCTTAATTTATTTGTTTTTACTATAAAGTAACATGATTCTTTAATTTATCGTCTATAGATTAAACAACCATGGGCAATAAGAGAAAACGTCAAAGAAAAGCTAATCGTAAACGTGATGATGATGATAATAGAGAGAAACAAAAACTCAGATATATTGCCAAAAACAAAGGGTTGCTGAAACGGAAGAGAGAACTATTGAAGATATAAATACAGATTTACATGACAATGTTGAAGAAATGGAAATTGAAAATAGAGTACAAGAAGAACAAATTGAAGTTGAAAAGAACATTGTAGAAGATGTAAATAGTGATTTACATGCTAATGTCGATGAAATCAATATTGAAGATCAAGTTCAAAATCCAGAAATTGAACCTGGTATGTATATATCATATATTTTCCAAATTCATTTTTTTATAATGAATTTTATTTTTTGATATATGTTAAATTAAATTTAACTTGATGTATAGGTACTTTTACTATTGATGATGAAATGTTAGAAGACATTGATTGCGACAAATATGGAGAAAAACTACCAATACATGTTGCACGATATCGTGCTACAAAATTTTATGATGAAGTTCTCAAGGATTACTCAATAGCAGGACAAGCACAAATTTTGAGATGTTTATTAGTGTCCAAGAAATTAGAAGGTGCTACATCGTTATTGGGTATTCACAAAGTAATAAAAGAGTCGAAATTGAAACAAAATGTGATGGAAAATATAGGCGATGCAATAAAAAAATTTGGAAAATCCAGGAAGAAAGATATCAGTGTTGCACGTAAAGCAATTCATACAGCAATTCTTTCAGCTAGTACTAAACAAAAGCGTTTGACAACAGAACTAGCAAAAGCAGTTGGAACATCAAGAAAAACATTATACAAACATAGCAAATTCAGAATGCAAATAGATGAAAATAATGAACTTGCTTGTTGGGCAATTATTTGTAGACAACCTTACAAAGATAGATTAGGAGCAGGGGTTAAAGATATTGTACGAGAATATTGGGGTGAAAAAATGAAGATGGGTGTCTATTTTGGGGGGTCTCGTGAGAAAATAATTCTGTTTTTTTCATGTCTTCCAACTTCGGGCGAACCAAAGTGATATTTTTATTTAAAATTTCACTTTGCCGTAAAAAGAAAACTTTTGTAGAATTATGTTAGCTTTCTACTCATAATTTTTTCAATTTTTTTTATTAAGATTTGATATGTCGATTTCGCAAATGTTTGACAGTGTGTTCTTATAAAATGAAAAGACTACAAAAGAGTTATGATTTGTTGCACCACTAAAATCGTTGTTAGACTTGTGTTTTGCAAAAACTGAAAATGCCACGACAATCTACACACAATGTACTAGTGCCTGACTATAAGTTTGCATCCAATGGACCTCTATACTAATTATTATATTTTTTTAAAGTCGATCCATGGGGAAACTCAGTCGATTTTCAACAACCTTTTTGTTGCACCACTTTTCTCTCAATCCGCTATAAAATCAAAAAATCTACGACCACCCTTTTGAAGTAGACACGTCAATGAAGAGTCCCACATTTTCTTCGATTTTTTTGGTGTTGTATTTTCAAAGTTATGGATTTTTCTTTTCGCTGTTTTTTTAAAGAGCTGAATCATAACTCGACACATGTTACAAATATAAAACTTAAAAAATATCAGTTCTTATCTATATACAACAAAATTTATACCCTCGTAAAGTAGATTCAATGATGAATCTACTGGTATGAAGTCCGACATTTGTTTTGTTGTGTAAGAGGTGGTTTTCTCCTTCCGAAAATGGAGAAACCTGAAAATTTTGCAGAGATCTGAATCGGTCATGTTTCAGAAATTATTCGGCCGAAATAATTATTCGGCCGAATAATTATTCGGCCGAATAACTGTTTTCCGTAACGGCGCCGTGACTTATGGCGAAGGTTATTCGGCCGAATAACTAAACGGGAAAAAAATTACGTCGGCCGGAAAAAAAATAAAAATAAAAATTTATACTCATATAAATAAACGTAAAGTTAATTCATTATTTTCGCAATTGGTTGGAACATGCTCGAGTTTCACCAAATGCAAGAGATGTGATACGCAAAAGAATATCACGAAATGTATATGAAAGCCAACCAAAACATATAATGGACATGACACAAGTACAATTGTTCAATAAATTCAAGGAAGATCATCGTGGAATTAATATATCAATCACTACATTTGTGCAACAAAAACCATGGTATGTTCGACCTATAACTATACGTGATACATGTTGTTGCCGTTATCATGTGCAATTTCAGTTATATTATGACACGTTTCTTGAATTTGGTAAAATGTTTTGGACAAATTCACCACCTCCGCCGATGATATGTGAATTCATATCTCAAATTTTATGTGAGAGAAATCACGATGAAGTATTTTATTCAAAGAAATGTGTCAATGGAAAACATTGTCATCATTGTGGAAATTTGGTGTTATTCCACAATAAATACCCTATCGATAATGATCAATCGTTGTCAAATGTAAATGTTGATTGGAAGAGATACGAATACATCAACTATAATACAAGTTCTAGTGATTCACATTCCAAAAGAATTGATTTGCTAGAAGACAAGATATGCGTCACAGATTTTCTCAAAAAATTTGAAAGCGAAATTTATAAATACACCCAGCATTCACATAGAGCACGATGGCAAGATCTTCAATTCAAACAGTCTCGTGAAATTTTTCCACCCGGAACAATTTTGTCGGTGGTTGATTTTGCTGAAAACTATACATTTGCTGCACAAAAAGAAATACAGAGTGAATACTATCATTCTGACCAAGTTTCGATATTTGTCCATGTTGTATATAGACATTCTCAACAGGATGTCGATGGCATTGAAAGCACATGTGACAATCGAGATGTGATTAAAGAATATCACTTCTATATCAGCGATGATCGTACACACGACACACATTTTGTCCAACATTGTATAGAAAATATTTTCTATGACTCACTAAAAAAACGTGAAGTCAAATTCAATGAGCATTGGATATGGTCTGATGGATGTGCGGGTCAATTTAAATCTTCACGATCATTTTTTTGGTTATGTCGACTTCATAAAGCGCTGAACATTAAACATCGCTGGAATTTCTTTGAAATTGGGCATGGAAAAGGTGAGCATGATGGTGCAGGAGCATGCGTGAAAAGAGCACTTCGAAGATGGCAAATGAACTATTCTTCAGCACAGTTTCATTCAGCTGCAGAGGTTGTCCAATGGTGTCAATTAAATCTAAGCCATGATTATAATCAACAATCAAAAGACGTGCGCAGGTATGTCCACTATTTTTTTAATTTATATTATTTCTTAAAATTTTAAAAAATGTATATACTAACATTTAAGTACACATGTACACTATTTATTGTGTAGGTTTTTTTGGCTTGTTGGGGTCCAAGATATAAATAGATCAATACCATATGACGCTAGCACCATACATGGAACTAGAGATCTTCACTCTATTCAAACAAAATCATTTCACAACGTGTTTGCATTTGACAGTAGAAAGCAATCATGCTTTTGTCATATTTGCATTGAAAATGTCGAGTCTACAGAAGTTTGTGAAAACATAACAAACAACTACGTAAAAGCTTGGAGACACACAGAGATTAATCCAAAAGGAAAAATGCCTCTGGCAAGTGTTGAAGAATTAGAATCAGAAGAAATAGCAATATCGTCTGATGGCGATAGAATTTCAGATCTCGTAAGAGAAGGTAATAAACTTGTTTTTGAATTTTTAATCAATTGTTCATTCTAATCCATCACCATAAGTAGTCAATTTAATTCATTTAAATACGCTAACAGCAATCATAACTTGCACAGGAGATGTTTTCGCTGTGATTGCACCTGTAGACAACAACGAAAATGTCAAATATTATTTGATGCGATGCACTGAAGGAAAAATGAAGTTATTGGAGGACTACAACGACAACGGATTTACATACGAAAGAGGATCCATCATTTTAAAATGCTACTTTTTTCAGCAGACGCATATGACAAAAAATTATGTCTACTTTCAGGATTATGAGCCTGATGTTATATGTTGTCAATATAGTCATTTAGTATGTGCATCTCGAATAAAATTGATACAAGTTCCATCAAAAAAACAGTTAAAAACCAAAAAATGGAAACTATCCATATGTGACCATGAACGGATAGTTGAAGATGGTATTCCATTGCGATGTTTTTAACTACATATCAAAAATAAATTGATCTATATTTTTGTCCATGTCAATTGTTGTGTGCAATATATTTTTTGTCCAATTATCAAAATTGTTGTGCACAGTATATTTTTTCATTGAGATTTTATGAATATTTTCTTGAATGACAACTAACATAAAAGCTTAAATGGTTGTACTTTAACATGCTTAAAAATGAATTCAAATATAATTTGAAAATTCAAAAGTACTTTATTCGGGTCCCCATATGTCTATTAGACCACTAAGGGATGAGATAACGGATGTGGCTATCCCCACTCCGCCCCGAATTTTTACTTTTGGTTGATTGATACTAACGAAAAATCACAAAAAGACCTATTAAATTTTGTAGTATTTTAATCCATCGAACATGTTTCTTTAATACATACTTCACCATAAATATGATCTTAAATAGATGTCTTAAAATTGTCACCAAGTTCTCCGTCCCAAATCTTTAATTTAAAATATCGCTTGTGCAAATTCACATAACTGAAATCATGGCAAATGGAGATAACGATCATTTGATTTTTAATCACAAGCAAGGATTCCAGGATTGTGAAGCTTATGCTAAATTAGAGAAATGATTATTTACAACAAATCAATGAAAATTCATCAAATTGTTGTTTAAAATCATTGCTCTAATTTAGCACAAACTTCACAATCCTGGAATCTTCGCTTATGATTAAAAAACAAAAAAACCGTTACCCCCATTTGCCATGATTTCAGCCGCATCAAATGTACCTGAACATTGAAAATAAAAATTAAATTAATTAAAAATCCATTAATTTTGCCCAACATTAATTCTTACCATAACATTCATTTTCAACATTGAATATTTCCTAACTTAGATTATCATTTTAAACATTTCCAACACCTCCCATTCATTCAACATTTCCTACCCTTGGGTTGCACCTATCAAGACATTTTAAACATTCATGCAAAACATATTATAATAACACTTATTCTCAACATAACAAATTGAAAACATTCCTTCTTCCATAACACCTCCCATTCATTCTTTCCCAACATTTCTTTTTCTCTAACACCTCCCATTCATTTTTTCCCAACATTGATTCTTACCATAACATTCATTCTCAACATTCAACATTTCCCAACTTGAAATAACATTTCAAACATTCCTAACACTTCCCATTCATTCTTTCCCAATATTCATTCTTCCATAACATTCGAAACATTCAACATTCATTCTCATCATTCAACATTTTCTAACTTCATAACATTCATTGTCATCATTCAACATTTCCTAACCTTGGATTGCACCTATAAAAACATTTTAAACATTCATGCGAAACATATTATAAATATTATCAAAACTCATGCAAAACATATTCTAAACATTTACCAAATGAGAAATAATGGACATGTACTCATGTATATAATCCAAAAAAGAGTTGATGAACTTGTGAATTCAATGTACATATATATATAATCAAAAAATAAATACCCTCCATGTTCAAAACAACACCAATATATAGATATCAACAAAAACTATAAAGTCTGAACCACTATCCATCTCGACCAATATCTTTCCACTATTTTCCACTAGGACCTTCCCTGGGACTCAACTCAACCTACAATACACAAAAAAACAAATTATAAATTTTTAGATCATAAATTATTTAAACAATTTTAAACTAAATTCAAAATATCAAGATATTAAACTCATCTACAAAACAATTCAATTATTAAAAAAATCGTACATCAAATTCTTTGAATGCATGTCCACTTTTTTCCCCTAGAGCCTTTCCTTTGGCTCCAAAGGATCTCAAAGAGCCAAGCTGCAACATGTACAAAAACAATTTTCAAATAAATCAAAAAAATATAAAACATTAAACTTATATCAAAGATCATTTCTAGTTCAACAAAATTACCTCGGTGCCAATATCTGCATTCATTAAAGACCCCACATCTTCGCCCCCAATTTCCAAATGGTCTCTTCCCTAAAATTTAAATTTTGTTAATAAATAAAACATAGTAGATACAAATAATAAATTAGGCAATTAACTTAAAACCAAAACAAAAAAAAATTAAAATCATTAGCTCACAAGAGATGGTAAACCATCTAAAAAGTTGGAATCTAAAGAAACCTGCATAAATAAGTCAAATTAACAATAAGATACATTGATAAATATTAAAATTCAAATAAACAAAAAAAATATCAAGTTCAATCATAAATATTATAATTAAAATACCTCTCCTAAGCGCTCTTCATTTTGACTAAGATGCTCTTGGTTTTGACTACTGGAGACTCGAAAATTATGTGCATTTAACATTCTCGAAAAATGCAAACAAAATACATTTGCTTAATATAATTATTCCCATGTACTAAAAAATTCAATTTAAAATGATTAATAAAAAATCAAATAGATTGTCATAGCATAATCAACAAACCTCTCCCATGCTAGATGTGTGATTGGATAACACATCTGAAGCTATATCTCGACAAGACTTAGCATAAGCCTTGAGATCATCCATGCTCAATGCATCTACCTCGTCATTAGTCTTATGAACAAAACTTTGACGAACAATAGCACGAGCCCTCTCTCACCCCAAACCAACTTCTACTCCAGCAAGAGCTGAAGCTAAACCATCACCTACCGATTCCCTTCCAATTGTCCCTAGTTGAGATGTTGTCTCCATCTCTGATCTTAAAGACACAACCCTTGGTGGACGAGGTATCTCAGGTGGAGGTTGTATAGTGGTAGGGTCTCTGAGAGCGCCTTTTCGATTATATATTCTACCCTTTCCAACTCCATAAAAGTCAGAAGGAACATCAGTATAGTTAGGCTTCATACCTAAAAAAAACTCCGCATAAAAAAATCTTGCAAAATAATTAGGAACCTCATCGTTCCAAGGCAATCGACCATAAGCTGCAAGAAATCGATCATATATTAAATGTGCAATTTGAGGATGCTTGAAATATTGCACTTTCAACATTTTTCGCTTAAGGCCTTCCTTGAAATTGAACATTGAATTGGCTTGTTCTCTAGTGACTCTCTCCTTCACAACCTCCCAGTTGTCTAGACCCATAACTTGGTCCCTTCGCATCCGCATCAAATGAACAAAACCATTTGTAGTTGGTCCAAGTTCCTCATATGCATCAATGAATTTTTGCAAAGACGCCAAAACAATCTCTAGACTTTGTCGACTCTCTGGAGGGAGATCCAAAGAACAAAGATCATTGTTCAACCTGTCATAGTGGGATCTACAACTTTCAAGAATAGTTTGTTGCACAACACCTTGCCATGGAAGCTCATCAGGTAAATCAGATGGATAAGTTGATATGGGTGTACACCCCTCAGCTAGTGGAACATATGTCGTCCTAGCTGTAGGAGGATCTTCAGGACCTTGCTCTCCACCCACACCTATTCCATCATCTACAATCCTATCTTGATCTTCCCCTCGCTCCATCGAATTACGCACATCTTCTGAACGTCGCTCTGCTTCAAATATAGCCATTATCAAGAATTAACCTTGTCCATAAATTCAAAACACAAAAAAATACAATTTATACGTTATTAAACATTAATGTTCATACCAACAGAAGGTTGAGATCGACGATCTCCCACAGAAGATGAAGGAGATTCATTTGTACCCCTTCGAACTCGTTGATGATCAAATGATTGGGACCCATGCAATAAACTTGAACCTCTCGGTGAATTCAACAACCTTCGACTACCAACTGGAACACCAATTCCTGAGGATTGTGATGACCTCCTACGCTTTCCCCTCGAAGACTCTCTTTCCATTTGATATAACTTCTAAATTTACACAAACGTTAACATATTGAAATTGTACATGACTATTCTACAAACATCAAGCCAATATTTGATAAAAAACTTCAACAAAATGTAAGTCCCCCTCCTAACTCTAATTAATTAACTAAAATTCCTTACCATCACTAATATTGCAACATAAAGATATATCTAATAATCATTTCATTATCAAATATAAGTCATAACATGATTAATTGAAGTAGTATAGTAACCTTAAAAACTTTTAATCCAACAAATATGGTTGAATTATACATGTCAATGAACAAACATCTCACTAAACATATATATATATTCTTATTAAAAGAATTCTAGCTCATATTTATAATAATACAATTTACACACATTGAAGTTGTACATGTTAACTTTACAAACTTAAAAACATATCTATTCAAGATCTGCATACAAAATGTAGAGCTGGCTAAAATAGTATAACATATATATACACTTATTAAGAGATTTCTAATTTATATTTATGATAAAACAACTTACACACATTCTACAAACTTAAAAACATATCTCTTAAAGATCTGCATACAAAATGTAGAGCCACCTAAAATATTATAACTTATTTTCTTTCGTAAGTTCCTCTTCTAGCTCTAAGAACACTATTGCAGCATAAACATAACATCAATAATCATCTCATAATCATTTAATTGTAATAGTACAATAACCTTCCAAATTTTTTGTAAGTTCCTCTTCTAGCTCTGCTCATGAGCAGAGCTCTGTTCATGAGCAGAGCTCTGCTCATGAACAGAGCTCTGCTAATTAACAGAACTCTGCTCATGCCATGTTAGTAAGAGAAGGTGATTCCACTGATAGCAGTAAGTAGTAAGCTATGAAATCAAACACGTGATATGATATGTTAGTTACAGTCATTGTGTAAGCAGTATAAAGCTTATAGCTATTGTCAAGCTTGTGTTATAGTAATAGTATAAGCTGATAACCAATGGTGATACTTCATCTTTACTTAGTATCTTTAACTATTAGTATAAGCCTAATTTACTCATACGTTATTTCCCTAAAAAATGCAGGTATAATAACTATAGTGCTTAAGAGAAAACAAGATAAGATTTATAGGCTAATTAGTACCTGTTCATATATAGCTCTAAGTATTTAGATCACGGCTAACAAGGATGAAATTTTATTAGGTCTAGTGGTCTGGTTAATCTTTAAAGAATTATATATTATTAAGGGCTCTTCATGGTTAGATACCTGCTAGAAGTAAGCTTCTATTTTTGTATTCAAGAATACCACACAAAAAGTATGTATAACATGACTAGAGCTCCTAGAATTTATTGAACAATCATAAAAATAAGGGTGGTCAATGATATATCATCATATATAGAAAAGTTATGGCGTTGGCAATTATATTATCTGGTAAGGATTCAGCAGTAAATACCGTATCTAACACCATTAGAATTAATAACCCCATTGATACAAGACATTATAAGTTCAACTTTAGTTTGATCTCTAAGCTTCATGAACCCAGATAAGATCTTATAATTAAGATGGATGATATATTAGTTACTAATGTATTTGAAATCATCTTGAAAATAAATGAGCAGGGTGTTTTTTAAACTCGTGTTGGAGCGGCTGCTAATTATATTCTATTTATACTGTTGTAAAATATTGCCTAAGCCTTGTTTCTTCTTTCAGAATGGTTAATTATTAACATTAACATAAGGTAGATGGCTAGATGATATAATCCTACTCAACTTGTAATAAAAGAGGCAACCAAGCATACATCTAGTTTTATCCTATTGTGTATTAATTAGACCTACCTTAATCACTATTTTTCAGCAGTAAAAAAACGTGTAGACTCCGGGTTTAACTTGTGAGTCTATATGGGCACTCAAACATATGCCTTTGAAATATTGCACTTTTCGTTGGGTAATGACTAAGATAAAAGCTTTGATGCCTAGCTATACCTGTTCCAGTTCTGCTCATGAACAGAACTCTGCTCATGAGCAGAGTTCATGAACTCTGCCCATGAACAGAGTTCATGAGCAGAGTTCATGAACTCTGCCCATGAACCAAGTTCATGAGCAGGGTTCATGAACTCTGCACATGAACAGCGTTCATGGGCAGAGTTCATGAACTCTGCGCATGAACAGAGTTCATGGGCAGAGTTCATGAACTCTGCACATGAACAGAGTTCATGGGCAGAGTTCATGAACAGAGTTCATGAACTCTGCTCATGAACAGAGTTCATGAGCAGAATTCATGAACAGAGTTCATGAACTCTGTTCATGCACATACAAACATCTCTAAAATCAAAATTAATCATAAAAAATTAAAACTTCTATTTTTAACCGCCAGAACAGATTTTTTTTAATTTTCTCCTATGCCACCAACTAAGGAGCAGACTATGTGTATCGAAGCATACCTGTATCCAAACGAAGCGATACGAAATCGTCGATCCACGACGCCGTGCCTATTCGATCCACTACGCTCCAGAAACAACTAATTCCTTCACCAAGGGACAAATAAAATTATCAACCATGACTTATAACATACACAGCCAGAATCAAAAAATTACAAGGGAAGGATAAACGCACCTTCAATGACGAAGTCTCGAGCCTGCACACAAATCCGCAACAGCGTCCACGCAGCAACACAACCGAACACACCTGCCACCCGAAACGTAACGACCGACGAGCAACGTCCAACAACAAACAGTGGCAAGCAGCCAACAAGGCGACGAACTATCCAACGTCAAGGCGACGAGCAACAACAGGTCGCGGGGGCAGCGGCGGATGGTGGAGAAGCAGCAGAGTGGCGAACGTTTCAGCCGCAATTCGTGGAGCGTCAACAGGTCCAGGGGCAGCAGGCGGGTCGTGGAATAGCGGCGGGGGTGGCAACACAGCAACTGCGGGCCCGTTGGGGGGTCCAGAAATTTCCAGCAGGGAATGCCATATGGCAGCCGATGCTGTGTTTTTATGCAGAAAAATAGTTCGGCCGAACAATCATTCGGTCGAATACATATTCGGCCGAACAATTATTCGGCCGAAAAAGTGTTCGGCCGAATACTTGTTCGGCCGAATATTTATTCGGCCGAATGATTGTTCGGCCGAATAATTGTTCGGCCGAATAAACTATTGCCCGAAATTTTTTTCCCGTCCGGCAACTGTTTGCACACGTTTCGAGGATCTCCGTTAGACTGGACGGAGAACTGTTTGTGGTTATTTGGCCGAATAACCTTTGAATTATTCGGCCGAATAATGTTTATTATTCGGCCGAATAACTTCCGCTAAGACGATTTTGCACTCGTTTCTCACGAAAGTGTTACCCACCTTCACGTTTTCACCCCTATTTCAACAATCAAGAATTGCAATTTCAACAACCCCATAATTATAAAAATTGTAATTTCAACAATTATATTATTGTAGTTTGCATATCACAATTCTATAAGATTTGTATTCAAGTTGTAATTTCAATTTCACAAATTTTGTATTCAAGTTGTAATTTCAATTTCACTCGAATGGGATTATGAAAAATCACAAATTCAACTATAAAATTATTGTCTAATCCACTCATGTCATTACCATGCATGATTAAATACTTTTGATGTTTAATCAGGGAAATCGAATTATGGTATAGGTTGGCCAGTGGATGTGTTATTTCTTATTAGAGCCCCTATAGTGATATTGCAAGCCAAACTATCCCTTTGATAAACCTCTTTATTTAGAAACCTCATCAGATGATAGAGCTTGATCTCCTTAATACAATTAGCTTCACTTTGAATCCTGGCCACTAAACGACCTAGTAGTAAATATTTTGGATTTGTTCGAAGAGTTAGAGGTCAAAGTAAACCATTGAGTCACATATTACATTTAGGAGGTGATTTCCATACTTTTAGTTTGCTTCAATCCTCACCAAATAACCAAAGCTTCTACCTGGTTGTTCGTCATAACTCTCAATCCCCATGCATACTCCCCATCACACCTTCCAACCCGGGTTAACCAATAGGAACTCTCACCAACAAGAATTGTGGCCAATTCTAAATGATAATTCCATATTTATAAATACATATCACTTATGGAGGCACTTTTGTGAAGTTTTTCTATGGGAAGAAAGGATTTTAGTTTTTTTTTTATTGTGGTTTTGGACAATGTACATGACCTAGAGGACATATTGGATTATGAAGATGAGCCAATTGATATAGTAATGATTTTTCTCATGCATGATGATGTAAAGGAAATAAAGGGGTTGGCAAGGTTGAAGGATAAGATGGAAGGGGAGGAATCCAAGGTTCACATGACATAGGTTTAGTGTTGTTAATCATGGCATAGAACCACATTCAGGTTGGTGATTTCAATGTTCCTTTAAGCTGTGGTAATGCCCAAGCCATTTCATTGGTTAATAAGCTATTAATCACAAGGGGATAAGGACACCAATCCCTTCTCTGCAATAAGTTGAATGCCATGAATTTTCTTGTTGACCAACTTAGGGTTTTTCAACACAGACTAATTATGGAATTAGATATATAGATCAACATCATGTGTTCCAAGTAAAGATACTATGGTTTTGAATAGCCAAAATTATGGAATATGTGCACATGATATGGAAACACTTTTGAAGAGTAAAGTTTTGCAACAATTTACAAAGAATACGGTTCTAGATCCAAAGGATGACTAGTATAAATTTAACATTCATTAGAAGGATGAGGATGTAGGAGTGATAACAACCTACATATCTAGGGTGATTCTTTTTTATACTAGTAGGATCAATTGTTGATTTCTATTTGGAAGAATAAGAATAATATATTTGATAAATAAATAGAAGTCATGTAATTTCCTCCCTTTTAGCATTAATTTCCTCCACTAGGTGACCTACTCTATCCATCAAATATTGTTGTTGTTCGTTCCTTAGGCCTATGCACTGTCGAATTGAATCTGCATCCCCATATCTTGTTGATGTATCTCCCTCCACTATGTACATATGAATATGACACATTTTGTAGGTTTTCACTCAGGAGTGGCCTTAGTAATGCTCTCATCCACCTCTTGCAAATCAGGCTACAGGTTCTAAATCCGTACCTCAACAACTTCTATTTTCTCCTTTGCTTGTTGTTGAGGCTGCCTCTAGATAAATTGATCATTAGTGACCTCCATAAGTTACTTCTAAAAATACTGATTGGTGACCTATAGCTC
The DNA here is from genome assembly GCA_027924585.1 of Larix kaempferi. NCBI lineage: Eukaryota > Viridiplantae > Streptophyta > Pinopsida > Pinales > Pinaceae > Larix > Larix kaempferi. The sequence continues at coordinate 2,574,100 of BSBM01000387.1, forward strand.
TTCCTTTCCATGCTCCATTTCCATGCTCCATTGCTCTACCTCATCGCTGAAAGTAGACCATTACTGAACTCCACTATCCCGAGTAGGTTGTGCCACAGGTGGTAGCTAACTGAGTGGATGACCACTTGAAATTGAGCGATTTGAATGTGAAAATGTTTGGAATTCTACATCTACATGCTTCTTTGTAGAGTATAACACCCTCACCGCTCACTCTTGGGTATCTTTAGATGAAAATGGAACCACAACAGTGTGATCCTAGCATATCCACAACATGACCTAGTAGGAGATCGTATCTTGAGATAACTATTCCAAATAGACCATGAACAATAGGCTGACTATTGGAGAATGCGGAGGAGGAGTGGTGATTAGAATGTTATATTGGATCTTCTTGATGCAGGGGCATCAAGACCTAGCCGAAAGAGTCGAAGTTGATTGACAGGAGAGGGTCGACTAGGGGGAATTGCCGACGACCCCTAGTGCGAAGGAGATTGGTAGTCAAAGCCATGTAGTCGAGAAGGAAGCTGTTGAAGTATGGTTGACAGGAACATAAGTCAAAGGAGTCGAAAGTCGACGAGGGTCGAACATCGACACCGACGAAAGCGGAAAAGACCAAGTGAGGGGGATGGGAAGACTGACAGTCGTAGAGACTAAGTGAATCCGACAAGTTACATTGAGGACTGAAAAAGCACATAATGCCCGACATGTCAAGAGGACAGTGATAAGATTGACAACTGTATCAAAGTCAGAGAGGCGCATAATTCAAATGAAACATACTTACAGCCGTTGTGGGTCATTGAGGAATTTAATGGCAGTTAAGAAGGTGGTTGAGATCAGGCCAGGTGTCTCCACAAGAAGAGGTGGTCCAGAACAGTTAGGAGGCACTGAAAACTGCAGGATCTGTCAGGTCAGAAGTTGAGCAGAAAATAGAGAAGGACGTATCAGGGAATCCAGTCGGAGTGGACCTCAGGAACAACATCAGAAGAAGAGTAGAAGACTGGTGCGGAGGCATAGAGGAATCATTCATTCATTCATTCTTTCATTCAACAGAGGATCGAAAGAAGGAGAGGATCGCACACAGGGAGAAACACACTAAGGAAACAAATATTTACTTATGTATATTGTAACAGGCTAAGTTCGACTTGTTTATTGCTTTGTATGTTACATTGTAATCATTTCAAGTGATAGAAGCCAACTTCTTGTCATTCCAGTTTAGGTCTAGTCTATGTGAGCATTTGTGTGATTGACTGTGTGTTATAGTTAAGCAAGAGGGTTCGACTGACCTGCCCTTGCATCACTCCTCAATATCAATCTCCCTCACATATACATATTCCTACTTTCTAGGACCATTCAAACAATCATTAGAACCATGAGGCACCCAAGGTGGTTCACTACCAATTCCACCTGAACTTGATTCTCCCACAACATTAAATGTGATTCTATTCTCCATGACAAACTAATTAATTCAATAGCAAATGAGTTGGAAAAGAACCAGCTACTTAAGACTCCACTGATTCAAATCACACATAGTTCATAAATTCAAAATGGATGTTTGACTAACTCTTTGTGAGGCCAACTTTACAAAAATATAATCCTAAATATAACAATTTCAATATCACTTGAAACAAAGTGGGCTTGATAACCTCAACAAAATCTAATGAATAATAATTAAATGGAGAATTGATGTTGTTATCTATTTACTCGGTAACAAGACTAACATGAGCTCAAAAACCATAAAGGAAATCTGCAATTGAGATAAACTCAACCATTTCGAAACCCTAGATCTTAGCAACAATTTTAACTATAATACATGCAAAATCAATATCACATACAATCAAATTTTAACCATAATGCTCTCATGATCCTTTTGTTGTACCCACCAATTCTCAAAGTAATTTCGTGTAACTTCCATCTATTATGGTGTTTTTTTCCTTTTATTTCGTAATGCTTATTTATTAATTTATTTATCATGATAATGTATATCAAGAAGAATGTATATCACTTACAACACAACAATTCTTATAGTTTCAAGCAACTTCCCTTTATTATGATTTCTTTTTCATTTTGCGATGTTTTTTACTTTTTATGATAATAATTTTATTTTTAAAGGGCTATATCAACAATTGTTTTTGGAAATGTGTACACCATGTAATTAATGATATTTGAATCTATTATATATATATATATAATATGGTTTGCATAAAACATTATGTGTATGTCCGTGTTTTCGAATGAAAACATTATTTTGGTGGGAAGAATATTTTGAACTTAAAATTAAGGATTCAAAGACTTAAATACCAAGGGTGAGAAAGGAAATAGAGAGAAGTGTGTTTAAACCAAGGTCGACGATCTACGCTATTTACCATCTATGAATAATAAGGAAGTATTTCGAGGGTTTTCTGGGAGGATGTTCCTTGCAAAAAAAAAATACCATCATACACTATAGGAAATAGAATGCCCATTACATGTATAGAGAGAACTTAAATTGAATGACTATCAAAAGGATTCTTGAAAGCATATTATCATGTCTATATATGTTCTTTGTTTTTTTAAGAAAATATTTATATCTATATATCCTAATGAACTCATTTGCTATGAAAACGCAATGACAATACATAAAAATATCATATTTAAAAAAAATCGTGTTCATTGTGGGCTTCTTCCATAACAACATCTCCATTCTTTGGATTTTCAATGTCCTATTCAATTGATGTTTTTTTTATGGGCCTCCAACTATTCCAACACCATTGTAGCATCTTTAAGTTGTTTCTCCTTGACTAATCCAATGGAATATGTAGGATGACCTACGCTTGGATGAGGACTGCAAGAGAAACCAAGAATTAAGCTGTAATGCATATCCAACTAAATGAACAAACTTTGTTGATCCTCTTACTATGGACCTCCAAATTATTTTCCAAATAAGCCTGTAACAACCCCAAATGCCCAAGTTAGTAATTTGGTGAATTTTCAGAAATTTTCCTCACATTAAATATCTCCACTAATGAAATTCATTTGTGGTAAGGACCAATAGTCTGCCATCCTTTCATCAATAAATGACGATTAGTTAAAATTAAATAATCAACATGCATAATCATTTGTTATCATCTTTCCTACATTCAATATTCTTATAAACCTTGTTTACTTATGCAAAGGTCTTTCCAACACTTATACAACGTCAATCATTTTAAGTACTATCTATACAACTTCCTTTATCTCACTTGGGACCATTATGTGTAAGGGAAGACATGACAACTGTATACTATGTTTAATGATAGTAATTTTGCCTCAACAAACATATAACTATATAAGTCAAACAAATCATCTAACGTATTAGCTCATATTTGAAATAATACCATCTTTACCTTGAACATCTTCATGAATTTTCTCACCCATTAATGGTAAACATAATTGTGCCTAAAACAATAAATACATCTATATGGCTATTACATGATCAACATGAATAACAATGAATTATCCTCTACCAAAACATACACTTATGCATTGACATAAACAACAAGCCATCATAATTATCAAGGAGAATAAACACAAGGGGTAAACATAAAAGAGACTATATATACGTGGTTCACCCAAATTGATGGGCTACGTCCACAAAGAATAGTCACAACTTGTATTATGTATCAAATAGAACGGGTACATTCTACAACACCACTATTGTTGCAATATTTACATTCCACTTTCTCAAGATCTCTCTCATAGAGAGCATAAAACATTCAAAGGTCTATACAACCTCTTGAATTATGATATATCAAAAAACAAAAATCTAAGTTAGCACCCTTCCAATCGGATATCACGAGATACACATAGAACTGTAATGGAATCCAACACACATAACATATATATGATATCAAATCATAGTTCACATGGATCGGGCTTCTTCAGCCATCCCTTCCCCAAAGTTATTCGCAACAAATTAATTCGACCATATTAGAGATATATACTCCAGCAAATATACTATGTACAAATAAAAAACTTACAGGGATTCCTTTCCCAAAACATCTACGCAGTCACTAAATCGATGAGGATCAGCATCTACATACACATTATAACAACTGAAAATAATATATGAGTCTACTTAGATCTCTGATCTAAGTTATACAGAGGTCATCGAAATCATTCATAACTCTGATCTAAATTTTTAATATAGATAATAGGGCTTCTGCAAGTGATCAATGTATCTATAGGAACCTATCTGATATATATAACATATACATCGCTATGTTTTTCCAGGGACCAATATTTTACAAATGCCAAGGTATAAGATTGAAACCCACGATCTCTGTTTCTACAATGATCTCACCACACCTGGGCGCTACACTGATCTTACAGGGATCAAAACAATGTAAAGGTATAAAAAAAAACAACACGATTTCTGTTCCTACAACTAGGCGTTTATTCTGAACATACAGGGATCAAATTTAACAAAAAGCCGAGGTATAAGATTGAATCCCACGACCTCTGTTTCTACAACGATCTCCCTTTTAAAATGCAGTATGTTGCAAGTGATATCTTAACAAGTAAGAAGAGCACAGAGAGATCTGCGATCTCCTTCTTTAAAACGCATCAACAACAATATACGGAGTAAACGGGATTCTAGCTTAACACATTTAGAAATATATAAAGAACTAGACCCAAGATCTCTGTTCACGCAGAGGTCTCACCGAATCTCTAAATGTAAAGATGATTCTTCCCGGAAATCACGCTATCACAGAAAAACAGAGTTTTCCAGGCATTCTAAACATAAAGTTGAGTTTTCCAGGCATTCACTGAAACCGAGATCCATCGTTTCAACGCAGGCATAAACAAACAAGCATAAAAGAAACAAAATATCATTTCTGGCATTTTACTGAAACCAAGGTCCAAACGCAAGCATAACCAAACAAGAATAGAAGAAAAATACCACGAGCCGGTCCTTCTTCTAGTGTGTTTTGTACAAACAGAGTGTATATATAAACAATGCTAAATTCCATGCGCTCTGTACAATAACTTAACTGGGATCGGGCTCTTCACAGGCTGTCCCTTCCCCTACAAATTTGCACTCTACGACTAGTGAAACCCCCCCCGAAACGTTGGTTGTATCCTTTCTTATCCTCTCCAGTCGGAATCAAGCAGGGGAAGAATCACTTATGCAGAATTCACTGTAAGTGAGTCGCACCCCCTCTTCTTCGTGACCCACTAGATTTATAACTACGTTTTCTGTGCTAGCTTGGGGAGTTCACCTCGAGATCGTATCGGAGGTGACATTTGTCACTCTAAAAAGGATTGGATTTGATACATATCTTCATCAAGAAGATTAGTGAGAACTACCTGTTGTGGCTCCACTCCGTCCAGGGGACAGTCTCAAGAAAAAGAGGAAGATGATCCGTTGAAGTACGAGCACCGTCTTCTTAAGGTGAATATCAGCTCCTTAATTAAAGGAAGTAGTTACTTAGCTATAAGCCTATATAGATATATATATCTATATACTTATATATACATGTATTTTCACCTATATATATAAATAAATATCCATCTGGTATTTTATAGTTATCCCAACTATTTTGTTAATCTTTCATATATATATATAGTACACACATATATAAATAAATACTCATCCTCTATTATTTATAGTTATCACATCTATTATGTTAATCTTTCATATATATATATAACACATATATATAAATAAATATTACCCATCTTGTATTATTTATAGTTATCACAACTATTGTGTTAATATTTCATTCATATATATATATATAACACACATATATATATAAATACATATTTTTAATATGTTTAATTCATTTATCTTTCTTTTAGGTGATGTCCTCTTTTGACTATATCTATATATAGATATGAGATTCCTCACCCATGGTAAGGTTTAGCATTGTCCTTGTAGGTAAGGACAAATTTCTCCTACTTGGAGCTTAATACGGTTTGCGATAATTATGTGTGAAACAAAATTTTCAGCTTGGTTGTAACAAAGGTAGTTCAATAAAACTTTTGCAAATGAAAAAGAATCATCTCGTCATTTAGTTTATGTTAGACCCTACTTAGATGGATCCTTGAAGATTTTACTTAAGGTGAACATCATTAGTTCCTCACCTTCAAATGTCTATGACTCTTAACAAAACATAATTCTCATGGATTCCTAGTCATCTCACCTCTTCCCCTGGAGGATTCAGTTACTCATCGTTTAGTTACTTCACCGTCTTTAGTCTCCTAAGCTTACAATTTACAATTTAGGAATTAACCACATTACAAGGTTTACTGGTGAGGCTTTGGACTTGAGCTCCTCAACAGAGAACCAGTACAATATTTATTTACATTTACAAAATAATAGTGGCATAAAAGAGGGATATTACAAGTCCTATCTGAAGAAAGAGGCTTCCAATAGCTCAATCATGTGTGTGGATGCTATGTGCAAATTATTGGTTTGGATAACAATGCTTGTTAAGGATTTTCAAATGTTAAAGAGCCCATAATTAACAACTATATTGAGGATTAATTATCTCAGAACCACAGATTCCTAATGCCAACAATGTCGATTTCTTCTAGACTACAAACATTACACTAGTACCAACACCATTTTCTAATAAAAACTCAAGGGGAAGGAACCAAGTTAACACTACAAGAGGGGAAATCACAAGAACTCTATTACCTTGATTAGGGTTGAAGCGCCTCACTATCCCAATGGCCGATTAATTCCACGTTGGTCAGCCAAAGCTACATAAAAAAACACAATATACTACCGTAACAAAAAACTTGAAACCCTTGTTGAGAATTGAAGCAATCCCAGCTATGTTGAGAAGGGATTTCATATCATAATTAATACACATATGAAGGAAACATGTGTGATGCATACACCATAGAGGGGAGAAGTTATGGCCACGTTCTTGATAAAGTTCCTTTGTATAAGTGTCCGTGTTTCTTGAATTCATGATATGCATACATGATAATGATTTTCAAAATTAAGGAATAAAAATTATCTCAGGGTCACCTCACTTTTGACTAAAGCACTTTTATTTAAATATGTAGCATCGTTTTCTACCTCATTGTCCTTTGAGTTGCTTGAACGAAAAATGTGGAAAAACTCTCTCATTTGAAAATGAGTAGTTAATCTTTTAATTTGTTCAACCGTTCTAAATAAGATTGATACACTTCTTTCTTTATTGCATAATCTCCTAAAACCCCATTTTTATAATGTGATAACAATGTATGTCTAGTCCAAGATACATAATATATATTTTTGTATGATTATTTGGAAGTACTCTAAATGTTAGAGGTTTTGGACATTTTTAACTATCCTCAATGGAATTCGATGATATGATTGTTGGTGAAATCATAAATTTTAATGTTTCAAATTTCATTTTTGATTGTATAAATAGATTCAATTCCCTCAAATACCCTTGTTACACATAGATTATGCAATATCCATTATGGATATCCACAATTCTTATAATTCAAATTAGATTTTGGGAAAAAACAATAAAAAAAATTGTCAATTATTTCTTGTTACTATTAGTCTCATGTCCCATGCAAATGAGACTTCTTGTCATTTGAACTTTGAAATGATAATAATAATAAATTTAAGATTTGAGTTAATGGAAAGTTATTTCATGAACAATAAACAATTTTTGTTAAAAATGATATATTTAGAATTTTCAAAAATAAACGTTTGCAAAATTAATAAAAGGTGAATATGTATTTGTTTAAACAAAAGGAATAGTTGCAAAGCAACAAGCTCTTGCTCTTACATGTGATGTTATATAATGCATTGATGTTGATTTTTTTTAATAATTAATTTAAAAGATTAACCAATAAATTGAAAGTAAATCTTTGCTATATGTAAAAAAAATGAACAAACTAAATTTTTTTTACTAGAGGCGACGACACTGGCCTGTAGGCACAGTTGCTAAAGCATAGTAGCATAATTTGAGTACGAATAACTTGAAATAATGGAGAATTAATGAGACAGTTAGACGAACTAGAGTTTTCTTAATTAGATTCTATTCCTCGGAGTTTGTTGTAACAGTTTTTCAATTTAGTTTCACTTAATATAAACGGATCGAGATACTCTCCGTAGTAAGTGTGTTTTCCAAAACTGTTCTTTGTGCTCTTTTTTCTCCTGTTCGCAGCATACTCTGTTTTAACTTGGTATCAGAGCTGAAAACTTGCTGTCGGCTCTAGAACGTCTAGGGTTTCTTTTGTTGCTGAGACAGGAGTTTACCACTACTCAGTACAGAGCAGGGAGACGCAGAGCTGTGCTTAAGGGTGCCGCCGGCCCTAGGAGAGAATTGGAGAACGAATCTGTTTTGCTGCTACTGAGTCGAAGAGAGGGCGTCAGTATTGAGCTGCTGCATCAAGTTGTGAGGCGTCTTCTGCCAAATTCGTCATGGAGTCTGTGTAGAAGAGCCATTGAGGGTGTAAATTGTAGCCTGGAGGTATAGTGGAGTCCGTTTATACTGTTCAGAAGAGCCGTTGAGGAAGCCGTGAATCGATTTCATCTTAGGAGTCACAGAGCTCGAGAAGTAGCTACTGCGTGTGGAGAGAAAGAGCCATGGGTGCTCAGGGTTTGTTGTTCTCATTAATTTAATCGCCCTAGCAGAGTGAACCAATTTCTATTGTTGAGGGAAGCATAAGCTAGAATAAGTGGAGCCGTGGGTTGCTGGAGCAGTTGTTGTGGAGAACTTCAGAGATATCTCCCGTGTACTCTGTTTTCTTGACTGTTGTTCAGCTTGTGCATAGAGGAAGTCACTGCTGTACAAAGTGAGTGGAGGAGCTATTGTGTGTGAGCTGAGCTGAGCATTGTACTGTGGAGTTGCTGAGATGTCAAATCCATTGGTAGAGACCTATCTCCACGAGGCCAACAAATTGGATGGCTCAAATTTCATCAATTGGAAATTCAAAATGCAGACCCTGATGGAAGGCTATGGTGTCTGAGCAATCACCAATGGAGATGAAGCGAAACTGTAGCAGCTGCAGGTGGAACACTAGCACAAATCCAAGACTGGGATAAGCGCGATAACAAAGCCAAGGTACTGCTACGAATGTCTGTTAAAGATAGTATTATTCCACATATCAGAGAAGCTAAAACTTCTGCTAAAACGTGGACAACATTTAAAAATCTGTATGAAACTAGCAATACGAACCATCTTCTTTTCTTAAAAACTAAATTGCTAGGCATTAAAATGGATGCAAATGAGTCTGTTAGTGCATTCTTGGGTCATATCAAAGAAGTGAAAGATAAACTAGGAGACATAGGAGAAACAGTCTCCAGCACTGATCTCGTAACAATCACATTGAATGGTATGCTAGAGGACTACCACATGGTTATAATAGGTCTCGCAGCAAGGGAGAAACCTCCTACTTTTGAAGAGATGACAGGTATTTTGCTGCAAGAGGAAGAGAGGCGTGGAAACTTGAAACCTCAAGATTAAGATTTGGCATTGTGGTTAAATAAGAGATCCCCGAGAGGGAGATCAGGAGAAAGAGGCAGAGGAGGCAGGTCATCACAGAGTAGAGCTCCTCAAAGACTGAATCAAGGTATGCCATCTAACAGGAATGAGTCAAAAAGTTGTTTTTATTGTGGTCAACCTGGACATCTTATTAAAGACTGTCATAAGAAGAAGAATGATGAGGCTAGGAATAGACAACCTAGAAAATATTCAGGTCATTTTGCAGAAGACTCATCAAAACATGATCTAAAACTGTTTATGGCTAGAGATGAAATTGCTGAAACCTCAAATTTTGACTCAAGGGATCTTAGACTGTTTGCGTCTAATGCTGCTTTATCTGCTGAAATTGATGATATTAATGCCCGGTTTGTTGACTCCGGAGCATCAGTGCATATGACTTGTAATAAGAAGTGGTATACTAACAATAAAGAAACACAGAATGGTGCTAGTATATATCTTGGTGATGACCGTGCTTATCAGATCAAGGGATACGGAGATATTCCAGTAACATTGCCAAATGGTAGTATTCGTCACATTCGCAATGTGGTGTATGTGCCAGGGATAAAGAAAAATTTGATATCTGTGTCTACCATTACAGATCAGAATTTGAAGGTTGAATTCTTCAAAAACTACTGCATAGTGAAGGACTTAATGGACCAATACAAAACTCTTGCAAAGGGAGTTAGAGTAGGAGGCCTATACAAGCTTGATGTTACCAGTAAAGAGCATCACGCATTAACTTCTACAACCATGCCAACAGAGAGTCTTTGGCATCAAAGGTATGGCCACATCAATCATCAAGATTTATTGTTATTACTGAAACATAATATGGTTGAAGGACTTCCCATGTTAAAAAATGTGAACATTGCTTGTGAAGGATGTGCATTAGGAAAGATGCACAGAGATGAATTTCCTTCTAATCCTGATAGAAAAAAGAGAGATGTGTTAGATCTTGTGCACACTGATGTTTGCGGGCCTATGCAAACTAGATCGTTAGGAGGTGCATTTTATTTTCTGCTATTTATTGATGATTGCACAAGATACACATGGGTTTACTTTCTTAGAAGAAAGAGTGATGTTTTTGAGTACTTTAAGGAGTTTAGAAACATGGTTGAAAAGCAGACAGAAAAATCCATTAAAATCCTTCGTTCAGATCAAGGGGGGGAGTATAAATCAGAGGACTTCAACAAATATTGCAAAGATAATGGAATACTACAGCAGTTTACAGTACCCAGCACTCCACAGCAGAATGGAGTTGCTGAAAGGAAAAACAGAACTCTGGTAGAGTGTGCATGCAGTATGATGAAAGGTAAGAATCTCTCAAATACCTTCTGGGGTGAAGCCATAAATACTGCTGTTTACCTAAAGAATAGAAGTCCAACTAGGAGTCTTGATAATATTACTCCTTTTGAAGCTTTGTATGGTTCCAAACCAGTAGTTCAAAATTTGAAAGTTTTTGGGTGTACAGCTTTTGCACATATTCCAAAGGGAAATAGGAAGAAACTGGATGCTAAAGCCATTAAATGTATCTTCATAGGTTACTGTTCTCAATTCAAAGCATATAAATTGTTTGATCTTTCTACTCACAAGGTATTTGCGAGTAGAGATGTACTCTTCCATGAACAGGAAACAAAAATTCCAGAGAACAGCAACCAAATCCATGAGGAATGGCATAAAGTTCTTGATGATGGGGTTAAACAAGAACAACAACAACAATCAGTACAGCAACAACCATTTCAGCAAACACAGGGACAACAACAAGCTATATTATAGCAGCCACAACCACAGGGACAGCGGCAACAACAAGAGGGATTCAGTGATAAAAGCAGTCCAAGCTCAACTAGTGATGAAGACAAAAGTTCACACAGCGAAGAGGAAGATAAGCTACAACTAAGAAGATCTTCAAGACAGGTTCGGGCTCCTGAAAGGTACAAAGACTATGCTCTTATGAGTAGCATTTCGAATATCATAGAACTCATTAGTTTTGATGAAGCCAATGCACATGATGAATGGTGAAATGCAATGGAGGAGGAATATGAATCCATAATGCAAAACAATACTTGGGAATTGACTGAATTGCCTAAGCATAAAAAGCCAATAGGATGCAAATGGATATACAAACCCAAGTTTAAATCAGATGGTAGCATAGACAAATATAAGGCTAGATTGGTGGCAAAGGGATACTCACAAACAGAAGGTATTGACTATGCTGAAACATTTGCACCTGTAGCTAAATTGAATACTATTAGATTGTTAATTGCCTTAGCTACAAAGTACAATTGGAAGCTAAACCAATTAGATGTTAAATCTGCCTTCTTGAATGGTGAATTAAAAGAGGAGGTGTACCTTACTCAACTTGAAGGGTTTGTGAAAAAGGGGCAAGAACACTTAGTTTGCAAGTTAAAGAAAGCATTGTATGGACTAAAATAGGCACCTAGGTCATGGTATGAGAAGATAGACTCTTTCTTTCTTCAACAGGGATTTATAAGGAGCAAGAGTGATCCAAATCTATATATCAAATGTGATGAGTAGGGGTATATAGTATTGATTTTTGTATATGTTGATGACTTAATAATTACAGGAAATGCAGAGAATCTGATTGATGAAATAAAGGAGCAGCTGTCACAATTTTTTGATATGAAAGATCTGGGTGAGCTTCATTACTGCCTAGGTCTTGAAGTTTGGAGGAATGCAGGCCAAACATTTGTTTGTCAGAGTAAGTATGTCAGAGATGTACTTCAGAGATTTAAAATGGATCAGTGTAAATCATCTACTATTCCCATGTAGCAGAATGTGAAACTCTCTTGTGATGATGGTTCAAAGGAGGTGAATGATACAATGTATAGATAGATGGTGGGTAGTTTGAATTATCTCACCACAACTAGACCTGCCATTGCATATTCTGTGAGTGTGCTAAGTCAGTTTATGGCAAAACCTCAAGAAAGCCATTGGAATGCAGCAAAGACGGTACTCAGGTATCTAAAAGGAACACTTGACTTTGGTATTAAATATACTGATGCTTATGTTGTTGAGTTGACAGGTTATTCAGATTCTGATTGGGTTGGGAATCTGGATGATCGAAGATCAACCACTGGATATGCATTTAGCATAGGATCCAGAATTGTTTCATGGAGCAGTAAAAAGCAGCCTACTGTATCTCTGTCCTCTACTAAAGCAGAATACAAGGCCCTGTGTGCAGCGACTTGTGAAGCTATTTGGCTGAGAAGACTTCTTCAAGATGTTGGAGAAGAACAAAAAAAACCTACAGTAATCAAATGTGATAACCAAAGTTCAATCAAGTTGGCAAATAATCCGATTTTTCATGCAAGGACAAAGCATGTTGATGCTCAGTATCATTTTGTTAGAGAGAAGCTACAATCCAATGAAATAGATCTCATATATTGTAATACTTGTGAAAATACTGCTGACATTTTCACAAAGCCTCTCGGAAAGATCAAATTTGAATTGTTTAGGGAAATGTTAGGTGTAGCTGTTAATCCATTCTCCATTAAGGGAAGACTTGAAATAATGGAGAATTAATGAGACAGTTAGATGAACTAGAGTTTTCTTAATTAGATTCTATTTCCTCGGAGTTTGTTGTAACAGGTTTTCAATTTAGTTTCACTTAATATAAATGGATCGAGATACTCTCCGTAGTAAGTGTGTTTTCCAAAACTGTTCTCCGTGCTCTGTTTTCTCCTGTTCGCAGCATACTCTGTTTTAACTGAATACTTACCGAAAAATCTAGTACGAATAAAATACAGAGGTAGCTTGCTTATATATAATTATTTTAATCAATATTCACAAATATACCATAAATAAACATGGAAATTTATATAATATATATTTATAAAACAAAAATATAAAATTTCAATATGGGATATGGAAGCGTGAGATAGACATTTATATAATAAAATTTAACATATATTTAAAAAATATAAATATAAATCTCAACAATATGCCAAGTGTGAGAGACGACAACTAGTTATTAATAGAAAATATGAAATTGAATGGTATATCTATTTTATAATGTTTAAAAAATTAAATATTGTTTTTTTTTTAAATTGGTTTTCAAAAATCTGTATTTGTATTATACCTACACCGAATATTCGACTAATTCAAATTTGTTCCGAATTTCCGTACACTAAGTACCAATACGACCGAATTATGCTACTATGTACTAAACCCGTACTCGGATAATGAACTCAACTATTCCTTCACTTCCACTTTATGGAAAAATGGCCTCCATATGACTCATATGACTTGTAAAGTTCTTGTAATGATTTATGATTAGTTTAATTGTAAGTTACGGGAGAATGTAAAGTGTCTGTAGGTCAACTCCCAATCTTTTATATATTAGGTTCTATATAGAGTATGAGTTCATTTACCTTAATCTCCAAGTGATTTATCTTTGTAGAAAATATCTATGTTCAACAGTCCATACTTATTTTAGTTTCCTTTTTGTAATTAGCTCTGTCTCGAACCCTGTAACTTAGGTACAAATGGACCTTGAAGAACCCCATAGTCTTTTTCCCATGTAGGTTTAAAATATTTTCTTTTGTTTTATTTTCTTCAATGATAATCATAGGAATGTTCTTTTGTTTAATCATAGGAATGTTTTCCTGGCTGCCGGAACTGTTTTACCGTAGTTACCTCAAAAGTTTACTGATCAAGTACAGAGAGTACGAATCGCAGAGGAGGAAGTGGCCCGGATTTTGTCGAATAATCTCTTTTGCTTTGAACTACTTCCCAAACTCGGTCACGGTGCCATCTGTGAATGTCACTTTTGCTGTCTGGATGCATTCAATTCCAGAGGACATAGAGCAGCAACTGCCCATAATGATAAAAAAACCACAACACTTCAATGAATTTGGTGCTTGATATCTCTATTTATATTCAAATGCATTTGGTGCATGGTTTAAATATGCTAATACATTGAAAAATAGCAACATCGCTTCTAAGTGTTACCAGAGTATTACTAAACGTTCAATTACATTATAGAAAGGCTAATCTTATCCATCCATTATGGGGTTAAAGTATAGTTGTACTTTGAAATAATTTATATGAAAATATGATTGAAAAAGTTTGACATGGTTAATTTGTAAAATTACCTAAAAGATGTTTTAGATGATGAATTGTTTTTCAAATTTGAAATGAATATGATAATAATTAAGAAAAAGGTTAGTAATATTTGTTATGTTTATACATAAAATAATCATGAAAGTGAATAAACAATATTCATGAAAATGAATAAGAATGTCATGTAGATAGAAAATTGTATGTCAAATTCAAAAAGTTGTATTGTCAATATGAAAATTTATATTTATAATGTTACATTATTTTATTAATATTGAGGATGTTTACACTAAATCTTTGCTTTTCATGTAAGTGCTAATATTATATAAATTTTATAAAGCATATTGGTAAATTTTTTTTTTTTTTATAAAAAAATATAATAAAAATTAGTGTTAATATAATTGTTCACACATTTTTTATTTAAAAAAGGAACTTTTTTGGATGATTGTATCTATTCCTCAACTAAAAATAAAAAGAATGTTCAAAATCCAAAGTTTGAATTAAATAATTTTATTATTTAAATTGGATATATTATGTAAATTTTTAAGTAATTAGAGTGATTTACAAATATAAGTAATCAAATATTTTTTATTAAAATAATGATTTTCTTTTATAAATGTATATCAAATTTAAATAGTTTTTAAAAAATGCTATAAATCTAATTTGTTATTATGATCAAACATCTAATATGAATATTGTGTATAAAATTTCAAATTCATTGCAAAAAAAATTATAAGATGTTTGTTCTTATTGATTTATAATTTATATTTATATATAAAATATATTAAATTTCATAAAAAACTGATGCAATTAATCTTATAAATTTTATTAAAAATAATAAATTTTTTATTTGTTTTTATTGATTATGATTCATATTTATATATAAAATATTTTAAACTTTATTTAAAAATTTGAGAAAATAAAATAAAATTACTTATACATAATTTTACAATTAATAATAATTTTGATCAATTTACAGATATAATAACTTATTGAAAGCAACAATTAAATATATTTCCTTCTTATAATAAGCTTATTGAAATCCACCTTGTTTTAAGGAATTATCAACTATGTGAATAGGTTTTCCTTTAAAAATATTAAGTTAACTTGCAATCTTAACTTTTAAATTACAAATTTGTAAAATATTAATTATCTTTCTCAAAATTCCATATAATTTTCTAAGTTTATAGGTAAATGTAATTATAAAATCAATTTTACAAAATGTAATCATTGAATTTTTTCATGGCTTGAATCTTTGATGTTTAGGTGAGGTTATCATAGACATAAGCATTTTATAGAACTCTTGCTATAGTGAAGAATTTATTTTAATTTTCTATGAGCTAGAATTATAGAAAATTCTTGTGTTTTATGGAATGATTATATGTTAGACTATTTTATGTTATAAAATTATTTTTTAAAATTTACTTATTATTATTATTATATATATATAAAACATAGTTATATATAGTTTTCATCTTTGATTTTATTTATACTAGCAAATTTTTCAATTTTCTATAAAAAAATTAATTAATTTTTGTTTGCAATTTCAGAGATTAATTGATTACATATTGTAATTTTAGGAATTCAAGAGTTGCAATTTAAAAAATGAGAGAATTATAAAATTGAAACTTTTTAATGAGAAATTGGAATTATAGCATGATCTATAAATTGTGATTAGGACAATTTGAACAATTAATTGATTGCCATTTCAAATTAAGGAAAATGTAATTTTGAAAACTAATTTTCATAAATGCATACTTTTAATGAAAATATAAATTTCAATAGTTGGTTGATTGCAATTTCAGCCATCAAGAATTTCAATTTCAGCAATTGAAGAACTTTTAAAATTGCAATTCCAAGAATTGAAAATTTGAAGATCAATTTCTATGTAATCCTAAAATTGCAATTCCCACAATTTTCATAATTGCATACTGCAATTTGGACAATTTCAAATTCAAACATTGAAGAGAAATTTCAATTTCGACAATTATAAATTCACAATTTTAACAAGTATGATTGAGAGAAATTCACAATTTTTAAGAGAAAATGCAATTTCAACAATTCCAAAATTATAAAAAATGTAATTTTTTTTCAAAATTTTCAATTTCAACAATGTAGTCCAATTAAATGATTGCAATTTCAATCATTTTCATGATTTTTTTCATTTAAATTTGAAATTGAAATTTGGACATTTGAATAATTACAAATTCAAGAGTTTTAATAACTACAAATTTGCAATTCACTCTTTTTCAATGAAAAATGCTACTTCATCCATCAAGAATTGCAATTTTTTAACAACCTGGAAATTATAAAAAATTGCAACTTTTTAATGATTTTTTTTGTATTCAAGTTGTAAGATTAATTTAAGGGAAATGCTAACTATTTACAAATTGAATGCAATTTCAACAATTAAGTGAAATAAATTTAAGTGATGAAGCTTTTAACAAGTGGAGAATTATTATTACATTTTTTTATAATGAAAATGACAAGTTCAACAATTGATTGACTACAAATTCAATGACTAAGAATTGCAATTCCAACATATGGAGAATTATAAAAATTGCAATTTTAGCATCCAAAAATTAATTGTTAATTGATTGCAATTTCCATATTTGCAATTTTTGTTGTTTCAAAGTCAACAATAAAAAAGATTGAGTAGCAATTGCAATTTTAGGAACTACCAATTCATAATTTCAACAACTATACTAAATAATAAATTCACATGTTTTTTATCAAATACCAAATGTCATCAAGCAAGCATTGTGATTTTAATAAAAAAGATTGAGTAACAATCACAATTTTAGCAACTATAAATTCACAATTTCAACAACTATACTAAATAATAACTTCACATAGTTTCTATGAAATTCTAAATTTCATCAACCAATAATTGTAATTTCAACAATCTAATAATTATAAACATTGCAAGTTTAACATCCATTCAACAATGAATTGATTGCAATTCATAAAATTGCATATTGTATTGCAATATCATGAAGTCAATTCAAGAGTTACAATTTCAACAATTGGAAAATTATAAGAAGTGGAACTTTCTAATTAGAAATTGGAATTATAGCAACCACAAATTGTAAATTCAACCATTTTAGCAATTAATTTTCAATAAATTGCAATTTCTACTTTAAGAAAATGCAATTCTAACATTTTGATAATTACAAATTTGAAAATTTCAAAAGTATATGATTGAAAAGAAACTCACAATTTTTAAAACTAGCACAGATCCACCTTAAACAAAGATCTATCAAGCACGGGAGCATTTTGATAATCACAAATTTGAGAATTTCGACAAGTATATATCAAAATCTATCAAGATCTATCAAGCACCCAGAATTTGGATTTTGTAAAAGAATAGTGATGAATTGCAAAATTAAAAATATTGCATTTTTTTATGAGAAATTGTAAGACCATTACAACAATTTTCGTAATTACATATTGCAACTTGGACAATTACAAATTCAACAATAAATAGATTGAAGATAAATTGTAATTGACAATTACAAATTCAACAATAAATAAATTGAAGAGAAATTGTAATTGACAATTACAAATTGACAAGTTTAATAGTATGGATGAGGGGAATTCACTTTTTTTATGAGAAATTGCAATTTCAACAATTGATTCACTACAATTTCGACCATCAAAATTTACATTGACAACAATTTCTACAATCAAAATATCAGTTTTGTTAATGTCAACAATTAATTCATTGCAATTTCATGATTTTTTTCATTTAAATTTGAAATTGCAATTTTGACATTTGGATAATTATAAATTCAAGAATTTTAACAAAAAAATTGTAATTCATATTTTTTTTCATGGAAATGCTATTTCAACAATCAAGAATTGCAATTTCAATAACCCCATAATTATAAAAAATTGGAACTTTTTTATGAGTAATTGAATTAATAACATCTAGAAATTGCAATTTCAACAATTATATTATTGTAGTTTGCATATCCCAATTCTAGAAGATTCGTATTCAAGTTTTAATTTCAATTTCACAAATTTTGTATTCAAGTTGTAATTTCAATTTCACTGGAATGGGATTATGAAAAATCACAAATTCAACTATAAAATGATTGTCTAATCCACTCATGTCATTACCATGCATGATTAAATACTTTTGATGTTTAATCATGGAGACCGGATTATGGTATAGGTTGACCAGTGGATGTGTTATTGCTTATTAGAGCCCCTATAGTGAGATTGCAAGACAAACTATCCCTTTGATCAACCTCTTTATTTAGAAACCTCATCAAATGATAGAGCCTAATCTTCTTAATATAATTAGCTTCACTTTGAATCATGGCCACTAAACGACCTAGTATTAAATCTTTTGGATTTTTTCCAAGAGCTAGATGTCGAATTAAAACCATTAAGTCACCTATTACATTCAGGAGGTGAATTTCCATACTTTTAGTTTGCTTCAACCCTCACCAAATAACCAAAGCTTCTTCCTGGTTGTTCGTCATAACTCTCAATCCCCATGCATACTCCCCATCGCACCTGCCAACCCCGGTTAACCAATAGGGACTCTCACCAACAAGATTTGTGGCCAATTCTAAATGATGATTCCATATTTATAGATACATATCACTTAAATGGAGGCTCTTTTGTGAAGTTTTTCTACAAGAAGAAAGGATTTTAGTTTTTTTAATTGTGGTTTTGGACAATGTATGACCTAGAGGACATATTGGATTATGAAGATCCAATTGATATAGTAACGATTTTTCTCATGCATGATGATCTGAAGGAAATCAATGGGTTGGAAAGATCGAAGGTTAATATGGAAGGGGAGGAATCCAAGGTTCACATGAAATAGGTTTATTGTTGTTAATCATGGCATAGAAGCACATTCAGGTTGGTGATTTCAATGTTCCTTTAAGATGTGGTAATTCCCAAGCCATTTCATTGGTTAAGGATCATAAGGGGATAAGGAAAACAATCCCTTCTCTGCAAGAAGTTGAAGAGAGTAAGGATTTTGGAAAATCTTGAGGCTAAAGAAGTCTGCAAAGATCAATGATAGAGAGTTTCTCAAGGTGAGGAAGGATTAAGAGAAAAAAGGTTCATGTTGAAGTGAATAGAAAGGTAAAAATTTATATAATAATATTAAATGCATATGATGTAGACCCAGGAAAGTTTGAATGGTGGCAAGGGAAGATATATAGGTGAGTGAAGTGGAGGAATTGATGTCTAAGGTTGTAGTTGGAAAATCAGTCGCACCAGGTTCTCTAAAAGGAAAAATCAAGGAGAACTAGGCGCTAAAGAAGTCTAAAGAAGTCTCCAAAGATCGATGATTGAGTGTTTCTCAATGTGAGGAAGGATTACGAGCAAAAGATTCATGTTTAAGTGAATAGAAAGGTCAAAATTTATATAATAACATTAAATGCATATGATGTAGACCAGGTAAATTTTGAATGGTGGCGAGGGAAGATATCTAGTAGGGTATTTTTAAGGATTCTAATATTATACTTAAGTATAGTATCCTAGGCGATTATTTTGGATTAAAAAAAACATGTATATAGATAGGTAGGCGAATATTTAATGTGAAACATACAATTTACTACTGAAACGTGTAAATTTTGGCGAATATTATGATAAAAAAACATATTTGATGTAAATATAGGCAATATTAGAGATTAAAAATGACCAAATAGTGAATTTATTTTTTGAAAATAAGCCCAAAAAGTATCCAATTGGCGAAATTTCGCCCCTAAAAATTACCTTGATATTATATAGGTGAGTGAAGTGGAGGACTTGATGGCTAAGGTTGTAGTTGGAAAATTAGTTGCACTAGGTTCTCTAAAAGGACAACTCAAGGAGAACTAGGTGCATGTGCTTGGATACATACCATCCAGTGAACTTGGAGTCAATCTCGTCTAAATGATGGGCCTAGTACCAACCAAGAGAAAAAGTGGGAAGTTTATTTTTTTCTATTCTAATACAATTTTTTCATTAATCTTTTTATTCTAGGGTTCTCAAAATTCATACCCCTGTTTTCGCCATTTTCTTTACTAGTTGTTAGCTCTTTTTTCCGTCTAGGATGGGTTTCCTTCTACCCTAACTTGAATACTATTTTGGTGGAGGGATTCTCTTATATGGTATCTGAATGCTACTACTGGTCACATTTCGACAAAGGCTGCATATAGTGTTATTGCTCAAGAACATATTATTACTGTGTCTAGATGGTCGTTCCAAAAATATGGCGGTGGCATATGCCATTAAAAATTAAGTGTTTTGTTTGGTTTTATTTTGAAAACTATTTGAAGACATGGGATAACATTAAACATTGAGGTCTGATTGGCCCCAATTGGTTTGCTCTCTGTATGAAAAATGAGGAGTCTATTGAACATATATTTGTCTCTTGTCAGTTTACTAAGTAGTTATGGTTTTTAGTCTTCTCATTTCACAATATTACACAGACCCAGGGTTCTAATTCCTTCGAACAAAATTTCTATCACGGGTATAAAGGTGTCCTAGAACATCATACCTTGCTTTCATGTCTTGGGGTATCTGGAAGGCCGGAAATGCACTTATATTTGAAGACAAGAAATTGAACCTGAATGATATTAGGAGGAGGATTATTTGTCTTTATAATTAATATTATGTTATCAAGATCAGTGGTATAAAAGAACATTAGTTCGTTGGTATTTTCGGAATATGCTGCTATAAGTTTTTTTGATGGAGTTGCCTAGGATGGTATGTGCGCAGTTGATATTTTTCTCAATTTGAACTTTGAACACATTTTTAAGTTTAAATTGAATTGTGGTTTGGCCACTAATATAAAGTCAGAAATGTTGGCATTATGGTGCTTATGCAAGGTGGCATCAATTTTTGGGATTGATTACCTAAAAATATTTGGGGATTCACAGGTTGTTGTTCAATGGGTTTTAGATAAATATAATATTCAAGTGATGGCACTGTACAACTGGGGCAATCGTACAAAAGCAATTTTATCATCGTTTGCATCTGTGGATATTTTACATATTTATAGGGAAATGAATATGGAAGTTGACCATCTTTCAAAAGAGGCTCTTATAGAGGAGGAAGGCATATTATGATGGGAAGAATTAGAAGACTCTTCAATAACAAACAATGAATCCTTACATGTTTTTTATTTATTTTACTTCTTTTTGATATGTGGTAGTCTTTTTTGAGGATTGATGTTTTCATTAGTTATGTTTTCTTTAATACTTGTATGATGGTTTCTTGTGAAGAATGCCAAGTTACTACATGTTTTGTGGTTGTCTGTGTTTTTTGATGAAAATAGGTTCATTTAGCACAGTGATGAACTGATGAGACAATGTA
The DNA here is from genome assembly GCA_027924585.1 of Larix kaempferi. Classification (NCBI taxonomy): domain Eukaryota; kingdom Viridiplantae; phylum Streptophyta; class Pinopsida; order Pinales; family Pinaceae; genus Larix; species Larix kaempferi. The sequence continues at coordinate 2,595,957 of BSBM01000387.1, forward strand.
CTTTTTGAATAAGAAAAGTGCTATTTTTTTCTTAATGAAAAAAATAAAATAAAAAAAATCTTACAATATTAAATGTCATTCCATTTTTTAAAATTTACTTTATTTTTAATGCTTTTTTTATTGTTATTATTATTTTAATTTTATGTATACAGTTATTTTTATTTATATAATGTGCATATAATCAATTGTAAAATGGAAGAATCCTAACAATAAATACTATTTAAGAATTTATTATCCTAACTTTTTTTTCAATAAGAAAAACAAATAACTTGTTAATCATCTAAGAAGAGAATCAAAGTTACATCAAGTCTAGTTGTCCATTTACAATACTTGCAAAACCAAAATATCATTCCATAGCTATGGATATTAAAAAAATATGACATAAACTATGCAATCAGTCCTTCCAAAAAGATCAACATGTAGACTAATGCACTAAAGAGAACTCTCTTCAAGCTTAGTTCAAGAGACCATCCAACATACACAACCAAAAACCACTCATAAGGAACGAATATAGATCTTAAAAGAAAGAGACAAAGCCCGATTCAATCAATGACTCATCCATGTATTCTTGGAATACAATAGAACCATCCATGATACCAACTACTTGATTGGAAAGTCTATCAACATTCCATTTTAATATCCTAACTTATTAATATTTAAAAAAAATACATAAATTTATAGCTACAAAATGAGTAACTCTAAAAGTGAAAGCAATATATAATTTGTATATTACATCAAAACATTGTATAAGACTAAATAAAAAAAATAGAATTAAAAAATATGGAATTTAAATAAATAAACAAAACAGCTTAGATGAAAAAACACTTACATTATTAACACAATTATGTCAAAATAATGTATAAGCTATAAGACTAAATAAGAAAAAATTTAAATAAATAAACAAAACAACTCATAATACTTAGTTGCAACCAAAAATAATATTATAACACAATTTATATATTAAATATCATATTAATAATGATATTAATAAAAATATTATACTACTTATACTACAAATAAATTACACTATATTAATTCTTATCTAACTAATTCTAAATATAAAAAAAATATATATATAACAAAATTATCATTTAAAATTTTAAAAAGTAAATAAACTAACTTTAAACTTCACTACCCTAATCTCACCCAACACAATCATACTCTGATATTTCTTCTCAAAACCGTGTATAACTAACATAAATTTCTGCACTAAGATAGTATTATATTCCTATATTTTTCAAGCAAGTGTTAAATCATATTTGTATCATAAAGTCTTACACTCTAGTACTTTTAGTGCTCATGATTCCTTATTAATTGTATGCTAGGAAATGTTTATTTATTTAAATTCAAATTGAATTTAAAACAAAAAACACAATATATTTAAAGAGAAATTGAATATTGAAAATAGTAAATTTTATAATATTTTTTTAATTTATAAGAAAATAATTAAAAATATATAATTTGATTTCTTACCATAAACACAAATATATATAAAAACTTAATTTTATATACACAAAACAACTTTTGATAAAACAAAACAAAACAAAACACTAATTAATCTTATACTTTGTACATAAAATATGGTAATAATAAAAATATAAATAATTTTGTATAAATAAAGAAATTAAAATAATAATAATCTTCAATTTAAAACTTAAATTAGATTTTCCTTTACTTTTATTTTAAATTAAAAAAATCCAATTAACAATAATATACCATTTCTATTACATGTGTTTTGCTCATTTCACAAACCACCTTCGAACATAACCATATCCATGAGTTGTGTGTACTACTAAATCACATATAAAACAAATAAATAAGATACCCATATAAATGGACTTTGAAAATGCATTTTTTTATAATCAAATTTTAATTATGGATTTTAGAAATGCATGTTTATAATCTTTATAATCTTTTATTACATTATAAGATAAATAAAATATTTATTAAAACAAGTATTATTTATCAAGTATATTTAAAATAATAATAATTAAATTGTTATATATGATATATAAAAACTCTTTTTGTAAAATAATATTATAAATTTTTATTATAAAAACAATTTATTTTAAAGGATTTTAGTTTTTATTTTTATTAGAAGGTGCAATCGGGATAAGCTCGGCAGTTAGCAACACTTCATGCACCTTTGAAAAATTTGTCGATGGGACAAACTCTCACTAAATTTTTTCGATGGGCAATTTAGTGGTAATGGAGGCTACAAGGCTGGGGAACCTTTATAAACTGAAAGGGAATATTGAAACAACACGGGTATCTAAGGGATCCAATGAATCTACATGTTTGTAGCATCAACAATTGGACCATATGAGTGAGAAAGGGCTACATGTATTGATATACTATAAGTTTCTAGGTTAAAATCTTTGAATTTATGAGAGAGTTATATCTTGATTGGTTATGGTGATGAATTTAAGGGATACATATTGTGAGATCTTGCTACCCACAAAATCATCATTAATGAAGATATGGTTGAAAAAATGTATTTAGAAAATCCAGAAGGACTTGTTTGAAATTGCAATAGAAAGTTTGTTTGCAAACTCTAGAATTCATTTTATGGCCTGAAGCAGGTACACATGCAATGGTACAAGATGTTTTATTTTTTCATGGTGAGCCAAATGTTTTCATGGTGCACTGGTACACAATGTTTAAGTGGGCATTTTATTATTTTTTGTTTTTATCTTGAAAGTAGAGAAGACATGTCATGTCCCCACTGACCTCCTTAGGCCACAGGAGACCCTGATACATTTTTTTTCTCCAAATCCGACTGAACACACACAGTTGAAATAGCTCGGGCCCACAATCTGCAACCCGCAATTGCGAACCCACAATCCGCAACCCGCAACATCGGATCTGCAATCCGCAATTGCGGATGCGGAAGTGCAAAACTTCATAACCGAAAAGCTTACCTTTCTGCAATCCGCAATCCGCAACGTCAGATCCATAATCCGCAATCCGCAATTGCGGGTGCAAAAGGTCCAATCTCGACTTTCGATAAAGGTGGCTTTCGCAATCTGCAATCCGCAATTGCGGATGTGGAAGTGCGGAATTCCAAATGCAACTTCAAATTTCATGCTTCCACAATCCACAATCTGCATTGCAGATACAAGCATGCAGAACCATACCCTCTGTCATGGTAACTTTCCACACCATCTTCTGGGGGGAATAACTTCTCCATCCTTGGTCCAAATGAGATAAGGTCGGTACCGTTGGAAATCTCTTAGAGAGCTCTATCTAATGGAGAAATCTCTACCCCACATGAGAAATTTTACTAGGTCAAATTTTATCACAGAAGTTTTATCCATAACTCCACCAAAAGACTTAAGACTTCTTCCTACCATGAATTTCCCTTCCACCTGACCCACAAAGGGGTTCTGAAAATCTTCCAGGGCATTCCCCTCCTTCCAAAGAATCAGATGTATGCATGCAACTCATTCACAGGGATAATTAACATATGATAACATGTAAAATGCATTAAATTAGATCTTACAACTACATCTATCATATGCAAGACTTATAATGCATTAAAATCATGCAATATCATGATATACATATAAAAATGAACTCATCCCTTTACTCAGGCCTGCACATGACTCCTTGTCAATCAAATTCATATAAACATGCATTCCACAATTCCACCATTGAACATAAGCAACTGTTTCATAACAATGAAACACCGTCAATTAACATAACAAGAAGTACTTATCTTTCAATTTCCAAAGCAACCAGCTAAGTGAGAGAAACGTTCCACCCAACCTTAGATCTCTGTCCAGCCCGTACTCTTTCAGGTGAGAGATCACCCCCAAGATGGACGGTGTATCCACTAAGGAGGGCTATCAGGTTCTCTCACAGTCAAGGTTCCATCCCAATGCTAAGCCAATCTGTAGTTGGGTTTATCAAACATTCCAGGGAACCTACCCATGCTAAGCCAACCTACAGTGGGTTTATCAAGCATTCAAGGACATACTGGTCATGCTAAGCCGACTTCTAGTTGGATTTATCAGGCATACCAACAACAGGGTCATGCCAAGCCAGCCTGCAATTGGGTTTATCAAGCATAATAGACTAGCTGATCATGCTAAGCCAACCTACAGTGGGTTTATCAGGCATACCAAGCAATATAGTCATGCCAAGCCAGCATACAGTTGGGTTTATCAAACATATCAGACAAGATGATCATGCTAAGCCAACCGGTAGTGGGTTTATCAGGTGAATAGGGATAACAAGGGAGGCATTGCTAAGCTAGTGAGATTAACCATAGAGCTACAGGAATCTCAACACTCAACCGAACTAGCACCCACATTACCTACCGCATCCAACACAAGGAAGACCTTCTTCTCTATTGAACAGTCCCTCAAGGCCTCTTCCCTTCCAGTGCTATTCCAGTATGGGGATAGAAAGGTCCAGTCATTAGTTCTGTGAGAATTCAACCTTCACTAGGTTTATCAAGCAACCCAACCTTCTTCCACAGTTCAACAGGTAGACTCGTTCCAGGCTTGCGGATTGGGCTCTATTCCGCAATCTATCCTCTGTGATCCAAGCTCAGGCTCTCTCACGGTTTCTCACCAATAGGTCATGGAGCACTCTGTCACCAGTAGATTGGGTTTGCACACATAGTTTTCATGGATTTCAACTCTCTAGTATTTTCTATTACCTAGGGAAACATGATTCTCTTCAGGTTATACCACTCTGTTTACTTGTGTATACAGAAACATATGAGCCAACTCTCTCTCTGTGCGGCGATGGATCGTGAATGGATCGTCCATCTCTAAATGAATGTGGTGGTTAATTCCTTCCAACCACAGGTATTCAAACGAGCTCTGCTAGTTTCAGGCATAAAGTGTCTTTCTGGACAAGCAACTAGAGTCATGCTCTGCCATACGAAATCGCAGGCATGCTCCATACTCCATTGGATTCAGCAACAGGGTTCTCAACCACCCTCTGTAACCGCATTAATGTCAGCAGGGAGTTCAAACGGGTTCACAATCAGACATGTGGCAACATGGGAAACCAACCCCATAACCCCCTCACCTCTCCCTAGTGGATACACGTGGCCCCTTCTCATTAGTTGCCTCCTTAGCCAGCTTCTTCGTTATTTTATTCATCAATAAGTAATTACATCATTTACATTTCTTCATGGCTTAACATCCCATGAATAATCAAACCGTCCAAATACTTGCCTAAGCAATAAAATTAAACATCCACTAGTGGGGACTTGGCCTTGAGCTCCACACTAGGGAAAATACACATACTGCATATACACAGTATTTACATTGAAGCCAATAAACATCAACGAAAAAATAGGGTATTACAACTCCCTCTCCCTTAAAATAACACCATCCTCGGTGTTCTCAAAACTAAACAAAAATGGGAATGCTTCTTTCATGGCATCCTCCAGCTCCTCCAGCTCCCACGTGGCCTCTTCTGGACTAAGGTGCCTCCATTGCACCTTTACTTTCTCTATGGCTCGGTTCCGGAGCAAGGTAACCTTCCTGTCAAGGATGCATGTGGGCTCCACCTCGAACTCTCCCTCTGGTTCCACCTGTATCACATGCCAATCAATGATATGATTAGGATCATGTACATATCTCTTGAGCAAAGATACATGTAAAACATTATGAGATTTCATGTTAGCAGGAAATGCAATCCTATATGCAACTGGCCCTATCCTATCAAGGAATTCAAATGGCACACAATATCTGGGTGCCAACTTGGCACAACTTCCCAACTTCATGGAACTCTTCCTCGGTTTCAATCTCAAGTAGACATGATCCCCAATCTGAAATTCCTTATGCATTCTTTTCATATCTGCATAACTCTTTTTCCTGTTCTGTGCTGCCTTCAAATTCTACCTAATCTTCACAATGTCTTGCTCCATCTCCTTAATCAATTCTTGTCCAAGCACTACTCTATTCATTGGGTTGTCCCAGCTTACTAGGATTTTGCATCCTTTTCCATACAACACTTCAAAAGGACTCATCTTCAATGATGCTTGATGTCCATTGTTGTAAGCAAATTCCACTAAGTGTAAATAGTTTTCCCACTTAGATGGCTTATCCATCACATACATCCTTAACATTACTTCAAGGATCTGATTTACTCTGTCAGTCTGATCATCCGTTTGAGGATGATAGGCTTTACTAAAATTCAACTGAGTTTCCAACTCCTGGAACAATGCTTTCCAAAAATTTCTTGTGAACTTTGTGTCACGGTCCAAAATGATTGCCTTGGGAAATCCATGCAATCTGAATATTTCTCTCATGAAGATATCCACAATATCATTAGCCTTGTGGGTGGACTTGACTGGAATGAAATGAGCTACCGTTGATAGCTTGTCCACCACTATCATGATTGAATCATGCTTCTTCACTTCATTGGCAATCCTGTTATAAAATCCATAGAAATCACCTCCTACTTCCATTATGGAATGGGCAATGGTTGCAACAATCCTGCTAGATGTTGATGCTCTTCCTTGACTTGTTGACACTTCTGACATCTATCAATGTACTCATCTATGTATTTCTTCATACGATGCCAAAATTACTGCTTCCTTGCTGATTTTATAGTCTTTTGATATCCTAGATGTCTTGAGTATGGTCTGTGATGTATCTCATCCATCACCAACTTCTTCAAATATGCACTATTTGGAATGTACAACTTGGCATTTTGATAGATGAGAACATCACCCTCACCCAGTTGATAGCTTGCATACTTTTCCTCTATAACATTTTGCTCCAATTTCTCCTTGATCTGAAGTTAGACTTCATCGCCATCTTGAGCCTCTAAAATTCTTTCCTTCAAGTCTGACTCACACCTACTTATTGCTGCAATATAAAATTTCCTGCTGAGTGCATCAACAACCTTATTCTCTTTACCCTTGACATGCTTAATTTCCAAATCAAACTCACAAAGAAACTCCATCCATCTAGTTTGTCTTGCATTCAGGTTTGGCTGGTCAAACAAGTACTTTAAACTCATATGATCAGTCCTGAGCTCAAATATTCTCCCCAAGAGATAATGCCTCCATCTCTCGAGAGCGTGAATTATGGCTGCTAGCTCTAAGTCATGGGTGGCATAGTTCCTTTCCTTCTCCTTCAGCTTCCTTGACTCATAAAAAATTAAAGAACCTTCTTGCATTAGCACTCCACCGAGTCCCTCGATGCAAGCATCAATGCATACTACAAAATTCTTACTCGGATCTACAATCTTCAAAACAGGTGCACTAGTAAGAAACTCCTTTAACTGCTGGAAACTTCTTTCACATTTTTAACACCATGTGAATTTGATGTCCTTCCTCTGCAATGAAGTAATTGGATGGGATATCTTGGAGAAGCCTCCAATGAACCTCCTGTAGTAACCGGAAATGCCCATAAAAGATCTAACATATGTTGCATTCCTTGGAGTAGACCAATCCATCATGGCCTCAATCTTCTCTGGATCAACTGCAATGCCCTCTATCGATATAATATGAACCAAATACTGCACCTTCTCCTAGTAGAAGTTAGGTTTACTCAGCTTAGCATACAGTTGGTTCTCCCTAAGGACTTGCAATACCATCCTCAAATGCTCAACATGCTCTTCTTCATTCTTGGAATACACATGAATGTCATCCAAGAACACAATCACAAACTTATCCAAATATTTGTTGAAGACACTATTCATGAGACACATGAATGTAACAGGTGCATTGGTAAGACAAAATGGCACCACTATAAATTCATAATGACCATACCTAGTTCTGAAGTTTTTCTTATGGATGTCTTCTTCCTTTATCCTTACTTGATGGTACCCAGACCTTAAGTAACTATTTGAAAACACTCTAGCTTCCTTCATTTGATGAAACAAGTTTGGCAAGGGGTACTTGTTCTTGATTGTCACTTTATTGAGCTACCTGTAATCAATACACAACCTCAATGTTCCATCCTTCTTCTTAACAAACAACACTGGTGCACCCCATGGGGATACACTCGGTCTGATATATTCCTTGTCCATAATTCCTGCAGCTGCATTTTCAATTCTACCAACTCTGGTGTGCTCATTCTATAAGGATCTTTCGAGATGTGTGTTTCCCTTGGAATAAGATTAATGGAAAATTCAATATCTCTCTTGGGTGTAAATCCTGGAACCTCATCTGGAAACACATCCTGAAACTCTTGCAATATCTGGAAGTATTTTATCCTGGGTTCTTTATCTTCTGTTTAACTTGATATATGCACAACATATAACTGACAACCCTTTTTATAAAACTTCCTTAATTGCAGAGCTGAAGTCTTCCTTATTGAAACATGCTTTGGAATTCCCTTAACCAACTTTGGCTTGCCTTCATCATCAAGGAATTCCAACCCTTTCTCATAACAAATCACCTTGGTTCTATGCATTTCCAACCAATCCATGCCAATTAAGGCATCATATGATCCCAATGGTAAGACATTTAATTCCGCCTGAGTGAGGAGTCCATTCAATTCTATAGGACACTCCTTCACTACTTCACTTACCTTCCTCTTGCTGCCTGTGGCTAATTGATCTAGCCAAGCCTTATCATGCTTTACCTTACCAAGGAAACAACTTTCAACTACCTTAGGAGATACATAACTATGAGTAGACCTTGCATCAATCAAAGTAAAAATAGGCTGCTCAACAATCTTACCTGCAACCTCCACCACTATTGATTGATGGTCTACTTGGTGACCATCCAGTGATGCATAAATCCTAGGTGTTTCTCTTGCCATGTCCCCTACTGTATTTACTCTTATAACATTGTGCAAGATCCTGGGGTTCTTCTTTGCAGTTGGGCAATCTCTGAGCATGTAGTTTTCCCCACAACGCCAACATTGAAGTGGTCCCTTTAACATTCTATATGTTGCTACAACTGGATTGAATTCTCTTCTTGCTTGCTAGCCCCGTGGAAATATTCTAGGCTGATTTCTAAATGGTGGTTTGAATTCACCTTTCTTCTGATAAAACCTTCCCTTGGGTTTACCTTTCCATGGTAGCTGCACCTCCATTTTACCTTTATCCTGCTCATAGAAATGTTCTGCCATTCTAATGGCTTCATCCAAGCTTGGTGGATTCACAAACTCTATTCTATCTCTGTAGCTCTGTGGTAGACTACCAAGGAAGTATTGGATCTTCACCCTTTCATCCTTGATGTAGTCTACATACCTCAGCAACTCCAGAAACCTGTGGACATGCTCATCCATGGTGTTCTGTCCTAGTCTAAGTTCATTGAAGTCCTTTATCTTGCTATCATAATACCTAGCTGATAGGTACTTCTCCTTAAAGTATCTTTGAAACTTTTCCCAACTGACTCTTCTTTCACTGATTCCTTTCACTTGCGTGAGGTGATCCCACCAGATAGAAGCTCTTCCACTAAGGTTATAAATGGAAACCTTAGCCTTTTCATTATCTGAATATTCATGCATTCCGAAGTACTTCTTCATTCCAAGAAGCCATGCCTCTGCTTGACCCTCTTTTCTTTCATCATCAAAAGTGGGAGGCCTTTCCTTCCTAAATTCACCTTGCAAAATACGTCTATGCTTCTTTCCGCCTTTACTCTTGTTGGGAGTGCGCCTTGGGCTCCCCTGAGAACCCCCAGAATCATCTGATCTGCTGGAAGAAAACTTAGGAGAGGGTGTCCTGTGCCTTCTCCTCACAGAACCTCTTCTAGGGCTCAGACTTCTTCTCATACAACAGCCCCTAGACTGAATTTCTGCATTTCTTTCCTCTCAGCCTTCGTGGCTCGGGTTAGAACTACAGTTTATTCTTTGCTACAAGTCTGTAAGATTCTGCAAAATGGCTGCATTGAGTTGATGTTGTTCCTCTTGCGCTTTCATCATCCGCTAGTTAAAGTTTACCATAGTCTCAGCCAAGTTTGGAGGTGTCACTTGCTCCCTTCTTCCATCAGACTCAACCTCTGCAGGTGTTCATTGCACGTTCTCACCCAACACATCATTTTCTGGCCCAAACGGGTCCCGTGCATCATTTAAAGTGACCATTCTTACACCGTTCTGTGTGCTGCCTTGCGATGGAATTCGTCTTACAGCTGTTGCTATCTCTATGCATGTTAGAGACATTCTATTAGATATCAAAAGCATGTAAATAAATCTATCATACCCATTCAAACTAGGAACTATTCATTTGAACAATTAATCAATCAAATAAGTTCATCAAAATCACGCCATGGGCGCATTTCTTGACCAAAAATTCATGCATGGTCCGGCTCAAGCTACTCTCAGTGTTGCAACCAAAGCTCTGATACCACTCTGTCATGTCCCCACTGACCTCCTTAGGCCACAGGAGACCCTGATACATTTTTTTTCCTCAAAATTTGACTGAACACACAGTTGAAAAAGCTTGAGTCTGCAATTCGCAACCCGCAATTACAAACCCGCAATCCGCAACGTCGGATCTGCAATTGCAGATGCGGAAGTGAAAAAGTTCATAACTAGAAATCTTACCTTTCTGCAATCCACAATCTGCAACTACGAACCCGCAATCCGCAATCCACAATGTCGGATCCACAATCTGCAATCCACAACGTCAGATCCATAATCTGCAATTCACAATTGCGGGTGCGGAAGGTCCAATCTCAACTTTCGACAACGGTTTCTTTTGCAATACGCAATTCGCAATTGTGGATGCGGAAGTGCGGAAGTCCAAACACAACTTCGACTTCCATGCTTCCGCAATCCGCAATCCGCATTGCGAATGCGGGCATGCGGAACCATACCCTCTATCATGGTAACTTTCCACACCATCTTTTGGGGGGCATAACTTCTCCATCCCTGGTCCAAATGAGACAAGGTTGGTACCATTGGAAAGCTCTTGGAGAGCTCTATCCAATGGTGAAATCCCTGTCCCATCTGAGCACTTTTACCCTTTCAAATTTTCCCATTGAATTTATGTCCATAACTCCACAAAAAGACTTAAGACTTCTTCCTATCATGACTATCCCTTCCACCTGACCCATAGAGAGGTTCTGAAAAACTTCCAGGGCATTCCCCTCCTTCATAAGAATCGGATGTAAGCATGCAACTCATTCACAGTGCTAATTAACATATGATAACATGTAAAATGCATTAAATTAGATCTTACAACTACATCTATCATATGCAAGACTTATAATGCATTAAAATCATGCAATATCATGATATACATATAAAAATGAACTCATCCCTTTACTCAGGCCTGCACATGACTCCTTGTCAATCAAATTCATATAAACATGCATTCCACAATTCCACCATTGAACATAAGCAACAATTTCATAACAATGAAACACCATCAATTAACATAACAAGAAGTACTTATCTTTCAATTTCCGAAGCAACTGTCTAAGTGAGAGAAATGTTCCACCCAACGTTAGATCTCTGTCCAGCCCGTACTCTTTCAGGTGAGAGATCACCCCCAAGATGGACGGTGTATCCACTAAGGAGGGCTATCAGGTTCTCTCACAGTCAAGGTTCCATCCCAATGCTAAGCCAATCTGTAGTTGGGTTTATCAAGCATTCCAGGGAACCTACCCATGCTAAGCCAACCTACAGTGGGTTTATCAAGCATTCAAGGACATACTGGTCATGCTAAGCCAACTTCTAGTTGGCTTTATCAGGCATACCAACAACAGGGTCATGCCAATCCATCCTGCAATTGGGTTTATCAAGCATACCAGACTAGCTGATCATGCTAAGCCAACCTACAGTGGGTTTATCAGGCATACCAAGCAATATAGTCATGCCAAGCTAGCATACAGTTGGGTTTATCAAACATATCAGACAAGCTGATCATGCTAAGCCAACCGGTAGTGGGTTTATCAGGCGAATAGGGACAACAAGGGAGGCATTGCTAAGCTAGTGAGATCAACCACAGAGCTATAGGAATCTCAAAACTCAACCAAACTAGCAGCCACATTACCTACCGCATCTAACACAAGGAAGACCTTCTTCTCTGCTGCACAGTCCCTCAAGGCCTCTTCCCTTCCAGTGTTATTCCAGTATGGGCATAGAAAGGTCCAGTCGTTAGTTCTGTGAGAATTCAACCTTCACTGGGTTTATCAAGCAACCCAACCTTCTTCCACAGTTCAACAGGTAGACTCGTTCCAGGCTTGCGGATTGGGCTCTATTCCGCAATCTATCCTCTGTGATCCAAGCTCAGGCTCTCTCACGGTTTCTCACCACTAGGTCATGGAGCACTCTGTCACCAGTAGATTGGGTTTGCACACATAGTTTTCATGGATTTCAACTCTCTAGTATTTTCTATTACCTAGGGAAACATGATTCTCTTCAGGTTATAGCACTTTGTTTACTTGCGTATACAGAAACATATGAGCCATCTCTCTCTCTGTGCGGTGATGGATCGTGAATGGAAAGTGTGTGAATGGATCGTCCATCTCTAAATGAATGTGGTGGTTAATTCCTTCCACCCACATGTATTCAAACAAGCTCTGCTAGTTTCAGGCATAAAGTGTCTTTCTGGACAAGCAACCAGAGTCATGCTCTGCCATACGAAATCGCAGGCATGCTCCATACTCCATTGGATTTAGCAACAGGGTTCTCAACCACCCTCTGTAACCGCATTAATGTCAGCAGGGAGTTCAAACGGGTTCACAATTGGACATGTGGCAACATGGGAAACCGATCCCATAACCCCCTCACCTCTCCCTAGTGGATACACGTGGCCCCTTCTCATTAGTTGCCTCCTTAGCCAACTTCTTGGTTATTTTATTCATCAATAAGTAATTACATAATTTACATTTCTTCATGGCTTAACATCCCATGAATAATCAAACTGTCCAAATACTTGCCTAAGCAATAAAATTAAACATCCACTAGTGGGGACTTGGCCTTGAGCTCCACACTAGGGAAAACACACATACTGCATATACACAGTATTTACATTGAAGCCAATAAACATCAACGAAAAAATAGGGTATTACAACTCCCTCTCCCTTAAAATAACACCATCCTCGGTGTTCTCAAAACTAAACAAAAATGGGAATGCTTCTTTCATGGCATCCTCCAGCTCCCACGTGGCCTCTTCTGGACTAAGGTGCCTCCATTGCACCTTTACTTTCCCTATGGCTCGGTTCCGGAACAAGGTAACCTTCCTGTCGAGGATGCATGTGGGCTCCACCTCGAACTCTCCCTCTGGTTCCACCTGTATCACATGCCAATCAATGATATGATTAGGATCATGTACATATTTATTGAGCAAAGATACATGTAAAACATTATGAGCTTTCATGTTAGCAGGAAATGCAACCCTACATGCAAATGGCCCTATCCTATCAAGGAATTCAAATGGAACACAATATCTGGGTGCCAACTTGGCACAACTTCCCAACTTCATGGAACTCTTCCTTGGTTTCAATCTCAAGTAGACATGATCCCCAATCTGAAATTCCTTATGCATTCTTTTCATATCTGCATAACTCTTTTGCCTGTTCTGTGCTGCCTTCAAATTCTACCTAATCTTCACAATGTCTTGCTCCATCTCCTTAATCAATTCTTGTCCAAGCACTACTCTATTCATTGGGTTGTCCCAGCTTACTAGGATTTTGCATCCTTTTCCATACAACACTTCAAAAGGACTCATCTTCAATGATGCTTGATGTCCATTGTTGTAAGCAAATTTCACTAAGTGTAAATAGTTTTCCCACTTAGATGGCTTATCCATCACATACATCCTTAACATTACTTCAAGGATCTGATTTACTCTCTCAGTCTGACCATCCATCTGAGGATGATAGGCTTTACTAAAATTCAACTGAGTTCCCAACTCCTGGAACAATCCTTTCCAAAAATTAGATGTGAACTTTGTGTCACTGTCCAAAATGATTGCCTTGGGAAATCCATGCAATCTGAATATTTATCTCATGAAGATATCCACAATATCATTAGCCTTGTGGGTGGACTTGACTAGAATGAAATGAGCTACCTTTGATAGCTTGTCCACCACTATCATGATTGAATCATGCTTCTTCACTTCATTGGCAATCCTGTTATAAAATCCATAGAAATCACCTCCTACTTCCATTATGGAATGGGCAATGGTTGCAACAATCCTGCTAGATGTTGATGCTCTTCCTTGACTTGTTGACACTTCTGACATCTATCAATGTACTCATCTATGTATTTCTTCATACCATGCCAAAATTACTTCTTCCTTACTGCTTTTATAGTCTTTTGATATCCTGGATGTCTTGAGTATGGTCTTTGATGTATCTCATCCATCACCAACTTCTTCAAATATGCACTATTTGGAATGTACAACTTGGTCTTTTGATAGATGAGAACATCGCCCTCACCCAGTTGATAGCTTGCATACTTTTCCTCTATAACATTTTGCTCCAATTTCTCCTTGATATGAAGTTAGACTTCATCGCCATCTTGAGCCTCTAAAATTCTTTCCTTCAAGTCTGACTCACACCTACTTATTGCTGCAATATAAAATTTCCTGTTGAGTGCATCAACAACCTTATTCTCTTTACCCTTGACATGCTTAATTTCCAAATCAAACTCACAAAGAAACTCCATCCATCTAGTTTGTCTTGCATTCAGGTTTGGCTGGTCAAACAAGTACTTTAAACTCATATGATCAGTCCTAAGCTCAAATATTCTCCCCAAGATATAATGCCTCCATCTCTCGAGAGCGTGAATTATGGCTGCTAGCTCTAAGTCATGGGTGGCATAGTTCCTTTCATGCTCCTTCAACTTCCTTGACTCATAAAAAATTAAAGAACCTTCTTGCATTAGCACTCCACTGAGTCCCTCAATGCAAGCATCAATGCATACTACAAAATTCTTACTCGGATCTGCAATCTTCAAAACAGGTGCACTAGTAAGAAACTCCTTTAATTGCTGGAAACTTCTTTCACATTTTTCAGACCATGTGAATTTGATGTCCTTCCTCTGCAATGAAGTAATTGGATGGGATATCTTGGAGAATCCTCCAATGAACCTCCTGTAGTAACCGGAAATGCCCATAAAAGATCTAACATATGTTGCATTCCTTGGAGTAGACCAATCCATCATGGCCTCAATCTACTCTGGATCAACTGCAATGCCCCCTGTCGATATAATATGACTCAAATACTGCACCTTCTCCTAGTAGAAGTTAGGTTTACTCAGCTTAGCATACAGTTGGTTCTCCCTAAGGACTTGCAATACCATCCTCAAATGCTCATCATGCTCTTCTTCATTCTTGGAATACATAAGAATGTCATCCAAGAACACAATCACAAACTTATCCAAATATTTGTTGAAGCACTATTCATGAGACACATGAATGTAGCAGGTGCATTGGTAAGACCAAATGGCACCACTGTAAATTCATAATGACCATACCTAGTTCTGAAGTTTTTCTTATGGATGTCTTCTTCCTTTATCCTTACTTGATGGTACCTAGACCTTAAGTAACTATTTGAAAACACTCTAGCTTCCTTCATTTGATGAAACAAGTTTGGCAAGGGATACTTGTTCTTGATTGTCACTTTATTGAGCTGCCTGTAATCAATATACAACCTCAATGTTCCATCCTTCTTCTTAACAAACAACACTGGTGCACCCCATGGGGATACACTTGGTCTGATATATTCCTTGTCCATTAATTCCTGCAGCTGCATTTTCAATTCTATAAACTCTGGTGTGCTCATTCTATAAGGAGCTTTGGAGATGGGTGTTTCTGCTGGAATAAGATTAATGGAAAATTCAATATCTCTGTTGGGTGTAAATCCTGGAACCTCATCTGGAAACACATCATGAAACTCTTGCAATATCTTCAAGTATTTTATCCTGGGTTCTTTATCTTCTGTTGAATTTGATATATGCACAACATATAACTGACAACCCTTTTTATAAAACTTCCTTAATTGCAGAGCTGAAATCTTCCTTATTGAAACATGCTTTGGAATTCCCTTAACCAACCTTGGCTTGCCTTCATCATCAAGGTATTCCAACCCTTTCTCATAACAAACCACCTTGGTTCTATGCATTTCCAACCAATCCATGCCAATTAAGGCATCATATGATCCCAATGGTAAGACATTTAATTCCGCCTGAGTGAGGAGTCCATTCAATTCTATAGGACACTCCTTCACTACTTCACTTACCTTCCTCTTGCTGCCTGTGGCTAATTGATCTAGCCAAGCCTTATCATGCTTTACCTTACCAAGGAAACAACTTTCAACTACCTTAGGAGATAGATAACTATAAGTAGACCCTGCATCAATCAAAACAGAAATAGGCTGCTCAACAATCTTACCTGCAACCTCCACCACTATTGATTGATGGTCTACTTGGTGACCATCCAGTGATGCATAAATCCTAGGTGTTTCTCTTGCCATGTCCCCTACTGTATTTACTCCTATAACATTGTGCAAGCTCCTGGGGTTCTTCTTTGCAGTTGGGCAATCTCTGAGCATGTAGTTTTCCCCACAACCCCAACATTGAAGTGGTCCCTTTAACATTCTATCTGTTGCTACAACTGGCTTGAATTCTCTTCTTGCTTGCTAGCCCCGTGGAAATATTCTAGGCCGATTTTTGAATGGTGTTTTGAATTCACCTTTCTTTTGATAAAACCTTCCCTTGGGTTTACCTTTCCATGGTAGCTGCACCTCTATTTTACCTTTATCTTGCTCATAGAAATGTTCTGCCATTCTAATGGCTTCATCCAAGCTTGGTGGATTCACAAACTCTATTCTATCTCTGTAGATCTGTGGTAGACTACCAAGGAAGTATTGGATCTTCACCCTTTCATCCTTGATGTAGTCTACATACCTCAACAAATCCAGAAACCTGTGGACATGCTCATCCATGGTGTTTTGTCCTAGTCTAAGTTCATTGAACTCCTTTATATTGCTATCATAATACCTAGCTGATATGTACTTCTCCTTAAAGTATCTTTGAAACTTTTTCCAACTATCTCTTCTTTCACTGATTCCTTTCACTTGCATGAGGTGATCCCACCAAATAGAAGCTCTTCCACTAAGGTTATAAATGGAAACCTTAGCCTTTTCATTATCTGAATATTCATGCATTCCAAAGTACTTCTTCATTCCAAGAAGCCATGCCTCTGCTTGACCCTCTTTGCTTTCACCATCAAAAGTGGGAGGACTTTCCTTCCTAAATTCACCTTGCAAAATACGTCTATGCTTCTTTCCGCCTTTACTCTTGCTAGGAGTGCGCCTTGGGCTCCCCTGAGAACCCCCAGAATAATCTGATCCACTGGAAGAAAACTTAGGAGAGGGTGTCCTGTGCCTTCTCCTCATAGAACCTCTTCTAGGGCTCAGAGTTCTTCTCATAGAATGCCCCCTAGACTGACTTTCTGCATTTCTTTCCTCTCAGCCTTCGTGGCTCGGTTTAGAACTACAGTTTATTCTTTACTACAAGTCTGTAAGATTCTGCAAAATGGCCGCATTGAGTTGATGTTGTTCCTCTTGCGCTTTCATCATCCGCTAGTTAAAGTTTACCATAGTCTCAGCCAAGTTTGGGGGTGTCACTTGCTCCCTTCTTCCATCAGACTCAACCTCTGTATGTGTTCATTGCACGTTCTCACCCAACACATCATTTTCTGGCCCAAACGGGTCCTGTGCATCATTTAAAGTGACCATTCTTACACCGTTCTGTGTGCTGCGTTGCGATGGAATTCGTCTTACAGCTGTTGCTATCTCTGTGCATGTTAGAGACATTCTATTAGATATCAAAAGCATGTATATAAATCTATCATACCCATTCAAACCAGGAAATATTCATTTGAACAATTAATCAATCAAATAAGTTCATCAAAATCACTCCATGGGCGCATTTCTCGACCAAAAATTCATGCACGGTCCAGCTCAAGCTACTCTCAGTGTCGCAACCGAAGCTCTGATACCACTCTATCATGTCCCCACTGACCTCCTTAGGCCACAGGAGACCCTGATACATTTTTTTTCCTCCAAATCCGACTGAACACATAGTTGAAAAAGCTCGGGTCCGCAATTCGCAACCCACAATTACAAACCCGCAATCCACAACGTCGGATCTGCAATTGCGGATGCGGAAGTGAAAAAGTTCATAACTAGAAAGCTTACCTTTCTGCAATCCACGATCTGCAACTACGAACCCGCAATCCGCAATCCACAATGTCGGATCCACAATCTGCAATCCACAATGTCAGATCCATAATCTGCAATTTGCAATTGCGGGTGCGGAAGGTCCAATCTCAACTTTCGATAGCTGTCGCTTCTGCAATCCGCAATCCACAATTATGGATGCGAAAGTGCAGAAGTCCAAACACAACTTCGACTTCCATGCTTCCGCAATCCGCAATCCGCATTGCGGATGAGGGCATGCGGAACGATACCCTCTATCATGGTAACTTTCCACACCTTCTTTTGGGGGGCATAACTTCTCCATCCCTGGTCCAAATGAGACAAGGTTGGTACCATTGGAAAGCTCTTGGAGAGCTCTATCCAATGGTGAAATCCCTGCCCCATCTGAGCACTTTTACCATTTCAAATTTTCCCATTTAATTTATGTCCATAACTCCACCAAAAGACTTAAGACTTCTTCCTATCATGACTATCCCTTCCACCTGACCCACAGAGAGGTTCTGAAAAACTTCCAGGGCATTCCCCTCCTTCATAAGAATCAGATGTAAGCATGCAACTCATTCACAGTGCTAATTAACATATGATAACATGTAAAATGCATTAAATTAGATCTTACAACTACATCTATCATATGCAAGACTTATAATGCATTAAAATCATGCAATATCATGATATACATATAAAAATGAACTCATCCCTTTACTTAGGCCTGCACATGACTCCTTGTCAATCAAATTCATATAAACATGCATTCCACAATTCCACCATTGAACATAAGCAACCATTTCATAACAATGAAACACCATCAATTAACATAACAAGAAGTACTTATCTTTCAATTTCCAAAGCAACTAGGTAAGTGAGAACAACGTTCCACGCAACCTTAGATCTTTGTTTAGCATGTACTCTTTCAGCTAAGAGATCACCCCTGAGTTGGGCTATGTATCCATTAAGGAGGGCTATCAGGTTCTCTCACAGTCAAGGTTCCATCCCAATGCTAAGCCAATATGTAGTTGGGTTTATTAAGAATTCGAGGGAACCTACCCATGCTAAGCCAACCTACATTGGGTTTATCAAGCATTTAGGGACATACTGGTCATGCTAATCCAACTTCCAGTTAGGTTTATCAAGCATACCAACAACAGGGTCATGCCAAGCCAGCCTGCAGTTGGGTTTATCAAGCATACCAGACTAGGTGATCATGCTAAGGCAAACTACAGTAGGTTTATCAGGCACACCAAGCAATATAATCATGCCAAGATAGCATACCGTTGGGTTTATCAAACATATCAGACAAGCTGATCATGCTAAGCCAACCGGTAGTGGGTTTATCAGGAGAACAGGAACAACAAGGGAGGCATTGCTAAGCCAGTGAGCTCAACCACAGAGCTGTAGGCATCTCAACACTCATTCGACCTGGCACCCACATTACCTACTGCATCCAACACAAGGAATACCCTCTTCTCTACTGCACAGCCCCTCAAGGCCTCTTCCCTTCCAGTGCTATTCCAAGATGGGCATAGAAAGGTCGAGTTGCTAGTTCTACGAGACTTCATCCTTCATTGGGTTTATCAAGCAAGCCAACCTTCTTCCACAGTTCAACAGGTACACTCATTCCAGGCTTGCAGATAGGGCTTTGTTCTGCAATCTATCCTCTTCGATCCAAGCTCAGGCTGTCTCACGGTTTATCATGGAGCACTCTGTCACCGGTAGACTGGGTTCACACACACAGTTCTCATGGTTTTCAACTCTCTGGTATTTTCTATTACCCATGGAAACACGGTTCTCTTCAGGTTATACCACTCTGTTGACCTGCGTATCCAGAAAGATATGAGCCAACTCTCTCTCTCTGGGGCGATGGATCATGAATGGCAAGTGCGTGAATGGATTGTACATCTCTGAATGAATGTGGTGGTTGTTTCCTTCCACCCACCGGTATTCAAATAGGCTCAGCCAGTTTCAGGCATTGAGTGTCTTTCTGGACAAGCAACCAGAGTCATGCTCTACCATACGAAATCGCATTCATACTCCATACTCCATCGGATTCAGCAACAGGGTTCTCAACCACATTAATGTCAGCAGGGAATTCAAACGGGTTCACAGTCGGACATGTGGCAACATGGGAAACCAATCCCATAACCCCCTCACCTTTCCCTAGTGGATACACGTGGCCCCTTCTCATTAGTTGCTTCCTTATCCAACTTCTTGGTTATTTTATTCATTAATAAGTAATTACATCATTTACATTTCTTCATGGCTTAATAACCCATGAATAATCGAACTGTCCAAATACTTGCCTAAGCAATAAACTTAAACATCCACTAGTGGGGCCTTGGCCTTGAGTTCGACACTAGGGAAAATACACAGTATTTACATTGAAGCCAATAAACATCAAGGGAAAAATGGGGTATTACAAGACATAATGCCAACCCAAACATGTTTATTTTATCCAAATTTATTCCATTAATTTCCAATTCAAAAAATTTAAACACATATTGTATTCATTTATTAAATACCAAAAAATAGTACTACATTAGCAGATTTTGTTGAGATGGTAGTAGCATAATTTTTAAAGGACATATTATCAAATATTTGCTAAATTGACATGTCATATCTCAATTAAACAAGTGGAAAAATAATAAATATGTAAAAGCTAACAAAATTCCTTAGAAATTATGTTTTAACCATAAACTAAAATTCATAAAACAAAAATTTGTTTATCAAAATTTGAAAAATTTATGAAAATATCATTTACTTTCTAAAAAAACAAACAAAATGCTAACCAAAATTCATATTTCCACCCACATGAAGAATATGCATGGGTCTCTCTCTATATATCAGGAGTCATACAAATTTCAAAACAAGAATGATTGGAACAATATATCAAAATTGGAATTATTTCTCAATTTATCATTATAAAGTCTCAAAAATGTATCTCATGTGCACATGATCACATGATCCAAAAATTAACAAAGATAGTCCAAATATTAAGAAGAACCTAAATATACATAACTCACACCATAGATCCGTATATGAGATCTATGGAAATAGAAGACAAAATATAAAAATCATTGCATGAGCACATGATCTACATGCAAGTGCTCTGCTGGGTTGACTTGTAGCACATGTCCATGGATGTAAATATTTAATTAAAGAACTGAAAATAAAATGATTATGTCATATTTATAAGTTATTGTTCAAATGCACAATATTATGCATGGAACTAAAAATAAAATGATTATGTCATATTTATAAGTTATGGTTCAAATGCACAATATTATGCATGGGGTGTAACAATAAGAAAAACCAATCTCCTATATTGCTTAATTGTCTTTAGAAAAGTTTTTGATATAGTGTATATAATCAACCTTTGGAATATATGAGAATAGTTAAATGTTCCTTTTAAGTTAAGAGTTGTTGCATTAAAGTTGTACAAGAATGTTTTTGTGAATTTTAGGAACACTACGGGATGAACAAAATAAATTAATTGTAATATAAGAGTTAAGCAAGGTTGCCCCTTATCTTCCCCTGGGGTGTAGACTAGTTAGTGATAGGGTACAATGTTAAAGCACTCCTTGTGTCATTGTGTATTCAAACCTCAACTAGCGTTGTGTATCGTGTGTGGGGCAACAATGATATATGCCTAGGGGTATAGTGCTAGCAAACCAGAATTGATCACATGTCATGCAAGTATGAGCCCAGCCCTAGTTGTTTATTCCCCTAGTTGCAAAAAAAAAGGTTAGCTCTTGTCCCTTACTCTTTTTGGCATATAAATAGTCAAGTTGGAGGGTTTCTCAGAAGAAGTAAGTCGTGTCTATAAAAGTCTAGTTGGAATTATCACCATCCTTCTTTATGTTGATGATATTGTTCTTATGTCAACAAGCCCTTATGTCATGGACAAGCAACTAATAATTCTCAAATATTTTTTCTCTGGGGCATATGTATGATTGTTAACTTTGAAAAAACAAAGGTTAAGATAATAAAATCCAAAAATATCACTTATGCTAATTTTGTGTATGACGAAAACATTTTGGAGGAAGTGAGTTCATAAAAATATTTCAAAATTGATCTCCATCACAAGGTTAATTGGAACTATATAGCATTGAACAGATAATAAATAGAGGGTGTTTAAAGCTTATTATGGACTTGAGAGCAGTTGTAAATCAACAAACCTCTAGCTTTGGGATAAAAAGAAACACCTCTTTGAGACTCTCATCACTCTTGTTATCTTGTATGGTTGTGAAGATTGGAGCTACAACATTTCTAGAGAATTGCAGAGAAAGAAAAAATTCAAAAGAATTTTATAAACTTCAAATTAAAGGGAACACATCCTATCATATACTCAATCATACTTCATGCAAGTCTTTTCCCTATTGAGAGCATGACTATGACTAGGTACCTAATGTAGAAGGACAAGATTAACAACGTGACAAACAAGAGGCTTTCTTCAAAATCTAGTCAAAACCACCCATGGCTTAAGATGGGTGTGCATAAAGATGCCATAGCAAAACAATGATAATATTAAAAATATTATTACATGTAAAATTAAAGGAGAAATTGTGGTGTGATAAAGAATTAGAGGTTAAGAGACAATTAAGATACTATAAGGAGGTGGTCAACTCTAATCTAGATTATCAAATGTATCTTTTGATTTCAATTAATGTAAAGAAAAAAAAACAACATTACTTTATATTGAACATTGATATGCCACAAGTTTAAGTGTCACAAATAAGTAAAAAGTTATATGTTACTTGTTGTGTGTCACTAAACCCCTTATCCATACATCAACTAAGAGTTATCCATACATCAACTAAGAGTTATTCATACATCAAATATCACTTATTTTTTATTCAAATTTTAAACAACTCCCATAAAATCGATCTAATTTAATAAATAATACATTTTATTAATAATACCATAGCGTGATACTTGAATTGATATAGCATCATATTTAACCCCAATGCATGCATTGATATCAAACATAATATGGAGCAAAATGTGGACAATAGGCATAGAAAACCTGGCAACTTGGATTGATATACCATCATATTTAACCCCAATGCCTGCATTGATATCAAACATAATATGGAGAATTGCAATGCCCAACTCAAAATGTGGACAATAGGCATCGAGTGTAGAAAACCTGGCAGGTAATGGCCCTTTTGATTACCAAAGTTTTGGAGAGAAATTGGACCAAGTAGAAACCATTATGGCTATCGTTTCACCCAACAAAATACTCAGAAATCGAAACGGGACTGAAAATGCCATTTTTTGTACGGCGTTTTCATTTCTGAAGCCCTAAACCTCTTATGAAACAATAGCTTTCAAGGGTCTTTTTTTGGGATATTTTTCATGTCAATTTGATAGTTCCAAGTTTCCGACTGACTGAACTATGTTTTTATTTTATTTTTTTAAACTCTAATTTATCTCTCATAAATCTTTGCTATTATTAGAATAATGGGTCATGCTATTATTAGAATAATGGGTCATGGTAATGAATTTTATGGAACAGAGGAATGCTAAAACAAATTACTGTTTTACTCTTTATTTATAAAGATGAAATCATACTTGATACTTACCATTAACCAAAAGAGCTGTATTTAAACACATACTACTTTCAAAACCTAAATTCACTAAACTTAGAGTGAACTAACTAACATATGCATTCTAAACTCTAACTGGACTACTAATAATAAAACTGAACTTCTACTTCTAATCACTTAGCGTAACTATAGTAATTACCGTTTTCTAACACACTGAAGCAATCACTGCTCTAAAACATTTTGGCCACACCATTCCCTTATTCATCCGTGAGAATGATGGTGAGGTTGGCGGCCGTGACTCGGTGGCGGCAGGTTGTTGCAGAGAGTTTGCCAAATGACTTGCCTCTCAATCTTAATAATCATGGTAATTTAATACCATTGTTCGAGTTGTGCTGTATTTGGAAGAGCTCATATATTTCAAAAGTTAGACATTTAGTCTATTTTATAGAGCTTTGTTATGGAGGTTATGAAAAGTTATTTAGACATACACTATCCTCAATGGCACTGATACCGCTTTATAAGAGTAATAATTAGGTGAAGGTGTGCCTGTCACCATTTCATTCATTTCACTATATCCAATTAAAGAAGTACGTGCAACCAATTTGTTCTGGTGTTGCCATCAATGGAACTTGGTAATTAAGAGGTCACCAAAACTTCATAGTTTATTTTTACACTCAGTACATTATAAAGAGAGATTGAGTTATCTTCCAATAATTTCCATTTATAATTTTGTTTTTTCTCTCCTCTATGCGAAACCTTCATAATCTGTTTCTGTTTCCCGTTTTTTATAACGGAGATTTTATGAAGACCAAAGAATGAGTTATTTGAACCAAATCGTCTTTTTAAAAATATTTTACACTAACATAAATTCATTTTAAAAAGAATCAAATCTCTTGAAATGTAAACCCTCTTTTAAAGTGTATTTATCTAATTTATTTGTTGTAAATATTTTAAATAACCTACATGTTATTTTTATAATATTTTATCATCTTTTAAAAAAGACATGTATCAATTCCTGAATGAACATTGAAGGAATTACACATCTCTCTATCACTACTAAGCTAGATGTAAAATGCGACGCAATAAACAAAGTTCAATCAACGTTTCAGGCCAATGAACAGTTATTGTTCATCTATATCAATTATTTTAGAATTAGTACTGATAGGTTTGGCATAAATGTTGTTGCATTGTATTGGAGGGTGTTCTAGTGTTGCTGCAATGACGTGACAAGAGCTCTGCGCAAGTGTGAGGTGAACATAAATGGTGGAAGGGTGGTTTACTGGAAGTTCAAGTTTGATTTTTGATTATATTTAAGAAGCCAAGCTCTGGTCAATTCAACAACAGATAATCATAGGATGCAATTAGCATTCGAGCGTGCATAATAAACTCGATATAGTTGTAAATATTACTACACAATACAAACTACCATATATATCATATCGTTTATAGGCGACATTCGGATCCACTCAGTACATATTTACAGGCTAAACCGTAGTCCGTAAACAACTTCCTATATCAACACCCAGCAACCCCGAATGATCCATATGTATAAATTTATTCATTACCTGATTCTCCTTCCATACCCATTCATTTATTCTTGATTCTTACCTTCACCCTCGTCCTTCTCTACTTCATCAGGCTTTGCTTCTTGAACAGCATTCTTTTCAGCTGATGCTGTTTTTTCTTCTGGAATTTCAGCAGGTGCTTCATCCTTGACCAATGCTTTTTCATCCTTTCCTTCTGCTGCCGTTTCAACAGCGACAGGTGCTGCTTCTTTATCCGATGATTCTTCAGCCTTTTCTTCAACAGCCGTGGCTTCGGCGGGAGCTTGAGCTACAGATTCTTCAGCCTTTTCTTCAACAGCCGCAGCTTCGGCGGGAGCTTGAGCTACAGATTCTTCAGCCTTTTCTTCAACAGCCGCAGCTTCGGCGGGAGCTTGAGCTACAGATTCTTCTTTAGCTGGCTCGGTTTCTTGCGGCGCTTGGACAGCTTCTTCATTGGGTTTTGCCGCTTCTTCGGAATCCAGCTCCGAGGCAGGCGGCGTTACACTCAATTCCTCTGCAGATTTCTCAACTGTGGCGGGGATCGCATCCACTGTTTTCTCTGCCACGGGAGCCTCGTCAGCAGGAGCTGCTTCTTCAGTGGCCTTTTCGGTCGTGGGTTCGACCTCGGTAACCTTCACAGCTTCATCTACGTCCTTCACAGCTTCATCTACGTCGCTTGCAATCAATCCATTAATGCGCGTAACAAGCTGCACAAACGATCCATCACGGAGTTACCCGATAATTAAATATGAAATTAACGGATTCATAGTTCTCCCTACAGATCCTTCAAAATACTAAACATAAACAGTTACGCAGAGACAGATTGATATACCTTGACGCTGGCCATATTCCTCTAATAAAGCAATTAGCTATGCAGAAATCCAATCGATCGGATCGAAAGCTCGATGGCTCGACTTGTTTAGCGGTGGAAATCCTACAATACAAGTGCCCCCGGCGGGCTATTTATACTAGAAATGAAGATGCGGTGAAGCTACCGCAGGGGCTCGGGACTCGGGAGCCGTCCTCCTGAAAGAGAAAAGGCGGATAATTGAGTGGATATATTGGAAAAGAAGAAGAAGCCGTAGGTTTACTGGACTGACTGAAATGTCTGGCCACCTATCGAAAAACTAGCGGGTCCCACCTGGACTGCACGACAGCCTGGAGAGCCTTTCTTTTGTACACTCACCGCCCATCTGATGTGTCAGTGGCCAGCACGAAAGACACGGGGATGGTCCCACCAGCCGAATATTTTCCCTTGATAATTATTCCAGAATTGTCTTAGGTTTGTTTAGTGTCTTTACTAGAATTAAATATTTCCAATCAGCATTGTTTTAGGTTTGTTTAGTGTCGTCCAAGAATTAAATATTTTCTATTATATTTAGGAATGATTCTCATCTTTTCAGAATATTGCAGGGTAACACACAAAGGAACTTATGACGTGGTAGCTTTTTCATGCCACATCACTTACAATGTTGGGTATTGTGTCCTTGTCAGCAGAGGGAATCTAATATTGTTTTTATTATCTTTTAGTTGGTCAAAAGGCTGTCAATTGGCCTGCAGTCAGTTTCGTACCAAAGTTGCGAATCAAAGATGTACCCATTAAAGCAAGATTTGTTATTATATTATAATGAGTTCTTTAATTGTCGGTGGGGATTTGTCCGTTGTCGCGTTGAAATACGCGCCAAATATCTCAGTGTTAATCTGAAATGTTTAGGAGTTACTCAAATGGAATTCGCAAAACGTTCTATGTTTTTCTCATTTTTTTATTGGTAGTGAATTTTTTATTTTTATCATTTTTATTGGAATTTAGTTTTTTTTTTTGGGTGAAATAGTGATTTTTTCACTATTCAAATTGTATTTGGATATTTTATTAAAATTGGTTAAATTTTTGGGTAAAATAATCATTTTTTATTATTCAAATTGTATTTGTATTTTTGATTGAAAAAATAATTGATCTAAATTGGATTATACAATTCCAACCAGATAGATCTACAATTTTAATAATTTTAGCAATTTAAAAAAAAAAAATCCAATACATCTAAAGAATTTAACGTATTCTCAAATTTATTAATCCTTTAGTTATGACCATCCATATTATTTAAAAAATCAATTTAGTTTGACCCATTTACTAGGTTATTGTTTAAAATTAAGATTTTTTTAAAACATTGTGAGACCAAGTCATAGAAAAATGTAAAGAAATAAAAAGAAAATATAAATATCACATCATATGAAGAAATAAAAAGAAAACATAAATATCACATCATATGAAGAAATAAAAAGAAAACATAAATATCACATTATATGATTTTATATTACCAATTGTCTCACAAGGTGCAAAGGAACATCCAAAGGAAAAAACAAAAGGAAGTAAAGTAGGTGCAATGAAGGAAAAATGAGAGTAGTGAAACAAATTCTATGAGGAACTTGCTATGTGGTTTTGTTTGAGTGGTCTACTATTCAAAATGGATTACAAGTTCATAACATATATGTTGCACAATTTAAAGCTAATGAGAAACACATAAGGCAATGTAATACAAACCTTCAATATGGGAGAGTGGGTTGAGTACAGTGATTATGGGAAGTGTAAGTTTACTGAACATTCCTCATGTCAAAGATCATATTGTACACCACAATTTGCTTAAATTTCTCTCTAATTGGCCACCCACTTCATGAATACTATCATTCTCATGTTCGCGCACTATGTGACTTAGGTTCTATTCTCTATTGCAAATAATCAACCAATTTAAAAATGAGCCAAATTAGCATCGAGAATAGAAAATTATAGATCCTTTATGAGAAATAAATGGAAATAGGAGAGCATAGAGGATGGGAAAGATAAGAATCCCTTATCCATTATGCAATTGTTTCTATTTGGATGCTTAAGAACCAAGTATGATTCTAGCAAGCAATTTCCATAAAGCATTACGTGGATTGGACTCTTTTTTTCCACACTAAACAACACCAGAGGGAAGAATGTCCCTAGGGCATTGTTGAATAAAGAAAGTGAGATCTTCCCTATGTTGTGTGGGGAAGTGAATGAGATGCCTAGCATGCTTGGTAATGAGTAGATTTACCAAGTATGAGAGCAAATGGGTTGGATTGAGAGAAATAGAAGTTTGTAGCTTACTGGGTTGGATTGAGAGAAATAGAAGTTTGTAGCTTACTAAGTATGTGAGCAAATAGGTTGGATTGAGAGAAATTGAAGTTTGTAGCTTACTAAGTATGAGAGAAAATGGGTTAGATTGAAAGAAATAGAAGTATGTAGCTTGGTTCTTTCATCTCAGTTGCCTCATAGTTAATCTTAGGGATGGTATTTGCACTAGATGCCTATGGTTGGACAAAAATATGTTGGTACAAAGTCAATTTCTTGGACTATATTTGGTCAAAAGATAAGTGTTATGTTTTTGCTTGTGAATATGTAAAATAATGTTAATTTTCTTCTATGAAAATTAATTTAATTTCAAGTTGTGTGTCTGTTATTTTTAATAATGGACAAGGGAAATTAGATGCTCTAGTAATACATGCATGTTTAAGTTCCATTGCATTTTAATTCACGTAGTGCATGCATTTTACTTCATTCTGGTCCTCTCTTGAAGACTCTCTATTGGTATTATGGAGATATGGCCTCTAAGGGTTATGATTTCAATGCCCTATTTTGTGGCTACCCATCCCAAAACTAGGGGTATTTGGAAGGGATGACACATGAAGTATGAAATCAAACTAATCTTCTCTTATGCACATATTCATCTTCATACTTAATGGGAAAAATCTATGTTGCAACTTTCCACTTTTCCTCAATGTCATATGTTATGGAACCATTGCATCCTCCCTTGCAATTTCTTCATGCACACACTTTGTTGCATGCTCATCCTCCACCATTTTGCACTCGTCAATGAATGCACGAACCTGCCCTAAGTAACAAATCACATCCGCTACTGAGGCCTCCTCTGTTGTCTTCCTCTTTTCATTTATATGGCTTTCTTCTTTCTCTTCTTATGGATTGGATGTTTGTCTCTCTATCATTCCTCTTCGCAGTATTTAATTAATTTTTATGATGGATTGCATCTCTTTCCTTCTCTTCTTGGCTTAGTTTCCCATCTCTCTTTGTCATTTTTTCTTGCATAACCAAACAACACATCAACGCTAATTTTTTCCTCTTTGATTTCTCTAGGAATTTATTTTTTCTAATACCATTTTGATGCAAAGGAAAGAGGGATGGGATGGAAATATTTTTGAAGTCATAAATCTAGAAATAAGCCCTACACACAGTGATGCAAGAAAGGCCCAATTTATAGCACTATATATATCTAGAATACATAACTTTATCAATGACAAACATGTCTTACATAGGTATCGTATAGTTCATACACAACAGGTTAAATACCACCTTGCTACATTCATAGGATCCTACCGATGCGTAAAAATAACACATTAAAAAAATTAATTCTATATTGTAAACAAAATAACTACGCTATTACATTCTTAGGGTGACACAACACTACTACACAAACTCTACTAATGGTATGCAAGGAGCAATATTGACATTCAATGAATTTACCATGCACAACTCCTCTAAGTGTTTCCTTTTACAAATGATCCTCTAAGCATATCTACATTTCTCATGAGCCTCCTTACCTCGTGATATTTGATCATTTTCTATAGAGTGATCTTAAAGAATGGAAAACATGCATGCAATAGGGTTCCACTTGGAATGCTCAAGTTTAACACTGGGTGCTTACATTCAACGTTTAGTGTTCATGTCTTAACTAATTTAGAAACTTTCATGCTTCTTGGGTTTCATTTGTTGTTGGTGCTCTTACATTAGGGTGTAAGTCAAAGATTGTAAATTAGTGACTTGGGAATCCTTTTGGAAAATGTGAGTAATTTCTTCTCATGAGTACCCAAAAAACTGATATTTAGATTATAAGGATATAACTAAGATTTCTAAGCTATGATGATACATGTCAAGGAGAATATTATGTTATGCATTATAAAGTGCACATCAAAGAGAGCAATTTAAAACGAAGGAAAGAACAAGAGAAACAAAGAATGAAGGCACCTTATGGCAAGTTAGAGAGTGCTTATATCTAAGAATGTGCATTGGTCCTTGCAACATTTCTATGAAATGGCCCAAAATTAAAAGGAACGCGATATCTCATAGGCCCAAAATTAAAATACAAGTGGTATTCTATAGGTTAAGCTCTCTTCTAGTATCTTCCACAATTATTCCATTATACTATGATTTATTTAGTTGTTATGATTCAAATAGAATTGGGTTTATAAATATCGATTCTAATAATGATGTTATGGAAGGTTCCACCCATAGTATTAAATGTGTTGTATTTTTAATACTAATCTTGAGAATATTTCCAAACACTTTATGGCTTGTTCCACCACCAAGGATAGCATTCAAAGGAATTGTAAAGAGAAAAAAATATGCAAAACCTACTCATTATATTTAACTAAAACAAAACCAAGTTTAGATAATGGGATTCTAAAGGTGTATATCAAATATTAAATTTACATTGACAATTTGAATATAGCAATTACCAAAAGATTTATGTTGGATTTTTTCTTTTAAATTTTCGTGTAAAATTTATTACTAAATAATTCTATTTAAATTTTTATTATCATATATATTATTTTATACCACTACAAGGAAAAGGCCCTGTAGCGGAGGTCATAGAGGATGTTTTTAGTGTTATAAGATTGGCAAAAATTGTCAAAAAAACCTTTTCTACGACCTCTTCCGATGGTAGAAGATTTTTTTTTATGGAGGTCATAACGGATACATTTTATAAATAAAAAATACTTGGCAGTTGGAGGTTTTAGCGGTTGTTTGTTTATCATTGCACACAACTAAATTTACGCAAACCGATGCATTTCTTACTAGGATGCAATGGTGTTGTATGATTATAAAATACGCACCGGTGCACTCAACTAGAACAAGCACCGGAAAGAATCAAATTTCAATGCAACACCAATTCTTGCGTATATCATATACGTACTAGTGCGCCTTTACAACATAAATGCATCGGTGGGGTATTTTACATCATACATACTATACATTTTTATTTTATTTTTAAATTTAATGGTGCCATACATTTATCAAGCCGCACTAGTGCATTTCATACACAAATGCACTGGTGCATTTAATACTCCAATGCAACGGTGCTTACAAACTATCAACATCACTTGGTGTAGTTGAACATATCAAACACATTGTTCAACTACACATGATAATTCCAAAAGACTGAACACCTAGAGTGGCCGCTCACACGAAAAGATCATAGATCAACACAAAGATGTTTTCACGCAGTTTAAACCCTTGAAAGGGAAACAGTCCATGGCCCCAGCCAAATAGCTACTTGAGGCAGTTCATTATAAAAAAGAAATAAATTTACAAATGAGCTTCTCATAATCGATCAACTAGCAAGTGACCCTCCATGCTCTTTAAATAGATATCATGGACCAATCGGGTGTTAAGCCACAAATCAAGGGTATTTATGTCCTAACACGCACTATTAGGATTGAAAACTAAAAATCAGTGGGCATAAACTTTGATCATTCTTGGTGCACATAATCAATCTACATGCACCGACACAATTCATAAAATAAAGCGCACCGATGCTCAATGTTATACATGCACTGGTGCGTAATTTTCGTTTATACGCACCAATGCGTAATGTTAGTATAGGAGCCCCGATGCAACATATATTCGTAAACACACTGAATATGATTATTTGAAGAATGGCTACTGATATTTCATTCAAATATATATAGTATATATTTTTTTATTTTTTTAATTCCATTATTCATCTGAAATTGAAATATTTGTTTATAGTAAAATTCATTTCAATTTTAATTATTGAAATTGTTTGGTTGGATTAATTTCTTATATCATAGATGCAAGAATCTATTATAATATTTAATCATCCATACATTTAATTACCAATGTACCATTTACGACTACTGTATGGCACTGAAGAATGTATTTTTGCTCCATCTTGAATGAAAATACGCATTTTTTCTTGGAAAAAAAATTACCAATGTACCATTTCACATGTAACATTTGACAATAATATTGAAGAATGCAATATAATAAATTTTTTTATTTTATTATATATCAATAAGAGTGCCTTTGACATACAAAATATGACAACATAGAGACAACAACCATCAAAATGTCAACATGCATGTAATTATTGTTACACTTATTGGTAACTCGTCTTTGGATTTGGACACTATGTCCAATACATTATTTTACAAAATGCCTGATTTTCACAGACAATTATTTCAAAATATACAACAAGCTACAATAGCTTGCATTAACATCAAAATGAAATACATAGAATCATTCTTCGCTAGAATACTATTATTGGTGCTTGAGCCACTTGAATCAATTGGGTTATTTGGCCGAATGTTTTGTTGATTGACTCGATTGTTTTCCTCTTCTTCAACTTCCATATGCAAACATAAAAATAAAGTATACTGAGTGTATCTACATTACCAATGGGAAAAATGAAAAATACATAGATAGTATACATTAATGTAAATTCAAAAGCGACATACCATAGAAATAATTGATTCATGAATGATACATATTCTCTCAAAACCAAATCTCATGCCTTTTATCAACAAGTCTTCTATTGGCTCCACTCCATACTTTGTTTCTTGCAAGTGTTATGCCCTGTCACAAATCATAGATTTAATATAAAATATTTTTGTTGTTTTATTAATTATAAAATGAGAGACGTAAAACAACATAGAGACTTACAAAATCCACAATTAATTTTTGATACGCCAACATACACTCACAACCCTTGTTTAAACCAATGTCAATAAATTCTTCTAATGTCTCCTCTTTGTATGTTAACACATGATTGAAGACATGCAAGGATTGCGAGTGAAAATAAATTAAACATAAAATAAATGTACCAATCACAACCACTATGAAATCTTTATTTCTTACAACGAAATCACAAATAATTGCAAACTTTCCTATCAACCCCTTTTTTCCTTGTCGTCCTGTCTTGTGTCTTGACTGGGTTCCATTTTATTTTCTTTTCTGCAACAAAAGAATTGAAAATTAATATTTAATGTTGAATTAATTAATGAGATGTATAACATAAACCTAAAAACAAATGATTTCATACATTTGAAGCACATTTTTGTTGAGATGGCTCTTCCTGTGATGCAATTATGTCCATTTCCTTGTACACTTTCTTGGACATCCCTACTGGCACATTTCACATATCACCTCGTTCTTCCTTTGGGATTCTCATAATCTTCTTGAAAATGTATAATGACATTAAACCATTTTCTTGTTGATATGAAAATAAATATGACAAAATTAAAATCACTGAATGAATGTCTCTTTGTAATAGTTATAGATACATATTCTACATAAACATGTTTAGGAATATTACCTTTTGAATCATTATTTTTTGTTGTTGTATGTTTTTTCTATTGCAATCTTGACAAGTCTCATTGACCGATGCTTCGGGAACGCCTCTTGTAGTTTACATATGACCTGATTCTTCGAATCATTTGATTGGTTTCTGTATTGTAAGTGAAAAGTACGTTTGTATGTTATTTCCACTAAATACTTCATAGTATTATAAAATTCGTTGCCCCTTCTATTAACTTCCAGCACCACTTCAGATGAGATAAGGACCAACTGATCACCATTTGCATCTTCCATAATTTTTTTTCTTCTTATGATGAAATTGACTTCTGTTGCTGTTAGTAGCTACATAAAATTCAACATATGTGAATTACATTATTTGAAACATATTATTGAATATTGTTAAGTAGATTATTACTCAAATTTCACTAAATAATTCATACTGACTTATTTTTTATTCACATGATTCATCCATCTACAAATTTTCCATCAACGTTTTACGTTCTTCTGGACTTAGCTTGATAATAATCTTATCGAGCTTCCTCATTTTTTGGCTATGCATGTCACACATTAACCAATACATATTAGTTAACTTTACAAATTAATTTAAATAAATAAATTAATTACAAGCACTTTCCTTCTTCGTAAGTCTAGATGTGCTCCTATCATGTTGATTAAAGTTGTTCATTGAACCCATAGCATGCATTTTCTATCAATAAACAACCTGTACCATTAAATACATAAGTTATCAATATATTATACAAACAAATTACAAACCTTCAACACACACACACACACACATATATTATAAATGCCCTAGTGTGTCAGTAACTAAAATGCCCCAGTGCGTTAAATAAAATAGGACGCACCAGGAATAGAGAATTGAGATACAAAAATTGACTTTTGCGTTTTTGTAAAATAATAAAAAACGACATGACGTAGTTCATATCCGATGCGTTATAGTAAATTCCACGCACTAGGAATATAGAACTTAGACATGAAAAATGAATTTCATGTTTTTATAAAATAATAAAAAATGACGCGATGCGGATCATATCCGGTGCATTATGTTGATGGATGCAGCAGTGTGTTCATGTAATACAAACGCACCAATTTTGATGCATGGATTTTTTAATAAAAAAATAGGAAAAAAAACTTAACATGGTTGACATGGTTGTTGGTAGTGCTTTCTCACTCTAGTAAGAAAGAATGGAGGTTCTACCGGCTTAAGGAAGCCAAGGTAGAGAGCATGCAAGAGGAGTCCTCTCGTGGTTCTGTGTGTGAGAGATGTGAGGTAAAAACAGGTAAAAGCTAGTAAAATTAGGTCCAAACTATTCGAATGAAAATATGAACTAAGGTCTAAGGCTCATGGGTCGTGAACATCTAAAAAACTTGAAATGTAAAAATCTATTACTGAATCCATGTAACAATAGTAAACCAATAAATGTAAATGGTAAAAAGAAACACAGTAAATACTTCACACAAATTTATGCATGCTTCATGGAATGATGAATGAATTTTTCTTTTATTATTAGAAAGAATAGGATATTTTCACTGGTTTCAGATTACCTTGATGGGAAAAGGGCCCATGTGTCCGCTTGAAGTTGGTGCATCTCTTTGGTTCTCCGAATAGTTCTCCTCCACCGAGCCACCACCGGGGATTAATGGGCAAGGTCTCAACTAAATGGGAGTAAAGGGAACTAAGAGGTGTTCAAACTTCACACAGGAGAATTTGCAGAGGGGTAGCTTCGAAATGATGGAAGTTTGCAAAAGAAATGGTTCACATATGTCAAATGAGGGTGAAAATGAAATATATATAAGTGTGTTTTAGGTTTTTTGAGAACCCTAAACCATGATGGTTTTTTTTGTCACTGCTGGTAAAATTTGAATATGGGTGAGAGTTTAGACTTTGTGCGGACATCCTCTAGTTTTGGTGGACCTCCCTATTTTTGGGGAAAGCCCTATTTTGGTGGAGGTTTCCTATTTTTTAGGGAGCTTGTCCAAAGTGGGTTTTAGGACTTACAATATCATGCATTTTGGGTGTTTAGCATTAATTTTTATGTTTGAGGGTCTTAAACATAGGAATAGGGTATGTATGATGCATGGTCATTTTTGGGTGTTAACAGATTGCCCCCTGATGTGTGAGGTTAGGATCCAATCGTATGACCGATATACATCATAGGAACTTTAGAGTAATGGTGTGGTGGTGGTGACCTGGATTAGAGACTGCTTCGGAGAAGAGAATATACTTTAGTGGAATGACATGGGCAATGCACTGTAAATACAATACTCATAATGGATGAGGTACATATAATCTCAAATATACATGGACGAGGCGAGCATTCCCATGCTTGTATCAATGTATCAATAAATACAACTAGAGAGGCCCATAGGGGGACCTAAACAATACATGGATCATTGTTGTGTACATCATAACGGTCCAGAGGGGACACAATTCTAGGACATATTCATGGTCCAACCAACACTGATATGAATAACTGTAACTGGAAACAATGGCATCCATCCTGAATGCGGTACCATAAAAACTAATGCACTATTGGAGCTAAAGGGGTCCAACAATTGTATGGAATCAACGACTGAGAGTCAGAATCCAAAAGGTACACTAAACTGCATTTGAACTGGATATTCTAGGAAGCATATAACTGGAGGGCTTCCAAACACTGTCTCCAATGCAACCCATATATTTTTGGGAACATACAACTAGGGGTTCCAAATAGACTCACTAATGTGCTAGAGTCAGGGGACATATGGGGTATTCGACCAACAACTGAAAGGACCAATACCCTATATGAATCTCAACGGTGCAATGAGGGAGTTGGAGTTGAGCACGTGAGAAACAACTAACCAAAGAGGCACTAAGGACTCCTCTCGGCTGATATGTAGGAACTCACCACTGATGTAGGTGAGGCAAAGATACAGGGACCTATAGGTATATCCTCTGGAGTAAATGTGTTGGCGTTGATAGAGGGAGACCTGCAACTACCAAGGTAATGAGGTTTCCTTGATAGGAGCATGGGGTGTATGACCAAGAGGTGATAGTACTGGGCCTGAAACTGAGACAATGTGGAGGGATATGAGTGTCGTGGAGTGATGGAACTCAAACTTCCCGTGTTCACAGTATGAAAAAAGGGATGACCTAGAAACATATGAAATTGATCTCAGGGGGAAGGACCATATCTTAGGGGATCAGGAGCTGTGACTGCAATGGGGGAGACTCAGGTGGGGGGAGGGTGAACTGATTAGTGACATTAGGAGACTCCTTAGGTGACTCATTGCATAATAATCTGAACAAAGGAAACCGTACTTAGAAATTCTACCATAACATGGGGTTGTACATGATTTGTATGGGCGCCGAAAGGCACTGTTTGGGCCTTCTTCATGGTTTAAGGAGCTCAAAGATGGGCTAGAAGTGTGCTCGATATGGTACCATCATGTGGATTTTGTACGAGCCTAGGACGGTAAGTGCTCATGGTCACTTTCAATTTTAGAGAGTCTAAAAGCAATAACAAGTCTCCGAGAGGTTTCTTTTTTGTGCGTTAGTCCCCAAATCCTGAAAAAGCATAAAAGTATGTAATGGAGAACTCTTCTAGCTAAAGAGGATAGAGTATTAATTTTTTGTAATTAGTCCATTTGGCCCCAAAAAGGGGTAAACTTATACCAAATAGGTGCCCTTTCAGATACTTTAACGTGCATGAAAGGAGCAACATTACTCGTTGATCTTTTCATTCTTAGAGGAGTCAGAAAAGGGCTTAACATAAACTCCATGATGGGAGCCCAGGGAAAGGACAATGAGCAACGATATGAGGAACTATATGTAGCTTCAAATCAATATGTCAAACTACTGGGGCTCCCAATCCTAAGAGGCACTAGTACAAAATGAGAAATTAATGACTAAAAAAATGACTAAAATTCGACTATAAACGACTATTTTTGAGTCGGTGACTAATAGTATCCGATTTCCACTATCTTATCTCTAGTTTTTTTTCACTAGTCATTAATTGGTTGACTTATTAGTCATTGATTTAGTCATTGATAGTCACTGATTAAGCCATTGATTTAGTCATTGATACTTACTGATTTAGTCACTAATTAATTCATTGATTTAGTCATTGATACTCACTGATTTAGTCATTGTTTGTTCGGGTACGCAGGGTACTCCCAAAAGACCGAACACCTAGAGCAACCACTTCACACAAACAGATCACAGATCAACACACTGATGTTTTGACGTGGTTTAAACCCTCGATAGGGAAACACTCCATGGCCCCGGCCAAATAGCTTCTACGGAGCAATTTATTATGCAAAGAAAGAAAGTTACAAATGAGCTTCTCATAATCGATCAACTTTCCAATGACCCTCCATGCTCTTTAAATAGAGATCATGGACCAATCGGGTGGTAAGCCACGGATCAAGGGTAGGTATGATCTAAGAGAAGTTGAGCCGTCGGATCACTCTATGTTGGGAACATATCGTGATCGTCGGATTAAGTATTTACAAATGCATACTAAGAAAACACACTTTACCTAACTGATATATTACACAAGTTGATCTTAACTAACTCCTAAGTGTCTAAATATCCTAACATCCCCCCTTAAGAACAACTTGGGATAGGATTGAAATATTTACAAAAGTGACACTATTAGGAGATGGATGGAGGCATTAGAGCATATCCCCCCTTAATGACAAATTCCTGAACTCCTAACATAGATCGAAGTTTAGAAAACTTTGCTTCTGTAAGAGACTTGGTGAAGATGTCTGCAACTTGATCATCTGTAGGACAAAATAGTACTTCAAGAACATGATCATGAACATGATTTCTGATGAAGTGCATATGAAGCTCAATGTGTTTGCTGCATTGATGTAGGACTGGATCTTTGGAAAGCTTGATGGCACTTTGATTGTTGCACCAAAGTGGAGTAGGCTGTTGCTGCTCGAATCCAAACTCTGAAAGGATCTGTCGAAGCCATAAAAATTCCTGTCTGGCATTAACTGCGGCTCGATATTCTGCCTCGGCTGAAGAAAGAGCAAGAGCTTGTTGTTTCTTACAAGCCCAAGTGATAGGTCCAGATCCCAGACTGAAAATATAACCTGTTGTAGACTTTCGATCATCAGGATCGCCGGCCTAATCTGAATTAGTGAAACCAACCAACAAAGGTTTCCCCCCCGTACTGTAATGAATCCCAAACTGAATTGTACCTCGAATATATTGAAGTATTCTTTTAGCTTCTTTCTAGTGACTTTCATGAGGTGTTTACATATAACGAGCAACACGACCAAAGGCAAAGGAAAGGTCAGGATGGGAATGAGTCAAGTATAAGAGACTACCAACAAGCTGATGATACAAGGTGGCATCTACTTCAGGTGAAGTACAAGTGGCAGAAAATTTGACTCCAGACTGGAAGGGAGAAGGGGCAGGTGTACAATCTTTCATGTGAAATCGACGAAGGTCACAAGCATACTTAGACTAAGAAAGAAAGATTCCTTCTTTGGTTTGCAGGACTTGGAGACCAAGAAAATAATGCAAATGTCCTAAGTGTAACATTTCAAAATTTTGCTTAAGACTGAATTTCACATGGGTTATAAGATTAGGGTCACTACCAGTAAGAATAAGGTCATCAACATATAGAACAAGTATGATGAGATGGTTTCCTACTTTCTTGGTATAGACATTGGGGTCAGAATGACATCTAGAAAAACCAGTGTCAAGGAGAAAGCTATCCATTTTGGCATACCAAGCTCTAGGAGCTTGCTTAAGGCCATATAAGGATTTCTTAAGGCGACAGACAAGGCTAGAGTTATTTTGAACATATCCAGGAGGTTGTTCCATGTAAATTTCCTTCTATAAATCACCATGTAAGAAGACAGACTTGACATCCATTTGATGGACTTCCTAGTTGTGTAAGGCTGCAAGAGAAAGAACAAGGCGGATGGAGTTCATTTTTGCGACAGGAGCAAAAGTTTCATTGTAGTCAATCCCTTCAACTTGGCAAAAACCTTTGGAAACTAACCTTGCCTTAAGTCTTTCAACACTTCCATATGATGCATACTTAGTTCTGTAGACCCATTTACATCTGACAAGTTTTCTGCCTTTTGGAAGAGGTAAAAGATCCCAAGTATCGTTCGCCATTAAGGAACAATATTCTTCATCCATAGTTGCATCCCAATCTAAATTTCCTGAAGCTTCTGCAAAGGTTTCTGGATCACGATTCTCGGAAACTTGAGCCAAAGGAGAAGAGGCTCGCTGAAATTGAGAACGTGTTCGACATTGATCTCTAGGATCACCGGCAAGATCACCAGCTGCTTCACATGTTGAATGGACCCATCGAGGAAGCACTTGTGCTTGTGCAACTGGAGGAACATGAGCAGGCGGAAGTGGATTTTCATCCTCACTGTCATCATCAGAAATTGGAGTAGGAAACCTGTCAAGGAAGTTGGAAGAAGAAAAAGAAGGCACAATCGCTGAATCAGGATCACAAGTCAAAGATGGCACAATCGCCAAGTTAGGCTCGCAGGCTAAGAGATTTTCATCAAATTTAACATCTCTTCTAATGATTACATCATGAGAATGTGGTTGAAGAAGTCTACAACCTTTTACATCTTCAGAATATCCAACAAATATGCACTTTTCACTTTTAGGCTGCAATGCTTTCCATTTTTCATCTGGAATGTGAGCCCATGCTTCACTACCAAACACACAGAAGTGACTTACATCTGGTTTAATTTTACTCCATGCTTCTTCCGGTGTGATATCTTGTAAAGCTTTAGTGGGGGTGCGATTAACTATGTAATTTGCACAATTAATGGCTTCAGCCCAAAATTGAAGACTTAGTCCCTTAGATTGGATCATACAATTAGCCATTTCTTTTAAAGTGTGGTTCTTCCATTCGGCTACACCATTTTATTGTGGTGTATATGGAACAGTGTGTTGTTGTTGGATTCCTTGTTCAGTGTAGAAAGTAGTGAACTTTTTGTTAACATATTCTCCTCCATTGTTAGATATTAACTTAATAATTTGATGACTAGATTGTTTTTCAACAAGGGCCTTGTAGGCCAAAAACATGTTAAATACTTCGCTCTTAAGTTATAGGAAATAAACCCAAGTGCGTCTGGTGTAATCATCAATGAAAGTTAAGAAATATTTGAAACCAAAAAATGAAGCAGATGGAAGAGGACCACACAAGTCACTATGCACAAGCTCCAAGGGAACCAAGGCATGCCAAGAGGCATGTTTTTCAAAATTGTCCCGATGATGTTTTTCGAGTACACAACCGGAACAAACACCATCCCTGCAAGATACCATCGGAAGACCTATCACCATATTGTCTTTACATAGTTGTTTTAATGAGCGATAATTTAAGTGACCAAATCGCTCATGCCAAAGTTTGCTCAAGTTATCACTATGAGCAACAAAAACTGAAGGAAAAGGTGATGACCCAAAGTTGTTAAACTTGTACAACTTGGTAATATCGTCAACAATTTCAGTAGCTAGGACCTGTTGAGGATCTTTAAAATCCTTGATCACAACTTGGTGAGGTGTAAATGTCATAGTTTTACCTTCACCATAATGAGTGATTTGATAGACTGATAACAAATTGCAGGAAATTCTTAGAACACATAGTACATCACTGAAATGACCATTATCTACTGGAACTGTTCCAGCTCCTACAACACTTAGAGATCTATCATCACCAACAAATATTTGTTTGGTGTTACATTCATGCATAGTAGAAAAGATGGCTTGATCCTTAGCCATATGATAAGATGCTCCAGAATCAATGAGCCATTCATTTGAAGTAGAAGAAGAAGATGCATTATAAGAATAACCAGAAGCACAAAGTGCATGCCCATGAGAGGTAGATTCTGAAGGCGAATCTAGGCTGATGTGGTGCTTCTTCATTGTTGCTTCCAAGGCTGCCATCTTCTTGAAACACTTAGATTCATCATGATTATCTTTCCCGCAATAGTTGCAATGACACTCAGTTTTCTTGCCTTTTGGCTTGTATCCTTTGTCATTTTTTAAAGAAGGAGCTGACTGAGAGAGTTTGGGACCCTTGTTTGACTTATTATTGCGAAATTTTTGTTTCTTGGGAGGCTTGGACTTTTCTTTCTATTGGGACAATAAGGATTTCCCAGATGTATCTGCATTGTTAATTATTCCAAGATGGATGAGCTTATCTTGCTCTCTAATCAAGGAATCACAAAAGGATTCAAGACTAGGATCTTGATAGCTAGCTGCATTCAAGGATTCTTTCATGGAGTAAAATGTAGATACAAAAAAAGAATATGCAGGTCCAAGTTTGGAAAGAATATGATAAATGCATTGTTTGTCTTCCCTCTTAATCTTGCATTCTTCACATAAGAGTTTAAGAGTTTTGTACTTAGATAAATAATCTTGTATGCATGAAAAATCACTTGAATTTAAATAAATCAACTCATTTTTGAGTTGGTGACCTCGAATTTCATTGTGTTTACCAAACACAGATTCCAACTTGTCCCAAGCAACATTCGGTTCATCAATTCATGATATGTGGAATTGCAAATCAGTAGAGATTGACATCCCAATCAATCCATGAGCTTCGTCACATCTATTTTCCCATTTTATTTTCTTGTCACCATCAGTGGGTTCTGTTTCTTTCCCTGAGGTAATTCTGAAAAGTCCTGTACTTCGTAGAACATCCTCCATACGAGATTTCCATGAGAAATAGTTGGAATTGGTAAGTAGAATATCACAAGGGGCATCCATACTGCAAATTAATGGCTATAAAAATAGAAACCAATAGTCTGGATGCAAAGAGCTCGAAAAAATAGACAGTTTAAAAAAAATGACACTGAAAACTGACTCCATATGATGAAGTTATGCTTGAACAAAGAAAAAGTTGAAGATGTCCTCAATAGTGACGTGGCCAAACCTATAAAATAGTAATTCAAGTGTGTGTCCAATTTTGAAGGTCTTAATGCAATGATCATGAAAGGGTTTTTTTATAGTATGTAGAGGTTAGTGTCTAGTAGCACAACATACATTTTTTTTAAATGCTTGAGAAATGAAAAAGTTATCGAAGAAACATTGACATTGTGTTTTTTGAGTTAAGGAATAATGACACAAGAAAAACTAGAAAAAAAGGAATTTTTGTTTTTTGAAAAAAATTACATATTAGGAATCCGTGGAATAAATCCTATATGGTTCTAAAATTACATAAAAAATGATTGTGTGTATCATACTGTAATGACTGGTAAAAAACGGGCATGTTGGGAAAATGGATGAAATACCCAATTAGTTATGGTTTACCATATTCCATAGATAGATTTGGTTAACATGAAGCTAACTTTGAAGTAGACAGAGAGGAAGTGGGATGATACCAAAACATGCGATGAGGCTTGATTTAGGTGGTAATGAATGTGAGCATGTTTCCTTTAAATTCAAATTCCCCTTTCTCTCATATCTGGGTGCCATGAAAACCAAACCACCTGTGCGTTTTAGCTCTACAGAATGCATGCACATTTGATCTCTATACAATGCGCACACATTTTTTAAAGATAAAACGCATGTGTGATGTTATAAACATCAAATTTACCTTATGTGTAAGGGGGGAGGAGGGGGGTTGGGGCAAAGAAAGAGATATAGATCGAGGTTGGGGGATAAAGGTTTAGGGAGGATTAGGGTAGTTAGAGGGAAGAGGGGGAATAGGATCGAGGTAGAGAGGGATGGAGAGTTAGTAGTTGGTAGGGGGAATGGGATTTGGAGAGACAAAG
This sequence comes from Larix kaempferi, assembly GCA_027924585.1. Lineage (NCBI taxonomy): Eukaryota > Viridiplantae > Streptophyta > Pinopsida > Pinales > Pinaceae > Larix > Larix kaempferi. The sequence continues at coordinate 2,639,322 of BSBM01000387.1, forward strand.
AGAGAGGGGTAAGGGTAGGTTTAATATGGGAGAGAGAGGGGGGGGTGTTAGGGGTAGTGAAAGCATGTGTTTGTTTGTGTTTGAGAGAGAGAGAGAGAGTAAGAGAGAGAGGCATGGGTGTAAGAGGGTTGGTGGAGAGAGAGAGGGGTTGGAGTAAGGTGTAGGTGGAGGAGTAGGGGATAGATGGGGATAGAAATTTTTAGGTGGAAGTGGGGGGAGAGAGACAGAGAGGATGGGGGTTTAAAGGTAGGAGGAGGAGTAAGAGGGTGAGAGAGGGGATTAGTAAGGGTTAGAGATATGCGGGGGGATAGAGAGAGATAGAGGGATAGTTATAGCGGGAGGAGTATGCGAGAGAGAGAGAGAGGTGGAGGACTAGAGGGGTGGATGAGTTAGAGAGAGAGAGAGAGAGAGATAGATTTAGGGGGAGGGGGATGAGGGTGTGTGTTATTAGGGGTAGTATGGAGCATGGGGGTTGGTGGATAGAAAGAGATAGATATTGCGGTGAGGGAAAGGGTAGGGATTTAGGGAGGATTAGGGAAGTTAGAGATAAGGGGGGTATAGGTTGGGGAAAGAGAGAGAGAGAGAGAGAGAGAGAAATTGGAATGTGGTGGTATGTGCTAGGGGGGGATTAAAAGAGATCAACAGAGAGGAAGGATGATGGGTAGGGGGATTAGGATAGAGAGAGAGAGAGTTTAGTCATAGTTGAAGTAATAGTGGTTTTGTACCTAAGAGAGAGAAAGAGAGAGAGAATAGGGGGTGGGGGGGGTTCTGGGGGTTGGGGGGAAGAGAGAGGGGTGGGGTTAGGGGTAGGTGCAGAGAGAGAGAGGGTGGGGGGTTTAGGGGAGGGTATGGGTGATTAGGGGGAGGAGTGTTAAGATTCAATATGCTAAGACAAAAAATATCAGCATTACATTCCATTTCACAATAATAGCATATACAGGACCACTAAAGAAAGAATAAGCACAACATAAACACAAGAGACACAGATTTATCTTGGGAAAACCTCATGGGGTAGAAAACCTAGCAAATCTTCCTCAATATAGATGACCAACAATATACAAATATGAAAACCAAAGACATGATCTAGTCCTCCTCCATAGTAGACCTCTCTCTCACAACTGCACTACATTTCAAGTGAGGGAAGTGTGTGTGTAATGAGGAGCACACCTCCTCTATTTATACACATCTCCGACTTGTACTTTATATTAACTAGGTCGGCCCCAACTTTACCACTGGGTTAAACACCCCACTACAACTGACTGGGCCGACCCCACTAGGGTGGTCTAACAACCCTTTGACGCACATAACACATATAGGGCTGACCCCCACTAGGGAAGTCTAATAACCCAAGTTACCACATTCCAACAGAGGAATAAACATCTCCGGATATACAATAAGATCCTCATGGAGGAATGAAACATCTACGGATAAAGTACAAATATAATATTATTTGAAGTTATAATATCTCAACACTCCCCCTTAATGAGAAGGATATTATAACAGCATCTGCACGAGCAAGGAGTCATAAACATCATACATGATACATCTATAAATCACTGGAAGCTTTCTCAACATCATCAGTAACTCAAGAAGTTACTGGAACATCAACATCTTCAGTTCTGAGTCTTTATCTTCTGCAACACTCGAATAGCTATAGCAACATCAACATCTGGATCCTCACGATCATCAGCATTGTCATCACATGATCATTAGCATCGTCATCACACGATCATCAGCATCATCATGACATGATCATTAGCATCATCATCTAGACCATCATGATCAGTAGCATTGTCATCACACGATCATCAACATCGTCATCTAGACCATCATGATCAGTAGCATCGTCATCACACGATCATCAGCATCGTCATCACACAATCATCAACATCGTCATCTCATGATTATCAGCATCGTCATCTAGACCATCACGATCAGTAGCATCGTCATCTAGATCATCACGATCAGCAGCATCGTCATCACACAATCATTAGTATCGTCATCACACAATCATCAGCATCGTCATCTCATGATCATTAGCATCGTCATCTAGATCATCAGCATCGTCATCACACGATCATCAACATCGTCATCTAGATCATCAGTGTTAGTATCCACACCAATACAAGTATACACATCATCAATACAAGTATACATACAAGTATCCTCATCAATACATATCATCAATATCAATACAAGTATCCTCATCAGTCAAACAACATATTCTGCAATACACATGATCATTCCTTTCAGAATTATGGGATCAATCTCATCACAATCATGTTTAAGACTATCCTTCCTTTCGGAATTACAAGATTTACGGTCTAAGGATGATTAATCCACACCATTCATTTAGGACTATGTCCAACGATGATTTAATCCACACCATTCATTTAGGACTATGTCCAAGGATGATTTAATCCTCACCATTCATTTAGGACTATGTCCAAGGATGATTTAATCCACACCGTTCATTTAGGACTATGTCCAAGGATGATTTGATCCACACCGTTCACTTAGGACTATGTCCAAGGATGATTTGATCCACACCGTTCATTTAGGACTATGTCCAAGGATGATTTAATCCACACCGTTCATTTAGGACTATGTCCAAGGATGAGTTAATCCCCATCGTACATTTAGGACTATGTCCAAGGATGACTTAATCCCCACCGTACATTTAGGACTATGTCCAAGGATGACTTAATCCCCACCGTACATTTAGGACTATGTCCAAGGATGACTTAATCCCCACCGTACATTTAGGACTATGTCCAAGGATGACTTAATCCCCACTGTACATTTTAGGACTATGTCCAAGGATGACTTAATCCCCACCGTACATTTAGGACTATGTCCAAGGATGACTTAATCCTCACCGTATATTTAGGACTATGTCCAAGGATGACTTAATCCCCACGGTACATTTAGGACTATCTCCAAGGATGACTTAATCCCCACCGTACATTTAGGACTATGTCCAAGGATGACTTAATTCTCACGGTACATTTAGGACTATGTCCAAGGATGACTTAATCCTCTCCGTACATTTAGGACTATGTCCAAGGATGTCTTAATACTCATCGTACATTTAGGACTATGTCCAAGGATGACTTAATCCTCACTTTACATTTAGGACTATTTCCAAGGATGACTTAATCCCCACATGTCCATCAAGGACTTCATTCTCGAAGACCATATGTCTACGGATCAATTCAAGGGACCAAAGTTCGGGGACGATACAATCCCCACTTGTCCACTAAGGACTTCATTCTTGGGGACATATGTCTACAGCTCACTTTAGGACTGAAGTCCAGGGATGATCCAATCCCCACCTGTCCACTAAGGACTTCATTCTTAAAGACATATGTCTACGGATCAATTTAGAACATGTGTTCAAGGATGATGCAATCCCCTCGTCAACTTAGACCCTGTCTAAGGACCATCCACCAAACTCTCTGTCGGCATCACCAATATAGGTATCCACATCATCGACCTCACTGTTGATGTAGGAAATCTCATCATAAGTGACCACATCACTCCCCCTCTCGAGGAGGGTCCTACAAAGCTTGTCTCGGAAAATACTCAAACTTTACTAGAGGTAGGGGTTTGGTTAGTACATCGGTAACTTGTTCACTTGAGGTAGAGGTTTTGTTAGTACATCGGAAACTTGTTACAAATTTGAACTTTATAGTTCCTTTCTATGCCATATCATGGAACACTGGATTCTCCGCCATCTTGATACAGCTCTGTTTGTCACATAGGATCATAGTTGGGTCTATCTCTAATTCAAACAATCCAGAAGCCATACTGCTTCAAAACTAGCAGAGAAACAAGCCATATATTCTGCTTGTGCTGAGATCCACACTAGACTGCTTCCAGCTAAACCACGAGATCATGGCTGATCCCAGACAATAACATCCTCTCGATGTGTTCTACCTGTCTGATACACTTTCTGCTCAATCAACATCTATGTAGCCATCTGAAGTCATGATCTCCAAGATAGCATAGATCAAAGTCTATCGTATCCTTTAGGTACCTCATCACATGCTTTGCAATTATCAGGTGAACACATCTAGTTTCCACTAGATACTGACTCAAGGTGTTCACAGCAAAGCATATATCTGACCTAGTATTTGTTAGATACATCAATGACCCAATAATTTGTCTGTACAAAGTTATATACATTAACTCTGATGAGTCATCCGCTAACAGCTTCAAGTTGAAATCCATGAGAGTGGCCATTCCAACACATCAAGTCCTTTTAATATTTCTTGGCATACTTTCCCTGGTTGAGAAAGATTCCTTCCGAGTCTTTCCATACTTCCAGACCTAGGAAGTAATGCATCAATCTGAGATCTTTCATTTTCATTTTTGCAGCCATCTATCTGTGCCATCTCTCATAAGATGGGTCTACTGATATGAGCCTCAATATCATTCGAACTCTGTGGTGAGTTCCTTCTTTCATCCATGTAATCTGTGTATAGAAACCATATTCAACCTTTTAGCAAAGGTTGAGATCCACATCACCCATGGTGATCATTAAGCTCATCAATTGACTATCGATCATGGGTACCCATATAGAACCTGATTCACACTTCTTCTTTAATTACACCATTAAGAGAATGGTCTTATCTAGTCACTTGGAGCAAACATCTCGTCATGATTCTCTTCCTCTTTCTAAGAGAATCTTCTAGCCATGAGCCTTCTATATTTTGTTTGATTTGTAAATCTTCTTGTTGAACATCCATCACTTGTTCGGTGTTCATCATTCTTCATGATCTTTCCTACATATCAAAATTAAGTACATGATTAGTAATACTTCATAATCATGAAATCATGTTGACATGATAACCTATTATGCATACAGATATCATTTACATAGTTATGCAACTATCTTGACCAATACTTTGGCACAACACTTTTCCATATCCTGTATGCATAGAGTGGCTATCTAGATGCCTTCCATTTCTACCAGAACATACTATCGAGAGTTTGCACAGCTCTTAGCATGTCAGCAAAGAGGTTTCATTCTAGACAAGCAACAATGGAATGTTTGTCCAACTTACCAATCATATGCATATTAGTAGTATACTGTTCAATGCTCTATGAATGTTTACACTCGGCATGATATATTATAGGAATACAAATATGCATACAACCTATTATAGGCAATATCATTTACTATTTCAAATAACAACTCAAATACTTATCTTTTATGTTTGTGTGGTTGCCTCCCACTTGATCTTCTATATGTCTTTTGAACTTCTATTCATTCTGTACCACTGTGCATGCTCAAGTGTGCACTAGTGTCATCTTCATGATATCATACACAAACATACATTCATTAGTATATTATAATCTTGAATATGTATAGCCATGATCATAGATAATAAACATTAGAATTCAAGGTTTCAGGGAAGTCTTCTTTTACTCATGCATCAATCAGGATAAGAGACATAATATTCATAAACCCTTGATTACTAACTTTATGAATAAGCATAACCAATCATACCAAGTATACTTATATAAGGGATCCTAACACAAAGTAAGATTCTAACTTGATATAGGAAAACATACCTGGATTAGTATACCTGCTTAGTTATGTCTAACATACCTAACCAATATTTTCTTTGTTCTCTTCAATGATTTAGAGATCCTGTGCTGAAACCTGCATATCTCATAGGTTAAGCATAATAGAACAAACTCATACATAACTCGTAAGTAGAACTTCTATGTGATCAAGGATTATGGATGAGTCTTTGTCTTCATGTTGTCATCTTCATGGAACTTGATTTGTCTTTTGTGATGTACATGTATCTTGTTAGCAGACAACATCAACCTCATACAACACCACAGTGCATTAGTACAATAACCCTAATTAATGAATATCTTCTATCATTCACTGTATTCATACTTTTATTAGGATGATAAGACAAATCTAACATTAATCAAGATTGTACTAATAAATAATATGAAGACAAACATATTATGAACTTAATCAAGAATCATATTTCAAGACATACCTGTACCTCCTTAAGTCATACCTGTCGAGACTTCTTGTAGTCTTCTTATGTAAGGCCTTAGCCTCAACTCCCCCTGAAACTTGATCTGGAGCTTGATTAGGGTTTGTTAGAGAAACCCTAAAAAAAATTCAATATTTCACTTTCACACTTCTGAATGGATGGAAGGATGTGTCTTGCTAAGTTGATCAAACTTGCATACTTCAATTTTGAAATCTCCAAAATTTGACCCCTCAAAATTGCCTTCGAAACTTCAGGATCTTCTCGACAGTATCCCAAACTAGGGTTTGATGAAGCCCACCCTTATGCCGAATAAAAAGGTTCGATCCAAGGCTCTAAACTCTTATTTTTCTGAGGAGCTTCCAGCCGTGGTCACAGACTTCAAAAATTCCAACTTTTGCTGAAGCCCTAATTTTCCATCTTTCCGATCAAAATCCTGAACTGGGGTTTGATCAAGCCCGGTCTTCTATCCAACCAAAAAATTCGATCTTGGTCTCTAAATTTCGATTTTATTGAGTAGCACTCAGCCGTGGACTCCAATTCCAAAAATTCTAACTGTCTCCGAAACCCTAAATTCTGGAAGCCATGAATGAAGGTGCTCCAAAAATAATTTTGTTTTAATAGAAAAATGTACCTGATTGTTTCTTCTGTAAATCTGAACTTTTCAATCCACAGGGTCTAAAAAATTTTCTTGTGGTAGCCTGACCTGTTATCTTTCCATCCCGATAGGTTTGACCTCAATTGGATTTTCTAAGAGAGAGTTATGCCAAGTGTCGCAACATGACCTGTTTATGGGATAAAACAAGAGAGCGAACTTGTACGGCGTGCCACGTGCCACTGGTTCAACTTCGGGCTCTGAAAACATTTTTTGAGATAGTACAGTTTGTGTACTACCTATCACTTTTTACTAAATTTCATTTGGAGCTTCCTAGCCCAAGTTATGACCTTTTTTCCTAGGTCCCCTGATTTTGACTGAGATCTGGAAGAGGCAGAAACCCTAATTTGTACTGATCATAACTTACAAAGTACAATGAATTTGAGGGTGTCCGTTGGACACAAGATACCTGGGGATTTTATCTATGACCTATAAAGGTTTCTGATCCTTAAACATTGCAAAAATAGATTTATAGCGAAAGTTCCGTGATGACTGGTTAGTGTTATATAAAACCCAAACCTTCAACTTGTCGCAAGTGAAGCAAGTGTCGTAGGTGCCATACATTGTCTTCCTTTAGGTTAGCTCTGATACCATGTTAAGATTCAATATGCTAAGACAGAAAATATCAGCATTACATTCCATTTCACAATAATATCATATACAGGATCACTAAAGAAACAATAAGCACAACATAAACACAAGAGACAAAGATTTATCCTAGGAAACCCTCATGGGGTAGAAAACCCAGCAAAGCTTACTCAATATAGATGACCAACAATATGCAAACCAAATAAATGATCTTCTCCTCCTCCATATCAGAGCTCTCTCTCACAAGTGCGCTACATTTCAAGTGAGGGAACTGTGTGTGTAATGAGGAACACACCTCCTCTATTTATACACATCTCCGACTTGTACTTTATATTAACTAGGTTGGCCCCAACTTTACCACTGTGTTAAACACCCCACTACAACTGACTGGGCCAACACCACTAGGGTGGTCTAACAACCCTTTTACCCACATAACACATACAGGGTTGACCCCCACTAGGGAAGTTTAATAACCCAAGTTACCACATTTTGACGGAGGAATAAACATCTCTGGATATACAATAAGATCTTCACGGAGGAATGAAACATCTCTGGAATAATAAAGTAGAAATATAATATTCTTTGAAGTTACAATATCTCAACAAGGAGGAGGAGGGGGGTTGGGGGAGAGAAAGAGAAATCAATTAGTATGGTGGGAGGGGGTAGGGGTTGAGGGATAATTGGGGTAGTTAAACATAAGGGTAAATATAGGGTGGGGAGGAGAGAGAGGGGGGGTTTAGTAAGGGTTAGAAAGATAGAGATATAGAGAGGGAGGGTTAGTGTTAGGGGGAGAATTAGGTGTGTGTGTGTGTGTGTGTGTGTGTGTGAGAGAGAGAGAGAGAGAGAGACATAGATAGAGAGAACATGGGGTGTTAGGGGATCGCAAGAGAGAGAGTGTGTGTGTGTTGGGGGTTAGGGTTAGGTGGAGAAGTAGAAGTTTGCATGTGTGTGTGTGTGTATGAGAGAGAGAGAGAGAGAGAGATTTTGCATGTGTGTGTGTGTGTGTGTGATGGGTGAATGGGGGAGTGTTTGGGTGATTATGGGTAGGGGGGAGGAGGGGGGTTGGGCGATAGAAAGAGATAGATATCATTGTGAGGGTGGGGGGGGATTTAGGGACGATTACAAAAGTTAGGGAGAAGAGGTGGTATTGGGTGTGGGAAGAGAGAGAGAGAGAGATAGAGTGTAACATACCCCTTTTGGCTGAAAAACATTCTATGTTGGAAAAAATTATCTTAACTTTTATTGTAAAGTCTTATCTTTGGACAAGTGTCCAAGGATGACTGTAATTGCACAATATTATTATTTAAATAAATGAAATAGGAGACACTCACCCAAGGAGAGCTGTTGAAAGAGTGTTTACTGACCCACTAGGTGGAGTGTAATCTGGGGTAGAAGGCAATGTACAAGTGGAAGCATCATGAGGCAAGTAACTAGCTATTGGTATGGGACAACTCCCTTAAATTGTGGTCATAGTACCCTGAAAGATGGGACTGGAGCTTGAGGCTCATTTATTTAAAACTGACCACTAAATACCTATGCAATCTTTTTAAGAGCCATCGAATTTTGGACTGAGGTTCATCACTTTTCCTGATGAGGAAACTTACCTTGTGGTTCTGTTGTATATACACAAGAGATTCGATGAGGGGAAATGCTATGTTTTTTATCATGGTGTAAGTCTTCCTTGTTTACTGCTGAGTGCAGAATTTTTACTGCTGAGTGAGGAGCTTGAGGGTTTTTGGCAAGTCTCTATTGATTGTTGGTTATACAAATTGAGTGCCTTGCTTCTACACAGAGTTATTCTACCTAGTGGTTCAGTAAACAGGCTCGGGGATCCAAAGGAGGCAAGTGGATTGGCTTCCTCTTCTAGAGAAGGTTGGGAGGAATAGGCCTCCTTGGGTGTTTGTCCACCCTATCTACAATTACAGGTTCTACTTATTATTTCATCCTCTAAGTAGCTAAATTATTTTCTGTAATTGTTAATTTAGTACTCTTTAGCTAGCTAATGATAATGCAGAAGTATCAGTGTGATTTTCTGATCTGTTTAGGATTGTGTAGACTGTTAAATCTATTTATGAATTGATTGAATAAATTCCCTCTCTGTATTTTTCCCCATACTGTTTTATGTATCGTACTCTAGTACAGATAAGGAGAATTAAGATAGATGAATGATAGGCAGAATATAAAATGAATGAATAGACTAAGACTGTCGTGTTTCCTTAATATTTCCTTATCAGTTATATTCTGTAATATAAATTATATATGTCTAGACTCAGAAAACATAACAACACTTATTATTATAGGAATTATAATATTTCCTTTTACATAGCAATAGAAGTAAACATTTCATCTCTGCAAAAAACCTAGGGTTATCATTTTAGCTAATTTATTTCCTTAAAAAAAACATATGCTATGCATTCTCTTATCGTTCCTTTGAAAATAGTACAGTATTATAATATCCAACTGCAGTTATAAACTAAAACATTTCCATTGCAGATTAAAAACCCTAATGTTCCAACCCTAGCTTCTATATTATATTATATAGTATTTTTATCCACGGGTATCCATGCAAATAGGTTATCCAAGACAGAGATCGAAACCTTTAAGGGAATCATGCCAAGCACGCAATAGTTTCAAATCAAAGGTTGCAGGTTCGAGCCTTTTTAAAACCAACTAAACAATACATTCATTATCCTTGCTCAATTGTTAAAAAAACATTAAAACAACCATTCCTTGTAGGACGAGCTTAGGGTAATGACCTAGCTTAAAACAAATTAGAGTTGTACATGTTTCAATAGCAAAACCAATTGTCCATCATTATTTTTCGTCTACACAAACAAAACCAAGTTTGAAACCACAGTCTGAGAGACCAAGCCATTCGGCTTTTCAATACTTTAAACATTCATTATCATCGTCACATGCCGAACAAAGGGTTCGAGGTTGTAAACATTTCTATACCTCAAAACAAGGAAAACATTAGGTTTGAGGTTTTATAAAACAAGACATTTGCCTTAGACTCCAAGCCAGTTACATTACCATGCATATTCTATCTACGCATTAAATTATAAGAACACAGGACCGGGAGCATTGCTCACAGCCAAACATAAACACATTAAGATAATAGTAACATAACCTTCTCATTTCATAAAAAGATCGAGGGCTTAAAACTTCCAAAAGATGTTACATCCAATACAAAAATCTACAGCGAAATGCTGCTCATGCCAATATCAAAGTAGGCCGAAGATCTCTTCACCCTTCCATACATATTTTAGAACACAAAATAGTATCACAATGGCCGAAATATTCAAACCCCATCCTATCATCTAAACACCCAAACAAAGGCCAACAAGTACCAAGAGTAACCTACAGGGATTAAACCACCGAGGCTTACCAGTTGGTGGAGCAATCGCCAGATAGCTTCAATCTTTACATTCTACAATGTGATGCACCTGCCATCAAATCATCTGAGGGTTAAAATGTGCATTATGAAGTTTTGCAAACAAATTACATAGTAACGATATCAAACCAAGTTGCAAAACATTACCATTAAATAGCTTCTTATGGAGTAGAGACTCCATAGCCAATGTTAAACCGTAGCCATCACCTCACTACAGAATGCAGCGAAGGTGGGAGACAACTCTGAGAACTATCATTTTACATACAAGGAAAAACAACCACTGGTTCAACCTACACACAAGACTATCATCAACCCTGGAGCCCTTCCAACTACAAACAATTGTTGTAAACTCACATTAGGGCTCGGCTCTTAAGCTATCAATTGGTATCAATAATCACCCTCAGGTCACAGTTTCTAATCATGGGAGAAGCTCCCAAAACCTGCTAACAAAACCCTGAAACCTCTCAATCCTGTCGGCCTCTATACCCAGCCACTCCTCAATGCAAAATAAATGCCAAAGAAAACATGCCATCGAGACATAGTGGGGAGACTAGGGTTTAGTCCAAAACCCGATGGCAGTATGAAATCAACGATGGAGATCTTGCCAACCAACACCACGTATTTCGATCCATAACTACATTTATGACTACATTAATAACCATTTCCATCGTGGAGACCAACTCAGTTTATTGATAAGTCGAACCTTGCACAGCTCAACAACGTTGGCTCCATCCTTACAAAATCCTTAACGTGATACTATCCACGATAGCAGCCACTGGGATATCCACTATGGAAGTAGATAGGAGTGTTTAATGCCAAGGCTGGATTATGAATGCTGCCAGCACATAACCACTACATTATTAATCACCTTGTTCTTATCATGCGTTGCCTCGATGGTTACGTTTGCAAACATGTCAATATAGATATTAATATAAGTAATAGTTACACCTTTAGTGTTGAATCAAATAAGTATCAAGCGTAGGTTTAAAAGTTCACGATGATGCTCACATTTTTATATTGTTTTGTATATGGTACCAATGCATAAACTTTAGGCATATAGAAATTTCATATAGTTTACGTGATATAGGAATTTCACGATAATGGCATATAGTTTACACCCTATAGGAATTATATGGTAGTTGCATATAGTTCATACTATAGGAGAAGCATGAAAATGGTAATTTATAAGTAGTTCACATACTATAGGAATATATGGTATCTTGCATCTAGGCTATGTTTCATAAAGGCACATTATTTGTACAATATTTGCATTGTCATATTATACTAAACCTTTTCTACAATACTCTAGTTCATCATCTAAATGTTAAACAAGGAAATGTATAAATTGTATAGTTTACAACTATAAACTTTAGACGAGTCACATTATAAGTACCTCCTCGGGTCATGCTTGTATAACATAGGATATTAATTAAATCTAGAACTGCAAACCAGGAGTTAACTTAGCATCAAACTCTAACTTTAGAGTATTATACCATTAACAGTTCACTCCATTGAGTACCTTAGAAATTTATACAAAATCATTGACGGCTAACTGAAAGTGTATTTTAAATCATACTGGTATTACTTGATATGATGTATCACCCTTACCTGTCATCTGCAAAAATGAAGGTTCAAATGCTTTAGCATAACTGCTAAGTAAGCATCGGGGTACCCATAGGACCCCTTCATCATCAAAAGAATAACAACAATTAGCACTTATAAACATTAATAATTGATCGAGTATTGACATAAGTATTCTAAAAATGCAGTTGCGACAAGGAAACGTACAATAGCATCTAAATGTAGATTTTAGTTTCATTTCACAACAAGTCGCAAAACAATACATTTGTATGATTGTTACAAACATTTAGTTTAGCAAGACAACATAGAAGCATTTATTATAATTCCGTACAGTTAGTATATGCATTAAATGCTACATTGAAAAATTTTAAATTTTTGTGAATTTTCGGGATGTTACATAGAGAGAGAGAGAGATATGGGAGCTGGTAAGTGGTAGGGAGAAGGGTATTAGGGGATATAAAGAGAGAGGGGGGGTAGGGTAGGGGGACTAGGAGAGAGAGAGAGAGAGAGAGAGACAGTAGGCGGGGGGAAGTGGGTGTGGTTATTGGTAGGGAGTGTACGAGGGGGATTAGGAAGAGAGAGGTTGTGTTTAGGAGTACTATGAAGGTGAGGGAGAGAGAGAGGGAGAGAGGGGGGTATTAAGGGTTAAGAGGAAGAGGTGTGTGTGTATGTGTGTGTGAGAGAGAGAGAGAGAGAGAAATATATATAGATATGGGGGTGATAATTTGTATGGAGAGGGGGATTATGGGAGAGAGAGAGGGTGGGGGTTAGGGGTACAGGGATTAGGAGAGAGATAGAGGGGGGAGGAGGGGGTGGTTATAAGTAAGTAGTGTAGGAGGGGGGTTAGGGAGAAAGAGAAGGGGGTTAAGGGTAGTCACGTAGCACGAGGGTGAGAAGGAGAGATATTGAGAGAGGGAGTTATTAAGGGTTAAGGGGAACAAAGGGGTGTGTGTGTGTGTTAGGGGTAAGGGGAGTAGGGGAGAGTGAGAGGGGGATGGAGAGGGTGGTTATGGGTAGGGATACTATGAGTGGGGATAGGGAGAGAGAGGGGGTGCTAGGAGTAGTGAGAGTTATTAAGAGAGAGAGAGAGAGGTGGGATTTAATGTCCCCATATTAGGTTCCATAGGATATTAACTCTAATTCAAACCTTAAAACATGAATTTGCAGAAACTAAAACTAGTCCTCAAAACTAGTCATGAAGAAACTAGTCTTGGACATAGATAAACCCCAGAAGAACTTGATGGTTGGGAACTTTTGGATCTACAAAATGTACTAGGAAGTGTGCAGAATAAAGGATATCAGATTCAAGGCAAGCTTATGAGACCTATTCCCAATGTACTAGGGCCATTTATGCTCTGACTCAACTACCGCTAAAGTCTCTGCAAGGATTCTTGGGCACACTAGTATATGAAAACTAAACTCAGTCACTACAATTGAACTAAACCAAAGTATGGATACTGGACATAAATCCCTTAACTTATGTTTTGGAAATAGTTTATGAGACTTAGGAAGGGTTTGGCTGAGTTTGGAGGCAAAAGTAGGGAGTGAGTTAGGTTAGATTATTCAACTAAATGATTTTCAAGATCTCCCAAATAGGATGAGAGATATACATATTCTTAGGTAAGGAATTGAATGGTATTCAATAGGGTCTCAAGAATCTCATATGATTGATAGAATAGTAAATTAACACTCAGTGAAATTCAATTGGCAATTACTACAAAACTAGTCAAAATACATGGGCTAATGACCTAGTCTTAATGAAACGACATACAAACGGCCTCCAAGGATTTCAAATTTATGTTCTAAAGCATAGTATAACTTATCCTAGAGTATAAGAGCATCAATAAAAAAATTGAAGAGGTTTGAACATCAATTCAATGTATTACAATCCCTGTCTTCTTAATGAATCTCAAATACAAAGAAACTTTACAATATTGAGTATGGATGACTTTTAAATAGAGAAGAATAGATGAGTTCTCTATTGGATTCACAATAATGATGAAAACATAGCATATGGATTCTCATGTAAGGCGCACCAAGGTTTAGGGATTCTCACAGGGCGCATTCACCAAACTAGATAGAAAAACAATGGTGCGTTCTTTTCAGCTGGAACCCCCAGATCTAGTAATATGGCCATAACTTTCTCATACAGACACACTTTTTGATGATACAAATCATGTTTCATACTGGAAACGATGCTACATACACAATGGTACATGTATCAATTTCCATAAATGATAATACAATTCGAAGCTAGAACCTCGATTTCATCCCTTCAACATTATTTCTACTGAATGAAGGAGTTGAACTATACAATGAGAAATCCAGCCACTAGATCAAACTTTAGGACCCGTAATAACCTCAATGATGAATACTACATGTCATCATCTTCTTGAAATAAGAAGGGGAACATATCCTAGCTTGGACTAGGGGCACATATCCCAAGTCAAAGAGGTAAAATAGCTCTCCATTCAATTCTCAAACTGTCAAAAGATGGGCAAGTGGTGTGCACTCCTTCTTTTGTAGTCTTTTGGTGACTTATGGATAAATTCAACTAGTATAATACATCGTCATAGAGTGGTTAAGGATAGATTTTTTATTTCAATCTTTTCTTTTTTTTTGCTTTCTTCCTTGGCTTTATCCTTCTTTTGTTCTTCTATCCTACTTTTGCTTTCTTCTTTTGCTTTTGCTTTCGATTTAACTTTTTATTTTCTTTTGATTCTCTATCTTGCCTTTTTCTTTTGACTATTTTTTCCTGCTTTTCTTACTTATCCTGTTATTCTGCCTTATCCTACTTATTTCTGCTTTTTTGCTTATCCTACGTTTTTGCCTTATCCTGCTTTTTCCTACTTTTATGCTTTTCCTAAGCTTTACTACTTTTCTACCTTGTTTCATGTTTTCCTTTCTTTTCCTACTTTCCAGCTTTAATTGCTTTCAACTTTTCTTCTTTTGCAAGATATATCTTGATCAAAGCTTATCCTCTATTGCTCCCTTGAGATTCATTATCAACTTTATTTCATTAGAATAAATATTTATTAATGAAAAATAACTTCTACTAAGTGCATCTTAAACTTAAGAAAATAAATTTAACACCTCCTACAACTCAACCCCTCATTAATTAATTATGAACTATCACTATGATCCATGGGGTTTGAAGTGACATTGGTTGCTTCATGGT
This sequence comes from Larix kaempferi, assembly GCA_027924585.1. NCBI lineage: Eukaryota > Viridiplantae > Streptophyta > Pinopsida > Pinales > Pinaceae > Larix > Larix kaempferi. Next base: position 2,654,741 of record BSBM01000387.1, read on the forward strand.
GCTGAAAAAATTGGAACATGATAGTCCTACCCTCCAAAGTTTGCTTCTCCTCAAGCAAGAAAACAAATCCAACTATCTATGAAGCCAACTAGTGACTTCACTCCTCAAAATATGTTGCTAGTTGTCTAGAATTAGAATCCTCAATTCCAAGAAAAATACCCAATGCCCACCATGTTTCTACTGAAATACTCTGATTTATTTTGCAACAATTAAGTGCTAGGATCCCACTATTTGTGTTGCATGTCTCGCTATGTCATTGTTACTTGTGGAAAACTGTCATCCTAAAGAATTGCAAGGTCCCATTGTCTTAGTTACATCCTTCCAAACATCAAGATCAACATGAAGAATATATCATCATGGAGGACGTCTAGATCACTCCACCATACTGGAAGTTCATCAATTCCAATGCAAAATAGAACATCTATGAGTCTCTCCATCCAAGTATGAAAATGCTTATGTTCCATGTGAAAACTAGCATTGCAATTTCCATCCATAAGACATAGGTGACAATTCCATGTCCATCAAGATATACTGTAAACATCACATAGCAATCACAAATACCTGTACAACTTCTCACAAAAGATGAATTTTATGTCCATAATATTTCCACTGATGCAAGCAATAAAATTACATGTTGGAGAACTTAAATCCCTCGTGTATCTATCCACCCAATCCGTGGATGAATGCATACTCCATCTCAGTGATATAGATGGAAAGCTGGTAGCTTCCCCATGTACCATCCTCGCTCTAGTGAAACATCTCTTTACTCTGATACTTGTTACACCTAACTAGCTCTAGTGGAGCTCCCCTTCATTGTTATGTAACATGTTACATAACTTGACGAGAACCCTTCATTGTTCTCGTTTTTTGGGGGGTCAATTTTAGTAGCTGTTTTGACCTCCGTTTCAAAAAGGGTGTATACTGGTAGCACCATTTTTCATTTTTAGCCATTTTTTTGTGATTTTGAAACTTCTTGGTCATAAGAAAATTATAACTCTTAGGAAAAAGGGTCATTTTTCAAACTTTACCAAAAAATCTACATTTAATAGCTAGCTGTAGTAAAAAAACACACACATTTTTGAATTTTTGTACGATTTAGAAGCTACTATGAACGAAAAGTACATGCATTTTCAAAGTTTTTTCATTTAGCTTTTATCTTAAAGAAGTCATTTTATGGACAAATTTCTATACAAAATGCGAAAAAAAAAGACATTCAAAACCATTTTTCAACGTATTTTCTGTTATTTGATGTATAAAAAATAAAAAATAAAAAATAAAAATAAAACTCAAAACAAAATCTAAATCTAAATTTTAAAAATCTAAATCTAAATTTTAAAAATCTAAATTTAAAAAAAAAAAAAAATTTAACCCAATTTTAAAACAAAATTTTTAAAAAATTAAGATTTTTTAATAAAAACTAGAAACCAATTTTTAAAAATAAATAAAAAATTGTAACAAAATTAAAAAAAAAAAAAAAAATTATAAAAAAACCAAATTTTTAACAAATTATAATTGAAAAATAATATTTCAATTTAAAAAACAAAAAAAACAATTAAAATGCAAAAATTAAAAACCAAACAATATTTTTTTAACCAAACATTAACAAAATATATTAAAAAAAAAAATGAATTAAAAAATCATAATAAAAAATTGAATTAAAAAAAATTAAAAAACATTATGCCTCCCTCTTCCTCCCACGCTTCCCCTCCACCATCCCCCACGGCCCCTTAAACCTCCGCCTTTCCTCCCCCTTCCTTCACCGCCTCCCCTCTGCCATCCCCCACGTCTGCCTCCCTCCTCTGCCTCCCCTCCCCCTTCCTCCCCCGGCTCCCATCCACCATACTCCACGCCTCCCTCACTCTCCCCCGCCCCTCTCCTCCATCCTCTGCCCCTCCCCGCTTCCCTATACCCCCTCCCCGCCCCCCTATCCGCCACTCCCAGCAACGCACCCACTGCCCAGACCACCATCAACCGGGAGGTGCGATTCTCGCGAAGGGGTGTCGCTAGGATCGGATCCTAGTTTTATATAGTGTTGCTAAGAGAATTAATAAATACAATTTTCAATTTTGATAAAATCATATAAAAAAGCCATTTTTTGAAAAAGTGTGCTACTAGTAGCAAGCGTTTTCAATTTAGAGCTTGATTTTAAGGTTTTTGCAAACAACAATAACAAATGTTTTGGTTAAATTATATATTTTTGACCCCAAATCAAAAAGTGGTGCTACCAGTAGCACCACTTTTTGATTCAAGGTTGTTTTTTGGTGTTTTTTATGCAAAAATATGGGGTTTTATGGCTAGAGTTCTCGTTTTGAGTAAATAGTTCTCGTCAAGTTGTATAACATGTTATGTATGATGGAGACATAAGATATGTGCCTCTATTGTTGCTCGTACAATTAGTAAGGGACATGTGTGCTTGTCAAACCCCAAGGTATAACCATCAAACCATCAATAAAGTGTGTGGGATCCTCCTTCTCCACATGTGGTTCCAGAATAAAAAATCCTTTTACCCAATATTCATCCCTAACCACCCAGTATTCATCCTTTTACTGAAGATTCAATTTCCATCCATAAGACATAGGTGAAAATTCCATGTCCATCGAGATATACTGAAAAAATCACATAGCAGTCACAAATACCTATGAAAATGCTCACAAAAGATGAATGTTATGTCCATAATCTTTCCACCGATGCAAGCAATAAAATTACCTGTTGGAGAACTCAACTCCCTCATGTATCTATCCACCCAATCCGTGGATGAATGCATACTCCATCTTAGTGATCTGGATGGAAATCTTGTAGCTTCCCCATGTACCATCCTCTCTCTAGTGAAACAACTCTTTACTCTGATACTTGTTACACCTAACTAGCTCAAGTGGAGCTCCCCTTCATTGTTATGTATGATGGAGACATCAGATATGTGCCTCTGTTGTTGCTCATACAATTGGTAAGGGATGGGTGTGCTTGTCAAACCCCAAGTTATAACCATCAAACTATCAATAAAGTGCGTGGGAGCCTCCTTCTCCACATGTGGTACCAGAATAAAAAAATACGTTTACCCAGTATTCATCCCTAACCACCCAGTATTCATCCTTTTACCCAATATTCATCAAAGTTAAATGAGACTTGTGATCTTGGAAGAGAGAGGAGGGAACCAGTTAATGTATATATACATTAACGTGGAGGAATTTTACCTTAATTATAGACTGGACGAACTGAGATACTAAAAAAATCAATAAATTATTTGGAAGGGCAGGCCGACTTGTCATATAATACTGATTTTTAAATATATATATATATACCCTTCTTAATGGAGTTTGTCCTTACATAAGGGTTAAAAATTAACAATTGAAAATTCCTTTTTCAAAGCCATGTCTAAACCAGTTAAGGTCACCTTAAGGACCTCATTTTTTATCCTTTTGACTAGGCTAACTTCTCCATTAAGCAAAGGATTTTAATCCATTTTCCACGTCATCTTTAACCAACTTTTCTTGTGGGATTATCCAAGGGTTTTATGCCTATTTTTCTCCTCATCAATAGGGATACATCTGTTAATTTTTCGATAATTTCATTCCATTATCATTCAGGATCACTAAGAGAATAACATGTACAACATATCTATAGCATATCAATCATAGACACAATAGCAAGCACACAAGAGACACGAAGTTTCCTCGGGGAAAACCAAGAAGGTGGAAAACCCTGCAACTTCCTCAGAGATAAGATAAGCCACAAACCAAGATCACAATGATCAAACCCAAAGACATGTCTCTAGCAGATACTCCTCCTCCTCCACTTGTGCGCCACTTTCTCTCTTAGCTATGCGAGCTTGAGAAGTGAGTGAATGAATCAAATGAGAAACACAACATATCTATTTATACACTGACCTGTCCTGCCAATAACTTAAGTGGGACGACCTCCTAGTGAAGTCTAATAACCCAACCACTTAACTCAACCAAGGCTGACCCCACACTGGTGGTCTAATAACCCATCAAATATAAGTTGTGACACTTATGACACTTACAAATACAAATGACGACACTTATGACTGGAGGACTAAAACATCTCCATCATTAATATAATAAGGTACAAGTGTAATACAGAGAAGAATATCTTCCAAAGTTACAAATACATCAACAACATCAAGGGCTTCTTTACATGTCAATGTCTTCATCAAAAAAACCAAACTCTCCCAAGGGCATCAACCATGAGCTTCATAAATCTTGTGGGATTAAGGACCAACTTGTGGGTCAAAGCACTTATTCAATGCTTCATAAGTGCTTCAATGTTTCTTCAATCGCTTCAATAGCTTCTTCATCATATTGAGGGAATGTCCATGGGTTCCAAAACATGTGCCAATAGCCATAATACCATACAAGAGTTCCACCAAGAGTTCCACCAAGGGCATTGAGGTCGTCATCATCATAACTGAATCAAGGACCATATATAAGGGCTCCATGACCCCATCAAACAACAACATAGGTGGGTTCCAATACCGAATCCTCCATGTGCAATTAAGAACATCAAGTCATCAAGAAATAAGTGTTTCCCATGATCAAGGAGCATAAAGGTCATATCAACACTTAAATGGCTCCACACACACATCAACCACATCATCTTCAACAAATGACCACATAATGGGTCATTTGTACCACCAATTACTCCAAATCACACACCATCTATGAATCGGATCCAATGTCCTTGCTACCATATAAGTGTGGGTACTAACTTCATCCAAACTTGTGCAATCATCCATCTAACCATCTTGTGTGGGAAGAAGGCTTCTACCTGTGTAAAGTACCCCATACATGAGGAAACGAGCATGCGCAAGTTTCCATGAGCCAATCCATACCTGTCCATCAATATTATCCACTATGGGATATCTTGGTGGCATCAATGACAATTGAAAAGACCACTACAATTCCCATGTTGGCATCACTTACAACTCAATAAAAAATATCCCCCTTTTCCAATTTATGACAACAACTCACTAAATCCTCATGCTCCTCCTTTCATTTGCATCTCTCCCACTTTGGAATCAATGGAAAAGGGTTTCTTCTAGATTTCCTTGACATTCATACTATTGTAAATTTTAGGCTTCTTGATCCCCCTAAATCTACTGACTGTCTGCTAACTTGAAAACTTCTCTCCCCCTGTTAAGATGCTTCATTGATCTACCATTTGTTGACTCCTGGAGAAAATAAGTTTGTTGTGGTTTTCCTTTTATCAGGAATCTTGTGCAATTTATCAAATATTTTATTCATTCCTTAACTGAAATCAGATCTCCCCCTAAAATGCTACTGAGCTTCTTGATTACTTCTACTAGATTTTGATGCTTCCTCTTCAAAAAAACTTTCGTTTGATCATACTATCACAAAGATGATGAGACTTTATCATATTATCCTGATGTCTGGGTAGAGTAATTCCCTCCTTTTCATTCTTTGAATGATAGAAAAAAGTCTTTGTTCAACTAACCCAAGGTCTTCTATATTTCTTGATTTCCTTTAAATTGTGTTTACCTTATTCAAGTTAGGTTTGCTTTAGTAGAGAGTTGAATTCAGAGCTTAAAATATTTCTCATTTTGAGTTGAATGATGTCCAAAACTTCTCATATGATCTACACCTACGTTCCTCTTTTTATTTCACTTCCTCAGTTGTCCATTGCAATCATCCTTCAAAGATGAACAATCGACACATGTAAAGTCATTGTCAAACCTCCAAGTCTGTAGTCTTCAATTTTTTTTCATTGAGAAAAATCAAATTGATCCTTAGACCTGCAACAAGCATTCTTCTTCAAGACTACAACAAGGTATACAAGGTTAGTAATAAAACTTCACCAATATTGGAATCGGATCAGGTCTACAATAAAATCTCTTCACACTCAGCTAACAAATATGTAATTAGCTCCTTAGTTCAAAAATACATTCCAATCCTTTGGGAGAATTACTCTTTATTATATTACTTGGTCAAAATGACTCATTCTGCCTCTGAGTTCATTGTCAATTTTTGAATGCCTATTGAACTTAGGGTTTATTTTGGTATTTCTCTAAAAAGTGCAAGATGAATGGTATCCTTCTACTACCTTTTGACAGCTATCAAGAAATTCACCCGTGCTTGATTTTGATGTCCTAATTACCCACCTTTCATAAATTTATCATTGATAATTGACACTCTTATCTCTTCTATTATGCAAACCTTCAAAAGAATCCCTTTCTTCGTTAACGATATTCATTATTGTTCTTCTTCTTGTACACTTTACATTTCTCTTGCTTATGCCTACCATACACTGTCCAATTTTGTGTGTTCCATGATGCTCAAAACTAGAATATGTCACAGTGCTCTTGAATATAAGAGGCTACCATGTTGGAAAGTGAATAAAGTCTATTTCAAACAGTCCTCAAGCTGCTCCAAATGCTCATCCAAGAAGGCTCTCAAGTCTTTATATGTCTTCATATGATTCATAGACATATAGTATATGCCTCACCTTGTAGCAGAAATAAATCTTCATGGGCTGTCAAGTGGTGCTACAATATTTTTGACTTTAATATGTTTGTAAAGTGGTGTTGTTGATGAAGAATGCTACAAGTCGACCTAAAAGGAGCTTCAGATTTCCTATTTAGTACTGCTATAAACTGTTGTCACAAAGCTGTCCTCTTAAGAGCATTCACTTCAAATCTGTCAAGCATATCCTATATCATCCAATTGATTTTATGACACAATTTCCATATTTGTGACATAATCCTTTGCACTAGAATATTTACATTCTCTGTATTCGACTGGTTTCCAATCCCTATTAGACTTTGTCTTTACCTTGATCATGGGACTTGTTTTTCTCCTTGAAAGAACCATCAGATGTTCTTTCCCATCTTTGATTCCATCCTCCCATTTCAATGAACTCAAGGTGATCCAAGGTGTTTGAGGAACCTCATAATGGGATATCTATGAGGCATCCATCTTCTTTGCACTAATAAACTTCATTTACGTTCAACTGCACATTATTTTTCATCCATACTAGGGAGTGTCCTTGATTTTGATCACTTGTCGTTTGGGCTTCAATTCTTCCTGCATTATTCTTATTCCATGGTTCATAGGCTTTCCTTGTTGGTGTGTATGAGGAATTCCTCATAGTTTTGCTTCTTTAATTTGTGAAGCCTTGCAATTTATGACAACCATATAAATGACAACATTTCATGTTGGTGTAATGTGCTGCAATGTGTCCCACATGGTTGGATGTCCAACATCTAACTGATTGTTGGGATTTCCAATACTTCTTCTTGGATAGAATATGTAATCTAATGCCTTGCGACCAAAATAATTACATGAGTGATAATAACCATTGAATTTTTTTCATACCTGGGTCTTTGGATACATCTTGGAATTTTCTCCCTTCTGAATTTTCTTTGAGGAGTAATCCCAACTTCTTGACGTCTTTCTGATCTTCTAAATTCTTCTTTGTGTTGTGTAGGTATTGCACAAGGATCTTTGCTTTCATTCTTGGATATTAAAGTACTTCCTTCAGGAGTCTTAGGAGACCAAGTGCTAACTTCATATTTTTCCTTATTCCTTGTTGTTTCCAAGACTAGATATGTCAAATGGACATCTTTGGCTATCCAAGATTTCCTCCAGATGACCGAATTGTATTTGAACTCGACAAAAGTATATACCTTATGATTCTTCTTTCTAATATCAACAACTTCCATCTCAAGCTTCTTGCTTGTCAACTCTTTCTCATCCAACTAATTATTCAAAACTTCTTCTATCTGTTTGGATTCTTCTAGCTGAGTCTTCAAATTAACATTATCATTCCTTGTTTCTTCAAGCTCTTCTAAATATTCAGTAGGATCTTCTTGTTCTTTTGCTATTTTGGTCTTCAGTCCTTCAACTTCATCTTCTTTGTATTCTAGTTGATCCTGCAATACTGTTTCTTTGCTCTTAAGTTTCATAAGAAACTCTTTGAATGCCCTCATCTTCTCTCGGTACTTGTCCAAGCATTCAATGGTTACCTTATTAAACCTCATGAAATCAGATTAGTTAAAATCGATAATGTTATTATACCAATCGGCTCGGAGGTCAATGTTCAGTATAGTATGTACAATTTCCTTTTTTATTTTCAACAAATATTCCTTGTTATCTGCAAGGGATTTTTCAACTTCATCACATATAGAACTACTACAATATAGAGGATCCATACCTTTACTAGTGTCTGGCTCTTTCTTCTCTTCTTGCTTCTCCTCTTCAACAAGCTTATTTTTCTTTTTTGCTTTGTGTTTTATGTGTCTTGTCTCCCTCTTTGGTATTCATTTTCCAACTTGAACCATAGGTCTCTGGAAGAAGTGTATTCTGCTACACTTTCTTTGACGAAGCTTTGGAATTCCATCCAATAAGAATTTCAAGGTGGTTGTGTTGTCCTTCTTGGCTTCTTTCTGTGCAACTAACTTGGACTTCCTTTTGGAATAAACGGGTGGATTGATCACAATTTCCCAAACACCAAAATTCTCCAAGTAGGCTTTCATATTGCTTCTCCAACTGAAATAATATGTCATGTCGAATACCAGAACATCATTGGTAGGGGAAGCTGGTAAGGCCAGATCTGATACCAATTGACCACTCAGAGGGGGTGGTGAATCATCATGAAGGCATATTATACTTTTTCACTTATAATTAAGATCAATGCATCATACTACTAAGTATATCAGCATTACATCATTAGCATGTTTTCAATCAATCACAAACATAGCATAATAAATGATAAGTACAACACATGAGGAACGCTATAATTGTATGAAACTTTTTGTATTGTGTTTGGTTTACATGGAAGACACAAATCTTCGTGATTACAATTAGAACCAATTGAAAAGAATAGAAATAACTCTTAATCCAAGACCCATTATGGTATTCTCAGCTCCAACTAAGAAAGGGTTAATGAATCCAATCCCCAAGGTTGCAATACTCAGATTGCAATTCTAATGTCAATCTGAAACCACTCTATAATCTATCTCAATTCAATCAATTGTTGCTCATCCTCATATGCTGAGTTGCTCAAGGGTCATTTTCCTATCATCAATAGATATTCCAAATTTCACGTGAAACATCAAGGGTCCTGCTCATCATGGTTTTGATCATATATCTCTTGTCACTATCATTAGTGTCAAATAAAATTGTTATTCCATGGCTATCAATAAACCATCAATCTATTCACTTTCCTATCTATAATTTTTTTTTCAAATCAAGCATTGTTAATGTCACATCAAAGGTATTCACATCCAACCTTAACCTACTATCTTTGTTACTTTCATCGAGGCTTTTATCAACATTGTCATCAAGGATGTTACTTCAGTTCACAAGTTACCACTGTCAAAACAATCTTCTCTATGTTATTGCTTATGTCATCAAAATTCAAAGAATTTTCTCATACACAAGAATTCAAGAGTTTTCTCATGTTGTCAAAGATCTAATTATGTCAATTCTTGCTCATATGCCCATCATCAAAACTCAATCAAAGATCTGTTGTCATGCCAAGACTTCTAGGATGCAAAAATTCAAAGGTTCTTCTCATGTTAAATGAACAAGATTCTGCACATGCACTCCTTGTCCACACACACATTAAATCATCAAAGGATACACAGCCAATGAGGAATATTCACATATTCCCTAGGCACAGTCCATATATTCTATCACATCCATTCACATTTGTTCAAGACTTTTCATTCACGAGTCCATCAATTCTTCATAAACCAACAAATCAAACTGCAACTTATCATACAGTCAAACTTATGATACAATTCTTCAAAGGGTTAAGCATTCCTCACTCTGCAGTAGTGTTCATCACATGTCGAAACTCAAAAAGGTCCATTGTTTCCTTCAAGGTCAAACCATTTCTACAATGAATCTCCCCGAGATAAAGACTATGTAAAACATTACCTCAAAAATATAGCCGTCAATTTGATGCCCTTTTAAAAATTTATACCTAACAATTGTAAAACTTCAGATCTGCTCATGAACCTGAGTTAAAACAACCTTCTATTTCAGAGGTACGACACCCTTCTAACACTCTGTGACTACTTTTAATTCAATGATACAACACCTGCGGCTATCTCAGTACTGTGATACCCACAAATTTGAGAGAACATTATTCAACAAAGCATACACACCATCCTCCATTGTGGTTTCCATAATCCTTCAATAAACCTGAATTTCAAAGCTCTAACTTCAACAAAAACACATATGATCTTTTACTGCGGTTTCCTCTATCCATTTTGTCTAACCGAAAATCAGAGATATCATATTCAAAAATTGCTTGAAGAATACACCTGCGGCTTCCTTTAGAAGAGCTCCTTATAACTTGAAATGCAGAGCTAAATCAGACTTGCGAGCTTGGCAAAGAGATGAGAGAACGGTTTAATGTATATATATATATATTTAGTGGAAAAAAGTCATACTACTGGTATTCATTAAAAACGAATCAAATAGTATAATAACATAAATCTTGTCTGGACTTAAGTTCAAAAAAGATGCCAGATATCTGCAAACTTAACCCATATTCTATGGTGGATCTCCCAATAATATCAAATTACACAAACCATATAAATATATGTTCATCACAACTAGTATTGTTCAAATAGATTTACCCTACCCATTTCACAACATTGATCCTCCATGTATTCTATCTAGTAGACAAAACCTTCTTCGCCTCCATGTGCTTCCTTTGAGAGTGTATCAACAGTCTTGTTGTATTGCCGATAGATGTGTTCAAAATAAATGTCTTTAAAAAGATGTATTTTTTCACGCACTCTGTGGCACCACTGATGTAATGCAATGATATTTAGATTATATTCTTTGAGATCCCATTTGATCATCACCCTAGAGTCACCAAAAATAGTCATCTCCTTTAGTGCCATGATGGAAGCAATAGTAATAATACACCATAACCCAAGTATCTCTGCTTTAGGGTTTGTTCTATTTCCACAATTCATCATAAGTTTAAAGTAGTGTTCTTTGTTGATGTAGAGAACACCCCCAACAACACATGGAGGAATTTTAACTTAATTCTATCCTGACCGAACTGAGATATTAAATAAATAAATAAATAATTTGTAAGGGAAGACTGACTTGTCATATAATATTGATTTTTAAATATATTTATTTATATACTTATTTACCCTTATTAATGGAGTTTATCCTTACATAAAGGGTTAAAAATTAATAATTAAAAATTCATTTTTTGAAGCCACGTCTAAACTAGTTAGGGTCACCTTAAGGACCTCATTTGTTATCCTTTTTACTAGGCTAACTTCTCCATTAAGCAAAGGATTTTAATTCATTTTTCATGTCATCTTTAATCAACTTTGCTTGTGGGATTATCCAAGGTTTTTATTCCTATTTTTCTCCTTGTCAAGGAGGATACATCAATGGATCCTTTACATGTTAATGGATTCATAAAAAAAACAAAATACCCCAAGGGAATCGACCATGAGATTTATAAATATTGTGGGATTAAAGACCAACTTGTGGGTCCAAGCACTTCTCCAATGCTTCATAAGTGCTTCAATGTTTCTTCAAGTGCTTCAAGAGATTCTTCATCATACCGAGGGAATTTCCATGGGTTCCACAACATTCCAATAGCCACAAGACCATACAAGAATTCCACTAAGGGAATCAAGGTCATCATCATCATAATGGAAACAAGGACCATATACAAGGGATCCATGACCAAATCAAATCAAAACATAGGTGGGTTCCAAGAACGAAGCCTCCATGTGCAATCAATAACATAAAGTCATCAAGAAATAAGTATTTCCCGTGAGAAAGGAGCATAAAGGTCATCTCAACACTTCAAGGGATTTACACACACATGAGCGACATCATATTCAAAAAATGACCATCAAATGGGTCATTTGTACCACCAACTACTTCAAAGCACACACCATCTATGAATGGGATCCAATGCCCTTGCTACCATAAGTGTGGGTACTAACATCATCAAAACATGTTCAATCGTCCATCTGACCATCATGTGTGGGAAGAAGGATCCTACCTATGTAAATTACCCCACAAAGGAGGCCTCGATCATGCGCAAGTGTCCATGAGCTCATCCATACCTGTCTATCAATATTGTCCACTACAGGGGATATTGGTGGCATCAATGAAAAATAAAAGGACCACTACAAGTCCCATGTTGGCATCAATGACAACTCAATCAACACGTGTCTTTCTCCTAAGTGAGCGATTCCATGAATTATGTCAGTGAAGGCATATTCCAGTTTCGAACTATGAGCTTGGGAGCATGGAATATTGAAACAAAGACTAGATATTCAGGGCCCAATTTTGAAATAATTGCAAGAATTAATTGCTCATCTTTCTTCTCAATTGTGCTTTTCTTCAACTGTAAATCAAGTGACTTGAACTTGGTTAAGTAGACTTGGAGGGTCACGAAATTGCTTGGACTCGGTGAAACAAGTTAATTCTCCAGTTGGTGGCTCCTTAATTCATCAGTATTGCCAAATAAATCTTGGATCTTAGTCCAAACTTCATTAGGAATGGTAAAACCGTCTAGATGGAAAAGAAGATCCCTAGAAGTGCTAATACATAAGAGACCATAACCTTCAGCTCTTCTGTTATGCCACTTAGCTTTCTTAATGACCGAAGTAGGATGAAAATGAGTAGCCATAGTCACTTTATAGAGGCCTTTTCTCCTCAATAGAATCTCCATCTGGACCTTCCAATCAAAATAATTGAATGGAGTCAAGATTATTGGCTCTGACTAATCCATCGCTTCTTAAACTGTGCCAATGTGATGTTGGATTGCACCCCTCTAATGTTGATATGCGTCCTTTGAGAGACTGGCTCAATCCTGCAATAAAAAATAAGGAGAATAATGATGCTAATTAAGCTATGATACCATGTGAAATTTCATTCACATGATTATCTTGCAAAACAAACAATTACTCTTACAAATTGTCTTGCAAAAACTAGTCAAAGATCACATAAAATAATCATGAATTTGGAGTGAACAATAAAAATCTATTGAATAAGTATACATCAGCCAAAATTGGTCTATTTAATGTCTATACAAATATATATTTACATCATATATTTTAAATCCAAAGAAGGAATTCAAAATCGTCATAAAAGAAGGCTTATTAAAATGGTGAAAACCCCCCTAAGTGACAAAATCACTTTCCAAACCACCTCTAAGGCTCGCGAATTAGATAAATATGAGTTTTGAGGTGATGTATGACATAAAAGAAACTAAATCATGACTTTCAGAGAGAATAAAAATAAGCGCGAGTTGGCCAAAAAGATGTTGTTTCTAAGCTCACTAGCTTTACCTTTTTCACTAAAAGTAGTAAAAATTAGGATAAAGCATGAAGGCACCCTTCTATTCCAGGAATGGAAATAAATCTCACATAATCATATCAAATATTATACAGAATATTTTGAGGTGTTCCCTAGTAACTCAAGATGGCATGTGGTCCCATAAAAGACAAAATATGGCCAACTTACCTAGTCAACACCTAGGAAATTAATCATGGAGACTAATAAAAGATATCCTAAGTATGGAATGGGATTTTAATACTCTAAAATAATTATCAAATGGGTTGGTAGCTCACCCGTCCCTGATTCATAACATCAATCCTTTTCATTGAATCATGGAAGGCTCCATGAGAGAGTGTGAATCTATTGGCACTCATGGTCTAAGACCCAACACCCTCTCAAGAAGGAAGCTACATAGGCTACTGATGAAACCAAAGGTTTTTTATTCCTCTTCTTGCATCTCATGAGTTAAAATATGATACATCTCGGTAATGTAGTACTCCAGTCAAACATTATGGGTTCTAAGAATTTCACTACATAGAACATGTGCACCCTTGAACCTTAGTGCACTAACATTGATCATGGTATTGATACCTAGGCTCTCTATACCATGGATTGGAATATGGGATCCAATATTTTGGGTAATGAGGGCACAATACATAGCTATGTACTTCACCAAAATCATACTTATTACATTCCAAGCTTTAAAACTCGGCACTACACCATGATGGGAAAGTAAATGTCCTCAACCTCTATTTCTGTAGTTTTTCCATCTAGGATAAAATATTCTACATATGGATCCCAATAGTTTACTAGTTTTTGCAACATTTGGTTTTGATCCTGCATGTTGTTGCATTTGAAAAACTTCTTCAATATGAATTGGTGGAGTGCTTCAAGGCCTCATCATCCTCTAGGAACAAGCTATGAATTTCCCCATGTTCCCTCTTATAGCATTGGATCACCATCCTGCAAAAAAACATGAATTTTGAGCCCCCAAAAATCGTGGGAATACATTAATGTCCCCTAATTTTTAGAGTCTATAGGTGTTCTATGTCAAGACCTCTATTCACACTTGTTAGATTTTACTAGGTACCTTTCCTCTCATTATCATTATCAGTGAGTTGGATCGTGTTTGTTAATGGTATGCATCAATGACCAATAATCAAGTGGTGTCTTGTTATGTTCAAATTTAGGACTTTTATCCGCATAGTCTATACTTGTACTCATATTGGTTGGTTTGAAGACCTTGAGTCCATATATAGCATCACATCATTATGCTATCACTCGGGTTCCATACGATTTCCATTCACTTCTACTTTGGCACTGATTCTTATGGACAATCATCTGCTAAGTCTTATTTCTAGATATCTTCATTTGATTCTGAAACATAGATCCACTATGTATCTTTATGGGTATGATCTCCCTTTTTTTAGACATAGATCCACTATGTATATTTGTGGCTATGATATATATTTGACATGGATCAACTGTTTATTTTCATGGCAGTAATCATTGCTTCTATTTATCTCCTGGGCTTGTAGTGTATTTGATTTGGTGGTAATTTTTTATCACTTCTAAGCATGGGTATGCCCACCTCAGGAAGAGAACTTTAAATTGTTCTATTGTGGGTTCACTTACTATGGTTAGTTGTTGGCCACTTATACTGGGACCACCATGCAAATACTCTCCATATTTACAATGTACTTCAACCATCAATTGTTCTTTTGACCTCACACATTAGGGGGCATCTATTATAGCATATTTTTCCACGTCACTACAAAATTATTATCTTTAGATGAGTTACACCATTGCAGATTTCCTTCTCACTTTATGGCTCAATCCATTTACCTTTTCTCAATTAAAACCTTCAAATAATACCAATTTTTCACATGTACGTGAATTTTGTACATCTAACTTGTGTATACATGACCTTCTTGTATTAGGATCACGTATATCCTGTTGTGAAGGTAAAAAAAAAAATAGTTTCGAAAAATGTAAAAAAAATTTCATGTTTTTTCAACCTTCATTTTCCTATGAACAACTAATTAAACTTCCCTAAATGCCTCCCCAAAAGTATGAAAGAGGAAAAGGAAAGCATGAGGAGGAGAGAATAATAAATCATCCTTATGTTTCTCTTGTGTATATTGAATCTATAAACATATTCCTTGGTATCCAATAAAAGCCCCATATATGGAAATCTACATTTCCGACATTCTTAATTATTTATTGGCATAAACTATCAGGCTATTTTATTTGGGCATGCCATTGAAGTATTTAAGATCTTTGTATGTGTGTGGCCCGAGACAGAGAAACTCAACATCCATTTTTAGAACAATGTCATAGCTAAGAGAAGGGATATCTATCTTCTATCCAATTGTTATTTTTAATAAAGAATTCTCTTTCCTACCCAAAAATGTGTTAATTTATTGTTCTTCTTTATCTTGAAAGTTCAACACATTTATTTGCAATTAAATTATTATATTTGGAGTTGTCTACTTCTATTTGTGTCTATGTTTATGATTGCATATTTCTAAAGATACATTTGGAGTGAGATCCAAAAAATGGATCTTCTACAAAGGTTAGACCCAAGGTAGGAAACTTATCTATGTTTTCTAATTTCTATTTGAACTATAAATTTTTTTAAATTACTTTTGTAGATATGTATATAAGATGCGGTTCTTATGTGAAACTATTTTTCCATAATTTTTAATGTTAGTTTAATATTTTTTTTAAATTAAGAAAGTGGGTGAAGCCTTGTAATGAGAAGGTGGAGCCTTAGGCCCCACTATGAGGGTCTTAGCACAATCATTGAACTTTATTTTTTTTAGTGTTTAGGTATTCACTTGTACTTTTCCATGTTCCTTTTCATATTCAAAATAGGTGAACCAATCAAAAGTTACAAAGAAAATAAGAGACCTATGATTTTTAGAAATTTTACATATGACCAAATACAAACAAATAAAAAATAAAAAACAACAATGTCTTCCTCAAAAAATATATATATATGGAATATGCACACAAAACTCTATATGTGTGTGCAATTTCATTAGCAACAAGCACATAAAGCATATGAATATTTGAGGTTGAAAAATAGGGAAATGAGAAAATCGATGTGTTTTGTTATTTGTGGGATGAACCTACAAGTTTTGCAATCCAATCCTAAAACCAAAGTGGAAAATTCATCCACCACATAGATGGAAAAAGTAAATCATGCCATTTTTTAACTAAGCAATCTGTATGCATTAATAACATGTGCATGTTACTAAACACATGCACATTATATTTACCCATACTCTTACAAGTTAATTGGATGTCTAGGCATCATAGCGTGAAATGGTTTATATCCTAACACCCCTAAGTGATTTATCTCATGGATTCCATCCTTTAATATGCTTATGGGTGATTTAAATAAACAAATCCATCTATAATATTTATAAGGAAAAATAAAGTATAAGTTTCCTACTCTTTTTCCATCAACAAATGAGTGGAGGGAATTTTATGGTATACTTTGTCCTCCCTTCGGGATCTTACCTAATATTCCCATTGAGTTAGGTGGTAAGAAAATTTTGATGAATGTCATCATCATGACTAGACCAGTGGATCTCTTGGGTCTATAGACCCATTTGGGTGATTTCCTTGTATGTTGGAGGATGTATCCTCCTAATAATCAAACACCAATGTTAAGGAATATATATCTCTCACACCCTACCCCTCTCTCTATTATTGGACAATCTACTCGAGCGGATGCGAGCCAGATCTCCCTAGTTCAATGTGAATCTAGAACAAATAAAGACATAACATAAAGCTACTTTCCAAGATCTAGTTAGAGGTCGAGTAATTAGAAGTCTTACCTTCAGATTATAGATCTTTGTCCTCGTTATTGCTCCAAGCTCCGTGGTCATCAAATCTGTAGCTGTGAGACCTGTCAAAACATGTGGAAACAATACAAGCAGTAAAACATGTCTAAACACTAACTGATCTAAGTAAACAGTTAAGGAGGTAAACCATAAACATTATCAACACAATAACATTTATGGAAATATTTTATATTACTGTATAAAGAATAGGAAATACAAAGTAGAGAGATGATTACAACCCAAGCCTTAATGCTGCAATCCTCCTCCAACAAGCCAAGCCAAAGCCTCCAAAGGAAATGCAAGCCTCCCAAGAGATGGATAGGGATCACCTAGGCTAATTCCAATAGCATGTAAGTTCTATAGGATTCCTCTCTTTGGAATGGAGAGGAGCTTTGTATTTGTAGGACCAAGTGGATAGAGTTTGTTGAGGATCATTGGGAGAGGACTAAGGGATCCTCCCTTAAGGTTAGGGAACCGTAGGATTGCTCACCTAGGAGTTAGGGGTAGATATCCACCTCATCCAAGTTATAGAAATCGCTCGAAATCCACCTTTATCCAAATTAACCAACCCCGGCGCAAGCTGCATGAAGGAAACATGCACCTGAGAGGGGAAATGCAGGCTGCAGAAAGACAATATGCGCCACCAGAACAGTCTTGCAGAATACACTATGCGTTGGACCTAGTTGGGCGCTTCTTGCTCAAAGACATCATGTGCCGGCCCAACTAGAGGTTGTATACAAAGGGCATCAACTTGCTCTACATGACTTCTTGATCAGAGAAAACTTTAGGGATTGAGGCCCTGAGTTAACAAGGGACTCATGATGACGATATTTAGGTGTAACACTCTCTCCCTCACACCATTTCCCAATCTATTCCTTCTACACCTCTCCCTATCATATCTCTCACACTCTACCTCTCTCTCTCTCTCTCACCATTTCCTAGTATATATCTTCCACAATATCCTCTTCCATCCCACCTACCCTATCCATTATATCTCTCCCTCTTCCAATCTATCCCTCCCACCTATAATATCTCCCTACCCACATCTCTATCTCTTTAATCCCCTTCTTTCTATCCCTGTGTAATGATTTTGACCTCCCTTGGAGATCTTACCTAATCTTCCCATTGAGTTATGTGGTAAGAAAATTTTGTTGAATGCCATCATCATGACTAGACTAGTGGATCTCTTGAGTCTATAGACCCATTTGGATGATCAGTCCTTGTGATTTTAGGGGATGGATACTTGTCATAATCAAACACCAATGTTAAGGAATATCTATCTCTCACACCATTTCCCAATCTATGCCTTTTTCATATCTCCCTATATATCTATCACACCCTACCTCTCTCTCTCCCTCTCACCATTTACCAGTATATCTCTTCCAAAATCTCCTCTTCCATCCCGTCTACCCTATCCATTATATCTCTCCCTCTTCCAATCTATCCCTTCCAGGGTATTTTTTAAGGATTCTAATGCTATACTTGCATATAGTATTCTAGGAAATTATTTTGGATTGGAAAAAACATACATATAGATAGGTAGGAGAATATTAATATGAAACATACAATTTACTACTAAAACTTGTAAATTTTGGTGAGTATTATGATATTAGGGACTAAAAAATGACTAAATAGCCAATTGGAAAAAATTTTCCCCTAAAAATTTCCATGATCTCTCCCACCTCCAATATCTTCCTTCCCACATCTCTATATCTTTAATCCCCTTATTTCTATCCCTTTGTCCCTATTATTCCACCTCTCTAACTAACCCCCCCCCCTCACTCTATGTCTATCTCTCTAACCCCAACTCTCTATCCCATTCTCCCTAAAGCCCCTCCTCTCTAAACCCCCTGCTCTCTCTCTATATATAACCCCTCTCCTCATCCCCCCATCAATAACCCTCACAAACTATCTCTATCGCCCCTCCTCCCACAACCCTTAACCATGTCCTCTCTCCCTTTTTATCTCCACACCCCACCCTTAACCCCCCACTTCTCTCTCTCTCCCTCCCCTATCCCTTCCCTCCCCTCTCTCATACTCCCTCACTCTCTCCCTCTATACCGCCCCTTCTCTCTCTCTCTCTCTCTCTCTCTCTCTCTCTCTATCATTACCCTCAACCCCCCCACTCCTCACTACCCTCTCCCTACAACTCCCCCCCTCTCTCTCTCCCTCTCTCCTACTACCTCTACCCCTAAACCACCTCTCTTTGTCTCTCCTAATCTCCCTCCCCACTAAAACAAACCAACCCATATCTCTCTCCCTTTATCCTTCCCTAATGCCAACCCCCTTACTCCTCACCCCTATCCCCCCACCTATGTCTCTATCTCTCCTACTCCCCCTACCCCTAATGACACCTATCTCTTTGTATCTCCTAATTCCCCACCCCGTTACCAATAAACATCCCCCATCTCTCTCACCCCCCTACTCCTCTTCCTATCACCAAAATCCACTCCTATCTGTCTCTCTCCCTCCCTACCCTTAATGATTACTAACCCCCTCTCTCTCTATTTATTTCTCCCCCGATCCTCCACCTATATATAACCCCCACACCTCTCTTTCTTCCAACCACCTAACACCCCCATCTCTCTCTCTCTCTCTCTCTCTCTCTCTCTCTCTCTCTCTCTACCCCAAACTACCCCATTCTCTCCCTAAACCCAAACCCATAACTACCCCCTAACCTCTCTCTTTCTCCCTCACACTCCCACTCCCCCTAATCCCACCTCTCTCCCTCTCCTACTCCCTCTCCCCATAACACCTTGTCTCTATATCTTTGATAATCCCCCTCCCACCCACAACTAACCACCCCCGTCTCTCTCTCTCTCTCTCTCTCTCTCTCAAACAACCCCACTCCTCACCCTACTACCCCTATCCCCCTCTAACTCTTTTTCTCTCTGCATATACCCCTAACCCCCATCTTGTTATGTCTCTCCTCTTTCTCGTCCCCCATCCCCACTACCAGTCACCTCCCTACATCTCTCTCTCTCTCTCTCTCTCTCTCTCTCTCTCTCTCTCTCTCTCTCTCTCTCTCTCTCTATCTATCTCTCTATCTACCTATCTATCTATCTACATCGATCTCTACCATCCTTTCATTACCCCAAAAAACCCCACTCCTTACCACCCTCTCCCTAACACCCCGCCTCTCTTTCCCCCTCTCTCCTTCTACCTCTACCCCTAACCCCCCTCTCTTTGTCTCTCATAATCCCCCTCTCCCCTGAAACTAACAGCCCCCATCTCTCTCTCCCTCTCTCCAACCCCCTCACTCCTCACCCCCTACCCCCACCTATCTCTCTCTCTCTATCTCTCTCTCCTGCTCCCCCTGCACCTAACACCACCTCTCTCTTTTTCTCTCCTAATACAAATCCCCCTCCCATTAACAACCATACCATGTTTATCACCCCCCCCTACTCTTCTTCCTACCACCAAACCCCCTGATTATCTCTCTCTCCCCTAATAATCCTATAACTACTTGTAACCCCCTCCCCTCTCTCTCTCTTCACCAACTCCATAACACCCCCACCTATCTCTCTCTCTCTCTCTCTCTACCCCTCTCTCCCTCACCCCTACCCCAAACTACTCCTTCCCATGTCTCTCTCCCTCCTACTCCACCTCCCCGTACCCCCTCCCTCTCTCATATTCCCTCTCTCCCTCTCACCCCCTACCCCCACACCTATCTCTCTTTCTCTCCTACTCTCCCTAACCCTAAACCCACCTCTCTCTTTGTCTCTCCTAATCACCCTCCCCCATACCACTAACCATCCACCCATATTTGTCACTCCCCTCTACTCCTCTACCTACATCTAAATCCCCTGACTCTCTCTCTCTCTCTCTCTCTCTCTCTCCATCTATATATATATATATATACCCCTAACCCCCTCGCTCTCTAACTCTCTCCTAATTCTCATTCCTCCTCCCCACTACCACTAACCACCCCACATCTCTCTCTCTCTCTCTCTCTCTCTCTCTCTCTCTCTCTCTCTCTCTCTCTCTCTACCCCTAACCCCCCCTCTCTTTAAGTCTCTCCTAATTCTCATTCCTTCTTCCCACTACAACTAACCACCCCACATCTCTCTCTCTCTCTCTCTCTCTCTCTCTCTCTCTCTCTCTCTCTCTCCCCAACCACCCCACTCCTCACCCTCCTACCCCTATCCCCCTCCTCCTATGTCTCTCTCTCCCTATACCACTCACCCCCTGTCTCTTTATGTATCTCATAATTCTCGTCCCCCATCCCCACTACCACTAACCACCCCACATATTTATCTCTCTCTCTCTCTCTCCTTACCCCCAACCCCCCCACTCAAATCAACCCTCTCCCTAACATGTTTCCCCTCTCTTTCATGCTCTCTCCTACTACCTCTACCCTTTACCCCCCTCTCTTTATCTCTCCTAATCCCTCTCTCCCCTAAAACTAACCGCGCCCCATCTCTCTCTTCCTCTCTCTCCCTGCCTATCCCTAACCCCCTCACTCCTCACCCCCTAAACCCCACCTCTCTCTCTCTCTCTCTCTCTCTCTCTCTCTCTCTCTCATACTCCCCCTACACCTAACACCACCTCTCTCTTTGTCTCTCCTAATCCTCTCCCCCTACCACTAACAACCCCCTCATCTATATAACTCCCTTACTCCTCTGGCTACCACTAAACCCCCCGACTATCTCTCTCTCTCATCCCCATCCCCCTAACACTTACTAACCCCCTCTCTCACACTCTCTCTCCCCCCAACCTACTAACACCCCCACCTCTATGTGTGTGTGTTTGTGTGTGTATATTATCCACCCCTATCTCCCAAACCCCTACCCCAAACTACTCCTTCCCCTCTCTCTCTCTCCTAATCCCCCTCTCCCTAACCCCCCTCTATCTCTCATCCTCCCTATATCCTTCTCACACCCTACCCCCACACCTATCTCTCCTTCTCTCCTACTCCCCCTACCCATAACCCCACCTCTCTTTATCTCTCCTAATCCCCCTCCCCCATACCACTAACCATCCCCCCATCTATGCCACTCCCATCTACTCCTCTAACTACCACTAAAACCCCCCTAATATCTCTCTCTCTCCCCCTCCCCCTAATGCTTACTAACCCCCTCTCTCTCTCTCTCCTCTAATCCTCAACCTACCTATAACCCACACCCCCCTCTCTCTCCCTCAACCCCCAGGCCCCTAACACCCGCACCTCTCTCTCTCTCTCTCTACCCCTAACTCATCGCTTTCTACGTAACCCCCTACCCCTAAATACATGCTCCCATTTCTCTCTCTCCCTCCTAATTCCCCTCTCTTACCCCCTTCTCTCCCCTAATCCCTCTTCCCCTAACACTCCCTCTCTATGTCTCTCATAATCCCCCTCCCACCCACCACTAACAATCCTCTCTCTCTCTCTCTCTCTCTCTCTCTCTCTCTCTCTCTCTCTCTCTCTCTCTACCACAACAAACCCACTCCTCACCCTCCTACCCTTATGCCCCACGCTCTCTCTCTCTCCTTATACCCGTCCTCTCTCTAAGTCTCTCCTAATTCTCTTCCCTCCTCCCCACTACCACTAACCACCCCACATCTCTCTCTCTCTCTCTCTCTCTCTCTCTCTCTCTCTCTCAATCTCTCATACTCCCACCTCGCTCTCTCTCTCATTCCAATACTCCCTCCTCTCTCTCTCTTTCTCTAACCCTTACTAACCCCCTTATCCCACTCTCTCTCTCCCCTACTCTATCTAACCCTAAAACCCACCCATCTCCCCCAATCCAAAGACACTACCCTTCCCTCTCTCTCTCTAGACCCCCCTCACTCTCCCTAACCACCCTCCTACTCCACCTTCATCTAACCACCTTATACTCTATCTCTCTTACTCCTACCACTAAAATCTCTTTCTCTCTCTCTCTCTCTCTCTCTCTCTGACCTTGACACGCGCCTTTCTCTCTCTCCTAATCCCCCTCCCCCTATGACTAACCAGCCCTGAATCTCTCTCTCTCCCTCTCCATCCTACTACCCGTTACAACTAACCTGCCCTTCTCTCTCTCTCGTTATCCCCTCCTCCCCCTAACCATTACAAACCCCTTTTTGCATTTTGTCTCTCCCCTATTCCACCTACCCCTAACCCTCACCGCTTTGTCTCCCCCCTACTCCACCTAGCCCTAACCCCCACCCCCTTTATCTCTTGAAAAACCCCCTAACATCTCTCTCTCTCTCTCTCTCTCTCTCTCTCTCTAACCCTAAATCTCTTTATATCTCCTAATCCCCTACCATTAACCAACCCCACATCTCTCTCTCTCTCTCTCTCTCTCTCTCTCTCTCTCTCCCTACTCACAAAACCCCTCTTCTCAAGCCCTTACCCCTACACCTACCACCTCAACACCCCCCCTTCTTTCTCTCTCTTTCTCTCTCCCCGCTACATCTAAACCCCCCTCTCTTTCTCCTAATCCCCCTCCCCACTACCCCTACTATCTCTCTCTCTCCCCCTCCCCCTCCGCCTCCCCCTCCTCTTAATTCTTACTAACCCCCCCTCTCCCTCTCTCCTCTAATCCTCCACCTACCTACAACCCACACCCCCTCTCTCTCCCCCAACCCCCTAACATCCCCACCTCTCTCTCTCTCTCTCTCTCTCTCTCTCTCTCTCCCCCTAACTCCTCACTCTCTGCGTAACCCCCTACCCCTAACTACCTTCTCCCCTTTCTCTCTCTCCATCCTACTTCCCCTCCCCCTAACCCCCATTCTCTCTCCTACTCCCTCTCCCCCCTAAAAACCCCCTCTCTATGTCTCTCCTAATCCCCCTCCCAATCACCACTAACAACACCCCATCTCTCTCTCTCTCTCTATCTATCTATATATCTCTCTCTACCACAACCACCACACTCCTCACCCTCCTACCTTTATCCCCCCCCACTCTCTCTCTCTCTCTCTCTCTCCTTATACCCCTAACTCCCCCTTTCTGTAAGTCTCTCCTAATTCTCCTCCCTCCTCCCCACTATGACTAACCACCCCACATCTCTCTCTCTCTCTCTCATACTCCCACCTCTCTCTCTCAACCCCAGAATCCCTCCTCTCTCGCTCTAACCCTTACTAACCCCCTATCCCACTCTCTCTCTAACCCTTACTAACCCCCTATTTCACTCTCTCTCTCTCCCCTACTCTATGTAACCCTGACCCCCACCCCTCTCCCTCTCTCCCCCATCCCAAAAACACTACCCTTCCCTCTCTCTCTCTCTCTAAACCCCCCTCACTCTCCCTAACCCCCCTCCTACTCCACCTACCCCTAACCACATTCCACTCTCTCTCTCCTACTCCTACCACTAAACTCTCTCTCTCTCTCTCTCTGACCCTCACAAAGCCCTTTTCGTCTCTCCTAATCCCCCTCCCCCTATGACTAACCACCGTTGCATCTCTCTCTCTCTCTCTCTCCGTCTCCATCCTACTCCCTCTACCACTAACCTCCCCTTCTCTCTCTCGATATCCCCTTCTACACCTACTTCGTGGCTCTTGTTAATTAATTTCCCACTCTCATTACAACATCGTGTCCATTTTCTTAGCAACTTCATTTCATTTTAGGTTTTATTTTCTTACAAAATTTGATGTGATTTTCAAATTACATTTTTTTTAAATAATAACAAAGTATTTAGATAATAAAACAATGAAAAATGAAAAACAAAAATTGATTTTAAAAAGATATAGATGATCGAATGCCACGAATTATGCCAAAAACCTGTCCATAAAGTTACGTTGTTTATTATTGAACTCGATTAATACTTGTTTAGGAGTAGTCAGTTTTTAAAGTGAAATTTATATATATATTTATATGTCTTACGTTTTTGACATACACGTAGCATAATCACAATACATAATGGATTTTAGAATAAAAGATATAATCACAAAGTTAGTTGGACACATACATTTGGAAGAAAACGTTTGGAATAAAATATATGATAATAAAAGTATATGTATTTGTATGCATCGTTAACCCTTACTAACCCCTTTTCGCATTCAGTATCTCCCCTACTCCACATACCCCTAACCCCTACCCCTTTATCTCTCCCCTACTGCACCTACCCCTAACCCCCGCCCCTTTATCTCTCCTAAAAGCCCATAACACCTCTCTCTCTCTCTCTCTCTTACCCTAACTGTCTTTATATCTCCTAATCCCCTACCACTAACCAAACCCACATCTCTCTCTCTCTCTCTCTCTCTACTCGCAAACCCCATCTTCTCAAACCCTTACCCCTACACCTACCACCTCACCACCCCCCTTCTTTCTCTCTCCTTCTCTCTCTCCCCCACATCTAAGCCCTCCTCTCTCTCTCTCCTAATCCCCCTCCCCGCTACCCCTAGCCACTCCCTCTCTCTCTCTCACACACCTTTACTCCTCCCCCTATAACTACCCCCCTCCTTCTCTCTCTCTCACCCCATCCCTCCTAAACTCCTTACACCTACACCTACCACCTCACCTCCCTACTCCCCTCTCTCCCCCCCTCACACACACCTAAGCCCCTCTCTCTCTCTCCAGTAGGAAGCATGGTACACAATATTAATTTTAAAAAACAAACACCAAAACTTATAATACTAAATATAAAATCACTCTCTCTCTCAAGCGGGAACCGTGATACACAATATTAATTTTAAAAACAAACACCAAAACCTATAATACTAAATACTCTCTCTGTCGTGGGTGGTACACAATATTAATTTTAAAAAACAAACACCAAAACCTATAATACTAAATATAAAATATAAACCCAAAAGCTAGTTAATTTTTTTACTTTTATTTGTTATAAGCATCCTAAAGGTTCTGTACACTCTTAGTGAATATTCTACATATATGCTCTCTTTTATGTTTTGATCAAAAGTTATGGACTCTCGATTAAATAACAATAATAATAAAACAGAAACTAAAACAAATGCAAAACAAAAACAACACTAATTATAATATTAAAAACTCTTATTGTATTATAATATATTATATTTAATAAAAACCAAGAAATAAAACAAAATTATTTATTTTAAAAGAAATTAAAAGAGTAAAAATATAAATTTGATTGCAATTCATTCGACGCCATTCGCAATGTGAGTAAATAATAGTCCAACTAATAATCTCTCTATAAGGCACAACACAAATATAGCCACACAAAATCTTAATAAAATCAAGTACCCTCAGCCTAGCATTAGCAAAAATATATATATATATATTTCCATCTGAGGTCATAGTGGTGTCGCTAAGTGTTTTGATTTCAGGAACAGAGATAGCGAAAACCAGGCGGTGTACAGTGGTCCTTGTTGTGTATGGAAATGGTCGATATATTAAAGTAAAATTGGTGGTCGTTCCTCGTGATGTCCAGCAGGTGTACAGCTCAAAGTCATTTATATTCTCGAGAAACTCAAATGATACTGGGACCAAATCATTGTGAAGATTAGTTTTCAAGTATCTCTCAGTTTGAAAAATAATGTAATACCCGATTACACAGCTGAACTTTGATAACCCAAAAGCCCCCTCGCCGTAGCTATGCATATACTCTTTAATTTTCATCATTTATAATTGAAAAATCCAGGAAAAAGGGAGGGGAGAGATTTTCTCTGGTTAATATTGTGAGTAATGATTTTCTCAACGCAATTAAACTACTTATAAAAGACTTTAAGAATGACTGAATCTAATTAAAACACTTATAACAGTTTATAATTTGAGAAAATCTTAAAATTTCTCAAACTATTTTCCCTCCAAGCGGTTAGAAAAAATAGCTATTGTGAAACCAGAACCAGAAACACAATTAAAGAATTGAATATAAAGACTCTTACAAAAGATATGGAAGGATAGAGACTTAGACTGGATAATGTTAATTAGAAAAAAATATAAGACCGAAATAGAACCCACAATTACAGAATTGATTCTAAAAACTCTTTGAAAGGAAATAGTAGAATAGAGGCCTGTCCCAAGAATGTTTTAAATTCAAAAATAAAAATATGGAAAGCAAAAATTGAAAGAAAGGATTTCCTTACCTCTGGTTTGATGTTACAAACAAGACAAAGAAATGCACAGTAGCAGCAGCATCACCATCACCGTTAACGTCCAAGCTGGTTATTTATTGGGCGCGATTATTTCAAGGATGTTTTCTTTTGATTTCCCGGACCGCCGCACCTCTATTGATCGATCATCCTCAGATTTGGTCATTTTCCATGGCTCCAACCTGTGATTTAAACGTGGATTAAATACTTAAAAAGGCTATCAACCGCGGCTTTTTACAAGAAAACGTTTTCAGGAATGGAATTGAAAATGAACATAGATGCAGTCCACGCTTATCAAATAACAAAAATACAACGGTCTCAATTTGAAAAAAGCAAACATCAAATTTGAAAAATCCAACGATTGAATTTGATATCAAATAACAAAACTCCAACGGTCTCAATTTTAAAAAAGCAAACATCAAATTTGAAAATTCCAACGGTTGAATTTGAAAAAGAAAAAGTAAATTCCCGCCCATAGAAAAAAAAGCAGACAACGGCTTTATTCAATTTGATATCAAATAACAAAACTCCAACAGTCTCAATTTGAAAAAAGCAAACATCAAATTTGAAAATTCCAACGGTTGAATTTGAAAAAGAAAAAGTAAATTCCCGCCCATAGAAAAAAGAGCAGACAATTCATTTTATATGACAAACAACATTTAATTTGAAAAAGAAAAAGTAAATTCCCGCCCATAGAAAAAAGAGCAGACAATTCATTTTATATGACAAACAACATTTAAGAAAGTTTTCATATGACAAAAACAACATCTAGCAACTTTGCTTAATTTAAAATTATTTTAATTCTTAAAACGGGACATATTTCTTTTAAACATAGAAATTAAAAATTTAGCAACTTTTGTTAATTTAAAATCATTTTAACTCTTAAAACGGTATAATTTTTTTAAAACATACTAATTAATTACTTTCAAAAGCTGCTGACTTCATCCTATCGTTTATATTTTTAATATATAGAATGTGAATTTTTAATTTAATATATATATATTTATTTATTTATCTCTCTCTATATATATCAATTTAACTTTAAAATTATAAGATAATAAAATAATTTTCTACTATTTATATTCTTTGTATTATTAAATCAAAATGATTTATTAGAAAATAATTAAATTAGTCAACTATATGTAATTTTTACTGGATTTGTATTTGTGATATTTAAAGAAGAAATATATGTTTTAAACCATTAGGCCCACTTAAATTGTTTATTCATAATTGAATTGAATTTGATTTAATATAATGAATTTTTTTGTTTAAAGTTATGTTAAATTGTTCGTGTTACACAAACCAATTACATGTGTGTTTTTCTAAATAATTCCATCAAGTCCATTTTAAAAGTAGTTTTTCTATCGAGTCCATTTTAATAATAGTTTTTCCACGTAGCATTTGATAAGTGTATTTTTCAAAGTTATTCAATTTTGAATTAATAAGTGGTTTTCTCCATTCAATAAAGGTTGGGTTTGTTTGGAGTTTCTTTCCCAATGTTGAATAAAAAATTGCATATGAAAAAAGGACAACTTTTTCCAACCTAAAGAAAATAACAACATTGAAATGAATTATCAACATATTACATAGACAATATAAATGACTAAAATCAATTATCATTAGTAGATTAGTAGATAGGAAGAGAATATAACAACATTGAAATGAATTATCAACAATATTACATAAAGAATATAAATGACTAAAATGAATTATCAATAATAGATTGGAAGAACTAAAAGGGTAGGATTCCACTAACTGGGAATTATCAATGATAGATAGGAAGAATGAAAGGGATGGAATGTGTAGGGGGTTCTCATTAACCCCAAAGAACATCAAATAAATTCTTATTCATGGCATCTAGGAAAAACAACAAACAACCAAGCTCACTCTCTATTCTTAATGTAGGGACAAAAAACCAAGCTTACTCTCTATTCTTAATGTAGGGACAAAAAACCAAGCTCACTCTCTATTCTTAATGTAGGGACAAAAGACCAAGCTCACTCTCTAATCTTAATGTATGGACTAAGTATTCGTAAACAATTGAAAACAATGACTCTTTTAGTGTTTCCAGATTCGTCAATCATAATCACAAATTCCTTATGATCATTTGTTAAGAAGAACTATATCACAAATTTTTACTAACGTGCAAGCCTTAAAAAATTATTTTTATCAAATCCTTTGACACATATATTCATAAGAAAATAGGATGGGTAACAATGCTTGTAACAACCCATGTTCTATATAATGTAGTAAAAGAGGTGTAGGGTATTCTACTATTTACCCTAAGTTAAACACCCACTAAATTTTAATGGATTGTATTAAAGACCTAGATAAGTGGTCCATCAATAGCATGCATAACAAGGTGATGATGGTCTCATTCACTTGTCCTCCACTCAACTCACAAAAAAATAGGGTTAATGAAGTTCATGGTGATAAGTTCAGCCAAGATTCAAGGTTTTATTCTTTTTGCTACCCTACTTGGTGCAAATTCTCCATATCATCTGTAGTGCAAGGTAATTGGGCTTTTCATTCTGGTCATCATGATAAGGGAACATGCATGGTTCCCCACACGTGACATGAACTCTTATGAGAAGACCCCTATCTTATGTAAGTTGTGGGAACCTCAAGTAACTCAACTTGAGAATGGAAGGAAACCTAGTGATTTTTCAATGCATTGCAACAAATTTGTTTACTGGAATTTAGGTTTTCTTTTTTATATTAATATTGGTCTTGTATAGGCTCTTTCATCTCTTGTGCTTGGCATAGATCTCACCAACATGGATAGTGGGTATTGTTAGTAATTGCTTCGCTCTATAGTATAAGGGGGTTCATGGATTAGAGAGAGCCCGAGGATAATGGCATCACACAACCATTAAGATCATTGTGGTAACACTAAGCACCAAAGAGGCATTAAATGATGTGAGAGAAACAACAATGATTGTTAATAATCTATGTTCAGGGTTTTAAGAAAAGGATTCTTTGAGGAAGGATATGGAAATTAATATGAAATAGAAATAAAGGAAAAACTAGGAAAGATATTGATGAAGAATCAAACAGAAAGGCACAAGAGTAAACTTTTCATGTTCGAGGTTGATTATGAAAATCATAATGAAAAAGTGAATGATGAGGATTCAAAGGTTGAGGAGCTCAAAGAAAATGTTCTTGAGTTAGAATTGGAGTAGAGACCCAAACAGAAAGAGATCGATAATGTCGTCTCCCACAAGGCATAAGTTGGGTCACAAGGACAAGAAAAAAGGAAAACATAGTTGGAGAGACTCCTGAAGCATAGAAGAAACAAGATTTCTCCAATTTGTCTTCAACAATATGACATGAGAGGCCAACACTTATGAGAAAGTTTATTTTGAAATTTAATTTACAATGTTTTGTAAATTCCTTTTATTAAAATGGTTTTTATGGTTGTATATAGGCCATAGTATGAATATTTATGGGTTTTTTTTGTTAAAAAAAGTATATGAATAGATTTTGAACATTATCTTCATTTCATAACTATTTTGAATAAGCTTTCAGTAATTGCAATTTGTATCTTTATATATAATGGATGTATAGTTAAGTTACAACCCCAACCCTTTTCTATTAGAAATAGTAATTATTATTGTAAAATAAAGAAGATAAATAAAAAGAATATAAATAGAACTGGTTCTTTAATTAAAAAATTATATTTATTTTTAATACATGTTATAATATAATTATTTTATTGTCACTCTCTTTCATAACTTTTTCATACAAATTTTCAATTTCTACAGCATTTTTTTTATAATGACAACATCATGAAGTGCAATTTTTATAATAAAAGCATCATCATTGAAATGATATTTATATAATATGGAAAATTTATATTTACTTAATATGTGGTAAGTACTTATTTAATAACTTTTTCATAGGAATTCTAATTTATCAAACATTTGTCATAATGCCATAATGCCAAGATCATATTTTTATTGATATTTATATAATTTAGGATTTCTCACGTTTATCGTTTTCTTCCTTCACAATAAAAACATTGGTGGGAAAATAATTTAAATAAAATAATTTTTTATTATTATATTTTCATTGATATTGATATAATTTAGTATTTTTCAGGTTTGTCTTTTTCTTCTTTCACACTAAAAACATTGATTTGGGACAATAATTTAAATAAATTTTTTTTTTTAGTAATAATGTGATATGTGTTTTTTGAATTTGAATTATGATACACTATGTCACATTAGATATAACTCCAACCATATCATTGATATATTATACCTTTACTAACTTGTTGACTTAAATCTAGAACATTGTGGTCCTAATTGACTAACCATACTCACCATCTCACAATTTGAATCAAAATTAATAGCCACAATTGCATTTTCTCTAGCATCACATTTCTCTCCAAACTTGGTTTTCTTTCACTAATATTTGTTGAACTAATATTAGGTGGTGATTCCAAATAAGGACCAAAATAAAAACTAACCATTACCAAGTAGTTGTCTTAAATTGCATAGGAGTTGATGACTTATTTAGACCATCTCTACTACCTTCATGTTGTAAAATGTTTGGTGTGTCTATATTTCCTCTAAATAGTTAGAACACGTGATCAAGAACCACATTTTCTTATGGCTCAATGACCATGCCCTCTTTTATTCATTAATTAAAATTTTATTTGGACATAACTTATGGCTAGATTGTATCTAACCCATCCACCTAAACATGTTTGCATACCTTTTTCCTTCATTTATCCATTCCTTCAATTCCATAGATGCTTCATCTCCTTCCATTCTTATTTCCGGGATTTCTTATAGTACTAATTCACATTCTCTCCACCAATGATTGACTTTCCCATCCCATTTTTCAATTTCTTCAATGTCCTTAGTCACAGTTATATGCTTCCCTTCTCATCAATATCTATTCTCACCACTTTAGCTTCCTAACAAATCTCTTATACCATGTTCAAGTACCAATTTTTAATTATCTTTAATTCGAAACTTACTCCACTCTCTTTTGAGCTTGTGCTTCCTCCATGGTACTTTCTATTATCAACCACTCATTCTTGCAAATTCCATCCTAGGTCACCCGGTGCAGAAGTACTTATGCCACCATAGCTGAAACCTTAAAATTCATATAGCCTTATTATACCAAATACATCTTCACTCAAGTTCTGATTTCATTTAATAGCTTTTTTCAAGATCATTTCTTGAAATTCTCTTTTACTCATGAAAAAAATAGTGAAATTCAACCATAAATTCAAAAATACATCCCTCTATCAACATCATGATCAAATCTATATAATGCAATAATGTTTGAACATTCCACTTGATCTCCCTCCTCCTTTCTTAGGATGGTTGTGGATGCCACCTAATCTACTCATCCATTCAAACAATACCACCTAAAAATTTTCCAAACACAATCCATAAGTGTAGTGATCATCATGTAGGAAATAGGATCATCAACCCTTAATATATTGATTCACATAGAATTCGGCTTGGTTATGCCACCCATTCTCCACAAAAGTTTGGCGAGTGAGACAATGATACTGTCAAAATGCTCCATTCATCTTGATAGGGTCCTAGCAATGGAACTAGTTGTTATCTCAAATTTATACCTCTATCCACATCGATGTCTAACAAAAGGTCCACTATAGTCGAGGTGCTAATATTTTCAATCCACATAAACGAAAAAATCTTGCCTAAAAGGTTATGCTAAGACATAAATGGTTCTACAAGAATTAAAATCATATATGATATAATGAAATTATTTCTCATCCTAATAATTGTAGTTAACAAACAACTGAAAATACAAGCCTATAAACATTAGGCCACAACCTTCTTCTACCCATTAAGCTACAAACAATTCAATCTAATTAATCATTTATCAAACATAAGTACACAAAATCTATATAAATAGAATATTATCATATAACAAAGTAGATATAAAACATCATCACCATATAACATAAAGGAAATAAAATAACTAAAAAAAATTCTTCATTCCATTTGTTTCCACCACTATCCAATACATTATAACATAGTATCCCTTCATTCACTAAACCCTAACAAGAGAATGTAGACAAAGATGACACCAGAAATGATATCCTCTACCTTACACATATCTATTCAATATCCAATCCTAGAATATCTCAAATATTTTACAATTATACGGTTGCACCAATAGGTAGGAGGACTCATGTTCAAACTCAATAACCCATTAGCTTTATCTTAGCTCTTCATTCATGAAGAAGTTGATAACATTTCTAGCTTTGGTCAAGTGTCTCTAGTCTTCTTCCACTCTTCTCTTCATTCATTCACATGATATCATTCTTTATATCTTGGTTTATTACTCGTGCTATCTCTAATATCCTTTATAGTTATTAACGATCTTCATTTTACAACTCATATCTCTGTGTTTACTCGGTTTGTGCCAAAATGTCTTTTACCAAATGAAGGGCCCAACCAAAAACATTGGTTAAATAAGATAAAATAATGAAGAGCCATGCAAATGAATGAGAGCCTCCCTAGCAAATAGTGAGAGAGCTCACCACTTAGGTAACAACTAAGCTTTGCAAATGGTAGTAGAAAAGGTTACATATTACAAAAGAATACAATAAGGTAGATACTTGGCATATAATATAAGTGTTGTCATGGTTTAGTTTAGTGGGTGAGAAGATGATGATATTGTTTAAAGTAAATTACAAATAGGAGTCTTGAGGTTGATGAGAGGATGTAAACATGTTACAAATAAATTGCTAATGGTAGGTTGGTTGTATAATTTGTGAAGGCAATAGGGTAGACAGTTGGTGCATAAATGTTGTTGTTGCACTTCAATATGGGGGAGGAGATGTAATATAACTTAACACTACAAAAATAAAAATTAATTAAAAAATTCATGTCTACTCATAATATAAAAAATAAAATCCAACATAGATCCATATTAATCTCACATTTATCAAGTATTAGAGTAATCCAATTTATTGAGGTGTAAATGTATAAAAAATTTATGATAAAAAAAATTACACCTCAAGAAATTGGATCTCTCTTTATATTTGATAGATCCAAATTTAAAATAGATCTATGCTTGTATTTTAGTTCAACTAGTAAAAATCACAATTAAAAATAGAACTCCTATTAATGAAAAAAAACAAAAAAGTCAATACAAATAAATTGTTAAACATAAGTTTGTTGTATAATCTTTAGAGCTGCAAAATATCACACAACCAAAAATAACCATCTCTTACTAAGTGTCGATGGCTGCAAACTTGAGGCCACAACAATAGTCATGGAGAGTATTTTGTTACAATGAATATTACTCTCTTATATTTTCACATTTTCATAAAAAAAAGGAAGGATATGTTTACAAATTTTAAGGATTTGAGAGTATCAATGGAAAACTAAGAAATGGAGTAATAAATAAAGTCATTTGAGTGGGTCAAGTTTCTCATCACCCGACCTTAGCCATATTTGTCAAATAAATTGATAAAATAAATATTTTTAATGTAAAAATAAATTCAACGTTTTGGATAAATTATATAATGATACCTTTATTGCATTTACATTATACAATTATGATACGTGAAATTCCATGGATCATAATTAGTTAATCTTAATAATCATAATCACTAATCACTAATGTCTTTCTCATTATCAAAAAGTGTGATAGTTAACCATATACAGTTTCATATTTCTATCCAACAAATCCTTTACTTTAGAGGTCTCTTTTAGGTTGACTATTAATGGGTCCCATGTGATTGTGACTAATTACTTCCCACAGATCAACTACAAAATACTAATACTGTACTTCTCACTTATCTGTGAATTTTTACAGTATAGCTAATCCGACTAATGGAGTAAATAAAATCGAGCCAGTAGCTATACTTTATCAACCAAAATGACCCATACCATTAGACACCGTGATGGTTAACCAAATAGAACACAAATCCTTTTTCATATATATATAGATATATGCGAAATGGCCGATCTGATTGGTGAGCCTTCCACTTGTTTTATATACCTGAAGCTGCGATGCTTGAAATTAATTAAAGAAAACAATGAACTAAACTAGATCAGATCCATTCAGTACAAATTTACCAGCTAAACCGTCTGTAAACAGATTCCTATAATATAGGTTTCCTACATGAAATGGAATTGGATGACACTATGGATGTCTGGCCGCCGCTCAAAAGGCTAATGCGCCCCACCTGAACTGCACGCGGCCATCCCTTCGTACCCTAACCGCCCATCTGACGTGTCAGTGACCATCCTGGAAGACACGGGGATGGCCCTACTATTTTTACTTAATAATTATTTGTTGAATAGATTTTTCTGTTTGTTAGAGCATGAAGTAAATAGTGCTTCAATTTTTTTTTCAACCGAAAAAAACCTCGAAATCAAATAGTACAAAGATTTTCTCTCTTTTTGAAAAAGGAATATCCAAACTGTTTATATGTCACAAGGACCACATACTGTCACCATCAAAGGATTGTCCATACAAGATTTTACAGCAAAAAGATCAAAAATTTTACATAGAGGGACTGATCCACATATAACCTTTACTCTATCATTCTAGTAAAAAAGAACTTCTCCACACTCCAGTTTAAATAGTGCTTCAATTACTTTTATATGCTTTAATTTTGCAATTCTAACAATTTAAAACAGCCTTGATTACATTCAGAATTATGCAATTCTTAAAACTGTAATTTCAACTTAAAATTGTAATTTCAACTTAAAATTGTAATTTCAATAATTTTCATCTAATTTTAATTTAAACATTCATTCAAATATATTAAA
Source organism: Larix kaempferi (assembly GCA_027924585.1). Lineage (NCBI taxonomy): Eukaryota > Viridiplantae > Streptophyta > Pinopsida > Pinales > Pinaceae > Larix > Larix kaempferi. Next base: position 2,690,654 of record BSBM01000387.1, read on the forward strand.
TAAATAAATGCAAATTGTTGATCATTTAACTTACACCTCTGTGAAATGTCCTCCAAAATTAAATACTGTAAAATGGCCTCGTCAAATTAAATATTGGTATTATTCCACGAATAAATCTCCGCTTTTCACAATATCACGTATTGAAGCAGAAAGGAACTTAATGACGTGGCAACTTTTGTCATGCTACATCACTTACAAATTTGGCTTTAGGTCCTTATCAGCGGAGGGAATCTTACTTTGTTTCTATCATCTTTTGGTTAGACAAACGGCTCTCGTCGGCATGTATTAACTTGAGTGACTAAGATTGGTTGGTGTTTATGAGATGTACCCAATGGAGGAAGATTAATTATTATACAATATAAAGGTGATGTAGACTTAAATTGCACTCCTTTATTGGCCGGTGGGAACTTATGTCGTGTCGAGTTGAAATAGGCTCCAAAGTTTGTCCATGTCAAACTAAAACGTTTGAGCACTAAACTTGCTAATTATTAAGCATAAGTACATAATCGTTTGGATTGTTGGGGCTAATATTCTATTCCATTGCAAGTTAGAATATACTAATTTTAATGAACAATGTTTGTATCCACTTGGGGTAGAGAAATTGGCTTGATGGACACCATTGACTACCTTGCCAACTACTGGTCCCAAGTTTGATCCTTGGTGGTGTTTTTGTCCTCCTCTTAAGGTCACTACAAGATGAGACACGGTGTCTTTGTCCTCCTCCTAAGGCCAACGCAAGATGACGTAGGGTGGGTTACATTGTGGTAGCCATAGGAGTTGACCTCATGATCTGTTAAAAGACATCGAATTGATAGGAATTGTAGTTGTCAATTCTCCCATATACAAAAAAGTAAAAATGTACAGTATTTGTATATATGATACGAGAAAACTATGTAACAATCAAAATGCCTAATTTTAAGTAACTTTGGCCGAATGTCGGTGAACACATTTTTTTGCAATTTGAACAATTTGTTATTTAAACTGCAATTCTAACCATTTTGTTAAATTCAAAAGCCATGAATTATGTTATGGTTGCAATTTTGAAATGTCCAAATTGTAGATTTCAAAAGATTGTAATTTCAACTACTAGATTTGAGTAAATCCCACTTAAAAGCATGGTCGAAAATGAGACATTTTAGTGCTCTTTCCTTCTCCAAAATGCAATGCAAATACAAAGAAAGTGGTACTCACTGTGGAGTTACCCCTAACACTAAGGCCTGCACGATTACTACAGGGTCTGCTACTTCCTCTATTATGTTCTAATATCCACTCCCTTATTGTTGCTTAGCTATGGAACATTACAATAACATCATCAGAAAATGAACCCATTTTCCTCCTATTGGTCCGAAATTTAACATGGCGCGATGGTTGTTTAGGGTTAGTTTTAGGGTTTGTACCAGGGAAAATTTTAAGGATCCATTAATTTGTTAAAGTGTAGAAACCTTGGAAAATATTACGAATTCTAAAATTTGCAATCATAAAATGTTTGGTGATTTTTTTATAAAAATATTCAAATTTCTAAGGACTTTATATAGTTTTTGGACAATTTTGGCGATTTTTAGAGTAAAAAAAATTATCCCATGAAATTTGGGTGAATCATATTACAAAAAAAATGCAAATTGGAGAATCTTCTTTTGGAAAAAAAATATCAAAAAATATCTCGGGAAAAATTTGGCCCCGAAAATTTTCCCTGGTTTGTACATGGCTCAAATGTCGATCGGGTTTAGAATTTTGGACCCACTAGAATATTCTTGAAATTCCACATGTGACTAGCTCCACATGTGTGGGTAATGAGAGCTGACATGGTATCCACTCAGTACCATGGTGGTTAACTTGTGAGAGGCATAACTTCCTCATACATACTCCAAATGATGCAATTATTGCATCACTGGAAAGGTATGGGTGTGTAGAATATGGAATATTTCCCCTATGTACGGTTTGGACCAAAAAACTCATTTAATCCCTTAAAAATGGATTCTAAATATTTCATATAGTTTTTTCCTAAATATGAAAACTAAGACTTGCCCCTAAAATGGGCCCTAAAAGCCAATTCATCCAATCTTTCTACCCACAAAGCACCACAATAAATGATAAATTATATATTGATCCAATTCATATCATGAGATTTCACCATTGGACTGAATTTCAAGATTTTAAATTTCTCTCTTCCTTGTTTATAGGGAAGGTTTCTAGCAGAGGTAGACAACTAGAAGTTTTAGTACATGTTTTTTTCCTAGTGCACTTTATCCATCTTGTCAAACCGGTGTTGCCACACTTTAATATGATCATTGGTGCATTACCCCACCACAAGCACCAATAACAACTACTTTATGGGTGATAAAATCACTGCGCAAACTATTGTTGGATTTTCTTAAACCGTCCACATTGTTCTCTGGAGAATTTACATACACTTCCTAATTCTTTTTCTTCATTTTACATTTTCTAAAGTAAGGTTTAAATAGATCACTTTGATAAATATGGAGTTTGAGGTAGATTTATATCATCAATAATATATGTTTGAACAACATTGAATCGATATAAATTAATCATTTTTACTAGTGTGCATGGGAAATTGAACCTAACCCTCTTGATTTGAGTCTCTTACAAGGTAAAATGCAATTTATTAGCCATTAGATTATTAAAAATTATGGCTCTATATTCAACCCAATGTATGACCATCATCATAATACTTCTAAGGAATATTTAAATCAAGGTTTTGTATAGCCTTGAGGGAACACATTGCACTTTTAAATTGTTCTCAGGAACACATATATTTTCCTTGTAAATTTTATTGGCCATATCATTCTTTTCCAATTTGGTGGTTTACTTAGAGTTAAACATTGCTCCCCTTTTGCATGGATTTTCTTTTTCTTTAGAAACCAAATCATGGTCTAGATAAATTCTATTTACAAAAGCTATCAATTCCATGGCCCCAACATCATATTAAAAATGACATAATCTACTTCCTAGTTTTCAAAATTGACTATCCAAAAAAATTTATATACTTCTATGTTTGTTAGAATATTTATCACACTTGTTGGCCAATTGTTAAATTTCATCACCGTATGTGTTAAGAAATTCTTGGAATTGTTTCATTGAGAGCCTATCATCTTGTGACCCCCTTGCTTCAATTGTTTCCATAGTAGAATACATCCTTGTTTCAACTACAACCACTGTATTCTAGGTTAAAAACCGAAATCATCTAGATAACAAGCCTATTCATTGCAATTTTGTGTGCCTACTCAACTAATCACGAATTAGTTTAAACTAGAGGAAAAATGGAAGAAAAATATTTAAGGCATAATTTGGAAATATGCATAAATAAAAATATGAATAGTGAAAAAAAACACACTCTCCCAAAATGGTTATATATATCTATTTTTCCCACTTATACACATCTTTCACAAAATGCATGCCAATTGAAAATTATGCATGTGGAAGGAAATTTGAAGTGGAAAATTTTAAGGCACAAATTAGAAATATGGAAATGTATAAAGGTGACGAACTAAAAAAAACTCTACCCAATTTGAATCACTCAATTTGAACAATAAATAAATCCTAGGCATGCATTTTAGTTCAAAGTAAGACAAATTTGGCTAGCTTCAGTAAAATGCACACCTAACCTTCATTAGAAGACCAAATTGGATGCTTCAATTTGGAGAATGTGTGATTATTAATTACAAAATTTACTACATTTTCATATTCCTAATTTGACACGCAAAAAAAAATTATCTACAAAAGAACTTCAATTTTTCATTTTTTCCACAAGGTAAATTATGGGTCGAGTGCCTCAAAGAAATGCACAGAACTTGTAGTTAACAGTAAATGAAATCAATAATATTTCACCTTATGAGCTACCAACATTCTCTAAAACAATATGTACTCATTTCTCTAAAATAAATATTTTATAGTGAAATCTAATCTACCAAGACAGAAATTGAGATTATAATTTACAGATTTTTATAATCAACACAAAAATGCACTCGAAGGCCAAACCAAGTACACCCTATGTATGGAATTTGGATTGAGACATAATTACACAGCATTAAAACTATGTATCTTTGCATCAACTATTACAAAATGGCTACATATATATTTTCCCCACTTATATACCTCTTTAACAAAATGTGTGCTAATGAAACATTATGCATGTTGAAGGAAATTAGTGGGAAAACTTTCAAGGTACAAAATGAAAATATGAAAAATGTAGAAAGGTAATGAATGATTAAACATAGACTCTCAAATTTTAACCACTCAGATTGACCAAGAAGTAAAGTTGCATGTGCATTTTAGTGAACCAAGTCTATTTTGGATAGATTCAGTAAAATGAAATTACAACCTTCATTACAAGACTAAATTGGATGATTCAACTTAGTGTGTTTAGTAATCACAAACCTTATTACAATTCTATATTCTTAAATTATTTTACAAAAATAAATTATTTATGCAAACGAGCTCCAAATTTGTTTTTCCCATAGGGTACAAATCAAGGCTAAGTCATAATGCGAGTATTATAATGAGCTTTGGATTGATGTTTGGAAGCCTTGATCATCTGGAGGGTGGCCCGACAATATTCATCTGTCTGCTCCAACAAGAGGAAGCATTCGACAACGATGTGTAAGACTAAGATCTAACAATCAATGGGAAGAACAGACTCTACATCGTGGACCAAGTGAAATGGAGTAAAACCCACCGTGGTCTTGGTAGTTGTGCGGTAGACCCATAGGGTTGGAAAGAGCATATGATGCCAATTGGATTTATGTTTATCCAACGTACATTGAAGCATGGTTTTCAGGATATTATTGATAGCCTCAACTTGGCCATTTCCCTGTGGTTAGGAGGAGGAGTGTAATGTCCCTTATTAGGAATTTTATTAAAATTGCAATTTTTCACTTTTTTCCCCTAGTTCGACCTTTGACTAGTTTTGATCTCTAGGTCCCAAATTTGCCCCAAATGATCCCAAATATTCTGAGAAGGTGTATGAATGATATTATAACATAAATATTTGTTTCAGGGATTCCTTTGGACCTTTAAAATACTTCGGCAAATCCTCTTTCAATTCTGATCAATGTAGGTAACTTTACTAGTGATTTTCCTTTGACTAGTATTGGTCTCTAGGTCTCAAATTGACTCCAAATGCCTTCAAATCTTCAAGGAAGGTGTATGAATGATATTAGAACTTGAATATGATGTTTATGGATGAAATATGTCCACCAAAAGACCTCTTCAAACTCACTTAATATTCTAGACCAACTATGCAATTTTACTAGTAATTTGGGGTTCAAATCCCCCTGGGGTAAGTACTGAAAATGGCTTCCCAAATGCCTCCAAACCCACTCAAATTTATGAACAGAGGTATGTAATGTGTTAAGTGTTTTATTAAAGTATAATATGCACCATTAATGGATTATTACAACTGTTCTCACCCTCTCCCATTCAACTGCAAAAATCCCTAATTCGACCCTTGGGGAAATGGTACTATTTCACCTCCCAATACAACTAAACTGAGTAAAAATGATTCAAATGCTCAAGTACAGTACATGAAACTTGTAGAATACATCCATGGCAGTATATTGATCACAAATATATCAGATAATCATCCATTCATTCGAAATCATCATCAATACATTGGCTCACAACAAGGTAGTGGGGAAATGGCATTGTTCTTCCATTAAAAATGAGATTTATACATTTCTACTTGGAATTTCGACCTGAAACTTTTTGGAGATGAAGAACAGAGTATTTAATTCATATTACAAAAGAAATGGGGCATTAAAATCTTCCCCAAAGAGTACAATATCTCACCAAAAATGCACTCCCTCAAGGATCAAGAATATGCCATCAAAACTGGAAATGGTTGAAGGAGTGAGATGCAATAGAAGAAACCATGAGATGCCCTGTAGATTACACCTGCAAATAAAGACTCCATTAAATCTCCAAATGAAATCTCTGAATGGCCTTTCCAATTACCAACTTGGATGGGAATCTTTCACCCTCGAAATTGGCTAAGGCAAGAAACTAGTCATCCACTAGCTCTCCCTCTTCACAAATGCAATTGCAAATTCTACAAATGATCAAAATCCATTCTCGTACTTCATTTCTACATTTTATAACCAACATTAGCCTTCTAAGGGTCGAAATCCTCTCAATAGATTCAATAGATTTCCATTTATGAAATATTCCACATTTGCCACTTGTCTCCTAGTTCCAACATTCCATCTTCTCCCAAATTCGATTTTGAGTCTCTTTGGATTTTCCAACTCCCAAATTCGCCTTCTTTGAGACTATTTTTGGGGCTGACATGTCATAGTGGTTGGATGTCAGAGGTCAGGTCTGCAATTTGTCATAGTTGTCATAGATGCTCCATCATTGGTGTCATAGGGGCTAGGGAATCTAGCCCAAGTGTCCACAAACTTCCACTTTGACTCTTTATCTTCCATGGAGGTTACCAATCCTTCCGAATTCGACCTAAGATGCTCAATGACATGTGTTATGAATTACCAACTCACCCAAGAGTGTTCACATTCCCATTAATTCGAATTTGCAAAAGAGAGATACCATGTATTATGAAAAATCAAGCTAGTGTGGGTCCCACATCCTCCATATGTCTCCAAAACCATTTGTCATCTAGGATTTCTCTTTAATTTATTTATTCACTCTATTTATTAAATACTTGAACCCTTCTAATGTCTAAACATCATTTATTATCCCCCTTATTCCAAATCCCAAAGCTTCCACCCCAAACCTAGGAAACTAGTAATTTTCCTCCTTGGCAATTATTTGACCCTTAACATCAATTTTACAAACTCTAATGAATATGGCTAATGTGATTAGGCCATTGTGACCCAATTCCAAATTTGGGATATGACAAATCCTCCCTTCCCAATATTGCTTGTCCTCACGCAATTTCAAACATGGGTGTTGAAGAACCTGCTTTCTGTATAATTCTTTGAAGTTGCCATTGAATTGACCAACCTTGAATCTTTGAGTTTCCATGAAGATTTTAGAGAGGAACCACTCTACTTGCTGCTGCACTAATCTGATAAAAATAAATTTATTTAGTGGGAAATCCATCTCCCATACTTCCTGTTTCCCCAAAAAAATTGAAACCAATGAGACAAAAATTATTCCAGGATCCCATTGCTTGTATTGCACCCAAAGAATTAAGAGTGCTCTCCAACCCATACCATCAGATAAGAGGATTCCTGGATCCCATTTTCTTGTATGCATTCTTCCAAACATCACAAGTAAAAAATATATATCATCAAAGTACATAACTACATAATAAAAATTAATATCAAGGAGGTGCTTCATCAAAGAATCATGAAAGTGCTTATACCTCCAAGCAAGTAGACCACCGTTTTCCAAGTGCATACAAGCTTCAAGTGACCAATCAAATCTGATCCAATGACATAGGTGAGGATCCCATGTCCTATAAAGCTACTCCAAAAGGATGTGATATGCATCAAAATATTCAGCCATGTATTCTTTCATCCAAGAAGTGAATGAAGAATCTCCACTAAAATCTGAACCAAATAATGAGCAGAAAAAACAAGGAGACTTCAAATGACTCAAAGAAGTCTCACCCATACATCCTTGAATGTGATCATCATAAAGATATAACAAAGTATGTGGCTTCCAACAAAAATGTTCTCCAATCATAAATCTATTCACCCAAGTGTTGGATGAAGTTCCTCCAACATCAAATGAATCAAGTGTTCAGCAAGAAAAACCATGAGTCTTCAAGTGACTCAAATGCATATCATAGGTGCATCCATGTAGATGTGCATCATCATAAAGTAACAAAGTATGCTGCTGCAAATGTGAATAAGAATGTGCTCCAACCATATCATCGTAAAAAGTAAATCTAGGAGTTCCATACTCCTCATGTGGCACCATCAAAAAGAACCCTTTCACCCATACTTCATTGAGACTAATGTTGCAAAACATGGAATTGTAGGATGTAGGAGAATGAACCAAATCACCCAAATGATCAAAAAGTGCAGAAGTTTCATCATGGGAAGGATCCATGTGGGTAGTATCATGCAGCTCCTTCAAAAGTGGAAAACCTTTGTCATAGATTGGTTCCCATGTAGAGTAATCATGCTCTTCTTTAAAAATTGCATAAGCTTCATCAAGAGACAATTCAAGTTCCTCTTCCACCACATCAAGTGTTTGGATCTCTTCAAGTTCATCTTCAAACACATTAAGCACATTCAAATTTCCACATTTCTTATGATCCACCATGTCATGAGAATCCTCCAAACAATCTACCATTTGACAATCTTTGATGTGGGACATTGCTCTTTGAATCTTCTCCATGTCTTCAAGGAAGGATGTTTCCTCCAATGAAGTAGCTCTCCAACAAGAATTTGACACCAATGCTTGAGTGTCATGGAGAATGCTGAGGGACTCTTGGATCTTATTTTCATTCATCTTTAAGGACCCTTTAAGAAAATGAGGCTCTTGCAAATGAACCTCCTCATCTTCTTCAATTTTGCTTGGACCAACTTCATGAAGCTCAAGTGGTGATAGGGAAGTTGATCTTGGTTCTTCTTCAACTGCTACAAGGTCTTCATTATCATGCTTAATGAAACTTGTACTTGTAGAAACACTTTCAAAAGTGATCTCTATGTCACCAACATAGAGGTGTGAGCACCCATTAGTAGGTACTCCTTCATAGTTTAAGCATCCATCACTAGATGCTCTTTGGTTCATGTCTAAGCTAGAAGGTGTCTCGAAATTATCTTCCATATTTTCAATAGAATCTTCTTCGTGCTCTTGTGATGTCTCTTCCTTTTGCTCCTTAAAGCAAGCTGATGCATTTTGCCCCTTGTTTTCCTTAGGATCAATATATTTGGAATCTCTTCTTGAATAAATCTCAAAAGCTCTCCTCAAGGAGGACATCATTTCATGCACACATATATGATACTCGCTCCAAGGGTTTTTACAAGAAGGGAATAAACCTTTCTTCACTAACTCCACATCTTCATTTTTGGGCCTATTTTCAAAAACATGTTCAGCATAGTACTCAAAAGACATGGCATTTTGTGTGTTTTTGCTAAAAGCAAGATATTCTTAATATTTTTGATATTGTTGGGGCAAGGTTTTATATTTTTCTCTCCATCTTTGGAACTCACTCATAGAATTATCCTTGGTTGGTGTGACACACTCATATTCATCAGATTTAAAGTCATAAGAATAATCTTCATTTATCTTGAAATTGTAAGAAGTGTTGCATGATGGCACCTCTTCCTCATACCATTCACATTCTGCTTCATATTGCTCATAAGCATCTGCATATTCCTCATAAGAATTGTACTCATGGGATTCATCATAATAGTAAGACATGGCTTCCAATTATTCCTGAATGTATGTACCTAATACACAGGTGCAAGGACCATGCTCTGATACCACTGTAATGTCCCTTATTAGGAATTTTATTAAAATTGCAATTTTTCACTTTTTTCCCCTAGTTCGACCTTTGACTAGTTTTGATCTCTAGGTCCCAAATTTGCCCCAAATGATCCCAAATATTCTGAGAAGGTGTATGAATGATATTATAACATAAATATTTTTTTCAGGGATGCCTTTGGACCTTTAAAATACTTCTACAAATCCTCTTTCAATTCTGATCAATGTAGGTAACTTTACTAGTGATTTTCCTTTGACTAGTATTGGTCTCTAGGTCTCAAATTGACTCCAAATGCCTTCAAATATTCAAGGAAGGTGTATGAATGATATTAGAACTTGAATATGATGTTTATGGATGAAATATGTCCACCAAAAGACCTCTGCAAATTCACTTAAGATTCTGGACCAACTATGCAATTTTACTAGTAATTTGGGGTTCAAATCCCCCTGGGGTAAGTACTGAAAATGGCTTCCCAAATGCCTCCAAACCCACTCAAATTTATGAACAGAGGTATGTAATGTGTTAAGTGTTTTATTAAAGTCTCATATGCACCATTAATGGATTATTACAACTGTTCTCACCCTCTCCCATTCAACTGCAAAAATCCTCAATTCGACCCTTGGGGAAATGGTACTATTTCACCTCCCAATACAACTAAACTGAGTAAAAATGCTTCAAATGCTCAAGTAAAATACATGAAACTTGTATAAGACATCCATGGCAGTATATTGATCTCAAATATATCAGATAATCATCCATTCATTCGAAATCATCATCAATACATTGGCTCACAACAAGGTAGTGGGGAAATGGCATTGTTCTTCCATTAAAAATGAGATTTATATATTTCTACTTGGAATTTCGACCTGAAACTTTTTGGAGATGAAGAGAAGAGTATTTAATTCATATTAAAAAAGAAATGGGGCATTAAAATCTTCCCCAAAGAGTACAATATCTCACCAAAAATGCCCTCCCTCAAGGATCAAGAATATGCCATCAAAACTGGAAATGGTTGAAGGAGTGAGCTGCAATAGAAGAAACCATGATCTGCCCTGTAGCTTACACCTGCAAATAAAGACTCCATTAAAGCTCCAAATGAAAGCTCTAAATGGCCTTTCCAATTACCAACTTGGATGGGAATCTTTCACCCTCGAAATTGGCTAAGGCAAGAAACTAGTCATCCACTAGCTCTCCCTCTTCACAAATGCAATTGCAAATTCTACAAATGATCAAAAGCCATTCTCATACTTCATTTCTACATTTTATAACCAAAATTAGCCTTCTAAGGGTCGAAATCCTATCAATAGATTCAATAGATTTCCATTTATGAAATATTCCACATTTGCCACTTGTCTCCTAGTTCCAACCTTCCATCTTCTCCCAAATTCGATTTTGAGTCTCTTTGGCTTCTCCAACTCCCAAATTTGCCTTCTTTGAGCCTATTTTTGGGGATGACATGTCATAGTGGTCAGATGTCAAAGTTCAGGTCTGCAATTTGTCATAGTTGTCATAGATGCTCCATCATTGGTGTCATAGGGGCTAGGGAATCTAGCCCAAGTGTCCACAAACTTCCACTTTGACTCTTTATCTTCCATGGAGGTTACCAATCCTTCCGAATTCGACCTAAGATGATCAATGACATGTGTTATGACTTACCAACTCACCCAAGAGTGTTCACATTTCCATTAATTCGAATTTGCAAAAGAGAGATACCATGTATTATGAAAAATCAAGCTAGTGTGGGTCCCACATCCTCCATATGTCTCCAAAACAATTTGTCATCTAGGATTTCTCTTGAATTTCTTTATTCACTCTATTTATTAAATACTTGAACCCTTTTAATGTCTAAACATCATTTATTATCCCCCTTATTCCAAATCCCAAAGCTTCCACCCCAAACCTAGGAAACTAGTAATTTTTCTCCTTGGCAATTTTTAGACCCTTAACATCAATTTTACAAACTCTAATGAATATGGCTAATGTGATTAGGCCATTGTGAACCAATTCCAAATTTGGGATATGACAAGGAGGCGTACTGATGCTCAAATTTCAAAAGGGTGGACACCTCTTTTCAAATAGCATCTTCAAAGTGTTTGTCGCGGTCCGATATGAGTTTCTTAGGGAACCCAAAATGCATACTGACGTGATTAAAGAAAATATGTGCCATTTCCTTGGCCTGGAAGTTAAATGTGGGCATGGCTTCGGTCCACTTAGTGAAGTAGTTGATGGCCATGATGATGTACTTATGGCCATCAGTCAAGGTCAGATTACACTCCATGAAATTGATGGGCCATTTGCAGAAAGGGGTGATAACTGGATGGAGCAGTGTAGGAGGGGTCCTTGCTTTTTGGGAAAAGAGTTCACAATTGTAGTAGTGCTTAACCACCATAATACAATCATTTAAAAGAGTCGACCAACAATAACCAGTGCGAATAATTTTTTTAGTAGTGGCCATACCCGAGAAGTGGTTGTCATAGGCTCCGTTATGGTAGTCATTCAAAACCTACTCAGCCTCGTCGTGTGTGAGGCATCAACGTAAAATGGTGTCGACACAATGTCAATAAAGGGCATTGTTGATAAGAAGGTATTGAGAAGCTTGATAGAAGATGCAATGTCGGTCATCGCGACTAAGTTGAGATCCAAATTTCTGCATGTGTAACTAGACTAGGATGTCTCTATACCATGGGTCATCCGAAGAAATGGTGAACAGGTGTTCATAGGGCGGATTGATCGTGACTCGAGATGACACCGACAAAGAGGGTAAGTTAGTCATGAGTTGTGCCAAGGAGATTTCCTTAGTACTTTTGGGTGTAACGAGTAACAAGTCATACTCTTGAAGGATTACGATCCACTTAGCCACTTGGCCTTGGATGAGGCGACGACTCAAGAGATAGAACATCGGGTTGGAGTCTACCACTATTGTAGTTTGTCTCATAAGAATGTAATGGCGTAGTTTCTAAACTGAGAAGACAATATCAAGGGACATCTTCTCCTCGTGGGGGTAGCGCAATGGTGTTCCGAATAGTGTCTGACTAATGTAGTATAGGACATGCTCTTGGGAAGCAATATCTTCCTGGATTATAACTCCTGCGATGGCATACTCAGATGTTGAGACATAAAGGATAAAATCCTTCATGAAATCAGGAGGTGAAATCAAGGGAGAAGAAGTTAGGGCTTGTTTCAATGCATCAAAAGAAGCTTTGCCTACTCGTCCCAAATGAAATGGATGTTGGTCCAAAGAAAGCGCAAGAATGCATGGAATTTTTTATCGTAGTATTGGATGAAGTGGGGGATAAAATTGGCCTTGCATTGAAGGCTTTGCAACTGGTGCAAGGTGCGAGGGGATGGAAGTTCAAGAATGGCTTGAACCTTCAAAAGATCGACGGTGATACCTTTTTGGGAAACAATGAATCCTAACACTAGGTTGGTAGGGACACAGAACACACACTTGAGGGGGTTCAAGCGAATGGTGTACTTGCGACATTGTAGGAAGACTTTATGTAGGTCTTCCAGGTGTTGTGATCATTTCTTAGATCAAGCGGTGAGATCATCCAAGTTGACAAGGATGATGTGAACCAAGTCATGGAAACAGAAGTTCATGGCCCGTTGGAAGTGGCTTCGACATTTTTAAGGCTAAATGACATAATGCGATAGGAGAAGGTGCCCCACAAGGTGGTGAACGCAATATTATACTGATCCTTTTTGTGGATCTGAATCTGATTGTAGCCCGAGAAACCATCCATAAAGGAAACAACCTCGTGGCTTGTGCATGCATCGATGAGTTGATCAAAAAAGGGGGTGGGGAAGTTCTCTTTGGGGCATGCCAGATTAAAATATCAGAATTCTATATAGACGTGAATGGTGCTTGTTTTTTGTTGACAAGCACAGGGTTGGACACCTAGGTAGTATACTTAATGGGGTATATGAATCCTGCTAAACGCAACTTTTCAATTTTTTCCTTTACCATCGACATTTTGGACGGATGGATGGGTCGTTTCTTTTAGTGGATAGGTGTAATGACAGGCCAAGTGTCAATGCGGTGCTTAATGATGGAAGGATCAAGCCTGGGAATGTTAGTATAGGACCAAGGGAAGACATCGCAAAAATATTGAAAGAGTTTCTGGTAGGTAGTGACTTCTTTGGGAGTTCAAGACGCACCTAATGTGATGTTCTCAACGATGTCGGGTTTAACGAAATGTCCACATGGATAGTGGGAGAGATGTTGGCCATGTCACCTTCCTTGAAGGAATTTGAGGCTGGGATAGGGTTCTTGAACCAATCGACGTTGCCATGAATAAAATATTTTGATTTGACCAAGATTTGATTGGACGATGTTGCGGTAGACTCCTTAGGAATAAAGTAGGCATGATTATGCATGTCATCCCAAGGAAATACAGGATCAGTTAATGCTTCGAGTATTTCTTCGTCACTTCGAAAGCATCAGGTGGAGAGGTTAGAGGGGCCAGCTATGGTTGGAGACGTGATGGAGTTGTCGACAATTGAAATAACATAAAAGGTGTTTCCTTCAGCTGACGAGGGTTATGTGTGTTGGATTTCCTCAACAATAGTGACATGTGATTCCAAAGACAACTTTTGTAAATCAACTAGCACCGATCAATATTTTGGTAAAGGGTGTAATGACCATAGAGGTGACAAACCGCGCATGGATGATTTGTACACAACATTTTGTTATGTGACTTAGGAGGGGCTGGCACTTGAATGACCGATTTATTATCAACATTATCCAACGTCTATATGTGAGTGTAGAGGATGGGAAATTGCAGACAATTTTGGGTAGCATGACCTAAGACATCGCACAAAGCACAAGGAGAAGGTGCTTGAGCTGAGGCAGGAGGAGGAGGGTTCAAAACTTTGTTCACGGTTCCCGACGGATTGGTGTTTGTGAATTTTTACCCAGCCTGGGAGGCAGGGGAGCGAGGTTGGAGGATGTTTCCGCAGACATGCCAGGAGGTGGATGATTAGCGGTGCCAAGTTGTTGGACCGGTTGGAGCATGACCTTAGGGGTAGGAGTGGGGTTTGGCATGGGAAAGTACCAAATGGGAAGCCCTAATTTTAATCCCGACAGGTTCAGTGTTTCCATGACAGGCATTCTAACAACTCCTGATGGTGGGATTAAGAAGGGGATTGTGTATATAGGAGTGGCTCCCACATGGCTCGATACCAATGGTGGTTGAGGTTGGGGTGGCCACTGAGGTTGTGGTTGGGGTGTCGCCTGAGCGACGGGCTATGGTTCAGGAACCGATTTGCTTAATGAAATGGTGCATAAGTCTGATATTTTGACGGTCCAAGGAGGTGGGGGTAAGTTTGTAAACATGGTGGTTCTTAAGAGCCTCAAAATAAAGACCCGGACTAGCAAGGGAAATCGATGGAATAGGCATACCAAGGGCATATTTGTAAACCATGGGGAGGACATTCTCGGGGATAGAGGGCCTCTTGGGATCGTAATAGGTGAGTTGGTCAAGTTTTACTACTCTTCCCTCATGGGGGAATATCATGATCCAGAATATGGACGAGGAAACGACCTTCATCACATACATATAATTGCATCCTAGAAGAAGGTTGTAGTCGAGTTGGGTGTTAACGACTTCAATGTCAATCAGGATGGTTTTGTCAGCTAACTAGACAAAGAAATTCACAAGAAGGCCATGTGGTTGAGCTGCATGACCATCATAAGCATGTTGTGTATTCGTGGAGGATTGCAATGGAGGGGACCCGAGCTTCTACCACACGAATGTGGACATGAAACATGTAAAGGTACCCTCATCAACTATACATCGATGTATAATTATGTTTTGGATTGAAACTAAGATTTGAAGCACGAAGGATGAAGGAATGTGGGGTTTAGACTGATTCAAGTCGAATTCCATCAATCGTGAGTCAGAAGGGTCGATCACACCTAATGCATACAACAATGCTTTTCTTTGTATGGGATAGTTCTTGAGAACTTCCAAGGTTGACATGGTGGTAGGTGGTTGGGACAAATCATCCACAATATTGTAGTTGGGGGCTGCGCAAGCATTTGAATTATTGGTGATGTAGTGCAAAGTAAATTTGGTGGCTTTGGGGGGCCCTTCCATTGGCAGTGGAGGAGGCATAAATATTGGTTGATGGGGGTTGACACGATATCCTTATCTACCCGTATGGTTTCAGTGACTGAACCATATTGATTACAACGAGTCCAGAGGTTGACTTTGGAAGAAGACATCATTAAGAGATGGTTAACTCCTGACTCAGGGACCTGAATTGAAGATGCGGCATAGGTAATCGGTGGTTGTGTGGAAACAACCCCTTTCATGGGTAAGGGTTTTGAAACACCATGGGTTTTTTTTTTTGGCTGTGGTGGGTTGGTTGGTGCCTACGATGTAGTTGTCCCTTAATGTTGGTTGTCCCCATTCCAAATTTGTTTGGCTCTATCCAAGTGGGGGTTGTGGTGTGTGTAATGGCCATAAACTCCATAGGAATAACACGGACGGTTTGTTCGTAGCCGAGGGTTCTTTCATCACTTGGGTTGTTGATTGGAGTTTTGATTGGTAGGGGTGGCATCGTTATTATCTAGAGGGTTAGGGGGTTGTTCCCCCCTCCCTAGCGTTGGTTGTTACCTCGGTTCCTACCTCGTCTCCTATTAGGTTGTCCTTGTTGACTCTGTGGCACTAGCTGGTTCTAAACCTGATTTTGTTGGGCATAAAATTTCCTTTGTGGAATAGGAGGAGCTTGAGGTTGGGAACGTGAAGGAATTTCCAGTGGTGGTGGATTGGGGGGAGGGGTGGTGGGTCGGGGGGAAGATAGTAAGTGGTAGGCTATAGAGGGTGAGAATACCCTTATGGATTGGCACCAAAAACAGGTTGCAACCCATGGGCATGGGGGGTCGGGACTGGAGGAACATGTGAGGGTGTTGCTCTGGAGTGATCCATTTTACATGAAATATTAGGGACACACATTATTGTCCACTGCGTCGCACTAGGGGTAAGGTTATACGTAGGAGTCAGTGTAGGGGGAACGAGCACATAAGGATTAATGGTAGATGCGACGTGACCTATGACGCCGTTGGTAGCATGGGATTCCCCCGGTGCATCTCTCCGAGAGGGATTGCTGGGAGGGGCATCAGGCATGATAGTATATAAGTATCTCAACTGAGCGTAAATGAGGTCAAATTTATGGGCTTTGAGTATGGCTTCTACTTCTCTCTGGGGACGTTCTAATGTCACATCCTTGACAATGGATAGGATAAGGGACTTCAGGAACCAATCTAAGAATATTTGGTCATCCAATTTAATCTTGCATAAACTTCGATGTCTACACCACTTATGGATATGAACTGTGATATGTGTGGCCATATTTTTTCTATAAGAAAGGAGGATCTCAATGCCAGCATCATAATGGACTTGTAACTGGAAGAACGATAGGAAAGTAGAGCCTAGGGATGCAAAGGTGGAATGTTTCCCATGGGGCTGATCTATATACCACTTGGTTGCAGCACTAGTGAAGGTTTATTGGAACATCCGTAGTATAATAGAGTTGTCCACTATAGAGGTATAGGAACACTAGAAGTGGAAGGAAATGATATTGTTCTGAGGGTCCTTGCCACCCTTCCCTTTGAAATTAGGGATGTATGATGGGATTTTGGTGGGCATGGGAGGCCATGTAGTATCATGTCAGATTGGGTTGTTAGTCAATCTAGCCAAGTTAGGGAGGCTGAGATTGGCCATGAATGGAAAACTAGCAGGAGGATGTGGCATGGTGGGACCGACCTATGTGTTTGCCATAGCAGTGATTGTGGGACCGCTTCCACCAAATGGTGGAGGGGTAGTGGTCGTCATGAGGGAAACATTGGAACCAACCGTAGGGGTCGAAGGAACCTGGAAGGAGGGACCCATGCCCCCATGGATAACTCTAGTAAATGAACCTGGATTGTGTTCATTGGAATGGGCCCTCTACCTATGGGTATGGACCCAGTAAATGGATTCACTGTAGTGATGGGGGTAGGTCTAGTTGCACCAGGGATGGTGGTTCCCATGGATAAAATGGCTAGAATGGAAGCTATAGTGGCAACAGGGCCACTAGCATGCCCACCGCTAATGATTCCTCTATAAAATGGGTTAGAATTCATGCTGTCCATGGGGCTATGTGGGGGCGAATGGATGGGTGACTCTGACTGGGAGGAGTCGGATGTGAAGTAAGGGGCCTCAGGAAAAATTTATTGGATACAATAATGTGCGCCTCAGGGGTGCACGATGAGCGGGGTACAAAGGGCTTTGTTGTGGGGACTACCCTGGTAGTCTACTGGAGCATCTCAGGCGATCAATGGTGACAGGTGTGTAAGTGTTACATGGTAGTGGTTTGAAAACACACTCAAAAATCCTAATGAAGCCATACATGCAAGAGGATAGATCTCAACAAAAGTGGCGCTCAAGCCAACAACAAGCTCAAAACACATGCTGCAACATCATGCTACAATAGGTAAGCAACAACAAAATGGTCAAAATACCAACAGGAAGCACTCCTAAAAATTAAAAAGAGTCACTAACCTATGTGGTATAGGATCATGCAATTGCATAACTAGAAGCTGGAAGATCATGCAAATCATATCCCCTGCATGGTGATGAAATCCACAGCCAAGAAATACAAGATGGAGAACCAAATAGGCTAAGGGATATCTCCCTACTGATAGGGATCCTAGGTAAAAGAGCCCTAGAAGAATGGCTACTAGGCTACCTTGTTCATGGCCCGTCCAAAAAGGTAAATTTGTTGCTTCATTCCTTTGGCCATTACACGCCATGTATGGTAGGCAGCATGTTAAACAAGGATAGTGAGTAGGTGTCCTTCAGTACAAGGTGGAGTGTGGTATTCCACCTAGACTTCCATAACCAATCTTGTGACTTTCCATCCTAAGGGAGAGGCCCTCTGATAAATCGGTGTCAACCGTGCCAATAACCACTAGGGGATTTTGGCTCCCTAAAGGACAAAAACTATGTCTCGAATGTATATGAAAAAGGGGTGCTGTTTGGAAGCCTAACCCTAGTGTCCTACCTAACTAGTAGATTGTTTTCGGGCCCTAAGTGGTTTTAAATGTCTATTCAATTAGATAAATTTTAGTCTCACTTTGATCTTAGGGAGTGATTGGGTGCACAAGAGGCATGTATGGATTTGCTAAATGAGCAACAAATAACAATACTAATGACTAAAAATGGCAGTGCTAGAAACTAAAATTAACTTTTAAAATCTGAAACTGAAAGATGAACTATTATTTCCAGATAACCTACTGTAAATCAAAAAGTACAATCAAATTTGCAAAGGATTCTACTATATGCAGCAAGTATTAGGAATGTTACCTACTACTAGAGTTCAACCAAACAGACCAAACATGCAGTAACAACAAGCAGAATAGATGTAAACAGTAAAAAAGAGTACTGCAAGCACTCAAATATGGAAACAAAATAGTCAATCTATAGCAGGCAAGTGGGAATAGAGAGTTCAGAGAGATTTAGGTTAGTCTCAAGGCACTTCTTTCTTAAGAACATAAGCATTATGGGCCACACCCTGTCAAAAACCATACACGGCAGAGAAAATACCATCTTTTGGGTGAGGGCGCACCTTTCAAGTGAAAAGAGGCATTATCAGGTGTGCTTAATAGGGGAAAAAGTGCACTCTAGGGCGCACTTCATCAGCAGAAAAGACCACTCCAAAACTGGGCGAGAGGAAAAATAAAAAAACAACTTAGAAGAGGGCTAAGCAGGGGATTTAAAGGTTAATCTAAGCCAGTTTTTCAAGCAAAGTATAGCCATGGGATTCACACAGATAAAGCACACTCAGAACAAGAAAACAAAAACACTCACTAACCTAAATAAACAAGAACATACAGAGGGTCAAACCAACCGATGACCACATGGGATTGACCTAGTGGAGTCGCCAGTTCTATTGTTAGTACTTTCACACTCCAACAAGTAAAAAAGGGGACTCTACTGACTTGAAGAAGCCGAGGTAGAGAATACATAGGAGAATGGTTCTTACAGTGCTAGTGTGTGAGATAAGCATGGTAAATGTAAGTAAAAACAAATCAAATCTAAACTAAATGATGAAAATTAAGAACATAAACCAAAGTAAATATATGTCATATATATGGTGACAAGCAGTAAATTGTGGAAACTACGTATTTACCAGAAATCACTTCAGTGAAATTAAATACATTCATACTCCATTCATTTTCTCATGCATTTACAAAATACATAAAATAATCTTTCCATTATTTATAAAAAATGGTGTTACAAGATTAGGGTTACCTCTCTAACCTCATGGGCCCTTGTGGCCGACAAGATAGCAGTCCTCTTTTGGTGAATCTGTCCTCTAAATGGCCACCGTATGAGAACCAAGTGCAAAGTATCAACCCAATGAGTAGCAAGGAGTCGAAGGAGGTCAACAGGCCAAGGGGATTTGTAGAGTGGAATGAGGATGGCGAAGGTCTATGTGAATGCAGTATGGTGGATAGGGTATGGTGAATGGAACCAAATATGGGAGAGCTCTGAACAATATATTTTTCGAATGTTTTGAAAATGGGGGAAATGATAACTTATAGTTTGTGGTTTAGGGTTTTGGGTCCCTAAAACCACTTGTGGTTTCTTGAGTTTTACCACCAATAAATTATGAATTGAGGCAGTATTTTTCACTTTTCGGGACAAACCCCCTTCTTTGGTGGACACCTCCTTTTTAGGGGAGATCCCCTATTTTGGTGGAGATTGTCCAAAGGGGGTTTGTAACTTAGGATAAATGGGTTTTTTGTGTTTTTTATGAACAAATGGGTTCATTATTTAGAAATAGGGGTCCATAACATGTCACTTAGTATATGGTCAATTTTCCTGTGTTAACAGTTTGGGATCTAGAATTCAACAGAATTAACAATTTTCAATCTTCTAGGATTTCCAAGTTTCCACTAGATTCTATCATGTATGATATTATGGGATTTAGATGTAATCAAACACATCAACCTCCCTATCTAATCAAACACTCAAGTGAAAACATTTATTAATCATGGGAAGCTTCTCTACCCTATTTTAACAATTGGATTAGGAAGTTTCATCGAAACTACAAGGTGTTTACTAATGTTCTTGGAGGACCAACTTCGATATTCCGAGTAGAGGCAAGGGCTAGATCCTAGAGGAGGGGTAAATGGTGCTATTGATGAATAAAATCCCAATATTGGCAAGGATTTTGATATGTTATTATTTGTTGTGACCATTGAAGCTTTTTTGACTCTATAGGCCATTTAACGTCTTCTTTTATGTATTTTGAGGAAGATATGAATTGTACTCAAAATTTTTTTTAGTTGTAAGTAACCTTTCTATATACATGAGAAACTTTGCATGTTTTTGAATATTGGTTTGGATTAATAAGGATGCTCATGAATTTATATGCATATAGTGAAATTGATTCGATTTTTATGAGCAAAATGGGGTTTTAATTTCCTTTGGGGATACAGATGACTGAAGTTATGGTTTAAATTTCTTTTAGGAAATACAAATTAAAAAATTTACGGTTTCAATTCATTTTAGGGAATAAAAATTACTCAAAATAATGAAATTAGAAGGATGGAATTTGATGTAAATACCTGAGATTGAGTAGATTGATACTGAAGGTGGAATATCCAAGCTCTAGTCACTCAAAACGCGTTCGCCAATACCTGTTTTGTTTCTTGAAGCTGCTTCTTTGTCACTGTTGTGGAGGAAGTTACCGGCACGATCCATTTTGGGGCATAAAACATGTTTTAAAAAATGTGTACATGTTTAGTACTACATAACGCGTACGGATTTTAGGACTACATAACATGTACGTGTTTTGTTTAACTATCTTACTTGGCCTCCACCGTGGCAGGCTTGGGACTAGGTTTGGCAGGCTCGGGATCAATTATCTTTTATGGAACTTGAATGAGTTTTTTGAATATACCATTGCATCTAAAAGGTCCCTCAACTTTGTGCACTCAACCCTTACTCCACTCTCTTTTGAGCTTTTGCCTCCTCCATGGTACCTTATATTATCAACTACTCATTCTTGCCAATTCCATCCTAGGTCACCCCTAGGTGCAAGTACTTATGCCACTATAACTAACAATTTAAAAGTTATATACTATTATTCTACCAAATACATCTTCACTCAAGTTCTGATTTCATTTAATAGCCTTTTTCAAGATCATTTCTTGAACTTCTCCTCTAGTCATGAAAAATAATGGTGAAATTCAACCATAAACTCGACAATGCATCCTTCTATCAACATGATGATTTAATCTATATAATGCAATAATGTTTGAACATTCCATTGGATCTACCTACTCCTTTTCTAGGCTGGTTGTGGATTCCCCCCTAATCTACTCATCCTTTCAAGCAATACCACCTAAAGATTTTCCAAAGATAATTCATAAGTGTCATGATCATCATGTAGTAAATAGGATCATCAACCCTTAATATATTGATTCACATAGAAGTCAACTTGTTTAAACCACCAATTCTCCACAAAAGTTTTCCCAGTAAAATAATGATACCGTCAAAATGCTCCATGCATCTTGATAGGGTCCTAACAATCGAACTATTTTTTATCTCAAATTTCTACCTCTATCCACATCAATGCCCAACAAGAGGTCCATTATAGTCTAGGTGCTAACATTTTCAATCCCCATAAAAGGGGAAAATCTCACCTAAAGCATTATGCTAAGACATAAATGGTTCTACAAGGATTAAAATTGTATGACTAATGAAATTATTTATCATCCCAATAATTGTAGTTAATAGACAACTAACAATACAAACCTATGAACATTAGGCCATGACCTTCTACCAATTTAGCTACAAACACTTAAATCTAGTTGATCATTTATCAAGCATAGGTACACAAAATCTATATATATATATATAATATCATCATGTAACACAATAGATATAGAACATCATCACCATATAGCATAAAGGAAACCCAAAACTGAAAGGGAGTCCTCATTCCATTCGTTTCCACCATTATCCAATACATTATTACATAGTAGTCTTTCATTTACTAGGCCATAACAAAATAATATAGACAAACATGGCACAAGAGTTGATATCCTCTACCTTACTCATATCTATTCAATATCAAATCCCCAAATATCTCAAAGTATTTACAATTATACGGTTCCACCAATAGGTAGGCAGACTCATTCAAACTCATAAACCATTATCTTAATTCTAGCTCTTCATTCATGAACTGGGTGATATCATTTCTAGCTTTGGTCAAGTGTCTCTAGTCCTCTTCCACTCTTCTCTAAAAATTCACCTAATTTCATTCTTGATATCTTGGTTGATGAATTGCACTATCTCTAATATCCTTTAGAGTTATTAATAATATTCATTATAGAACTCATATCTCTTTGTGTACTGAGTTTGTGCCCAAAATGTCTTCTATCAAAATGAAGGGCCTAACAAAAAACATTGGTTAAGTAAGAGAAAATAACAAAGGTACATGCAAATGAAGGAGAGCATCCCTAGTAAATAGTTAAAGAGGTCACTACTTGGGTAACATTAATCTTTGTAAATGGTAGTAGAAAATGCTACATGTTACAAAAGAAGACAATAGGGTAGACACCTCGCATATAAGTGTTGTCATAGTTTACTTCAGTGGGTGAGAAGCTGACGATATTATCTAAACTCAATTACAAATATGAGTCTTGAGGTTGATGAGAGGCCGCAAAGATGTTGCAAATAAATTGCCAATGGTAGGTTGGTTGTATAATTTGTGAAGCAAATAGGGTAGACACTTGGCGCATAAGTGTTGTTGTTGCACTGAGAGTAACGAAGTATTTTACAACCCAATATGGGGGAGATGTTGTAATGTTACATAACATTACCAAAAATAAAAAGTAATTAAAAATTCATGTCGACTTATAAAATTAAAAAAAAATAAAACCATCATAGATCCATATTAATCCTAGATTTATCAAGCATTAGAGGGATCCAATTTATTGAGGTGTAGATTTTTTCTTGACTGGTAAGAAATTTGTGATAAAAATAATGCACCTCGAGAAATTGGATCCCTCTCTTTTCTTGATAGATCCAAGTTTAAGATGGATCTATACTTGTAGTTTAGTTCAACATGTGAGAAGGTAACAATATTGTCTAAAAGTCTCAATTACAAATGGCACTAATGAGGTTGATAAAAGGAAACAAAGAAGTTGATACAAACAAATTGTTAATCGTAGGTTTGTTTTATAATTTGTGAAGCTACCAAATAACACACAACCAAAACAACCATCTCTTGCTCAGTGTTGATCACTGCAAACTTGAGGCCACAATAATTTGATGAGAACATTAGTCATGTTCTGTGTTTTGTTACAATGAATAGTACTCTCTTATATTTTCACATGTTGATAGAAAAGGGGAAGATATGTTTTACAAACTTTAAAGATTTGAGAGTATCAATGGCAATCTATGAAGAAATGGAGTGATAGAATAAAATAAGGTTGAATGAGTCATGAGGTCCGTTACAGTTACTTCCCCTACAGAATCATCCACTGTTTTCTCTGTGGCGGGAACCTCCTCTGTAGGATTAGAGGCAGGAGCTTCTTCTTCGAAGGCCTTTTCGATCGTGGGTTCGATCTTGGTAACTTTCACAGCTTCCTCTATGGCATTCACCTGTTCTTCGCTTGCAATCAACCCAACAGGCGCAGCAACCTGCACAAACAATCCATCACGATGATTATCCAACAGTCAACTGGTAAATGATTTTCTTGCAAATAATGGATCAATTTAAATCTTTCTCAAACCAAAGACAAATGCCTGGGAATATGTAACCTTAGCTCTCGATATTTATATAAAAATTACTCAATTCCGGATTATTAATCCGAAGATGGGATTCGGAGTAATTAAGATCGATATGAATGGGAAGATGGGATTCATAGCTCTTTTAAATGGGAAAATCAAATTGAATATGAAATTTATGGATTCATAGCTCTCTCACTTCAACAGATCAATGAAAAATTCTAAACATAAATATCTCAACGCTCATATTGCTAGAGATTCATTGATATACCTCAACAGTGGCCACATTGAGCTAATTCAGGCTTTCCATACAACTCTGAGAAGCAATTGGCTATGCAGAAATCCGATCGATCAGATCAAACGCTGGATGGCTCGGCTCGTTGATCTCGGAAATCCTGCACTGCAAGTGTCCCGGGTCGTCTATTTATTCTACAGACTAAGATGCCCTTCTTCTTTAAATGATTAATAAAAGCAAGTCGAGACGCGCTTCTGTAGTTTATTGATAAAAAAGGTTGAAAATACTGCTTCATCAGTCAGCATGAAAGGGAAGGTGGATGACACTATGGATGTCTGGCCGCTGCTCAAAAGGCTAATGCGCCCAACTTGCACGCGGCGATCCCTGCGTACCCTCACCGCCCATCTGAAGTGTCAGTGGCCACGCTGTAAGACACGGGGCTGGCCCTACTATTGTAAATCAAACTGTGTACGATTTACAACTTTTAGGTTATTTTTCTTTAAATTTGGCGATGTTATTTTTCTGAAATCATTAAGGGGTACCATTTGCAATTTACATTTTAGTTGGGTATTAGTCCACTCCTACCTAATGTACGATAACATATTGAAGGTAAACATAATTAGTTAATAAACATTGCTTTGTTAGCGTATTCACTTGGTGATCAGTCTCTATTGACTTGTTCCTTTCATGATCCTTCATATGTACATGGATGCGTGTGATCTTTCATATGTCCATGGATGGACATGCAAGTGGATGCATGGCATGAGTGAGTGACCTCACATGTGTAGTGTAAAATAGAGGTTACCTCAAAGGAAAATTTTGGATTTCAAATCAAGATTGTATTCACTCTATTTTGTTCATTTCTTTGACATGATAGAAACATTCCCTCTTTTGAAAACCCAAAGTAAAGGACAATGTGAATTAAGAAAACCCTCAACAAAGTTTTACTCACATATGCTTCTTCAAGACATAATGAAACAACTTAGTCTTAGGCTAATTGAATGAATTTGGATAAACAATAATGCCTTGTGACACTAGTTGTTATACACCCTTTTTTCTTTTGAATGGTAATAGATAACATCAAGAGTATTCCTTTGGATCTTACTATACAAACGAGAACCAACAATAGTCAGGTATATTACTTTGACTTTGAACCAACGAAAATTATAAAGGTAAAATGATTCGTAAACTATCGTGGATATTCCATTGTAACAATTTGTCACAACGGATCTTACAACTTAATTCATTGTGTTAGCTTAATTATATAGAATGATGAATAAACTGGAACTAAAAGAAAAATAAACTAGAGTAAAACAACACATCCACATGAATAACACAAGATATACCCTGGGAAAACCCAATATGGGTAAAAACTCAGCCCTAAGTGAGGGCAATGCCTTTCTCTTTCTTTCTCCAAAATGCAATGCAAATATCTGTGCAAGGTATTTTGTATAGTCTTGAGGAAAAATCTTGCATTTTTCAATAGTTCCCACAAACATCTATCTTTTCCCCACAAATTTTATTAGCCATATCATTCTTTTCCAAATTGGTGGTTTACTTCTAAGAGTTAAACATTGAGCCTGTTTTGCATGGAATTATTATTGCTTTAGAAACAAAATCATGGGCTAGATAAACTTTACTCCCAAAAGCTATCAATTCCATGGCCCAACATCATATCAACAATGGCATAATCTACTTCCTGATTTTCAAAATTGACTATCCAAAAAAAATTCATGTCCTTCTATTTTTGTTAGAATATTTATCACACTTGTTGGCTATTTATTAAATTTCATCACCGTATGTGTTAAGACTGATCTAGATGGATATCGGTGGCCGCCCACCTATTCCACTGGCTCAAAACAGTTTCCCATTTTTCCTATTTTCTAGTAATTTTTCTACAGTTTTTTGAGTCCCAAACTTCTGGGGCCGTTTTGAGGTCCTAAACGACGTTTTTTGGGAAATCGGGGTCCAACAAAGCTTTTCTATTTCAAGTTCCTCCGCGTATTCCACGGATAGATCTTTCCAACAGGCTACCGAGTGCCCCAAACGGAGATCGTATGCAAATGTTATGACCCCAGGAAGTTGAATGTTCAACTAACCACCTTGGGGCAGCAAACTTTATGATGGTTCATCTTCTAGGGTTAGGTTTTTTGGATGTTTGGGATTCTTTCCCTCATGCTTATGATAAATAGGCCCTTTCGGCCTCTCTTTGTAATCATCTTGGCACGAATGAGCATAGCGGCCACATCTCTTCTCAGAGATAGCTACCACCATTCTAGCTATTGTTATTTACAGTCTGATCTATTTTCGCTATTTAATAGAATATGTGTTTACTGTATCACTATGTTCTTTGAAATGCATCTCTGTATATGATTATGTATCTGCTCTTTCATTTCGTTCACACACAAATCCAGATCAAAGACACTCTTGAAATTATTCCATTATGACCCTATCATGTTAAGAACCCCTTGTTCTAACTGTTTCCATAGTAGAATCCATCCTTGCTTGAACTACAGCCATTGTAGTTTAGGTTCAAAACCTAAGCCATGGATAACAAGCCTATATTTTAGCTTTATCTTGAGACATATTTAGAACAAGTATTCACATACCTAATCTTCGCACTTACAAATAGTGTTTTACTATTTTTTTTTCATCGAAATAATAACTTACTATTAATAAAGGAAATAGTAAATAAACACTACATCATCCGGGCAATAAACAACCACAACAAAAACAAATAGTCAACAAGACAACCATAACAAAAACCAAGTAATATCCACACCAATACAAACACTGACAAAAACAAAATAGGAGCAAACACAATTGGAAAACTACCAGTCCCAAGATGGGGCACATCAAGCCCACCAAAGTGCCAAAAATACAAAATAGTGTTTTACTATATCAATTCAAACAAAACATACTAATCTGTATACAATTCCCAAATATACTAATCCTATAGAACAAAAAAATTAAAAAAATATTTATATTTGTAGTATCGAACATGTATTCTATTATATCAATGAATTCTCTTAAAGATGCACAATGGAAGAAACAATCTTTTTAAGGGATATAGCTTCCAACAAAATGAATGTTGGCTTAAAAGGCAATGCCACACTATGTAGCAAGTTTTGTAATTCTACAATATGTAGAATATGTAGATGCAGTGATAATTTCAATACCTATTTCAACTTCTAATAGATAATTCCCACCGGTAAATAAAAATGATGTATTGTTGTATAAGCCGATCATCGCATAACCTTTATATTATAACAATCTATCTTTTTCCAATAAATAGACATAATATCTGTCCACCTAATTATTTAACTTTTGACCAAACAAAAAATAATATAATAGATTATCACATCAGCTTTATGTTATAATAATCAATCTTGCTTAATAGAGACACATAAGATCCGACAACCAAGTCACGCGTGAGAACTTACTACACGCCCATCGAGAGCCTTTCAGCCAACGTAAACATAGTAGAAACAACGTAAGATTCCCTTCCGTGACAAAGACCCAAAACCCAAGCCAAATTTTATAAGTGACATGGCAGTAGAAAAGGTTGCCACATCATTAAGTTCCTACTTTGTGTGGCACTCTATCGTTTTACGAAAATGTGAGATTCATTTCTGCAAATAAAAGCAAATGTTTTATTACGTGGACGAGTGAGAACAGTAACATTAGACAAACCGATAAAACTATTAGAATAAGGGAAAATAGTCGAATAGTGGGGCCATCCCCGTGTCTTGCACGCTGGCCACTGACACATCAAATGGGCGGTGAGGTTCCAGGTACCTAAGGTTGGCCTTCCAGGCTGTCGTGTAATCCAGGTGGGCCCTGCTAGCTTTTCGAAGGGCGGCCGGAGATCTAATTTGATACCTTTCTGTTTAATGCTGACGGATCCGGCCGGCGGTATCAAGAAGCGCATCTGTGTTTGTAGTATAAATAGCCCAGCCCTTGTAAATTTGTAATGTAGGATTTCCACTGCTAAACAAGCCCAGCCATCCAGCTTCTCATCAGATTGATTGGATTTGTGGATAGCTTTATCAGTTCTGTATAGAATGGCCACTGTAGAGGTATATCTATGAATTTCTAGTAATATCGGCGCTGCGATTTTTATGTTTAGTGTTTTTCATTCATCTGTTGTTGTTGTTGCAGTGAGAGTTATATATTGAATCCATAAATTTCGTATTCACATTAATTTTTACATTGTAAGATAAATTTGATTGATCTGTAATTGAAAGTTATATGAATTCCGAATTCCCATTAATACTCACTTTAGCATAGAAAAGGAGAGATTTCGAAGCTTACCTAAAGTGCTACGAATCTCATTCTTGCATTAATAATCTCCATTGTTGTCTAAAGAGCTATGAATCCGATGTTCCCATGAATACTGACTTTAACGATTCTCGATCCAATCTTCGCATCAATATTCAAGACTTTTAGTAATTCTTTCCAGGAATTTGTCTTTTGATTTGAGAAAGATTTAAATTGATTAATACTTTGCAAGCAAAGCATTTACCAATATTACACGGTGATGGATTATTTGTGCAGGTTGCCGCGCCTGTTGGATTGATTGCAAGAGAAGAACAGGTGAGTGCTGTAGAGGAAGCTGTGAAAGTTACCGAGATCGAACTCGCGACCGAAAAGGCTTTCGAAGAAGAAGCTCCTACCTCGAGTCCTGCTGAGGATATTCCTGCCACGGAAGAATCAGTGAGCGAAAGTCCCAGCACGGGTGAGAATTCTGCAGAGGAATTAACTGTAACGGCCCCTGCGTCGGAGCCCAAAGCAGAATCAGCCCAGCTGGAACCTAAGGAGGAAGCTACCCAAGTGCCCAAAGAAGCCGATCCCGCTAAAGAAGTTTCTGTAGCTGAAGCTCCTGCCGAAAGCACGGCTGTCGAAACGGCAGCAGAAGAAAAGGTGGAGGAATCATTGGCCAAGGAAGAAGTACCTGTTGAAGTTGCAGAAGAAAAAATAGCATCGGTTGAAGAGAGTGTTGTTGAAGAAGCCAAGACGGCTGAAGCAGCTCCCATTGAAGAGAAGGCCGAGGGTGAAGGTAAGACTGAATAATAGAATAATGGGTATAATGGAAGGCGACGGAATAAAATATATGTGTGTATAATTTGGGGGAGGTGGGTGTGGATGTAGGAAAATTATATAATAGTATTGTGGTATGATGTTTACGGACGGTCATAAATATGTACTAAGTTGATCAGATCCAGCTTAGTTCATCCTTTCTTCTATTAATTTCAACCATAGCTTTCAACCATAGCAGCTTCAGGACAATTAAACAAGTGGAAGGCTCAGCGATTGGATCGACCATCTTGCCTATAAGGATATAAGGATATAGTATCTGTGGTAGTTTGTGTTCTGGTTATATTGATAGGTGTTTAGATATTATTTGAGATTTTGAACTTCCTCGAGTGGATCAACAAGATTAACTTAAGTGTAAGTAGTGTAAAGTGGAAATTCATTTTATGGTCTTAGTATTCTTGTTATTTGTTATGCTCAAATACATGTTGATTAAGATTTAAATAAGCTTCAGTTAAGCTGTGGTTAAGAAAATGGGTATGTTGATTAAATAGTATTTGTTTTTATGTTTATATTAATTAATTTAATGCTTATAATATTTATATGAATTAGTTTAATGTTTAACTTTTGTTTAACAACCAACCATCTCCAATACAAGTAAGTGATTGGCTATTCCTATCAATGTTCACCTACCACTCTACCTATGACTATGCTAGTAATAACTGCATCTAAATCTAGCTTATGATCATAGAACTATTCTAATTGCTTCCTATTATTATTCGCTGTTGAATCGTATAAATCCCAGCGGTGTGTCGATGTTATATGTCATATGGAAGCAAAAACCGGGCGGTTTGTTGATAAGAGATTGGCTTGTTATTTGTTCCTAAAATCAATACCCGGCGTTTCCTCTTAGCCACCCTCAACACCCAAAACCATTGATGTTCACGTTGCAATTGTACAGATCCAGACTTACTGCAGCATACGTTTCATTCTTGATACGAGTAAATTATTTATGTTTCCTTAATTTAATTTAATTTAGTTTTATAATTAAATAAAAAAAATTATAAACCCTTAATTATATCAATTTTTTTATATTACTTTATTTATATAATTATTAATCTTGGTACAAATGATTTAATCTTAGAGGATGAGCCTAAGAGATATCCCCAAACGTGGACAGAATTTTAAGACAGACTACAGCATCTCCGTCACAAGATGTAAACAATTTACACTGCCGTCTCAAGTGACTATTTAATTTTTATAACTAGAAAATAATTTTTTTATTAAAATAATTTAAAATAATAAATATTTATAAATTATTTGATTATTAATAATATTAATTTTATTAATATAAAAATATTATTAAATCGTTTTATTTAAAACCATTTAGTGATTCAACAAAAATATAATTATATCTAACATTTGGATTTAAGAACAAAATATCAATTCCTATTCATAGGTTCCAAGCTTGTGTACCACTAAGATGCTAGTTGTGTTACCACACATATGACAAATTACCATTTGACTACAATTGACCGACATACAAAAATATATCAATAAAAAGTTGTCTTTAGGAAACATAATAAAAGTTTCCTAAAGACATCCAACATAATAAAAGTATAGAGAATGCATTACGTACACATGAATTTTCATAACGTATCTTATGAAGCTTACCATGGAAGCCATTTACAAAAACACATCATCAAGGTAAGTTTAGTTACACTGTAACTAGGTAAGTGTAATTGTATATCCATCCTAGTTGTTCTTTTAAATTACCAAAAAAATTAGCCACTGCCAAGGTCGTGATTTAAAGTTTTCTAGACAACCTACTTTCAACCTAGAGGATGATGAGCATTTATCAATGGATAGATATAATAATAAGATGTGAACATATAATAGCTTGGAAGATGAGGATGTGATGAAAAAGAGTAAGAGAACAAGAACAAGTTTAAAGATGTATAAAGTGTTCAAAGGCAAGGGAAAAGTAGAGTACAAACCCTATGAGATGGAATTTGATGGAGATGATGAATTTCCCTTGAAGTTGAGATAAATTTACAAAGGCACGTTTGATCATCAATTATATTGTGCTTGGCCTAGTGATCAATAACTGCTTGTTGTATATGAGGTGTTTTAGTTATGGAGATACAACTACATGATACAACCCTCTAATATTCGTGGAGCAAATTTGGGCATCTTTATTATAGAAAATGTCAATGTGTGATCAAAACATAGAAAAAATTCACAACAAATTACTAGGATGTTAATGCCATATTATGGTCCATCATATTCTAGTGGTGAATGGAGGATGCGAGTGGAATGTAAACCATAGTATGTCAACATATGGTCTAAATTCAAATATGTATGTATGCAGTGTCTCCAATTTGAAAGAGGTGATGAAGTGAATAGAGGGAATCACATGTATATGGATGGTTTTGCAGACATAGATAAACATATTGTAGGATTTCTAAATAGTAGAAAGGAAAAGGACCCTACTATAAGATCAAATTGTCAAATTGTTGGGATTATAAATGATAAAGATGGAGATATGGAAATACAAGTTGATATATTGATAATGGTTGAGGCTATTATGGTCCTTACTATTGGAGATGATTTATTTATTAACTACCCTGTTATAAAATGTACTCCTACACGGAAGAGGAGAGAAGAAGAAGGTCTCTCGAGGGATGTTCCTAAGGAAATAAAATAAGAAAAAGAGGTGAGTGTGGCTTAATTTACCAAGGGGAGAAGAGATGGATTGAAGAGAACATTGTACCACATGATAAATTTGAAGAATTGACATAATTACCAAACATTGATGACGGGCATGTGCAAGCTAATGAGGGTCACTTTTGGCGCGTTAGATGCAATAAAAAACTGAAAAATCAGGCATCCATCAACTTACTTGGTTTTTTTGAGATACTTACACAAGATATCTTGCATCGAGTAAAAAAGATGAAAAGTAGGAAATTAAGTCACATTTCTAAATATATAAGTTTTAAGTAATGAAAATTTAAATAACTATGTCAAATTTCAATTTTTCTAACAATCACTTTTTATTTTTTTGGCAAAATTTGATAAGGTATATGTTTTTGTGGGTGCAACCTTTTAGTGCCCAAATGATGGTTTCGGGCTACAAAAATTGGTAGACATGTATAGAACTCGTAGCACTAGTGCAACACTTTTTCAAAAATTAAATGTTTAATTTTTAATTTTTAATTTATTTATTTATGTAAGTGATCAAACCTCGAGAACGGTACGTCAAATGTGGGTGCAGCCTTTGAAGGTCTTAATGCAGTTATTTCAACTTGGATTTTTTATAAAATGTAGAGGTCGGTGTCTACTAGTGCAGCATACAATTTTTTTTAAAAATGGTTGTGAAATGAAAAAGTTACGGAATAAACACTAACAACATGTTTTTTGACTTAAGGAGTGATGACAAAAGAAAATTAGGAAAAAAAATAGAAAATCTCAATATTTTTTTGTTTTAAATTACATATTTGGAATCTGTATAAAAAATGCTATCTATGCCTAAAATTTTGTCAATAATGGTCATGTATGTCATGCTGTACAAAGTGGTGAAAAATAGGCATATTGAGAAAAATGGTGGAAATGCCTAATTAGCTATGGTTCAGTAAATCTCATAGCACATGTTTGGTAAGTCCGAACCAACCACATAGGAATGTGGCTGACACATGGGCGCAGGAGGAGGGGGTGATTAGGTGCTCCGGAACATGCGCGCATTCTATTTAAATTCAAATATTTTGATTAGCGCGCATTTTTGTTTATACAAAAATCACGCACGCGGGCGCGAGAGGAGGGGGTGATTAGGTGCTCCGGAACACGCACGCGTTCTATTTAAATTAAAATATTTTGATTGGCACACCTTTTGTATAAACGAAACGCGCGTGCGTTTTGTATGTACAAAACACGAGCGCGTTATGTACATACGAAACACGCGTGCATTTTGTATGTGCATAACACGCACGCGTTATTAACTTAAAAAAATTATGTTTTTAAGTGTTGAATAAATTTATATACCCACCACTCCCTAACCCCTCCTCTCCCTCTCCCTAATCCCCACCACTCTTAAACCCCCCTCCCTCTATATCTCTCATAATCCTATCACTTCTAAGCCTTGCTCACTCTCTCCCATCCTACACCTAACCCTTGCTCACTCTCCCCCCTCCTACACCTAACCCTTACTAACCCCCTCTCTCTCTATCTCTTATGTACTCCTCCACCAACCCGTATCCCCCACCCCTCTCTCTCTTCTAACCCCCTGACACCCTCCTCCCTCTATATCTCTCTATAACCCCTTAACAAATCCCACCCCACCTACACCTAACCACCTTCCCTCTCTTATTGTCTCTCCTACTCCCCATACCCCTAACTCCCATCTCTCAATCCCCTGCTCCTCGTAACCCTTACAAAACCCCTCTCTCACTCTC
The DNA here is from genome assembly GCA_027924585.1 of Larix kaempferi. Taxonomy (NCBI): domain Eukaryota; kingdom Viridiplantae; phylum Streptophyta; class Pinopsida; order Pinales; family Pinaceae; genus Larix; species Larix kaempferi. The sequence goes on from BSBM01000387.1 coordinate 2,724,578, forward strand.
TCTTCCCTACTTCTACACCTCTCTCTCTCTCTCTAAACCCCCTCTCCCTCTCCCTAACCTATCCTCCATCCCTAGCCATCCTACTCTTTCTATCTCTCTCCTACTCCCCTAGCCCTAAGCCCCTTCCTCTCTATCTCTCTCCCCTCCTCTCCCTAGCCCTTACTAACCCCTTCTCTCGGTCTCTCTTTCTTTCCTACACCTATAGCTAACTCTAACCACACCTCCCATCTATCTTTCTCACTCCCTACAACTAAAACCCTCTCCTCTCTCTCTCTCTCCCTCCTCTGCCCCCCCCAACCATTACTAACCCTCTCTCTTAGTCTTTCTCTCTCTCTCTCTACTCCCCTCGCTAATCCCCCTCCTAGACCCTTACCCCTAACTAACACCCCCTCTCTCACTCTCTCTTCCCTACTTCTACACCTCTCTCTCTCTCTCTCTCTCTAAACCCCCTCTCCCTCTCCGTAACCTCTCCCCCATCCCTAACCATCCTACTCTTTTTATCTCTCTCCTATTCCCCCTAGACCTAAACCCCCTCCTCTCTATCTCTCTCCCATCCTCTCCCTATCCATTACTAACCCGAGCTCTCTCATTCCCTCTCTCTTCCCTACACCTCCACCTACCTCTAACAACACCTCCCATCTCTCTTTATCACTCCCTACAACTAACACCCTCTCCCCTCTCTCTCTCTCTCCCTCCTCTCCCCCCTAACCATTACTACCCCCCCCCCTCTCTCTCTCTCCCCCTTGCTAACCCCCCTCCTAATCCCTTACCCGTAACTAACCCTCCCTCTCTCTTCCCTGCTTCTACACGTCTCTCTCTCTCGCTAACCCCCCTCCTAGCCCCTTACCCCTAACTAACCATCCCTCTCTCTTCCCTGCTTCTACACCTCTCTCTCTCTCTCTCTCTCTCTCTCTCTCTAAACCCCCTCTCCCTCTCCCTAACCTCTCCCCCATACCTAACCATCCTACTCTTTCTATCTCTCTTCTACTCCTCCTAGCCCAGAACCCCCTCCTCTCTATCTCTCTCCCATCCTCTCCCTAGCCCTTACTAACTCAGGCTCTCTCAAACTCTCTCTCTTCCCTACACCTCAACCTACCTCCAACCACACCTCCCATCTCTCTTTCTCACTCCCTACAACTAACACCCTCTCTCTCTCTCTCTCTCTCTCTCTCTCTCCCCCTAACCATTACTAACCCCCCCCCCCTCTCTCTCTCTCTCTCTCCCCCTAGCTAACCCCCCTCCTATCCCCTTACCCCTAACTAACCCCCCCTCTCTCACTCTCTCTTCCCTGCTTCTACACCTCTATCTCTCTCTAAACCCCCTCTCCCTCTTGTAAACACTCCCCCATCCCTAACCATCCTACTCTTTCTATCTCTCTGCTACTCCCCCTAGCCCAAAAATCCCTCCTCTCTATCTCTCTCCCCTCCTCTCGCTATCCCTTACTAATCCCCTCTCTCAGTCTCTCTCTCTTCCTACACCTCCACCTACCTCTAACCACACCTCCCATCTCGCTTTCTCACTCCCTAAAATTAACACCCTCTCTCTCTCTCTCTCTCATCCTCTCTCTCTCTCTCTCTCTCTCTCTCTCTCACCATCACCATCACCATCACCATCTTCATCATCATCGTCACCATCGTTGTCGTCGTCATGAAGATGATGATGCTGATGATGATGATGTTGATAATGAAGATGATGATGATGATGATGATGATGATGATGATGAAGATGATGATAATGATGATGATGATGATGCTGATGATGAATATGGTGATGATGATGATGATGATGATGATGATGATGATGATGAAGACGATGAAGATGACGGTGATGACTACCACAATGATGATGATGATGATGATGATGATGATGATGAAGATGGAGATGACGACGACGATGACGACGATGATGATGATGATGGTGATGCAGATGATGACGATGATGAAGATGATGATGAATATGACGATGATGATGATGAATATGATGATTATGGTGATGAAGATGAGGATGATTATGATGATGAGGATGATGATGATGATGATGATGATCGTCAACATCATCATCATCATCATCCTCTTATTTATCATCAGCATCATCATCATCATCTTCATATTCATCAGCATCATCTTCATCTTCAACATCATCATCGTCATCTTCATCATCATCTTCATCATCATCATCATCCTCATCACCATCTTCATCATGATCATCGTCATCTCCATCTTCCTCCTCCTCCTCCTCCTCCTCCTCCTCATCATCGTTGTGGTCATCATCACCATCATCTTCATCGTCTTCTTCATCATCAGCATCATCATCATCATCATCATCATCGTCATCATGTTCATGATCATCATCATCTTTGTCATCATCATCATCATCATCATCATCATCATCATCACCATATTCATCATCATCTTCATATTCATCATGATCTCCATCATCATCATTATCATTACCATCATCATCATCATCGTCACTCTCTCTTCCCTAGTTCTACACCTCTCTCTCTCTCTCTCTCTCTAAACCCCCTCTCCCTCTCCCTAACCTCTCCCCCATCCCTAACCATCCTACTCTTTCTATCTCTCTGTTACTCCCCCTAGCCCAAAACCCCCTCCTCTCTATCTCTCTCCCCTCCTCTCCCTAGCCCTTACTAACCCGTGCTCTCTTAGTCTCTCTCTCTTCCCTACACCTCCACCTACCTCTAACCACACCTCCCATATCTCTTTCTCGCTCCCTAGAAATAACACCTTCTCCTCTCTCTCTCTCTCTCTCCCCCAACCATTACTAACCCCCTCTCTTAGTCTCTCTCTCTCTCTCTCTCTCTCTCTCTCTCCCCCTCATTAACCCCCCTCCTAGCCCCTTACCCCTAACTAACCCCCCCTCTCTCACTCTCTCTTCCTTTCTTCTACACCTCTCTCTCTATCTCTCTCTCTCTCTCCCCCCCCCCCTCTCGCTCTCTCCTAATCCCCCTCCCCCTACCACTAACCACCCCCCATCTCTAATCCCTAAGCCCCTAACACCAAATCTCTATTTAACCTCCTAACCCACAGAAACTATTAAATAAACTATTGAAAAAGGTTTTGATGATTACAATAACGTGCGCGCGTTATAGTTATCCATAATGTGAGCGCGTTATAGTGATACATGACGCGTGCGCATTATAGTGATCCATAATGCACACGCGTTATGGAATCCGATCCTACATGTTAACTGACATGGCAGGCTCGGAGCCCGCCCAGGCCTAGTTCTACGAAACACTCACGCGTTTTGGTTTTACTTAATACTCGTGCGTTTTGAAAATGCACAATTGCATCTAAAGGGTCCCTCAACTTCATGTGAGGGCCCACCACTCAAGTATTTTTTTTATCTAGGGAGCCAATCTCACCTAAGTTCATTTGAGTAAATGGAGAATTTGTAGAATATTTCTACACAAATATGCACATTACAAATGAATTTACTTAGGGAAAAGTTTGACTATTTCAACCACGTCAAAGGTAGACTTAAATAAATTCCAAACATTTTGTAATACTTTCTACCATCTACTAAAGTCGACCTTTCAATTTTACTATGTAAGTCACCAAGGTACTAATACAAATATTTTCAAAACAATAGTAGATGAAAGAACGAACCATCATAAGGGTTTTCATAAGTAAATTGTCACTATGGATGAATACTTCTTTATCTTATCTCGGATGTATAATATGATCCTTCAATTTAGACTCCCATAATGCCATTTTTTTATACCTTCAAATATGAATCCATTATATTTTATTATTCATTGCCTCTCATACCCATCACCAATTTGAATGTTACTCAAACTAGGTAAACCAATAGGTTCACAATACCTATAGATACATGTGCTCTACTATATGAAGTTACCACCATAGATACTTATTGGGGGAGACTCCAAAAAAAAAATTAATTCTAGATTTCAAAGAGTAAAAAAAACTATCCCGAACACATACCAATCTCCAAATGAAGTGTGCTTTGATTTTACATGAACCCTTTAACCCCACATATATTAGATATGTATTTAAGTATAATGACATAAGTATATTGTCCATGTAGACACCACATTCCATGGTATAAAAGATAATATATTCAAATCTAAGTTAAAAATGTAGATTCATCTTTGGTCCCCTCTACAATGAAAATTATTGGACCTATTGGAGAGGTGGTTTTGTAGCAACGGTTATGAAAACCACCTTTTAGTTACTTACAAGAGCTAAAAAAAAATTGAGTGAGGGAGGACAGTCACTTAATCATTTAATTTACTTTGTAAAGATCAATTAAGGAATTAAACTAGAAATCCATTGATTAACCTAGTTTAAACTGATGGATTTATGGGAAATGATAATGCATGATTTTATTCCAATGGAAAGAAATATAGAATCATAACATATCGCCTAAAAATATTAACATGCAATATATGGACTCCAAAGTTGTTTGTGGGAGGGTCATTTAACCTCATTAAATACCTAGTCTCTTTTTCTAATGGATGAAGGTATCAAGTCCCCTTATAGATGGCCAGTGTACTAGAGTGAATGAAAGTAGCAACAAAACATTGGAGCTAGGGATTGATAAATCAGAATGGGAGATTCTTGATTCTATGGTGTAATTCCTTCATCATAAATTTGCAATTTCCCTATTATTCCTCATTCAATTACGTGATCGATCCCTCTATTTATCGACCCTTGTGAATCCCATCTCTTAATTAGTGACAATATGAATGCCTTTAATGCATTGATAGGTAGCCTACGTGATGTCAATATTACGGGATTGGAGATCATATAAAGAAATATCCAATGAAAATCCCTTTAATTATATTGAAAAATACAAGTTGTAAGGATTCCTCTAGAAAGTTCACATTCCTCACCACACTCAAGGCATGCACCAACATATTGGCTTTACAAGAAGATGAGGCTTTTAACTTATTTGATAAAATGCAATTTGAAGTTGTATTCCTAGAATCAATCACTATGGTGAGTTCAATCCAATCATGAGTGCAATCAAGAGCTCCATGCAAAGCAAGTTGATCCATAAGTACAATTTTCATCATTGAAAAAATGCAAAATTGATTGCTATGAGAAAATTGAAATTTGGTCAAATGATGATATGGCAGATTGTTGGAGAATAGAATATGTTTCCCTAAAATGCCATTGATCACTTATTCAAAACATTAATATACCTCTAATATTGAATTGAAGTATGATATACCTACATGCATAGAAGGTCCAAAGAATATGTTAACTTGTGCCCTATATCTTTGTGTAAAAGGGATCTAGCTAGTCATTTTGAGAGAGAAGAGTTGTCACAGGTTCAATAAGGGATGGAAAATGAATATGTGATAAAAAAGGGTATCATAGCCTTTGGAAACAAAAGTATCAATTTAAGGTTCATACATTTTTTCAAGAGAATCTATCAAATAAATTATTAACCTAATATGTCATTCCATCAACACACTACAACAAAACCCTTTAACTAGCTCCCTTTTTGTTGTCTAGTCACATTTTTAGTGTATTTTTATTCATTTTCTAGGAAAAGTCGATGTTATTTCATGGGATGTCATGTTTACCACCTTGTTTCAAAAGATGACACTATATTCATTACTAATTAGCATTGACTTTAGCACATAGGTTTGCTCCCTATTTAGTACCAGGAATAACACCTAATTGAGCGCTATATTTACTTCCAAGATTAGAGCCATGTTTAGTGCTATGTATTGCACCCAGTTTCTCTTCCTTTTGGGTGTCAGGAGTATCGCAAGGTTTAGCACCTAGTTTATATCCCTATTTAACAATAGGTGTAGCACCCAGTTTTGCTTTTAGAATATCACTTAGTTTAGCATCGAGTTTTGCTCCCAAAATAATGCCTCGTTTTGCTCCTACTTTGGTTCCCATATTGGATCCCAAAATAATGCCTAGGTTTTCTCCTAGAATTATGCCTAGAACAATATCTAAGTTAGTTAATATATGGGTTAGAGGCTATAAGTTATAAGGGAAAGGGGTTATAAGAGTTGAGAGTTCAAATGGGAAGGGTTATAATGTTGATGTCTTTGACGACGATGACAATGATAAGGATAATGATGACAAAAATGATGATGATGAAAATCGTGATGATGAGGATGATGTATCTTATATCACTATTTGACACTTAGTGGTCCTAATGGCACCTAAAATACCCTAGTGGAATATATAAGTGACCCTATTTTCATATAAATGACCCTCATGTACCCTAAGTGTCTCTAGTGGCATTTAAGTAACTTTAATCACATTTGAGTGTCCCTAATGACACTCAAAATTCCCCTAACGGCACCAATGATGATGATGACAATGAAAATTACTATGATGATATATGGAGATAACAATGTTGATGTCTATGACAATGACGATGATGATAAGGAAAATGATGATTACAATTATGATGATGCATGTTATATCATTCTAATGGTGTTTGCATTCCCACTTAGAGGCCAAATCACATTTATGAAATTCATGTAAGGTAGTTGGATGTCTTTTTCATCATCACAATATTTATGATGATGATGATCATCATGATAATGACATTGATGATATATGGTGATAGTATTCTTGATGTCTATGATGATGACGATGATGAAAAGGATGAAAATGAAGATGGAGATGTCAATGAAAATGATAATGATGAGGATAATGCAGATGATGATTATTACAATGACGATGATCATAAGGATGGTGGTGATAATGATATGACATTTGATGATGGTGGTGGTGGTGATGATGATGATGATGATGATGATTGTGATGGTGATCACAATGATGATGAAGATGATGATGCATGATGACAATGAATATGGATTGATGATTGTTTGATTATAAGATGATAGTTATGATAATGGAAATGACAATGTAGATGATGAAGATGTCGACGAAAAATTATTAAGACCCTTCAGTGTAGTGCTCTACACATGATAATGCTACCTGCAGGGATTATATTTTTCTGTAGGTGAATTTCATATTTTTTAATGGTGATATTTGTTAATAGTGAGCTAAAAATTAAATTAGCTATTGAAATCATTTTTGATGTTGTTGTGTACAGGGTATATTTGTGTTAATTAATTCCATTTAATACATGGGTTATATTCGTGTGTGGATGCAAGTGATTATATCTTGTACATGCATTGATTATTTTAGTTGTATATCAACCAATGGCTTGATAACACCTTGAACCAATTATCAACCAATACATGGACACTAACCATGCTAACTCATATATAAAATAATAAGTGTTATTTTCTACCACCAAGTCATATTAAATATCAAACTCTTAAAGGAGATTGCAATAGATAATGAGTATAGAGACACGAACCAAAACAATAATTTAGATTGTGACTTGTAACCATAGTAATTGAATAATTATTACAACCAAATAATAATAAATAATTTCAAAATGTTGGGAATTTAAATCATTTCTATTTAAATATGAATTATAAATTGTGTAAATTTAGAAGTCTTCATTTACATTATTATCTGCATCTATGTCATCCAATGGCTCCCTGTCAATATTCATATGTTCTCACAGGTTATTTAATATATTATTCTTGATACACCATATTGCTAAACTGGTAGTATAATCATTTTCATATTCACCTTTATCTAACTATGGATCATCTAGTAACTCTAGATCATGGTTATTGTCATTTAACTATATATGAACTCTAGATATTGTTGATTGTCAATTTTTCCATCAAATTTATTATTGAGGTGACTTCTAAACTTATGATCCGGTGTTAGAAAAATCATGTTGTTTGTATAATAATTTTTTTCATATCTTTAGAATACCACCCCTCAAATTGTTCAATGCATCTTGGAAATGCAAAAATACCCTTTGTTTGAGGCCCTGCAATTCAATAACTAACGTTTAGAACACAAAAAATAGTATATTAAATCTATGTAAGTTGAATTGAGAATAAAATATGATGTATAAATATTTAGAAAAATTGTTACTTGAACAAACACCAAGTCTTAGGAAATCATAAACTATCCAACATAGTACACCATAAAACATGAAGGACCTATTTGATGGGGGATGTCATGTGTCAGAAATTCCTATTTCTTTTCATAGCAATTGCACGACATCAATAAATGGTGCAATATAAACATCCATTTTTCTACTTGATGTTTTCCTAGAAAATTGAGAGTTAGTATAAGGTGATCCTTTCTAACACTCATCCATGGGGGAATATTGTATACTATTAATCCAACTAGACAAACACTATAATTTGATATTAGAAAAAAGAAAGGGCATGCTCCGTCCATTGAAATACCTAACATGATATGATGAGGTTCATCTTTGAAATTTCTTGGCCATTTTCCCTATGTTTCATTGCTTTGGATTGTGTCGGAATTCAAGTGAATCTGTTTTTAGTCTAGTTAGTTGCATGTCATCCATCAATTATGCAAGTGTCTTGTAATGAAATTAATTTTCATTGAAGTCTAGGTATAACTCACATGTGCCTTAAAACCTTATTTTGAACCGTAGGACTTTGCACATCTATACTATCTCTTATGTTTTCATACATGACATTATTCATTGTTTTGTATTCATCTCTATATAAAATGCAATCATTATTACATGCTTTATTTTTCTTATATTCAATCCCCAAATAAACTAACAATTGACGTGCTTTTCTATAGGTTGATGGATTAACTTCAGCGAATATTTAAATGTTAGTGCCTTGTAAGATTATTAGACATTAAATCAATTAAATATTTGAATTATGATAAACATGCTTGATGTTTCATTTAACGGCATTGTTTATCTAACATATAACAATTTAAGATCAACTTAAGAATAAATAAGAATTTAATAGATCTATACGCTAATTAGGTACAACAATTGACAACGAAAATCTAGAAATATATTTCAACTTTCCCTAGTAGAGTAATGAATCTCTTCTCTAACCAACCAAATAATGACTTGATTTATTGAAATATTAATGTGCATGAAAGTTTTGATGTTCCACTTGCACCTAATTTGAAGATGACTATCTTCGCTACTTGCTCAAGATTGAGTGATTGAGTAATTAAGGTCAATGTCATCAACATTATGTTGGTGGTAATTTATTTTTCTACCATCATTACTATCAACTATAGGATATCAATGTTTCCATCACCAAAGAAACTTGTGATCATTTCATTCAATCCTTCTCCGTGCACTGCATTTTCACCATCATATTCATGATGAAGTTTAGGTTGTATGTATATCCATTTTATTATTATTATTATTTATTTATAACCATTTTGAAACAGATGGGAGATTTAATTATCATAATAAGATTAAATCAATGAAGTTAGTTAAATAATAAATATCCATTTTATTATTATTATTTATTTATAACCATTTTGAATAATGAGAAATATGTTTTGTGATCATAGATGAGGAGATCTAATTTGTAAATGTTATTTAGTTACATTCTTTATATTAATACACTGCCATGTATTATTTTCAAAGAATTCAAAAGCAATTTGTTATGTTGTGTGTCTCAACAAAATTAAACCTATGCAATCAACACCATCTTAATTCTTGTTTTCACTCTTAGTTATACAATGAGGAACCATCATTCATATGAATATGACCTACTTAGTTTATTTTGTTGTTCACAATGTTTAGATGTGTTAGTGGTGCATATATAATGATTTATGGGTTGTAAGTTGTATAACATCTCAATTTACAATAAATAAATATATTAGTGGTGCATAGATAATGATTTATAGTTTGTAAGTTGTATAACATCTCAATTTACAATGCATAAATATATTATTAGTGCATTTAGAACAAAAGTAAACATTGATTTAAAGGTTTTAACATCAAAAGAGAAATCATATATAGATGAGGATTATATGCATTGGATAAGATCAAGTTATAGAAGTCTCGGTTGCAAATACTCTATGCATGTTAGCTAAGGTATTATTTATCCTTCATTTCTAATTAAATTTTGTGTGTACATTATAGTGTTTTTTTACATGGTATGTAATGCCCCATATTTTGACTAGGTCTGTTTATGAGTTAGACACCTTTCACTTTATTTGCTTGTTATCCATTCGACTCAGCTAGACAGAGTGAACTATATTTTCGGCATGTTAGACATGATGATGTGTTGCTACTATGTTTAGGATGTTACTATTTCCATGCTGATACCACGGTTATGATGTTACTATATTCATGCAGTTATTAAGTTATGATTATCATGAGATTCATTGCTTTTATGATGAAAATATTCGTTTTGGCGTTTTCATTGATGAAATGTGAAATATATGGTGTTGTACGTGGGTGCCATCCTATGATGAAATTTATAGAACTGTTATATTCCATGAATACCTGTGATACGATAAAATTGTGATGTGAAATAAAATGATGTCGATGATATGGATCAATTGGTGATCGAATGGAATTGCTTGTTATAAAATGTGTATTTTGCAGAATACTAACCTACAGGATACAAGGGCTATGGGATAGCCGGATACTTGATCTGATATATGGATAAGAACCCATCCATGCAGTGAACCTTAGCAACCGAAATTGATGATACGATGACATGGACTGATAATCCCGATAGCATCGGAGTATGATTTGATAAGGGTGTAGACCCGGTATGTTGAGAGGGATGAATGTGTTTCCCACCCTATGTTCCTATGATACCTGAGGTCGTGGGAGGGCCGTGCTGAGACACGCTCCCCATGTAGTTGTGATGACGATGGTCGGATTCCTGCTAGGGGAGGATAGGTCCGCTGTTCAACCGACACTATCGCTCTCAGGTTCTATGTGGTTAGGTCGGTGAGTCCGACACCAACTTTTGTACTAGAAGAGGAAGGATAGGGAGGATGTGGACGTAGGTTAGGATGGGAGGATATGATAGTCAGTACTGTTGAGGGTTGGGTATCCGTTGACCTTGAGTTAGTGGTAGTAGGTAGCTTTCCTTGTACCTGATTGATTGAACAAATGTAACCATAAAGATAATGAAATGAAATCTTAAAGGTTAATCGATAAAATAACCGATGACGTTTTAGTAATATTAGGATGAATGTATACTTGTTCAGTTTGCATAAAGTATTATTAGTATTAGTTAGCTATTATGCATAGGAATTATGACGTATGTTTATAGTTCATGTCCGTCTTGTGCATACGCTGGCCATGCATGCACATTATGCACATGCGCGATAATATTGGTTTACAACATACTGAGCAAGATTTAACAATGTTATAAGTTATCATAGATAACTCAATTAAGTATTTACCGAATGAATTAATTAGTAAAAGATTATCAAGTTCTAATGTGTAAAAGAAGTTAATTAGTCTTTGTATGTAAACATGGTAATGAACGATTAAAATAAGTGTCATTAATTGCAAGTACCCTCAAGTGAATTTGTTTTCAATATGACGTATGATAGTTAAATATCAATACTAGAAGAGTGTGCTATATAATTGTTGATCATGATTAAATAAACCATTAAGTATATTTCATTATTTATACCTAGGGGTACTATGTTGAAACTTATCAATTAAACACATAAATATTTTAATTACTATTCACAACTAATTTAATTACTATTACTATTAATTATTATTGTTATTATTGTTATTATTTAATTGATAATAATAATGATGATAATCCTTTTTATAAAGCATAGGGGATTGAATAAATTACTAAATAGATTATTCATTTAATGAATTGACAGAATCATTCCAAGTAAATAAAAAGGATTTGTTTAAATAAATTATTGAATAATCCCACTGCCCGAGAGAAACTTGGATGATTTAAATAATATGTACTTGTCATTTTACCTTGAAAAGGGGTTTAATTAATGATTTGTACTTCCTAAACTAAGACAGCTAGGGCGGTGGAGTGATAAGAAAGTTATGACTTTATGGAGGAGGAGGATTCCTATAAAGAGAAGAATTAACAAAGTAGTAGGGGGTTATTGTGGGAGAACTGTGAGGATTTGTAGGGGGAAGTGAAATATTCCGAGGAGGGGGATAACTTGAAGAATGGAGGAGGCAGAAAACTCCATTGAGGAGGGGGAAAAATCACTGAACAGTATGGTTATCAAACTAAGGACAGGGCTGCTATGGGGATTATCGGTCTGTGGGCTCGGGGGCTAGGAAATCCATTGATTTCCTAGGGTCAGCAAGATAATAGCTGATCGTCAAGGTGGACACATCATTTCGGGTTTCTAGGGGAACTTACAGAATCCACCACGTAAGTCTGCTGATCTTACTGCAAATCTACGGATCCAGGTATTTTACTGAGCTAGCTTAAATAAAATGTATTTTCTTTTATTTTCAAATTATGCATGTTAAAAGAACATAGTTAAAATGAAAAGTCTTAAATTATGTTTATTTAATTGCAGAGACACATGAACATTTAGAAAACAAAAACATAGACGGTGGATTCTTTTCTTTTAGAAAACTTACAAAACAGGGGTAAAACTTGGTATTTACATGAAAATAGAATAGAGACCCAGTGGTTAGCGAGGGCACTGCATTTGGTATCAGAGCGCAAGGCTCAAACACTGAGACCTTAAGGCCTAACTACACCTGAAATTATAGTGAAATTTACTAGAAAATAACAAACAACAGGATGTCTGCAACAAAAGGGTAGATAACTTGAAGAGCCCTTTTCCTATTTATTTACAAAGCATAACAGAAACAGAACTTGAATGATAAATATATATATATATACATATATTGAACAGGAAATTTTGAAATTATGTGTAAATCTAGCATCCTCCACCGAGAAGATTGAACATAAAGTTTTGGAGAAAAGCTAGGAGGCTGCCTGGAAAGTAAACGAACTCCCATACTCCAAATCTATGGTGGATGGGCATATTCTTCCTGCAATATAATAGAAAACTAGGTTAATAAATGTATACTTATGTGAAGAAAATATATATATATATATATATAAAATAAAATAAAACCTCATTTTCTTCCATAAATAGGGAATACTTTTGATGCCACGTGAGGTAGTTTTCGCTTTGTCCTTTGAGTGGTTTGCCATACCGTTTTTTAATATGTGGATGTATAAAAACTAGGCATGTGTGATGGTGGTTTTTTCTACCGCAACCACCAACCATCCTTATCTTGCATTCATATTGGCAACATGAGATAAATAGAGAGCGGTTCGCTGATTCAATTGAATTAATTACTCATAAAATAGATATGGATGCAATCTCGCCAGGAGATTATTACTACGCAACAGAGATAGATGGAATTTTTTAGAACAGATCTGGAAATTAGCGTTTAAACAAAGATAGGTTTGGCTTTGATTCAATCTGAATTTATTTATTCATACAACAAGGATAGATTTAATCTCAGATTCGATTCGGAAAGAATACTCGCACAGCAGAAATGGACAACTCGGATTCAAATTTAAAGGGTTTCCACACAAACATAGATGGGTACAATTTCAGATCTGATGTGGAAATAAATGTTTACACAAGCAGAGATTTTAAGATGGTTACACATGCAACGATCTTGTTCTTCCTATTTACCCTAGAACCCCTTTCTTAAAAATAAAAACCAATACAGATCTTCTTACTAAAGAAAACCTGTAACGAATGAGCTGTTCCAGAAATTACGGACAACGGTTTAAAAAAAAAAAATACAGAGTTCAATCTTTATTTGAAAACCTTTCCTATAGTAATTGACAGAAAATCTGAGATTAACAACAGACAGTGTTATAACTTATTTTATAAGCCCGAAGGTGTATTCGATCACCCACGATTACATTTCAAATTTTAACCGAAATTATTAAAGAATAAGCCAATTTAGAATTCTCAACACGATTATTCAGGAATATCACAGCTAAGGATCTGAAACTAAGTATTTATTTTCACATATTCAACCATAAGGAATTTAACAAGATAAATACATTACATGATGAACCTGTTTTGAAAAAAAAAAAAAACCCTTCAACGATGGCCATGTAGACGCTGACCTCGGGTATGTTTCCCTTCTTCCGCATTTCACCGAATAACCTCATGGCCTCCTGCACCAGCCCATCCTTGACGAGGCCGTCCAGTAGGGCCATGGCATTGGGGACGAGGCCCGTCCACCATTCGGTCCCATTACCTGAACACATAGTAATGTTGTCTTTATCTTTGTTTCCAACACAGAAAGTGGATATCTCTGTTTCCTTGAGAAGGATTTGAAGCTGCGCCAGGGTTTCACCTTTTTATATTTCTGCACAAGTTTTTTTTTTGCAAACAAACTATTCTCCATCTTAATATCACATTTTTCCTTTAAAATTCCCACTAACGCAGTCCTAAAACCCCAACGAAACCGCCTACTGAACAAGGGACTGGATTTCAACTGGCTAGAAGAAGAATGAGCTCATGGCTAGCTGCTTTCATTCCACAAAGAAATGGCGGCGGTATTTCTCCTTGGAGGCACTATCTGGACAATCCCAGCGTAGTGGATACGCCTCCCCTCTCATTAAACCTTAGTGTTAGGTTTTAAAGGCGTCGACACCCGGGTTTAAAAAAAAAATTATGGGTTGTCGAAAGGAACTACCTCACCTTTTAAAACATCCCCAAGGGCGGTGTCGCACGGGCCATAGGTGGTTTCTCATACCATTTTATGAGCATGCGGATGAGCTAGGAGTGTGACACGTATGAGGGTGGTATTCTTACCGCACCCGTCTCCTTCGTTATCTCCCGAGCATCTTGATGGCGCGAGGTCCATCGTGAGCAGTTGATCTCCTCGCCCATTGCTACGATTATGATCCCCACAATTCCATGTCATTCATAAAGGGGCCCCATGCATCACCCATCCTCCATCGTCCAAGTGCAAGCGCTCAACACCGACAGCGCTGCATGTGACCGAAGGCCAAGTCCAAGGGGTCCAGCCATCCTTAATGCCCAGCACCAAGGGCTTGTCAAGTGACCAAGAGCCGAGCTTAGGTGCTCCACATAATATCCACATTCGAAGCGTCATGGACGAGAGCCTACCTCTCCTTGTGGTGCTCCACATAGTATGCCCAGTGCACACGTGCCAAATGCCGATCCCACGAGAGCGTAGTTGCCACAACACATCAATGAATCATTGTAATGAGTGAATTAAAGGGGTATTGGGCCTGTCTATGCGCTCAACAGGGAGCGTTGCGAGTTAGCAGGTAGAGGACAGGCCCACGAACACAAATGCAGACCAACTGCCAAGCCACAGAGCTTTCCTTTCCTCAATGAATCATTGTAATGAAGGAGTTTTTGGGCCGAGCAGAACCAGCTGCCAAGACGAGTCGATCACCACACACACCACTACTTTCCAAGAACCAGGCCCTATGGCGCTATGTCCTCTGTAATACCATGCCAATCCCGAGAGCTCAACAACGAGAAGACTGCATATAACCAAGCACCAATACCAATAGGGACCCACACGCACCATCCGAGCCTCAAGCTCGTGCAAGACAACTCCCTCCTATAAAATCTATCCTTACTCCGGGAGGAAGGAATGACTTTAAAAGCTATATTGTATTTGACCGAAAAAAAATCTTTAACTAATTGTTAATTTCATAAAAAAAGAGCATTAATTGGATTGCATGACACTTATGTCTCCACCATCGTATTCTATTAGAACTGTAAGTAGGGGTTAGGATCTTAATCTTTTTATATACAGTTGAGATCGAAATTTATTTAAAATCCATTAAATTACTTACGACGGGATCACCATCGCCATGGAGCGCTTGAGTTCAAGTGATGAATGTCATGTATGAAAGGGTATCCATGTAATCTTTATGCACACCATTTAAAGTTCAAATATAATTGGAATATACAGAGGTATGTAAGTAGGCTTATAGACTTCATTTAATAGATGTAGATTGAAATATATGAAGAACTAATTTATTCAATAAGTATGAATTAAAATATATCAATAGAATTATATATTTTAATTAATAAGTATGATCTGAGATAGAGGAGTAGATTTTATGTGTATGAAATAGATTGTATGAATAGATTTATGTGTCTTATTTAATGGGTATGAATTGAAACATATAAATAGAATACATATTTTAAAATTAATGAGTTTGATTTGAGGTAGGTGAGTATGAAATGGATTGTATTTACCATGTTTATTTAATAAATATGGAATTGAAATATAGGAGTGGGTTATATAGTTTATTTAAAGAGAGTGAATTGAAATATGTGAGTATGTTTATATATTTTAGTTGCGCAAATCATTTCATAATTTAATATTGCTCTCCATTAAGGAATGATATGAGTAGGATGAAATGTGCATGTTTGGAAAGAAGTCAAATGTGTTAATTTCATAGAAAAGTAAATTTGTTACATAGATATATTTATAAGGAAATATAATAAATGTTTGCATGCCTAAACATGCCTAGAAAGACATATTTTAGGTGCGAACATATCTCCTTTACATTCATAAAGAAAAAGTAATGAGTGTTTATTGTACCAATGAACCTAGAAGGATAAATTACATATTAGGAAGGGACCTTGCCAAGACATGCTTGTTTATGGTGTTAATCAGAATCCTTATGATGTAATTACAAGTTTAAATATCTCAACAACTTCTCAGTGCCGAAGTTAATTTAGATAATTATGAAGAGAGAATCAACTAAGTTATCAATGATTAAAGCTAATCTGTGTCTATACGTAAGTTACGACATTACGGGGACCCTTAAGAAATATTCTTTTATTTTTATTTTTGGTGCATTTTGGGAGACATTACAATAGCTTGCATAACTTGTTGAATTTACCAAAAACAATTGGAGTTACGCCACTAAAAAAAAAAAAAAAAGATAATGATATATTGTGATTTGATACATCTTTGAGATAAATGACATTAACATTAAAATTATACATATACATGTAAATTTGGTAATTCTTGATACATAAATGTATAGAGCATCTTATAGATTTATAAAAGATCGTATTCTATTATATTAAGGAAAATAGATGACATAAAATTAATTGATATGTTATAAGTGTTTGACATTCAATAAAATTTAAAATAATAATAATAATAAATATGAACTTCCAAATAATGAAAATGTATGTATGTAAGAAGAAGGAAAGTATACCAAATAATGAAAATGTGTGTATGTAGAATGCAGGCAAGTATAACATAAAGACCAACATATTTTATGAATCATATTTCATGAATTTTATAAGATAGTTAGATTGATATGAATTTATTATTTTATGTTTAATATAATATTTTTAAATATTACAAATAGTTATTGAGTAAATTCTAAGTGTAATTTTAAAAGTAAAATAAATTTTAATCTATTATTATAAAGAATAATATTTAAATATAGATTTATAACAAAATTTGATGTTGTAAGTTTACATAAATATGGTTTAATAATAAGTAACGAGACGATGCAAGTTCACCTGAATATAGTTTAATAATAAGCAATGAGGTGATCGAATATTAATGGGGGGAAACAAAAAAAATACTTACAATAAATAAATAAATATAACAATATAATAAAATATTATTTTGATATTTTATTAACATATTTATTTTATCATATTTGAATTTCAAAAAAAAAAAAAACCTTTGTCGAGACTTCAACGTATAGTCGAAGGGACGAAACAAACACTTAATCTGAAAGCAAGGAACCGCTAAAATGAGCATGGCAAGCTGAATGCTAAGACACTAATTTCACTACATGTCAAAATCATTAATTAAAACGACCATAGATTTCAACACATTGATCCTAACAAACTGTTCCTTGCACATAAGTATAAATATAGGCATTAAGGAGCACTGCATTAGGTTTTCCTCGTGATGTAAAATGACAGGGTAGAAATGAATTCCTTTATTTTCTTAAATTTCTCCTCCAATCTTAGTTCAAATTTTCGTACGAGGATGGGGTACTTATGGTGACAGTGGCTTCCATAATTTTATTAAAATAAACTTAAAAATTTAGTGTTTCATATACAAACCTTATTTAGTTTACTTTAAGCTAGGTTGACAGTCTTATGATAAAAAGAAATACATGCTAAAAGTCTAAGAAATTCACTCACGTAAAAGATCAACTTAAAAGTTAACATCTACAACCATCTCGAATAATTCAAATGAGTATTACAAGGAGTGGTAACTTTTACATATCAACTAAGAAAGGAAAAGTTGTGTTTTAATCTATTGATGAAATTCCTAGATTGCATTAGTTGCAATACTATGGAAACTCATCTAGTTCTATTGAATAGGTTTTACATGTTGGGCAATTAACATGTTTAATGGTTATGTGAATGTGTAATTTGTTAGGACAACCACATCTAAACTTTGCTTGTGTTTAATAAGGGAACATGGTTAAATAAACATGGAGTGGTGTTTGAGCTACTACTTACCCACAACAAATTACACAAACATTAATGCGTGTATATAGATAACTTAGTACAAGGTACAAATTAAAGTGAAAACTTGTGAACCTCTCATAATTATATTTACGAATAAAATTTCCATTTAAAAAAAAATATAGATAAATGTTGTATAGATTAGTGAAAAATACATTACATATTATTTAGATAAGATAATGGATGGAAATAAATTTGTTGGATACAAGGATAGGTATCCTTTTAAATCATATTATGGAAAACACCATGTACGTAAACCAGGAGATTGCATATAAAGCTTATTAAAAGACTAGTATATTAAGGGGGAACATGGCTTAGACTAACTAAGTTAAATATTGGTGTACTGGTGCGAAAGGTTTTTGAGAAAATTTCGGATTAATCATACCTAATATAGTGATAATATCGGGTAATAATAAGAGAGTCATAAGAATCTCGACACAGTCCTCAATTTAACTCAATTAAAGCAGTTGTTATGAAGTTCTAATATGATTGAACATATTACGTAATGATGTTTCGTTCAAATTGTAGGAGTAGACTAAGGCCTTTACAAAGTACATAAAGGTTGCTAGTGTGGGTAGGAAGAGTGGTGATGTACAAATACAATGGCATACTAGGATAAATACTAGTAATTACCTTTGCGATGGTAAGGGTGGGAACAGAACTAGCTATGATATTCTTGAGGAGTTGAAGAAGTAATGGTTTCCCAACAAATTATATTGGTTTGAAAATGAGGAATAATAAATAAACATGATCACAATGGTATTTTGATAAGAAATAGCCATGAAAACCTTGTAAACCATAATAGTTCTCCTAGTTTAATGATGTTACGATACTTTTGTTACTGTTTATTACCGATAAGGAAATAATAATGTATGACCTTAGGATTTTTAGGACATGAACCTTCTTCCCTAAGAGAGATATGCAAACCTTAAGGGTCCTTGGTAGTTGCGTGTTGTGTAAATACAAATCATGAGTTCTAATGACCCCCAATTTAAATCGTTGATTATTTCATGCTAAGTTGGATCAATATAAGCTTTTATGATGATTAAACCTCTCTGGATGTTATAACTGGAAGGATTGTTGCTAAACTGTAAGAAGTAGGATACTAAGGTGGATAACACTTGATTATAACCTTAGGGATTCTAGAGATTCGATAGAAGGATTAATCTAAATGTTTCTTTAATTATTAAAATACACATCAGGGGATAAAAGAAGCAAAGCCATAGGATAATATCGACATATTCGGTCAAGTCAAAGCTAAGTAGGACCAGTATGGCCAACACCTGCTACTTGCAAGAATGAAGAGTTTATGTGTCAAGAATTTCCCTGCATTATTATGACCATAACTTTGGGACGAAGTTTCCTGAAGGGTCGGTGTATGTAACGCCCCATATTTTGACTAGGTGTGTTTATGAGTTAGACACATTTCACTTTATTTGCTTGTTATCTGTTCGACTCAGCTAGACAGAGTGAACTATATTTTCGGCATGTTAGACATGATGATGTGTTGCTACTATGTTTAGGATGTTCCTATTTCCATGCTGATACCACGGTTATGATGTTACTATATTCGTGTAGTTATTAAGTTATGATTATCATGAGATTCATTGCTTTTATGATGAACATATATGTTTTGGCATTTTCATTGATGAAATGTGAAATATATGATGTTGTACGTGCGTGCCATCCTATGATGAAATTGATAGAACTGTTATATTCCGTGCATACCTGTGATGCGATAAAATTGTGACGTGAAATAAAATGATGTCGATGATATGGATCAATTGGTGATCGAATGGAATTGCTTGTTATAAAATGTGTACTTTGCAGAATACTAACCTACAGGATACAAGGGCTATGGGATAGCCGGATACTTGATCTGATATATGGATAAGAACCCATCCATGCAGTGAACCTTAGCAACCGAAATTCATGATACAATGACATGGACCAATAATCCCGATAGCAGCGGAGTATGATTTGATAAGGGTGTAGACCTGGTATGTTGAGAGGGATGGATGTGTTTCCCACCCTATGTTCCTATGATACCCGAGGTCGTGGGAGAGCTGTGCTGAGACACACTCCCCATGTAGTTGTGATGACGATGGTCGGATTCCTGCTAGGGGAGGATAGGTCCGCTGTTCAGCCGACGCTATCGCTCTCAGGTTCTATGTGGTTAGGTCGGTGAGTCCGACACCCACTTTTGTACTAGCAGAGGAAGGATAGGGAGGATGTGGACATAGGTTAGGATGGGAGGATATGATAGTCAGTACTGTTGAGGGTTGGGTATCCATTGACCTTGAGTTAGTGGTAGTAGGTAGCTTTCCTTGTACCTGATTGATTGAACAAATGTAATCATAAAGATAATGAAAAGAAATCTTAAAGGTTAATCGATAAAATAACCGATGACTTTTTAGTAATATTATGATGAATGTATACTTGTTCAGTTTGCATAAAGTATTATTAGTATTAGTTAGTTGTTATGCATAGGAATTATGATGTATATTTATAGTACATGTCCGTCTTGTGCATACGCTAGCCACGCATGCACATTATGCACATGCGCGATAATATTGGTTTACAACATACTGAGCAAGATTTAACAATGTTATAAGTTATCATAGATAACTCAATTAAGTATTTACTGAATGACTTAATTAGTAAAAGATTATCAAGTTCTAATGTGTAAAAGAAGTTAATTAGTCTTTGTATGTAAACATGGTAATGAACGATTAAAATAAGTGTCATTAATTGCAAGTACCCTCAAGTGAATGTGTCTTCAATATGAAGTATGATAGTTAAATATCAATACTAGAAGAGTGTGCTATATAATTGTTGATCATGATTAAATAAACCATTAAGTATATTTCATTATTTATACCTAGGGGTACTATGTTGACACTTATCAATTAAACAAATAAATATTTTAATTACTATTCACAACTAATTTAATTACTATTATTATTAATTATTATTGTTATTATTGTTATTATTTAATTGATAATAATAATGATGATAATCCTTTTTATAAAGCATAGGGGATTGAATAAATTACTAAATAGATTATTCATTTAATGAATTGACAGAATCATTCCAAGTAAATAAAAAGGATTTGTTTAAATAAATTATTGAATAATCCCACTGCCCGAGAGAAACTTGGATGATTTAAATAATATGTACTCGTCATTTTACCTTGAAAAGGGGTTGCATTAATGATTTGTACTTCCTAAACCAAGACAGCTAGGGCGGTGGAGTGATAAGGAAGTTATGACTTTATGGAGGAAGAGGATTCCTATAAAGAGAAGAATTAACAAAGTAGTAGGGGGTTATTGTGGGAGAACTGTGAGGATTTGTAGGGGGAAGTGAAATATTCCGAGGAGGGGGATAACTCAAAGAATGGAGGAGGCAGAAAACTCCATTGAGGAGGGGGAAAACTCACTGAACAGTATGGTTATCGAACTAAGGACAAGGCTGCTACGGGGATTATCGGTCTGTGGGCTCAGGGGCTAGGAAATCCGTTGATTTCCTAGGGTCAGCAAGATAATAGCTGATCAGCAGGGTGGACACATCATTTCGGGTTGCTAAGGGAACTTACAGAATCCACCACGTAAGTCTGCTGATCTTACTGCTGTTAAAATTCAATATGCTAAGACAGAAAATAGCAGCATTACATTCCATTTCACAATAATAGCATATACAGGATCACTGAAGAAACAACAAGCACAGCATAAACACAAGAGACAGAGATTTATCCTGGGAAACCCTCATGGGGTAGAAAACCCAGTAAAGCTTCCTCAATATAGATGACCAGCAATATACAAAGATGCAAACCCTGATCCTAAGCTCCTTCTCCTTCATAGCAGATCTCTCCTCCACAAATGCGCCTTCCTCAAGTGAGTGAGTGTGTGTATAATGAGGAACACACCTCCTCTATTTATACACTTCTCTGATGTGTATTTTACACAAGTACATGTAGGCTCGTATTTAACCATTAGGTTAAATACCCCATTATAACTGACTGGGCCGACCCCCACATGGTGGGTCTAATAACCCTAGTTACCACAACCAACTTGGAGGAATAAACATCTCCGGATTTATAGTATAATCACATCGGAGGTATGGAACATCTCCGGAATAAATAATATACAAATATAATATTCTTTGAAGTTACAATATTTCAACACTCCCCCTTAACGAGAAGGATATTATAACAGTATCTGCACAAGCAAGGAGTCATCAACATCATACATGATACATCTATAAATCATTGGAAGCTTTCTCAACATCATCAGTAACTCAACCAGTTACTGGAACATCTTCAATACTGGAACATCAACATCTTCAGTACTGAGTCTTTATCTTCTGCAGCACTCAAACAGCTACAGCAACATCAATATCTGAATCCTCACGATCGTCAGCATCGCAATCACATGATTATCAGCATCGTCATCACACGATCATCAACATCATCATCTCACGATCATCAGCATCGTCATCATACGATCATCAACATCGTCATCTCACGATCATCAGCATCGTCATCACATGATCATTAGCATCGTCATCATACGATCATCAACATCGTCATCTCACGATCATCAGCATCGTCATCACACGATCATCAACATCGTCATCTCACGATCATCAGCATCGTCATCACACGATCATCAACATCGTCATCTCACGATCATCAGCATCGTCATCACACGATCATCAGCATCGTCATCAATACAGGTATCCATAACAATACAAGTATCCTTATCATTAGTACAAGTATTCATGCCAATACAAGTATACATATCATCAATACAAGTATCCATATTGATACAAGTAACCACATCATCAATACAAGTATCCATACCGATACAAGTAATCACATCATCAATACAAGTATCCTACCGATACGAGTAACCACATCATCAATACAAGTATCCTACCGATACGAGTAACCACATCATCAATACAAGTATCCTACCGATACGAGTAACCACATCATCAATACAAGTATCCTACCGATACAAGTAACCACATCATCAATACAATCATTTTCTCGGAGACCATTCGTCTACGGATCAATTCAGGGACCGAAGTCCGGGGATGATACAATCCCCATCACGTACATTTTGAACTAGCAGTTCCGGGATGATGCAATCCCCATCACGTACATTTTGAACTCTCTGTTCCGGGATGATGCAATCCCCATCACGTACATTTTGAACTATCAGTTCCGGGATGATGCAATCCCCATCACGTACATTTTGAACTATCAGTTCCGGGATGATGCAATCCCCATCACGTACATTTTGAACTATCAGTTCTGGGATGATGCAATCCCTATCACGTACATTTTGAACTATCAGTTTCGGGATGATGCAATCCCCATCACGTACATTTTGAACTATCAGTTCCGGGATGATCCAATCCCCATCACTTACATTTTGAACTATCAGTTCTGGGATGATGCAATCCCCATCACGTACATTTTGAACTATCAGTTCTGGGATGATGCAATCCCTATCACGTACATTTTGAACTATCAGTTCCGGGATGATGCAATCCCCATCACGTACATTTTGAACTATCAGTTCCGGGATGATGCAATCCCTATCACGTACATTTTGAACTATCAGTTCCGGGATGATGCAATCCCCATCACGTACATTTTGAACTATCAGTTCTGGGATGATGCAATCCCTATCACGTACATTTTGAACTATCAGTTCCGGGATGATGCAATCCCCATCACGTACATTTTGAACTATCAGTTCCGGGATGATGCAATCCCTATCACGTACATTTTGAACTATCAGTTCCGGGATGATGCAATCCCTATCACGTACATTTTGAACTATCAGTTCCGGGATGATGCAATCCCCATCACGTACATTTTGAACTATCAGTTCAGGGACGATGCAGTCCTATCCTCTATTCTCAGAGACCTCACGTCTACGGCTCTCTTTAGGACTGAGAGTCCAGGGATGATCCAATCCCCTCAAGTCCATCAAGGACTTCATTCTCGGAGACCTCACGTCTACGGCTCTCTTTAGGACTGAAAGTCCAGGGATGATCCAATCCCCTCAAGTCCACCAAGGACTTCATTCTCGGAGACCTCACATCTACGGCTCTCTTTAGGACTGAAAGTCCAGGGATGATCCAATCCCCTCAAGTCCACCAAGGACTTCATTCTCGGAGACCTTACGTCTACGGTTCTCTTTAGGACTGAAAGTCCATGGATGATCCAATCCCCTCAACTGTCCACTAAGGACTTCATTCTCGGAGACCTTACGTCTACGGTTCTCTTTAGGACTGAAAGTCCAGGGATGATCCAATCCCCTTTTGTATTCTCATCTATACAAGAGCAGTTATCACATTAGCATGTATTCTCACCAATACATCAAAACATGTGTTCATCACAACTAGCATGTATTCTTACTAATACATCAAAACATGTATACATCACAACTAGCATGTATTCTTACTAATACATCAAAACATGTATACATCACATCTAGCATACATCTAACATCAAAACGTGTATACATCACAACTAGCATGTATTCTTACTAATACATCAAAACATGTATACATCACATCTAGCATGTATTCTTACTAATACATCAAAACATGTATACATCACAACTAGCATGTATTCTTACTAATACATCAAGACATGTATACATCACATCTAGCATGTATTCTTACTAATACATCAAAACATGTATACATCACAACTAGCATGTATTCTTACTAATACATCAAACATCAAAACATGTATACATCACAACTAGCATGTATTCTTACTAATACATCAAACATCAAAACATGTATACATCACAACTAGCATGTATAAGTAAAGCTAAGTATTCTAAGTATAAGAGTCCTAAATCTAAATAATTCTAAGTAACTGGGTGTAGAGAACAGGTTACCTCATCAACGACCTTGTTGTTCGATGAGACAATCTCATCAGTAGTGGCTATACTACTCCCCCTTTCGAGGAGGGTCCTTTTAAACTACACCAAGCTTATCTCGGAAGTATTCAACCTTCACTCGAGACAGAGGTTTGGTTGGTAACTTCTTCACTTGACGTAGAGGCTTGGTTAGTACAATGGTAACCTGTTACAAATTCAAACTTTAGAGTTCTTTCTGCGTCATATCTTGTTAGTTCCCTATGTTCTTTGACTTATTATGGAACACTAGATTCTATGTCAACTTGATACAACTCTAATTATCACATAGGATCTCAGTTGGTTCTATCTCTGAGTCAAACAATCCTAAAGCCAAACTTCTTCACAACTAGCAGAGCAAGCAGCCATAAATTCTGCTTGTGCTGGGAGCCACACTAGACTGCTTCCAGCTAAACCACGAGATCATGGCTAATCCCAGACAATAACATCCTCTCGATGTGTTCTTCTGTCTGATACACTTCCTGCCCAAACAGAATCTGAATAGCCATCTGAAGTCATGATCTTCAAGATAGCATAGATCAAATTCTATCGTGTCCTTTATGTGCCTCATCACATGCTTTGCAACTATAAGGTAAACACATCTATTTTCCACTAGATACTAACTCAAGGTGTTCAAACAAAGCATATATCTAACCTAGTATATGTTAGATATATCAAAGACCCAATAATTTGACTGTACAGAGTTATATCCACTAACTCTGATGAGTTATCCCCTAACAGCTTCAAGTTGGAATCCATAAGAGTGGCCATTCCAACACCTCAAGTCATATTTCTCATCATACTTTCCCTGGTTGAGAAATATTCCTTCTGAGCCTTGCCATACTTCCAGACCTAGGAAGTAAAGCATCAATTTGAGATCTTTCATTTTTCATTTCCGCATTGAATGATCTTCTGCATATCTATTTGTGCCATCTCTCGTTAGATGGGTCTACTGATATGAGCCTCAATATCATTCGAACTCTGTGGTGAGTTCCTTCTTGCAACCATGTCATATGTGTATCATATTCAACCTTGTAGCCAAGGTTGAGATCCACATCACCCATGGTGATCATTAAGCTTATCAATTTAATATCGATCCTAGGTACCTATACAGAACCTGATTCACACTTCTTCTTTAATTACACCATACTTGGAGCAAACATCTTGTTGTGATTCTCTTCCCCTTTCTAAGAGAATCTTCTAGCCATGAGCCTTCTATATTTTGTTTGATTTGTAAATCTTCTTGTTTGAACGTCCACCACTTGTACGGTGTCCATCATTCTTCATGACCTTTCCTACAAATCAAAATTAAGTACATGATTAGTAATACTTCATAATCATCATTATGCATACAGATATCATTTACATAGTGATGCAACTATTTTGACCAATACTTTGGCACAACACTTTCCCATATCCTGTATGCATACAGTGGCTATCTAGATGCCTTCCATCTCTACCAGAACATACTATCGAGAGTGTGCACAACTCTCAGCATGTCAGCAAAGAGGTTTCATTCTAGACAAGCAACAATGGAATGTTTGTCCAACTTACCAAACATATGCACATTAGTTGTATACTGTTCAATGCTCTATGAATGTTTACATTCAGCATTATATATTCTAGGAATACAAATATGCATGCAGGCAATATCATTACTATTTCAAATAGCAACTCAAATACTTATCTTTTATGTTTGTGTGGCTGCCTCCCGCTTGATCTTCTGTATGTCTTTTGAACTTCTATTCATTCTGTACCACTGTGCATGCTCAAGAGTCATCCTCATGATCTCATACACAAACATACACTCATTAGTATATTCTAAATGCTATCAAAACATTATAGTACTAAATAATCTTGAAAACGTATAGTCATGATTATAGTTAATAAAAATTAGTATTCAAGATTTCAGGGAAGTCTTCTTTTACTCATGCATATCATTGATAAAAGATATAATATGCATAATCCCTTGATTACTAACTTTATGAATAAGCATAACCAATCATTCCAAGTATACTTATATAAGGGATCCTAACACAAGGTAAGATTCATGGGAAATATACCTGGATTAGTATACCTACTTGGTTATGTACAACATACCTAAACAATCTCTTCAATGATTTAGAGATCCTGAGCTAGAACCTGCATGTCTCATAGGTTAAGCATAATATAACAAAGTCATACATACCTCGTAAGTAGAACAAAGATTATGGATGAGTCTTTGTCTTCATGTTTTCGTGGTCATGGAGCCTGATTTGTCTTTTGCGATGTACCTGTATCTTGTTAGCAGACAACCTCAACCTCACACAACACCATAATGCATTAGTACAATCATAAGTGTCAACACCCTAACCAATGAATATCTTCTATCATGCATTCATAATTTTGTTAAGGTGATACAACAAATCTAAAATCAAGATTGTACTAACTGTAATAACATGAAGACAAATATACCATAAACTTAATCATGAACAAATCTCAAAACATACCTCGATGAGTCATACCTATCGGGATCGCTTGTAATCTCCTTATGTAAAGCCTTAGCCTCATCTCCCTCTGAAACATGAACTCCTTTACTTATGTAGGTGACCAATCCATCTTCTTCTAGGATTAACCCTATCCACTTGATTTGCAAGACCTGGACCTGGAGCTGGATATGGGTTTGTCAGAGAAACCCCAAAAACTCAAACTTTGAATTTCAAACTTCCGAAAGGATAGAGATATGCGCCTTGATGAGCTGATCAAACTGATATATTCTGAATTTGAAAACTGCAAAGTTTTACTTCCTTAATTTTGCCTTTGAAACTTTTGGATTCACTGGACGTGACCCTGAACTGGGGTTTGATGAATCCCACTCTTTTGCCCCATCAAAAAGTTTGATCCAAAGCTCTAAGCTTCTATTTTTCTGAGGAGCTTCCAGCCGTGGTCACAGATTTCAAAAATTCCCATTTTTACAGAAGCCCTAATTTTCCGCTTTTCTGATCAAAGTCCCGAACTAGGGTCTAATCAAGCCCGGCCTTCTGCCCAACCAAAAATTCTGATCTTGGTCTCTAAATTTCTATTTTGATGAGTAGCATCCAGCCGTGGTCTCCGATTACAAAAATTTCAACTTTCTCCAAAGCCCTAAATTCCGGAAGTCATGAATGAAGGTACCAAAAAAATAATTCTGTTTTGACAGAAATATGTACCTGATTGTTTCTGGTGTAACTCTAAAATTTTTGATCCACAGGGTCTGAAAAAGTTTCCTGAGATAGCCTGACCTGTTATATTTCCATCCTGATAGGTCTGACCTCAATTGGATTCTCTGAGAGAGAGTTATGCCAAATGTCGCAACGTGACCTGTTTTGGGAAAATACAGGAGAGCGAACTTGTACGGCGTGCCACGTGTCACTGTTTGACCTTCGGCCTCTGAAAAAGTTTTCTGAGATAGTGAAGACTGTGTACTACCTGTCACTTTTTACGAAATTTCATTTGGAGTTTCCTAGCCCAAGATATGACCTTTTTCCCAAGGTCACCTGATTTTGACTCAGATCTGGAAGAGGCAGAAACCCTATATTGTACAGATCATAAATCACAAAGTACAACGAATTAGAGGTTGTCCTTTGGACACAAGGTACCTGGAGAAGTTAGATTCGTCCTGTAACAATTTCAGATCCGAAAACTTCGCCAAAACGGATTTATAGCGAAAGTGCTACGATGACTGGTTTTTGCTATGTAAAACCCTAACCTTCAAATTGTCGTAAGTAAAGCAAGTGTCTTTAGTGCCATACCTTGTCTTCCTTCAGGTTAGCTCTGATACCATGTTAAAATTCAATATGCTAAGACAGAAAATAGAAGCATTACATTCCATTTCACAATAATAGCATATACAGGATCACTGAAGAAACAACAAGCACAACATAAACACAAGAGACAGAGATTTATCCTGGGAAACCCTCATGGGGTAGAAAACCCAGTAAAGCTTCCTCAATATAGATGACCAGCAATATACAAAGATGCAAACCCTGATCCTAAGCTCCTTCTCCTTCATAGAAGATCTCTCCTCCACAAATGCGCCTTCCTCAAGTGAGTGAGTGTGTGTATAATGAGGAACACACCTCCTCTATTTATACACTTCTCTGATGTGTATTTTACACAAGTACATGTAGGCTCGTATTTAACCATTAGGTTAAATACCCCATTATAACTGACTGGGCCGACCCCCACATGGTGGGTCTAATAACCCTAGTTACCACAACCAACTTGGAGGAATAAACATCTCCGGATTTATAGTATAATCACATCGGAGGTATGGAACATCTCCGGAATAAATAATATACAAATATAATATTCTTTGAAGTTACAATATTTCAACAACTGCAAATCTACGGATCTAGGTATTTTACTGAGCTAGCTTAAATAAAATGTATTTTCTTTTATTTTCAAATTATGCATGTTAAAATAACAGAGTTAAAATGAAAATTCTTAAATTATGTTTATTTAATTGCAGATACACATGAACATTTAGAAAACAGAAACATAGACGGTGGATTCTTTTCTTTTAGAAAACTTACAAAACAGGGGTAAAACTTGGTATTCACATGAAAATAGAATAGAGACCCAGTGCCTAGCAAGGGCACTGCATTTGGTATCAGAGCGCAAGGATCAAACACTGAGACCTTAAGGCCTAACTACACCTGGAATTATAGTGAAATTTACTAGAAAATAACAAACAACAGGATGTCTGCAACAAAAGGGTAGATAACTTGAAGAGCCCTTTTCCTATTTATTTACAAAGCATAACAGAAACAGAACTTGAATGATAAATATATATATATACATATATTGAAAAGGAAATTTTGAAATTATGTGTAATTCTAGCATCCTCCACCGAGAAGATTGAACATAAAGTTTTGGAGAAAAGCTAGGAGGCTGCCTAGAAAGTAAACGAACTCCCATACTCCAAATCTATGGCAGATGGGCATATTCTTCCTACAATATAATAGAAAACTAGGTTAATAAATGTATACTTATGTGAAGAAAAAAAATTATATATATATATATATATAATAAAATAAAACCTCATTTTCTTCCATAAATAGGGAATACTTTTGATGCCACGTGAGGCAGTTTCTGCTTTGTCCTTTGAGTGGTTTGCCATACCGTTTTTTAATATGCGGATGTATAAAAACTAGGCACGTGTGATGGTGGTTTTTTCTACCGCAACCACCAACCATCCTTATCTTGCGTGCATATTGGTAATGCGGGATAAATAGAGAGCGGTTCGCTGATTCAATTGAATTAATTACTCATAAAACAGATATGGATGCAATCTCACCAGGAGATTATTACTACGTAACAGAGATAGATGGAATTTTTTAGAACAGATCTAGAAATTAGCGTTTAAACAAAGATAGGTTCGGCTCTGATTCAATCTGAATTTATTTATTCATACAACAAGGATAGATTTAATCTCAGATTCAATTTGGAAAGAATACTCGCACAACAGAAATGGACAACTCGGATTCAAATTTAAAGGGTTTCCACACAAACATAGATGGGTACAATTTCAGATCTGATGTGGAAATAAATGTTTACACAAGCAGAGATTTTAAGATGGTTACACATACAACGATCTTGTTCTTCCTATTTACCCTGGAACCCCTTGCTTAAAAATAAAAACCAGTACAGATCTTCTTACTAAATAAAACCTGTAACGAATGAGATGTTCCAGAAATTACGAACAACAGTTTAAAAAAAATAAAATACAGAGTTCAATCTTTATTTGAAAACCTTTCCTATAGTAATTGACATAAAATCTGAGATTAACAACAGACAGAGTTATAACTTCTTTTATAAGCCCGAAGGTGTATTCGATCACCCACGATTACATTTCAAAGTTTAACCGAAATTATTAAAGAATAAGCCAATTTAGAATTCTCAACACGATTATTCAGGAATATCACAGCTAAGGATCTGAAACTAA
Organism: Larix kaempferi; assembly: GCA_027924585.1. Taxonomy (NCBI): domain Eukaryota; kingdom Viridiplantae; phylum Streptophyta; class Pinopsida; order Pinales; family Pinaceae; genus Larix; species Larix kaempferi. The sequence continues at coordinate 2,755,846 of BSBM01000387.1, forward strand.
GTATTTATTTTCACATATTCAACCATAAGGAATTTAACAAGATAAATACATTACATGATGAACCTGTTTTGAAAAAAAAAAAAAACCCTTCAAGGACGGCCGTGTAGACGCTGACTTCGGGTATGTTTCCCTTCTTCCGCATTTCACCGAATAACCTCACGGCTTCCTGCACCAACCCGTCCTTGATGAGGCGGTCCAGTAGGGCCACGGCATTGGGGACGAGGCCCGTCCACCATTCGTTCCCATTACCTGAACACGTAGTAATGCTGTCTTTATCTTTGTTTCCAACAAAGAAAGTGGATATCTCTGTTTCCTTGAGAAGGATCTGAAGCTGCGCCAGGGTTTCACCTTTTTCTATTTTTGCACAAGTTTGTTTTTGCAAACAAACTATTCTCCATCTTAATATCACGTTTTTCCTTTAAAATTCCCACTAACACAGTCCCAAAACCCCAACGAAACTTCCTACTGAACAATGGACTAGATTTCGACTGGCTAGAGGAAGAATGAGCTCGTGGCTAGCTACTTTCATTCCACAAAGAAATGGCAACGGTATTTCTCCTTGGAGGCACTATCTGGACAATCCCAGCGTAGTGTATACGCCTCCCCTCTCATTGAACCTTAGTGTTAGGTTTTGAAGGAATCGACACCCAGGTTTAAAAAAAAAAATTATGGGTTGCCGAAAGGAACTACCTCACCTTTTATAACATCCCCAAGGGCAATGTCGCACGGGCCATAGGTGGTTTCTCATACCATTTTATGAGCATGCGGATGAGGTAGGAGCATGACACATATGAGGGTGGTATTGTTACCGCACCTGTCTCCTTCGTTATCTCCCGAGCATCTTGATGGCGCGAGGTCCACCGTGAGCCGTTGATCTCCTCCCCCATTGCTACGATTATGATCCCCACAATGCCATGTCATTTGTAAAGGGTCCCCATGCATCACCCATCCTCCATCGTCCAAGTGAAAGTGCTCAACACCGACAGCGCTGCATGTGACCGAAGGCCAAGTCCAAGGGGTCCAGCCATCCTTAATGCCTAGCACCAAGGGCTTGTCAAGTGACCAAGAGCCGAGCTAAGGTGCTCCACATAGTATCCACATTCGAAGCGTCATGGACGAGAGCCTATCTCTCCTTGTGGTGCTCCACATAGTATGCCCAGCGCACACGTGCCAAATGCCGAGCCCACAAGAGCGTAGTTGCCACAACACATGAATGAATCATTGTAATGTGTGAATTAAAGGGCTATTGGGCCTGTCTATGCACTCAACACGGAGCATTGCGAGTTAGCAGGTAGAGGACTGGCCCACAAACACAAATGAAAACCAACTGCCAAGCCACAGAGCTTTCCTTTCCTCAATGAATCATTGTAATGAAGGAGTTTTTGGGCCGAGCCGAACCAGCTACCAAGAAGAGTCGATCACTACACACACCACAAGTTTCCAAGAACCAGGCCCTATGGCGCTATGTCCTTTGTAATACCGGGCCAATCTTGAGCGCTCAGCAATGAGAAGACTGCATATAACCAAGCACCAATACCAATAGGGACCCACACGCACCATCCGAGCCTCAAGCATGTGCAAGACAACTCCCTCCAATAAAAGCTATCCTTACTCCGGGAGGAAGGAATGACTTTAAAATCTATATTGTATTTGACCGAAAAAAAATCTTTAACTAATTGTTAATTTCATCAAAAAAGAGCATTAATTGGATTGCATGACACTTATGTCTCCACCATCGTATTCTATTAGAACTGTAAGTAGGGGTTAGGATCTTAATCTTTTTATATACAGTTGAGATCGAAATTTATTTAAAATCCATTAAATTACTTACGACGGGATCACCATCGTCATGGAGCGCTTGAGTTCAAGTGATGAATGTCATGTATGAAAGGGTATCCATGTAATCTTTATGCACACCATTTAAAGTTCAAATATAATTGGAATATAGAGAGGTATGTAAGTAGGCTTATAGACTTCATTTAATAGATGTAGATTGAAATATATGAATAACTAATTTATTCAATAAGTATGAATTAAAATATATCAATAGAATTATATATTTTAATTAATAAGTATGATCTGAGATAGAGGAGTAGATTTTATGTGTATGAAATAGATTGTATGAATAGATTGATGTGTCTTATTTAATGGGTATGAATTGAAACATATAAATAGAATACATATTTTAAAATTAATGAGTTTGATTTGAGGTAGGTGAGTATGAAATGGATTGTATTTACCTTGTTTATTTAATAAATATGGAATTGAAATATAGGAGTGGGTTATATAGTTTATTTAAAGAGAGTGAATTGAAATATGTGAGTATGTTTATATATTTCAGTTGCGCAAATCATTTCATAATTTAATATTGCTCTCCATCAAGGAATGATATCAGTAGGATGAAATGTGCATATTTGGAAAGAAGTCAAATGTGTTAATTTCATAGAAAAGTAAATTTGTTACATAGATATATTTATAAGGAAATATAATAAATGTTTGCATGCCTAAACATGCCTAGAAAGACATATTTCAGGTGCGAACATATCTCCTTTACATTCATAAAGAAAAAGTAATGAGTGTTTATTGTACCAATGAACCTAGAAGGATAAATTACATATTAGGAAGGGACCTTGCCAAGACATGCTTGTTTATGGTGTTAATTAGAATCCTTATGATGTAATTACAAGTTTAAAGATCTCAACAACTTCTCAGTGACGAAGTTAATTTAGATAATTATGAAGAGAGAATCAACTAAGTTATCAATGATTAAAGCTAATCTGTGTCTATACGTAAGTTACGACATTACGGGGACCCTTAAGAAATATTATTTTATTTTTATTTTTGGTGCATTTTGGGAGACATTACAATAGCTTGCATAACTTGTTGAATTTAACAAAAACAATTGGATTTACGCCACTAAAAAAAAAAGAAAAGATAATGATATATTGTGATTTGATACATCTTTGAGATAAATGACATTAACATTAAAATTATACATATACGGTAAATTTGGTAATTCTTGATACATAAATGTATAGAGCATCTTATAGATTTATAAAAGATCGTATTCTATTATATTAAGGAAAATAGATGACATAAAATTAATTGATATGTTATAAGTGTTTGACATTCAATAAAATTTAAAAAAATAATAATAATAAATATGTTTCCAAATCATGAAAATGTATGTATGTAAGAAGAAGGAAAGTATACCAAATAATGAAAATGTATGTATGTAGAATGCAGGCAAGTATAGCATAAAGACCAACATATATTATGAATCATATTTCATGAATTTTATAATATAGTTAGATTGATATGAAATTATTATTTTATGTTTAATATAATATTTTTAAATATTACAAATAGTTATTGAGTAAATTCTAAGTGTAATTTTAAAAGTAAAATAAATTTTAATCTATTATTATAAAAAATAATATTTAAATATAGATTTATAACAAAATTTGATGTTGTAAGTTTACATAAATATGGTTTAACAATAAGTAATGAGACGATGCAAGTTCACCTGAATATAGTTTAATAATAAGCAATGAGGTGATCGAATATTAATGGGGGAAAATAAAAAAAAATATTTACAATAAATAAATAAATATAACAATATAATAAAATATTATTTAGATATTTTTTTAACATATTTATTTTATCATATTTGAATTTCAAAAAAAAAAAACTTTTGTCGAGACTTCAACGTATAGTCGAAGGGACGAAACAAACACTTAATCTGAAAGCAAGGAACCGCTAAAACGAGCATGGCAAGCTGAATGCTAAGAGACTAATTTCACTACATGACAAAATCATTAATGAAAACGACCATAGATTTCAACACGTTGATCCTAACAAATAGTTCCTTGCACATAAGTATAAATATAGGCATTAAGGAGCACTGCATTAGGTTTTCCTCGTGATGTAAAATGACAAGGTAGAAATGAATTCCTTTATTTTCTTAAATTTCTCCTCCAATCTCAGTTCAAATTTTTGTACGAGAATGGGGTACTTATGGTGACAGTGGCTTCCATAATTTTATTAAAATAAACTTAAAAAATTAGTGTTTGATATACAAACCTTATTTAGTTTACTTTAAGCTAGGTTGATAGTCTTATGATAAAAAGAAATACATGCTAAAAGTCTAAGACATTCACTCACGTAAAAGATCAACTTAAAAGTTAACATCTACAACCATCTTGAATAATTCAAATGAGTATTACAAGGAGTGGTAACTTTTACATATCGACTAAGAAAGGAAAAGTTGTGTTTTAATCTATTGATGAAATTCCTAGATTGCATTAGTTGCAATACTATGTAAACTCATCTAGTTCTATTGAATAGGTTTTACATGTTGGGCAATTAACATGTTTAATGGTTATGTGAATGTGTAATTTGTTAGGACAACCACATCTGAACTTTGCTTGTGTTTAATAAGGGAACATGGTTAAATAAACATGGAGTGGTGTTTGAGCTACTACTTCCCCACAACAAATTACACAAACATTAATGCGTGTATATAGATAACTTAGTACAAGGTACAAATTAAAGTGAAAACTCGTGAACCTCTCATAATTATATTTACGAATAAAATTTCCATTTAAAAAAAAATATAGATAAATGTTGTATAGATTAGTGAAAAATACATTACATATTATTTAGATAAGATAATGGATGGAAATAAATTTGTTGGATACAAGGATAGGTATCCTTTTAAATCATATTCTGGAAAAGACCATGTACGTAAACCAGGAGATTGCATATAAAGCTTATTAAAAGACTAGTTTATTAAGGGGGAACATGGCTTAGACTAACTAAGTTAAATATTGATGTACTGGTGCGAAAGGTTTTTGAGAAAATTTCGAATTAATCATACCTAATATAGTGATAATCTCGGTTAATAATAAGAGAGTCATAAGAATCTCGACACAGTCCTCAATTTAACTCAATTAAAGCGGTTGTTATGAAGTTCTAATATGATTGAACATATTACGTAATGATGTTTCGTTCAAATTGTAGGAGTAGACTAAGGCCTTTACAAAGTACATAAAGGTTGCTAGTGTGGGTAGGAAGAGTGGTGATGTACAAATACAATGGCATAATAGGATAAATACTAGTAATTACCTTTGCGATGGTAAGGGTGGGAATAGAACTAGCTATGAGATTCTTGAGGAGTTGAAGAAGTAATGGTTTCCCAACAAATTATATTGGTTTGAAAACGAGGAATAATAAATAAACATGATCACAATGGTATTTTGATAAGAAATAGCCATGAAAACCTTGTAAACCATAATAGTTCTCCTAGTTTAATGATGTTACAATACTTTTGTTACTGTTTATTACCGATAAGGAAATAATAATGTATGACCTTAGGATTTTTAGGACATGAACCTTCTTCCCTAAGAGAGATATGCAAACCTTAAGGGTCCTTGGTAGTTGCATGTTGAGTAAATACAAATCATGAGTTCTAACGACCCCCAATTTAAATCGTTGATTATTTCATGCTAAGTTGGATCAATATAAGATTTTGTGATGAGTAAACCTCTCTGGATGTTATAACTGGAAGGATTGTTGCTAAACTGTAAGAAGTAGGATACTAAGGTGGATAGCACTTGATTATAACCTTAGGGATTCTAGAGATTCGATAGAAGGATTAATCTAAATGTTTCTTTAATTATTACAATACACATCAGGGGATAAAAGAAGCAAAGCCATAGGATAATATCGACATATTTGGTCAAGTCAAAGCTAAGTAGGACCAGTATGGCCAACACCTGCTACTTGCAAGAATGAAGAGTTTATGTGTCAAGAATTTCCCTGCATTATTATGACCATAACTTCGGGATGAAGTTTCCTGAAGGGTGGGTGTATGTAATGCCCCATATTTTGACTAGGTTTGTTTATGAGTTAGACACCTTTCACTTTATTTGCTTGTTATCCGTTCGACTCAGCTAGACAGAGTGAACTATATTTTCGGCATGTTAGACATGATGATGTGTTGCTACTATGTTTAGGATGTTACTATTTCCATGTTGATACCAATATTTAACTATCATACTTCATATTGAAGACACATTCACTTGAGGGTACTTGCAATTAATGACACTTATTTTAATCGTTCATTACCATGTTTACATACAAAGACTAATTAACTTCTTTTACACATTAGAACTTGATAATCTTTTACTAATTAAGTCATTCAGTAAATACTTAATTGAGTTATCTATGATAACTTATAACATTGTGAAATCTTGCTCAGTATGTTGTAAACCAATATTATCGCGCATGTGCATAATGTGCATGTGTGGCCAGCGTATGCACAAGACGGACATGTACTATAAACATACGTCATAATTCCTATGCATAACAGCTAACTAATACTAATAATAATTTATGCAAACTAAACAAGTATACATTCATCATAATATTACTAAAACGTCATCGGTTATTTTATCTATTAACCTTTAAGATTTCATTTCATTATCTTTATGATTACATTTGTTCAATCAATCAGGTACAAGGAAAGCTACCTACTACCACTAACTCAAGGTCAACGGATACCCAACCCTCAATAGTACTGACTATCATATCCTCCCATCCTAACCTATGTCCACATCCTCCCTATCCTTCCTCTGCTAGTACAAAAGTGGGTGTCGGACTCACCGACCTAACCACATAGAAACTGAGAGCGATAGCGTCGGCTGAACAGCGGACCTATCCTCCCCTAGTAGGCATCCGACCATGGTCATCACAACTACATGGGGAGCGTGTCTAAGCACGACCCTCCCACGACCTCGGGTATCATAGGAACAAAGGGTGGGAAACACATCCATCCCTCTCAACATACCGGGTCTACACCCTTATCAAATCATACTCCGCTGCTATCAGGATTATCGGTCCATGTCATCGTATCATCAATTTCGGTTGCTAAGGTTCACTGCATGGATGGGTTCTTATCGATATATCAGATCAAGTATCCGGCTATCCCATAGCCCTTGTATCCTGTAGGTTAGTATTCTGCAAAATACACATTTTATAACAACCAATTCCATTCGATCACTAATTGATCCATATCATCGACATCATTTTATTTCACGTCACAATTTTATCACATCACAGGTATGCATGGAATATAACAGTTCTATCAATTTCATCATAGGATGGCACCCACTTACAACACCATATATTTCACATTTCATCAATGAAAATGCCAAAACATATATTTTCATCATAAAAGCAATGAATCTCATGATAATCATAACTTAATAATTGCATGAATATAGTAACATCATAAATATTAGTATAAAATAACACACAACATCATCTTTTCAAACACAATCATACACCTAAATATCACTTTCAAATATTTTGAATTTTGAATTATGCATTAGGTTCTAAGGAACCTTCTAGGGACTAAGGTCCATGAATGATGCCCTAAAACATTACAGATGACTCATCAAATTGATCATTGGTCCCAAGCCATCAATATATATTTCTAGCCTTGATATTTTGGTCTCCCTCTTCGAATCATGTTTATGGATTTGAGGTCCACCCATAAAGCTCAAAACAAACTAATGGTATCCATATTGGCATTCAAATATTTAAGTTATACTAGACCAATCTTGTGTGGTTGATTAAGGCTTCACATTTTTCCTATTCTTGGAAACTTCCTTTAGATCCCGAGGTCAAGATTTCATCATTTGACCATGTTTAGTGACATAAAACCCATATTGAGTGCTAAAATACTCCTAGTTGCACCCATATCATTTATTGGAGGCTAAACATATCCTTATTGGAAACTTCCTTTAGAGCCTAAGGTCAAGGTTTCATTGTTTGACCATGTTTAGTGACATAAAACCCATACCAAGTGCTAAAATACTCCTAGTTGCACCCATATCATTTATTAGAGGCTAAACATATCCTTGTCATTTGAGGCCTCTTTCATTGTTGTGAACCTATGTCATTAATACACCTCTAAGTTCGAAACCTCATGTTTCCCTTCCCTTAGAAGATTTATTTTTATTAAGGTTTGCAATGCTCCTCCCAACGATGTACAAGGCTCTCATATCCATAAATGGTTCTCAAAGTATCCTAATGAAGTATGTATCAACACTTGGAATCCAAAGAACCTTAAGACATGTTCTATTTGTTGTTTTGAAAGCTCCTTTCTTGCTCTTGTTCAAAACCTCCGAAAAGTGTCCATATCCTCACCAATAAGATAAATATTCACAGTCATATCTAGGCCTTGAACACCAACACTTGGCATTCATAACATCCTAATCATATTTCAATATGCTCATATGGGGCCAAATATCCCTTGATCCTAGATGTGTTGAGATTTGACACATCATTCTTGGTCCTAAATGCATAGAATCCTTGTTTATGGCATAAGGCATATCTTTCCTCCATTGAACATGTTCTTGGTCATAAATGCATAGAATCCTTGTTTAGGGCATAAGGCATATATTTCCCGTAGCTGGAACCCAGTGTCCCGGATCCATCGGAATTGACGGATTCACGATCGGTGTCACGGTTTTGGTGCTACAGAAATTTTAGTCGGGCACCCTTGGGCCATTCAGGGACACTTTAAGGAATTGCTCTAGGGGCACGGACCCCAAACCGGAGAGCGGACTTGGGTTCCGTCTTCTCCCGCATGTGCAAGTCGCCATTATGGATGTGTTCATGATAGGCATGCATGCCTGGGAGCCTTTAGATGAGAAATGACCCCCTTGAGAAAGAATGGCATGACCTTCACTAAGCAAAACCCTAGCTATGAATATGGCACAATAGCATTGTTTTCAAGACTTTGAGGCATGATGTGGGGGGGATAGCTAGAACCCGATGCCCCAGATCGATTGGAATTGACAGATTTGCGATCAGAGTAACGATTTTGCTGCTATGGCAATTTTGGTCTGGCACCCCGGTACCATTAAGGGACACTTTGAGGAATTTCCATGGGGGCATAGAATCCAAATCGGTGAGCGGAACAGGGTTCCATCGGTTCCTGCACGCGCACATGGCCATTGTGGATGTTTTCACAATGGCCACGCGTGCCTGACAACCTTCAGATCGTAAATGACCCCCTTGAGCAATATTGGAATGGCCTTCAGTGAGAAAAAACCTATCTCCAAAGATGGCACAATAGCACTATTTCCTAGAATTTTTGGCATGGTGTGGGGAATCCCCTAGCTAAAATTCGGTGTCCCGGATCCATCAGAATCGACGGATTCACGATCAGAGTCACGGTTTCTCTATTATGGGCATTTCCTTCAGTGAAAGCCATGCCAATCTTGTGCAAGGGGTCATTTCTCATCCGAAGGGTCCCAGGCATGCGTGGCCATTGTGAACATGTCCACAATGGCCACATGCACGTGCGGGATCTGACGGAACCTGAGTCCTCTCACTGGTTTGGGTTCCGTGCCCCCGGAGAAATTCCTCAAAGTGTCTCTGAATGGCACTAGGGTGCTCAATGAAAATGCCCGCAACAGCAAAAACGTGACTCCGATCATGAATTCATCGATTCTAATGGATCCGGGATGCCAGGTTCCAACTGGGCCCCCCCCACATCATTCCTCGAAGTCTCCAAAATAGTGCTATTGTGCCATCTCCAGAGCTAGGGTTTTGCTCAGTGAAGGCCATTCCAATCTAGCTCAAGGTGGTCATTTACAATCCGAAGGCTCCCGGGCATGTGTGGCCATCATGAACATGTCTACAACAGACACGTGCACCTGCGGCAGCTGACGGAACCCCATTCCACTCGTCGGTTTGGACACCATACCCCTGAAGAAATTCCTCAAAGTATTCATGAATGGCCCAGGGTGCTGGACCAAAATGCTCGCACCAGCAAAACCATTACTCCAATAATGAATCTGTCTTCTGATGGATCCGAGACACCGGGTTCTAGTTAAGGGACCCCCCATACCGTGCCTCAAAGTCTCATAAATGGGGTTATTGTGCCATCTACGGAGCTAGGGTTTTGCTTAGCGAGGGGTCCCCTAGCTGGAACCCGTTGTCCTAGATCCATTAGAATCGCCAGATTGGTGATCAGAGTCATGGTTTTGCTGTTGCAGGAATTTTCATCGGGCACCCCGGGGCCATTCAGGGACACTTTGAGGAATTGCTCCAGGGGCATAGACCCCAAACCGAAGAGCGAAATTGGGTTCTATTGGCTCCCGCATGTGCACTTGGCCATTGTGGATGTGTTCACGATGGCCATGCATGCTCGGGAGCCTTCGGAGGAAAAATGACCCCCATGAACAAGATTGGCATGGCCTTCACTGAGCAAAACCCTAGCTCTGGAGATGGCACAATAACACCATTTCTGATACTTCGAGGCATGGTTTGGGGGTTCCCCTAACTGAAACCCGGCATCCTGGATCCATTGGAATCGATGGATTCGAGATCGGAGTCATGGTTTTGCTGCTACAAAATTTTTGGTCGGGCACCCCGGGGCCATTCAAGGACACTTTGAGGAATTGCTCCTGTTGATGTATATGTAACTTCGGAATGTATTTCATATATGTATATTGTACTCCTATAGAGATGGTATAATTCATCTATACGGAAGTGTTTGTATTCCTATAGAGATGTTATTATTCCTCTATACGGAAGTGTCGTCATTTATATTGTAAGTGTCATAACTTATACTTGATGGGTTATTAGACCACCTTGTTGGGGTCGGCCCTGTATAAGTCATGTGGGTCAAAGGGTTATTAGACAACCCTATTGGGTGTCGGCCCAGTCAGCATTGTGTTATGTGGTTAAGTTGAGGCCGACCTAGTAAAGGTTATTAGGCAAGTCAAGTCAAGTATAAACAGAGTGCGGGAGGTACTCTATTTCATCATTCTATTCTCACACACACTCTTTGGAGAGTGGTGCACTTGTGGAGGAGGAGAAGCTGTACTAGGAGATGTCTATCTCTTATGCTTGGGTTGTATCATTGCTCTATCTATCTCTGAGAAAGTTATTGGGGTTTTTCACCTTTATGGTTTTCTCCAAGTAAACTCTGTGTCTCTTGTGTGCTTGCATTATTGTGTCCATGATTGATATGTTGTAGATATGCTGTACATGTTGTTCTCTCAGTTAAGATCCTAGATTAGATTTAAGTAAATTATGAAAAAACTAACATGGTATCAGAGCTAGCCTGAAAGAAGGCATGGTATGGCATGTATGACACTTGTTGCACTTGTGATGCTAGGGCTTGATATAGCAAAAACCAATCATCATAGAAATTTCGCTATAAATACATTTTGGCAAGGTTTCAAGATCTAAAACTCTTATAGGGTGAAGATAAGATCCCCATGTACATTGTGTCCAAAGAAAAACTTCTAATTCGGTGTACTTTGTGTTTTATGATCTATACAATCTAGGGTTTCTGCCTCTTCCAGATGTGAGTCATAAACAGGTGACCTAGGAAAAAAGGTCATAAATTGGGATAGGAAGCTCCAAATGAAATTCCGTAATATGTGACAAGTAGTGCACAGACTGTAATTTCACAACCCAAAGGTTCAAAGGCGGAAAGTGAACCAGTGACACGTGGCACTCCGTACAAGTTCACTCTCCTGTTTTATCCCATAAACAGGTCACGTTGTGACACTTGGCATAACTCTCTCTCAGACAATCCAATTGAGGTCAGACCTATGGATTTGGAAAGATGATAGGTCGAGCTACAATAGTTAGAAGTGTCAGACCCTATGGATTTGTAATTTCAGAGTTACACCAGAAACAATCAGGTGCATATTTCTGTCAAAATAGAATTGGATTTTGAGCACTTTTATTCATGGCTCTGGGAATGAGGGTTTCAGAGAAAGTTCGTATTTTTGTAAACGGAGACCACAGCTGAATGGTACTCATAAAAATTGAAATTTGGAGACCAAGATCAAATTTTCTGGTTGGGTAGAAGGCTAAGCTTGATCAAACCCTAGGTCAGGACTTTGATCGGACAAGTGAAAAATTAGGGCTTCTGCAAAAGTTGAAATTTTTTAAGTCTGTGACCATGGCTGGAAGCTCCTCAGATAAAATTGAAGTTTAAATCTTTGGATCGAACCTTTTGGTTGGGCAGAAGGGTGGGATTTATCAAACCCTAGTTCGAGATCCTGTCTAGAAGATCCAGAAGTTTCAAAGGCAATTTTGAGGGGTAAAACTTTGCAGTTTTCAAATTCTGAGTATACTAGCTTGATCAACTCACCATGGCATATCTTTCTATCCTTTCAGAAGTTTGAAATTCTATGCTTTAATTTTTAGGGTTTCTATAACAAACCCTAATCCAGCTCCAGATCCAGTTTCTGCAAATCAAGTGGATTGGGTTAATCCTATAAGAGAATGGATTTGTCACCTGCATAAGTGAAGAAGTTCCTGTTTCAGAGGGAGATGAGGTAAGGCCTTACATAAGAAGATTACAAGCAATCTCGACAGGTATGACTTATCCAGGTATGTTTTGAGATTTGTTCATGATTAATTTTATGGTATGTTTGTCTTCATATTATTACGGTTAGTACAATCTTGATTAAATTTAGATTTTTCGTATGTGATATCCCGAGTTTGACCCCATTGCATTAAAATGTAAATGATGTAATATTGTTATAAAATCATTGTGAGGAGCTCAAGGCCAAGGCCCCGCCATCGATTTATTGATGCATATGGTTTATGTGCTATCCATGCACATTGAAATTGTAAATATGCATTTTAATAAAATACCCACAACTAGCTATGCAATGCAACAAGAGATGGGGGCATGATTTTACAAGGAATTGGAAGGGAAAACATTCAAACCATTGAGCTAATCAAGTCAAGCCATGTGTCAATGAGAGAACCCATCAAACCCTCAACTACCCATGTTGAATTTTGTACCCAATCATTCATCTCTCCCAAAAGTTGGTTGAGGTAGTTAATGCCTTGGGGAATGAGAGGTATGGCTATCCAAAATTCGAGTATGGGCAACCACCCTGCATGGAAAAATGTGTTTGGCTTCCTTGGCAAGAAAAGAGCCATGAATTTGCCTCCCAAGCCATAACCCATCAAGCAGTTTTGCCTCTCTCACATTTTTGGAGCTGCCTGGGCATTTTCCTCCATGTTTTCCTATTTTTCCCTTGTTTTTAGTTGGGAGGAGGGTGTTTTTGGTGAAGAGAACAGATCGATTTGGGGTTTCATGGAGGTCGTTTTGGCTACTGGGAATGCCCATAACCCATAGAAGAATTAGGTTTCTCCCTAGGGATGATTTTCCCTTTTTATAGTTCGTTTGGTGAACCACGATTTGGGGAAAACCCATGGCCTTCACCGTCTCATGCAGTCTGAGGTAGCTGGGATTTACCCATCATGTTTTTTCGCCATTTTCCATGCCTGGGAACACGTTTTTGTATTGCACAATGGCTGGGAGGAAGGGAGCCACGATTTTGGGGTTTATGGAGGCCATTTTTGTCCCTTGAATATCCATAAACATTTTCTGGAAATGATTTTTCTCTTCTAGGGTTGATTCCCCAATTGCCATTTCGTTTTTGGTGTGCCCACAATTTGGGAAAGTCCATGGCCATCTTTTTGTAAAATCCCATTGCTGAAAATGGGTACCCATGCCCAGTTGGAGTTGTTGTGTGTAAAAGAAGGTTGGGGTTGAGATGGGTTTCTATTGCTTTGGCTGTGAATGAGTTGGAATGATCCCTTTTCCTTGTAAGAATTATGCCTAATTCGGGGGGTGGCAGTTGTGTTGAGAGATTGATGAACACAACTGGCCTATGGATGGGTGGAATGTTGCAGCAACATAGCTAGTTGTTTGGGATAGCATTACATCAAGATGAGTATTTTTTTATATGTAATTATTTCTGCAAATTTTATTAATTTGTTGACTGTGTTAAATTGAATGGAAGTATGTTATTTGTGTGGATGATGTATTCCACTGTGCATGTTTGTTCTAAATTGCATCTACACACATTTGATTTTAATTGCTGTGAATTTAATGGGCTGAGTTTATGTAAAAGCCCGAGATTGGCATCAGGTTCCCTTCCTTGAATTAGGTCCACGGGAGGGATTGTGACAGAGTGGTATCAGAGCTGCTGGTTGCAGCATTGGGCCTTCATGGGCTACCTATCACAGTTACAGAAGTAAGTATGCCTCTTTCCTAGCACTAAACATAAAAAAGAAGGAAAATATTTCAGAAAATTTTCTGACTATTTTTGAAAATTTGAAAAAAAAATTTAAGTGTCTTTATTTAAATTTTGCGCCACGGGCGCGGTGGCAAAGTTAAGCATAACTTTGCGTGCGCGGTGCCAAAATTAGCATAAATGCTGCGCTGAAAGGGAAGAGAGATTCAAAACTTATCTAAGTGTCTTTTTCAAATTTTGCGCGGCGCTGGCGGCAAAGTTAACGATAATTTTTGTGCGGCACTAGCAAAAAAGTTAATGGTAAGTTTTGCGTGGCGCTGGCGGCAAAGTTAATGGTAATACCTGCGCAGCGCTGGTGGAAATTCTAACACTAAAAAGCTGTGATGCGCGTGCCACGCGTGGCGAAAATAATGATAAATTCTGCGACACTCGGCAGAAAGTTTACGCTTAAAAATTGAGCGGGCGACAATTTTAGCCTTAAATTTTGCGACGCGGTCGCAGCAACGGAGGATTGCGGGCGGCGAAGATAAGGCCAGGACCGCCGTGATGGGAACAAAAGTTAAGGTTAAAATCTGCGTCGGTCGGCGACGACACTGGAAAAATGGCAACAACTTCAAGGTTAAAATCTACGATGCTGGCGGCAAATTTAGGGTTAAATCCAGCGCCAAGGTCAGTAATTTTAAGGTTAAATCCAGCGACGGTCGCAGAGGAAAAAAAAAGAAAGTATAGAGCCCAAAACTTGAGTTTTGGATAGGAAGAGCAGTCGGGCTCAAAATGGGATGATTCCTGCGGGGCTCGAAGGCCATTAACAAAGGCCATGAAAAAACCAGAGAGGGTCCCGAACCCAGTATGCTCCAATTTGACAAAAAATGGAGAATAGTGACTTTTGTAAGACGGTGTCCCGAGGCTTGACGAAAGGTCGGATTGAGCTGAAATTGATATGGCGTGGCTGTGGAGAAGGCACAGTGTTAAGTTTGGAATCTTGGAGCCGAAATCCAAAGGATGTGGAGTCAAGGTGAACCAGAAGGCCAAAAAACACTGTTCCAGGCCACTTTTTGGGGATTTTGAAAAGCTTGTGGGCAGTAAAAGTGACCCTAGATGTGGGAATAAATTTTTTTATTGAACTAGACATTTCATATTCTCATTAATACAGACATTTTCTGTTAGACTAAGATTTTCCAGAAATGCATAAATTGGGAGATAGCCATTTTTGGCCAAATTTTGAGATTTTGGGGAAAAAGTGAAAAGTGAAAAGTAGCCAAACCTCGAATTTTATAGAAATTGACTGGTGCATCGGAACAGGGATCTGAAGGTTGCTGAGTGTTCCTTGATATATGTACTACCTTCGCCCGATAGATAATGTTTCATGAATCTTCCTAGATTTGATTCTACAAGCAGCTGAAGTTGGCCTTTCAGAATAAATTGCAGCCGTGTAATAGTGCAGAAATTTGGGCAAAATTTGCATTTTTGGAAGAATATAAATTCCATGTCCTGGATCAGAATGGAGCACGAGGATAGGCGTTAGAAATCTTATCCAGAGGAGAATAGGGATGCATGGCCAGAATTTGAATGAGGTCCACATATATCATAGATATTTGGGACAGAAGAGTGCTCGTGGTTGTTTTGACAAAAAAACTGTTGTCAATATGGGCAATTTCTAGAATTGCATGACTGGAAGGAAATCAGACCAACTATGATATGGAAGAGGGATTCCATACTACGATGAGTGATTGGAAAGGGAGAATTCCTTAAACCCTATTTTGCTATCGTATTTATAATTATGAAATTGTCATGCATATAAACTATGGCATAAGAATGTTAAAAATGTAAAAGATTACATAGATGAATATGCACTAGATGGCATATCAATAAACATTGCAGAGTGCATGTGAAAATGTTTTGCGTGTATATGATATTGCATATTGGTAAAATAGTGAGGTTTTACATATGCAATGAGACACTTAAGATAATGATTGTGGTTGCTAATAATCTGTTGTGTTCGCATTGGTTATAGGACCAAAGGCAACTGAAGCATGGCTAAAGAAGTTGATGACGTGGTTGCACGTGACCAACAACCTTATGAAGAAATAATGGTGCAACAAATCCGTGATCACGATGTGGGAATAAGGACTGATTATCCTTGGTAAGAGGCCAACTGATCAGGTAACATCAAGCGATGTTAATAACAACCATGCAGGTAATGGTTAATTGTGCTTAATGGCATGAATGTTGAAAGAGGATTTGGTGAGATACCTTCACTATGTTTAAACTATGTTGAATTGTTTGCATGTGGTATTGAGTGCCCGAATGGGAACGTTAACCTACCAAGTATGGTGAGGTGTGGGTAAGTGAAGGAAATGATCCTTACACCCTATAATTGCTTAGAAATCTCAATGCATTTATATGAAATTATATCATGCCATTTGTGTATGTTGGTTGTGAGTTTAACAACTAAAGCATGTGATGACTTATGGTCCTGTGGTAGTGTATGCCATATGAGATAGGCATGGTTAGGACATAATATGTTAGAATGCATAGTATGCATGGATTAATGCAAAGTTGCATTGAGAGGTTATGCATTAAGTGAATGCACATCAAAATATTATGTAAATGTTGTGAATGTGGATGCATATGTGCGGGTGCACATGTTGAGATGCATTGTGTGAATGCATGGTTATGATATATATATATATATTTCATTGCATTTCAAATGTTGACAGTTGAAGGTGTTTGAATTATTGAGTGTTATAATTCTGAGATCACCTCAGTGACTGTTGTAGCAATGAAAAGATTATATGCATAAGATACTCACAACGTGTTTGGCTGATTGAAATTTCAGACTTCAGATAGAAAAGGCTTGCATATGGCAATGAGGATAAGTCCATAGTGAAGACCGGGATCTACCATGTATAAAGGCCAAGGGTTATGAGAAGGTTTTCATGGTTGTGGAATTTAACTAATGCATGAAACAGATTTATGAAATTCAAATTCAAAATTTTGCTAATAATTACTAATGACTGTTTGGCTTATATAAGATTGTGTCAGGAGGACATGTTGTAGGTGGATGTTCATGTATGGTAGCAAGGGTGAAACCATAATGGACAAAGTGATACCACTTACGAGGGCCAAACAATATGAGGATAGCCTCATTACTAAACAAATCAATTTCTGTAGTAGATAGAGTTGCAAATTCATATTAAATTTAATTATTAATGACATTGATTGGTTATGGAACAATCAGATTTGAAGTTTAATGCTAAATGTTGCTGACTGTTTGGCTATTTGATAAGTGTGCCAGGATGACACATTGCAGAAAGACCATGTGTGATGGCCTGCAGAAGCCAATCTAGATGGGAAGGATCCCATGCTTTGGAATGGGTTTTGGGTGAAACGCCATATTGATAATGTCTCAACCGAACTACATGTTGGTAAAGCATGTGAGTGAGACAATAAAGTTATGCCCAGAAGGCATGTGTGGGTTATGGAGCATGAAAGGATTTGGGTGGAAAACCAAAGGACTATTGACTCAAAGAAGGGAGCCCCCATTCTTCGCAAATGAAGAAAAGATACATCTGTGAAACGAATGAGTATTATGTAACCCTAAGTAAGAATATACATGTCTAGCTATCAGATTTAATATGCAGATCATGTTTTATTATTTCAATATTATTTCAAACTGCTTGAGTGCGATTAGGGCCTCCATGACTCACATCAGAAAGGGATGCATACCTTTCGGGTGATGGGTTATGTTAAGGTTGTCAATATTGACTACACTCTAAGGGAATGGACGCATTCCTAGTGTTTCAATACTTGATAGTGAATGTTATGAAATATGATTACAATTTTTGAGCAACAATACTGATGAGCCTGCTTATCCTTCTTGTGCTATCAGCTTACACAGATGCAATCTGGTGTTGCATGTAAGAGGAAAAGTTAAGAAAGAATACTCAAGAGGGCTGTATGGGAAGTGGTAACCTTTCTACGCTCACACTAAAGGACACTAGAAGAGATGGATATGCCTGGGGAGCTGTGTAGCAGAAAAGGGGTATCATCCTTGTGTAGTGTGAGTGGGTATTGTGGGGGGCATGCTAGCCTGCACTCAAGTGAGTCACCTATGGAGTTCCTAGAGGGAACTACTGGTTGCATAAGAGAAGGAGCCACGTAATCATATTATATTGTTCTTATTGCCTGATAAACCCAGTCAGTGTACTGGCTTTGCAATGGTTATGGTATGCTTGATTAACCCAGTCGGTGTACTGGCTTGGTATTGGTTGTGTGGATATTGTGCTGAATGGGTGTTATTTCTTGACAAACCCAGTCGGAGAACTGGCTTGGAAATGGTCATTGTATGCTTGATAAACCTAGTCGACGTACTGGCTTAGCATACTGAATTTTTGGGAATCCTGATAAACCCAGTCGGCGTACTGGCTTGGCATTTTCTATTCGGATGATGTGTGGAACAGCATGTATGCTGGCCAAGCATCCACCCCATAGGTGATCCAAGGCTTGTAAAGCATAGGAGGAAACCTGTGGAGTAGCGAGGAAATGCACAATACAGATAAGTATTCATTTTCATTTATTTCTTACTTGGAATAATGAATATTTCAGGTATAAGTTTTCTAACAGCTAAGCTGATACACTATGGTTTCTTTGTTAGAAACCTTGGTCATTGCAGGAAGCACGGACCCTGAAAGAACTATAAATTCTTGGTAAACCAGAGAGTAACTAGTTGTGCACTATAAATTCTTGGTAAAACCAGAGAGTAACTAGTTGTGCACTATAAATTCTTGATAAATCTAGAGAGTAATTGATGCTCAATAAATTCAGAGAATAGTTGGTGGGGGCATTAACCACTTGATGTTGTGGAGCAGCTGGCATGCTGGCCAAACATTCTTTAATTAATTAATAAAACCAGTCAAAGCACTAGCCTAGCATATTGCTAAACGAGATGATTGATGAAACCCAATCGACGTACTGGCTGGGCATTGCCTATTCGAATGGTTGTGGAGTAGCCTACATGCTAGCCCAACATTCATTATTGCATCCACGAGCAATCCAAGGCTTATAAAGAGAAGAAGGAGCTAGTGGAATAAAGTGAAGACATCCAATGCAGATGAGTATTTGGTTACATTGCAGCTTCTTGCTTATGAAATACGTGTGTATATGATTTGTTTATGATTTCTTAAACTCTTGTTTGGAGACAAACCCTATGGAAATAAACAAAACATATGAATTGACTCAATGTTTGAGTGTAGGTAATGTCAGAATCAAGGACTATGAAAGCATCTGGAGGATGCATGTGGACATGTGACTATCCTAAAGAGCTCAGTATGAGTAGTAATGAAAGATGGTGCTAGTGGACATATGTAGGTCCTAGCAGCCAAAGGTCCTGTAGGAAACAATGGGAAGGACTCCCATGTTGAAAATCCTTAAACATACCTTAGACACTAAGTGTCATAGCCAAGAATGGGCAAGTCAAGCATTCACATTGAAGTGAAAGAGGCTAAGGAGCATGAAACCACAGTGATGGTGTGGCTCCAGATTGGAACAAGATTACGAGGGGAAAACTCTTACTCTTCTCTTTCATTTTTTATTGATGCACTTCAGAAACAAAGGATTGTTGAATGCATGTTGTGACTGGAAGTTGATTGTGTTTATTGCTTGAAATGAATTGTGAATGATGAAATAGTTATTTCCCTGTGAAAGGATGAACATGAATGATTTCATGTGTATGTTGGGAAAGCATGAAATGTGTGGAAGTCTCGTGGGTAAGGCATGGACGTTCCATGTCAATTAAGCAATTAATTGACTAATTTTAATATTGTGTTATGATTTTCCTGACAGGAATTTCCATGATGAATCTCATAGGTGAGATTGTGAAAGCCCTTGCTTTTGGCTGAAAATCTTCCTCAAGTAGTTGCCAGGACAACAAGAAAGATGACAGCCATGAAAATTCCAGACTTGTAGATCAGCTGGAAGGTGAATAAAAGGAAGGGATGGCTATGGAGCGATGCCCGCCTGCAGAGCTGGAAGATCAAAGCTAGCAAGAGCAAATTGAGGACGCAAAAGGAATTGATCCTGAAAGTTCAAATTCAAGAGATGAATGCAAAACAGACCTGCCATCGATTACGAATTCTGAGGCATGTGTAAAGTGGGTATTATTCCTAAGTGTTGGAACACCGAGGATGGTGTTATTCCAAGGGGGGGATTGTGATATCCCGAGTTTGACCCCATTGCATTAAAATGTAAATGGTGTAGTATTGTTATAAAATTGTGGTGAGGAGCTCAAGGCCAAGGCCCCGCCACCGATTTATTGATGCATATGGTTTACGTGCTAAACATGGACATTGGAATTGTAAATATGCATTTTAATAAAATACCCACAACTAGCTATGCAATGCAACAAGAGATGCGGGCATGATTTTACAAGGAATTAGGAGGGAAAACATTCAAACCCTTGAGCCAATCAAGTCAAGCCAAGTGTCAATGAGAGAACCCATCAAACCCTCAACTACCCATGTTGAATTTTGTACCCAATCATTCATTTCTCCCGGAAGTTGGTTGAGGTAGTTAATGCCTTGGGGAATGAGAGGTATGGCTGTCCAAAATTCGAGTATGGGAAACCACCCTGCATGGAAAAACGTGTTTGGATTCCTTAGCAAGAAAAGAGCCATGATTTTGCCTCCCAAGCCATAACCCATCAAGTAGTTTTGCCTCTCTCACGTTTTTGGAGCTACCTGGGCGTTTTTCCTCCATGTTTTCCTGTTTTTCACTTGTTTTTAGTTCGGAGGAGGGTGTTTTTGGTGAAGAGAATAGATCGATTTGGGGTTTCCCGGAGGTCGTTTTGGCCATTGGGAATTCCCATAACCTGTGGAAGAATTGGGTTTCTCCCTGGGGATGATTTTCCCTTTTTACAATTCGTTTGGTGAGCCACGATTTGGGGAAAACCCATGGCGTTTTCCCTCTCATGTAGTATGAGCTAGTTGGGCTTTACCCATCACGTTTTTTCACCATTTTCCTGCATTTTCCATGCCCGGGAACACGTTTTTGTATTGCACAATGGATGGGATGAAGGGAGCCACGATTTTGGGGTTTATGGAGGTCGTTTTTGTCCCTTGAATGTCGAGAAACGTTTTCTGGGAACGATTTTGCTCTTCCAGGGTTGATTCCCCAATTGCCATTTCATTTTTGGTGTGCCCATGATTTGGGAAAGTCCATGTCCATCTTTTTGTAAAATCTCATTGCTAAAAATGGGTACCCATGCCCATTT
Organism: Larix kaempferi; assembly: GCA_027924585.1. Taxonomy (NCBI): domain Eukaryota; kingdom Viridiplantae; phylum Streptophyta; class Pinopsida; order Pinales; family Pinaceae; genus Larix; species Larix kaempferi. The sequence continues at coordinate 2,777,212 of BSBM01000387.1, forward strand.
GGAGTTGCTCTGTGTAAAAGAAGGTTGGGGTTGAGATGAGTTTCTATTGCTTTGGCTGTGAATGAGCTGGAATGATCCCTTTTCCTTGTAAAAATCATGCCCAGCTCAGGGGTGGCAGTTGTGTTGAGAGATTGATGAACACAACTGCCCTATGGATGGGTGGAATGTTGCAGCAACATAGCTAGTTGTTTGGGACAACATTACATCAAGATGAGTATTTTTTTATATGTAATTACTTCTGCAAATTTTATTAATTTGTTGACTGTGTTAAATTGAATGGTTGTATGTTATTTGTGTGGATGATGTATTCCATTGTGCATGTTTGCTCTAAATTGCATCTGCACACATTTGATTTTAATTGTTGTGAATTTAATGGGATGAGTTTATGTAAAATCCCCAGATTGGCATAAGGTTCCCTTCCTCGAATTGGGTCCACGGGAGGGATTGTGACATCATATCACCTTAATAAAATTATGAATGCATGATAGAAGATATTCATTGATTAGGGTTTTTGACACTTATGATTGTACTAATGCATTGTGATGTTGTATGAGGTTGATGTTGTCCACTAACATGAAAGGTACATCAAGAAAGACAAATCATGTTCTAGTTCAAGAACATATGACCATGGTAACATGAAGACAAAGGTTCATCCATTGCCATGGATCACATAGAAGATCTACTTATGAGGTATGTATAACTTGGTTCTATAATGGTTAACCTATGATATATGCAAGTAACTAGCACAAGTCATTGAAGAAAACAAGAAGACATTATGCGGGTATGTTAGACATAACTAGCTAGCATGCTAATCCAGGTATGTTTTTCCTATATCAAGTTAGAATCCTACCTTGTGTTAGGATTTCTTATATAAGTATACATGGCATGATTGATAATGATTATTTATGAAGTTAGAAATTTAAGTAATCCAGGGTTTATGCATATTATGTCTCTTACCTTGATTGATGATATGACTAACCAAAAAAAGTCTTTTGGTCAAATATGAATATGCATGAGTAAGAGAAGTCTTCCTTAAACCATTGAATGCTAATGCTTATTATCTGTATTTGAAATGACCATGACTATACATGTTTATGATTATTGTAGTATTAAGATTATACTAATGAATGTATGATTATGTATGAGATCTCGAGGATATCACAATAATGATACTTGTAAGCATGCATAGTGATTGAGGATGGATATAAGTTCAAGGACAAGTAATCCAGGAAGCAAAGATCAAGAGGGAGCATACTCCAATAGTTTCTGCAAGGATGCATATATTCAGAGGGAGTTGACCACTTCTCACAATCCACATCAGAATGGAGTTGCAAAGATTCATAGGGAGTCCACCCAACAACCAAACAAAGATAAGTATTTGAATTGTCATTTCTTACATATTTGTTTGTTTAAATAATGTTGTTCAATGATGTATATGCTTATGTTCCTAGAATTAGGTTGTGTATTATGCATATTAGAATAATTTCATTAATGAACAATATACTACTAATATGCATGTGATGGGTAAGTGGCCTATGGAACTATACAACATTCCATTGCTACTTATCTAGAATGAAACCTCTTTGTTGACATGTTGGAAGTAGTGCAAACTCTTAACAATGTTCTGGTAGAGTTTGGAAGGCATCTAGAAAGTTACAGGATATGGATAAATGTTGTATTGAAGCATTGGCTAAAGATAATTGCATGATTGTATGACATATTTCTTCAAATGTAAGAATTTGTTCAAAAAAATATGAGATATTTCTAATCATGAAATTTAGCTTGTTTTGTAGGAAAGATCGTATACCATCACCTACAAAAGAAGGACTACAACATTTGTTCAACAACAAAGTTATCTATTGAAAATATTGAAGATATTGAAGTTCCCAGGATTCGGGAAGTATGCCATGATCGAGGAGTATCAGTCGATCATGAAGAATGATGTTTGGGATGTGGTCCCAAGACCTGAAGGGAAGTCTGTTGTGACTTCCAAATGGATTTACAAGATTAAGCATGCTGTAGATGGTAGCATGGAGAAATACAAAGTGAGTTTTGTAGCTCGTGACTTCTCCCAGAAAGAGGGATTGAGTATGAAGATACTTCCACACCTATAGCCAGGCACACTTCCATCAGATCAGTACTTGCTCTGGCTGCAATGATGAAATGGAAGATACACTAGACGGATGTCAAGACAATTGTCTTGAATGGTGTAGTCGAAGAGGAAGTGTATGTGGAGCAGCGAATCGGTTTTGAGACACATGATAGAGGGACTCATGTGATCAAACTGAAGAAAGCCCTGTATGGTTTGAAACAAGCACCCGAGACTTGGTACGGCAGAGTAGACAACTTCCTATCCAGTTTGGGCTTTACTAAGAGTAAAGCGGATTCCAACCTTTACTACAAGGTTGAGGAAGGAAATCCAGTGATACTACTATTTTATGTGGATGACCTATTTGTAATAGGTAAGGATAGATTGATTACCGACACCAAGAGGAAGCTTGCTGCCGAGTTCAAGATGAAAGACTTGGGTATGATGCACTACTTTCTTGGTATGGAGGTGTGGCAGAGTACAGATGGAATCTTCCTTGGATAAGGGAAGCATGCAGTGGAGATCCTAAAGAGGTTCGGGATGATGGATTACAAGGCTATGGCCACACCTATGGCATCGAACCTAAAGCTTCTCTGTGATGCTTCACCTGATTTGGTTGATGTCATAGTGTATCGTCAGATGATTGGGTCCTTGATGTACTTGACAAATACGAGACCAGAGATTTGCTTTGCGGTGAACACATTGAGCCAGTTCCTGATGGATCCTAGAGGTGTTCACCTGGTTTCTGTAAAGCATATTCTGAGGTACCTGAAGGGTACAGTTGACTATGGGCTCAAGTATGATGCGAATCAAAATTTTAACCTACAGGGTTATGTTGATTTAGATTGGGCAGGCAGTGCTGCAGATAGGAAGAGCACATCTGGGTGTTGCTTCAGTATGGGATCAGGTGTGATCTCTTGGTTTAGCTGGAAGCAGTCCTATGTAGCACTGAGTACAGCTGAAGCAGAATATGTTGTAGCTTGTTCAGCTAGTTGTGAGGTAGTATGGCTATGGAAGCTACTGTCTGAGTTATTTGATCTCCCGTTGGAGGCTACTGGTATCTTTTGTGACAACCAGAATTGTGTGAAGCTGTCTGAGAACCCGGTGTTCCACGATAGGTTGAAGCACGTCGAGATCAAATATCACTATATCAGGGACATGGTGCAGAGAGGAGCAATGAAGCTCATGTATGTTGAAATGGACGAGCAGATTGCAGATGTGTTGATGAAACCACTAGCCAAAGTGAAGTTCGAGTACTTCAGAGAGAGGCTTAGTGTTCTTCATATTGACGACACTTCGAGGAAGAAGTGATGGACACATTTGCAGGAGCCATTCTAAGCATGGTGAGAGGAGGATCCTTCCCAGGGCTATGGATGTAAGTGCTGGATGATGAGCATCAGGACGATGCTCCAATTACTGCTCTGTATATGCATTAGTTGGATGCTTTGATCAGTTTGATCATGTATTTGTATATGCATCATGTTGGATGCTTGATATATTTGTATATGCATCATGTTGGATGCTTGATATATTTGTATATGCATCATGTTGGAAGCTTGATATGATCAGGTGGATCATGTATTTATGTACTATGTGGATACATTGTATGATTAGGTGGATCATGTATTTTTGTATATGTATCAGGTAGATCATGTACTTATGTATGTATCAGGTGGATGCATTGTATGATTAGGTAGATCATGTACTTATGTATGTATCAGGTGGATGCATTGTATGTATCAGGTAGATACTTTGTATGCATCAGATGGTGATCAGGATGATCATAGATGATGAGCTTCAAGATGTTGCTCCAAATGATATGCATTAGGATGATGCTATGATGGTGATTAGGATGATCACAGATGACGAGCTTCAGGATGTTGCTCCAGATGATATGCATCAGGATGATGCTATGATGGTGATCAGGATGATCACAGATGACAAGCTTCAGGATGTTGCTCCAGATGATATGCATTAGGTTGATGCTATGATGATATTAGGTTGATCATCTGATGATGTACATCAGGATGATGTATGGTGAGTATCGAGTTGATACCTTCCTATTTAAGAGGGAGTGTTGATGTATATGTAACTTCGAAATGTATTTCATATATGTATATTGTACTCCTATAGAGATGGTATTATTCCTCTATACGGAAGTGTTTGTATTCCTATAGATATTTTATTATTCCTCTATACGGAAGTGTCGTCATTTATATTGTAAGTGTCATAACTTATACTTGATGGGTTATTAGCCCACCCTATTGGGGGTCGGCCATCTGGGTCAAAGGGTTATTAGACCACCCTATTGGGTGTCGGCCTAGTCAACATTGTGTTATGTGGTTAAGTTTAGGCCAACCTAGTAAAGGTTATTATGCAAGTCAAGTCAAGTATAAATAGAGTGCGGGAGGCACTCTATTCCATCATTCTATTCTCAGACACACTCTTTGGAGAGTGGCGCACTTGTGGAGGAGAAGAAGCTGTGCTAGGAGATGTCTATCTCTTATGCTTGGGTTGTATCATTGCTCTATCTATCTCAGAGAAAGTTATTGAGGTTTTTCACCTTTATGGTTTTCCCCAAGTAAACTCTGTGTCTCTTGTGTGCTTGCATTATTGTGTCCATGATTGATATACTGTACATGTTGTTCTCTTAGTTAAGATCCTAGATGAGATTGAAGTAAATTCTAAAAAAACTAATAGATCCAGGGGCACAAGACCCAAACCAGCGAGTGGACTTGGTTTATGTCCTCTCCCGCACATGCAAATATTATCCAAATATCTAAGTGCCTATTCTCTTTGATTCTGCAAGACAAATATAAATAAATCATTTTCCTCGCAAAAAATGCATTTTTAAAAAATTCTCAGTATAGAAACATTTACACAAGAAACATGAACAATATTTCCAAAATTCTATGGTAAGTGTCCATGATGCTTTCATATTGTTAACATTGGCATATACAATTTGAGATTGAAGTGGCAATGAGCTTAAAATCAACTTCCTAGAAAACAATTTGAATAAGAATAGATTTGAGTTTAATATTTAGGAAATAAGATCAAAGACTAAATCTATTGACAAACTAATACTTTCATTAATCATGCTTTCTACTTATCATTGTGATTTCATTGATTTAGGAATAAATCATGCTTTCTACTATGCAGGCATGTGCTATATAATAGAATATTGTCATCCTTGAAACATAGATTCAATTGAAATAAGAAAGCATGGTTACAATAATAGACACAACTATTACATTTGCAATGGAAGAATGACTGAAACACACCTCTAAAAATTTGCCACCCACAAGGGCCATTGCATGATGAAGTCTCTCATTTTCTTTTTTCGAATACTGATCTTCATCAATCTAGTCTAGGAGTGTGTAGTTGCATGCATCATCATGTGCCCTGCAAACCTTGAATAAGATCAGAGTTTTCAACACGCAATTGTCTCTCCATTACCAATTTCTCTATGCATTGTATATAATTTGTGTGTGCTTGGTTTTACTGTTTGATTGATTGTTTTTGTTTGATGTTGTCCATTAGAAAGAAGTACTTAAACCATAGAGCCTAAGCATAGTAGTTTCATTATTTTGTTGACTTATATCCTTAGTGTAGATACATCAGGAAGTTTTAACCTACCCACTTGAATACAAATCAAATTCACAAGCAGTAGTGAGTGATAAAAGGAGGTATCTCCATAGAGACTGTTGATCATGTGGCATTGTTAGGGGACCTTCACCAAATAGGTAGGAATAGCAAATAAAAAATAATGGTGTAGAATGGAGTCAATCCCATGACTTGTGAGGATATGGACCCTATCTCCTGACAAGTGACAATCAAAAGGAAGTGTCGTGATTCTTCTTCCTGGTGTAGGTAGGTTCCATTCATTTTCTTATCAACCTCCAATTGTAGCAACCCTCTTTAACATTTCTTTGTACCGAGATTTGAAATTTCAATATTATTTTTCCTAAGATATAGACTTGAATTGCTGAGAGACTACAATGCTTCATGGGTCCACTTTTAGAAAAATTATCCCACAAAGAACATCTTGTAGGTTTCTTATTCTCTCACATATGCAACTTCCCACAATAGAGACACCCCAACCATTTCCTCATCAAGTTGATAATGAATATTTCAATGTAGATGAGAGAGTTGTTCTTTGGACATACTATTTTGGAATATCAATTCCCTTTGATATATCTGTAGATTCAAAAAGTACCATAGGCATTGAGAGGCTCCGCCAACAAGAAACTAAGAACCAAAAGCATCACTACATCACATTAAAATCATAATGAAAAGTATTAGAATAAGTTCATGAAAAAGGTTAGTTGAAGCAAAAATACATTCAATTAAATACCAACATATAGGCTAAAATATTAAGTAATCAAAAGACCATGACTAGATAGCCACTTCAACAAGCTATAACCTGATATCATGGTGCATGCTTTTTTCTCAAACCATGAATTATGGCAGGCATTCTCTTAGAGCAGTTTTGACTACTTTTTCCATACTTAATCAATTTCCAAAGTTTCACAAACTTGCCAAACTTTTCAAGAATGATGTCAGATTGCAACACTGACTTAATGATTGCACCAGAACACCATCATGTGTCTTTCCATCTTCATCACACATGTCACATCATCATACATGCCACATCATCACTTGTAGGTCTATTTTGGAAACTAGGGTTTTGCTCAGTAAGGGAGTGTGCAATTTTTGCACATGGGGGTAAACTTTGCAAAATCATCGACCAGGGACTTATGGCTAGCGTTCCCAGATGGAATCTTCCTAGACACACTTACAAGACTCCCCAGAACCCAGTTTTGTTCCACGGTTGGAATTTTATGGCCTCGGTAGGTATCCAACAGGTGTCCCTGAAGGCATTTTGGATGCGATATGGAACGAGCCATAAAATGACGACCGTGGCTTGTATAGACAAACTATCGACTCCATTGGATTCAGGACATCGGGATAGTGGTAGGGGTGCCCCTCTGTTCCGGTCCCATGGCCCAGGTGTCATCTTGTAGGTCCATTTTGGAAACTAGGGTTTTGGTCAGTACGGTAGTGTGCAATTTTTGCACATGGGGGTCAACTTTGCAAAATCGTCGACCGGAGCCTTATGGCTAGCATTCTCAGTTGGAACCTTCGTATAAACACTTATAGGACTCCCCAAAAACTGGTTATGTTGCACGGTTGGAATTCTATGGCCCTAGTAGGTATCCAACAGGTGCCCCTGAAGGCCTTTTGGATGCAAGATGGAACAGGCCACAAAATGAAGACAGTGAATCGAATCGACAAACCGTAAACTTTGTTGGGTTCAACACATTGGGATAATGCTATGGGTGCCCCTCTCCTCCAGTCCCATGGCCCAGGTATCACTTGTAGGTCCATTTTGGAAACTAGGGTTTTGCTCAGCAAGGGAGTGTGCAATTTTTGCACATGGGGGTCAAATTTGCAAAATCATCGACCAGGGACTTATGGATAGTGTTCCCAGCTGGAACCTTCCTAGACACACTTGTAGGACTCCCTGGAACTCGGTTTTGCTGCATGGTTGGAATTCTATGGCCTCGATAGTTATCCAACAAGTGTCCCTGAAGGCCTTTTGGATGCAAGATGGAACGAGCCATAGAATGATGAAGGTGGCTTAGATCGACAAACTGTCAACTCCATTGGATTTAGACATCATGATAGTGCTAGGGGGTCCCCTCTCCTTCGGTCCCATGGCCTAGGTGTCATCTTGTAGGTCCATTTTGGAAACTAGGGTTTTGCTCAATAAGGGAGTGTGCAATTTTTGGACATGGGGGTCAACTTTACAAAATCATAGAGTGGGGACTTATGGATAGTGTTCCCAACTAGAACCTTCCTAGACAGACTTGCAGGACTCCCTGGAACCTGGTTTTGTTGCACAGTCAGAATTCTATGGCCCCGGTAGGTATCCAATAGGTGTCCCTGAAGGACTTTTGGATGCAAGATCGAATGAGCCATAGAATGATGACCGTGGCTCAGATCGAAAAACCATCAAATCCATTGGATTCAGGACATCGAGATAGTGCTAGGGGTGCCCCTCTCCTCCGGTCCCATGGCCCAAGTGTCATCTTGTAGGTCCATTTTGGAAACTAGGATTTTGCTCAGTAAGGGAGTGTGCAATTTTTGCACATGAGGGTCAACTTTGAAAAATCATAGACCGGGGAATTATGGCTAGAGTTCCTAGCTGGAACCTTCCTAGAAACACTTGCAGGACTCCCCGGAACCCAGTTTTGTTGCACTGTTTAAATTCTATGGCCCCGGTAGGTATCCAACAGGTGTCCCTGAAGGCGTTTTGGATGCGAGATGGAACAAGCCATAGAATGACGACCGTGGCTCAGATCGACAAACTGTTGACTTCGTTGGATTCAAGACATCAAGATAGAGCTAGGGGTTCCTCTCTCCTCTGGTCCCATGGCCTAGGTGTCAACCTTTAGGTCAATTTTGGAAACTAGGGTTTTGCTCAGTAAGGGAGTGTGCAGTTTTGCACATGAGAGTCAACTTTGAAATCTTTTTATTCTAATTCTAAAACTAGACACTCAAAGAGTGGCAATCAAACCTACCACACTGCACCCTTGGTAGATTTCTATGTCCTTAGTGTGCCACGCCATTTAACAATTCCTTATTGTTCCACTATATTTGGATTTTGAGTAATTAATGTCATTTTTAAGAATTCAAAGTTACAAGTGAAAAATGGAGGCAATGTTTCATCGATGATATCCCTTTCATCCTTGTTAGCTTTGTTAGATCAAAGTCACCATGAAAATTTTCCATCAAGTTATGGGGGAATACTTTCCAAATCACAATGAACAACCATTACATCATCGTTTGTATCAATCAAGAACATTCAATTTTAAATACGTTTTCATATGAGGATAATCCATCCTTTTTACCAACATAGGACCATGAACATCTTATTTTCCTTCATCAAAAAACCATTATCAAGGAATACCATTAAACTAGTTAGGTATTTCATTTTCCATGGATTCTGTATGATTACTTTTGCATTATGACAAGTGGAAAATGGACATATGAAATAGGTAAAGCACAAACCAGGGTCTTACATACTAGGGTTTAGTGAGGATAGGGTTTATATCTTCAATGATTTTATGAGAGTGAATGCATGAACAACTATTGGTTAGCATATTGGAACAAACTAGGGTATATTTGTTAAATATATTTGACCATATGCACATGAAGGCCCAATGAATTTTATTACACTTTAGTTATACGTTGCTTGCCATTGTACTTGATACTTTTCCATTGTTTTTAGCATGCTAGAGTAGGCACACTTCAACCGAACTTCATCGATGTTCATGTACGTATCGTTTGATGAAATACAGTAGCATTAATGAAATATGTAGCATCTCTTAGACTTCCTCTTAGTTTGTGAAAATGTCATAGACTTACATTGATGATATGCATAGCATGCTACTATTATGACAGAGGTTATTCAAACATATTTTGATTGATTTTGTTGACCTTTGTTTTTTCCTTGCAACATATTTTCCTTGCAACCATAATCCTGATCAATGGGTATGAACCCTTGGAGTTGACAAAAAACACAATTTTAAATTAGATAACAAATTAGCATGCATGTGCTAAGTTCATTGAAATGTTGAAAGATATTATTAGTTTTTTCCATTAAGATAATGTTCGCATAACACAATGGTGAGATGTTACTTGATCAATGCAATAAATGTAAGAGAATAATTATTGCTTAAAATGTAATTATATAAATTTCAATAGAATAATTTATCAATTTGTGGAAGAGATAAATCATCACAAGCACAAGTGGAAAATCAAGATAAAATATGGAATATATTGTATCATGCATTCATAGCTGAATGTTTGTAATACAAAATATGGAAAAGTAGCCAGCCCTCAAATGGCCTGTCAATGTACATGTATCCCTAAGTACAACAATGTGTACATGTATGTCAATGTACATATATCCCTATAACGCGATGCGTTTTGGAATCCTATCCTACATGTTAATTGGCATGGCAGGGTTGGAGTCCGCCCATGCCTAGTTCTAAGAAATGCACACGCATTTTCAATTTTCTAAATTCTAGCACATTTTGTGAATGCATGATTGCACCTAAAGGGTCCCTCAAATTTGTGCAAGGGCCCAAAAGCAATGTGAGATTTCTTTAGAACTTTCATCTTTTTAAGACAATAATAGATCCATAAGCAATCAACTTATGACCCATCTCTTTCATCAACATGGATGCTTATTGTGGAATTCAAATTTAATCAATCTTCAATTAGTCTTTTAATGTTGAGTTAAAAATTCTATTTAATGAGGCTAAGTTCAAAACTCCTTGTCCCTATTCTAGTTTGGTTTGCAAAGGCTTGGTCTGTTTCGTTTCCTTCACAAGACCAAATCTCAAAAAAATTAGATGTTACTATTACTATTTAATTTATACTTTATTTCTTATATATATATATATATATGGAGATTACCCTATTCCTACCATATTGGCAATTTCAAATGCAAAAAAGAACCCCACGTTATCTCACTGAGTCTACACATAGAGGGGAACTCCATAAGTTCTCGACCCAGATCGACTCCTTTTTCCCAACTCCACGTCCGTTCTAGGGTTTTACCATAGACACTTGATAGAGACACACCTGGTTGAAAGTTTCTCTATAAAGTGTCTATGGGAAAACCCTAGAAACCCAGAGCCTAGCCTAAAAACCCTAGTTTTGAATCCAAATAATTATACACTTATATGCAAAGTTTCTGACATGTATATAGTAAGGGTACATACAACTAAAAACAAATCAAGTGCAATCCATATCTGACCCAAAATACATAAACAAAGACGCCAAATGGCCTAGACTCCAATGAGCATGATGGCGACAATGGTGACAATGAGTACAATGATGATGATGGTGATAATGGATGTGAGGATAGATATAGTGATGGTGACAATGAGACAAAGTGCATTAGGTTGATGGTGGATGACAAATGATTGATGTGGACAAGGATGGTGGCACCATGAGCAAGAGGATGATGAGGCTTGATGGTGATTTTGGTAGTGGGCATGGTGTTGGTGACAATGTTGTGATGATAGTGGATTTCAACATTAAGCTGGTAACCCTAAAGCTTGGAGCCTATCCCAGAAACACAAGAGGCTATCCTAAAAACCCTAGTTGGTAGTGTAAACCCTAGCTTGTATTCTAATCACAATGAAACCCTATTATGTATCCTAATCCCTTGCCTAAATTATAATAAATATTAAAAGTAAATTATTTTCATTGTACATATATATTCATGTGCATACATTTGAATCCAAATCATTATACACATATATAGAACAAAACTCAAACAAAACTATACATAAATCCATGAGATAAAACCATAGTGGAACAAAACTCGAACAAATATATAAATTTTCAGGAAAATAGTAGAACATGGTTCCCAATGTACATACGATGGAAACTCGTGCCCTGTACAAAATCCGACAACTCATGTCATAGATCCAAAATACATGGAAACTCGTGCCCTATACAAAATCCGACAACTCGTGCCATAGATCCAAAATACATGGAAACCCCTACCGTAGATACAAAGTACATGGAAACTGGTGCCACATCATGGCTAATGTACATAACATGGTGTGTCAAGAATTGTGACCACCCCGGTCACTCCCATATGCATCTCCAAAATCGATCTTCCTCTTCTTCTTCCGTCTAGGAGTAGACTGTCTCTCCATGCCGCTGAAACAAATGATATAAGATACCATCATTTTCAAGCATTTGTAACATTTACCACATTTATAAAATTAATGTACAATTCAAATATTAAATAACTCACCGCTGATCTGAGTGGGAGACGAGAGGCAGGTGTCCTGGATCTACTAAACCTCTCAGCAATTCCACCCTACAACATTTACAACAATCATTTCATTGAAAAATAGTAATTGCTTAAATTAATTTTGGTTAATGCATCAAAACATTTTCATAAGTTAAGTTGAGTCTCACCGTAAATACCTCCGACAATGGACATGGCTGGGCTTCTGGGATAGCAGGTGGAGCAATTGGTTGGACGACCTACTCCGATGCAGTCGGGGGGGGGGGGGGGGGGGGGGCAGATGCAGATGCAACAACTATGGGTGCAACCACTGTAGATACATGGGCAGATAATGGAATAGTAGTTGCCACAATAGTGGCGGGAACTCAAGATGGTATGGTGGAAGAGGACATGGTGGTATGGGGTGGAGGAGGACGTCGTGGATGATGAACCCCTACCACATGTACAATAGGGGTTATTGACCCGAAAGGGCTATGGGGGATGTTGAGGTATGGTGAATGGGAGGGTGTTCCTGGATAGAGGTAGGAAGGTGGATATAAGGGAGGTTGTGGACGAATGGGGGAAGCTAGATGGAAGGGAGGGCGTGGATGAATGGGGGAGGATGAATAGACGGGGGGGGGCGTGGATGAATAGGGAAGGATGTATAGATGGGGGGGGTGGACGAATGGGGGAGGATGGACGAAATGGGGAGTATGGACGGAGAGGGGAGGGTGGATGGAAGGGAGGGGGTGGACGGAGGGAGGGTATGGATGGAAGCGAGGTGGGCGAATCATGGGAGAGGGTGGAAACATGGGACTAAAGTGGATTGCAGCTGTTGGCGGACCCTCCATAAAAATTTGTAATATCATAGTTTGGTAAACAAAAATCAAATTAAACCATAGTATGTTGTAACATTTCAAATTAAAAGTGTGATTTTAACTACACATTGTACCTATGTATATGTGATCTCCCGACCCTTGGCGGAGATGGCTGATCATCATAGTCCGTGCATACCCATGGAAACCAAAATGCATGCACGTTATAAACATATTAAACAAGTAATTATTCAGTCAATCAAAATATTAAAAAATATTGTACGAACTATCATCATGTATGTCATAAATATAAATACATAAAAACATAAATGCCATAAGTAATAACAATATTGTGTGGGGTACTGAAAATACCTCTGTGTGAGGTGTCGCAATTTCAGTTGCAACTGCCATTGCTACATCCAGGTTGGGATATGTTGCGTTCTCCCATGATGGTGTCTCAGCTCTAAATAGATGTACATTGAAATAATATTTTAAGTCAAGCACAGATACTTTAAAATTACTTTACAAATTATCCAGTGATGATTGAAAACACATTAAAAAAGTGCTAACCTGCTCCATATAGCAGCCCTCGATCGAGTCAGGGCAAGTGTGCCCACAATGGGGACAAATATGTGGCATTGTCCCTATCGAACTAGAAGGCCCAAGATGGCTACCAGTGGTGACAAGTCTATTCTGACACTATCCTGAAGGCCCTGCACCTACGTCTCTATTAGGGTCAACCTGTCTCTATACTGTAGTAGCTACTACAAAGGTAGTGTGTCTAAGCAGTCCCCATGCAACACTCCTCATCGCACCCTCGATAGGATCAAGTTTGTGGGGTAACTGAGATGGTTGGGGAGATGGGTTGGGATCGCACCTAGGAGCTGGTGGCCCTCTTAGTGGGTTCCTGTTAGCAGTAGGTCGATCTTGAGCAGAGCCACGCCCAACACCTTGGAACTCGGTTATGTCAAAATAGTTGACATGTAAACCGAGTGCAAACTCGACCCACATTTGCCGAAGGAAGTACTGTCGAACCTCCCTATGATTGCAGGGAGGTTTATCGTAAACCATGGACCACCTATGCATCCAATTGTCCCTCCATGGTTGAAAATGACACCAATCCATCCAGACACGTGGCTTTCTAATCTCCGGTGGTTGTTGCATTCTTGGATCAGTGAACATAATGTACAATTGAGCCTTTGTAATATTCAAATATTTTATTTCCTCCTTGGAAATTCCCGTAGAATAATATTCTCGCATACTAGATCTATATTCAGTCATGCCAGTCAATTGGCGATGTGAATGGATGAGGGAGTCAATTGAGCTCTCAATTGAGGTGGAAAGGGACACTCGAGATGGTTCCCCTGTGTTTCTTAGATCTCAAGTGTGCACTCTCATTTAATTTACATAATGGTTCAAGTCATCTTGCTCAAAATTTGGTTGGGGGTTGTTATTTTCTTAGGCATTTAGATTTTGTTGAGGGTTTTCATTGGTTCCAAGATTAGTGTTTTCTTGTGTTCCACTGGACTCCATGTTAACCTTTTTCCATTCATTGTGTGGGTTTACACTCTGCAATTGAAAATTTCTCTATTATTTTAATAATTTGGGAATTATTACAAATTTAATAAACAAAAAACAATGAATAAAATGACAAAAGCAATGAATAAAATGAAAAACGACATGGAATTTACCTATCCAATGCAATTGATGGATGGATGGAGATGTTTTCTGAGTGGAAATGGTGAACTTGGTTGGCTGTAGCTTTGTGCATGTGGTGGTTGATTCACGCTCGGATGGAATGGAAACAATGAAAACAAATCTGGTTTGTTTTCTTTATTAGCTTAACAAGGGCGCGTGTGCGCATTTGTGCACGCACGCGCCCCGGTTTAGTACTAAACCTAATGGCATGTGCGCACTACCTTAGGTGCATGCGCGGGTTTGTTTTTCCCCCGCTAACACGGTCTTGTTGCAACACTTTTGCGGAGAAAATTTGTGCGCTTTCCCATATATATTTAGGATAAGAGTCTGCATTACTATCCCATGGAGAAGGAATCGTGAGACTTAACAAATCCTTGAATAAGGATTTGAAGCTACTTATTTCTTTCGTCAATTGCTTAATGTTGTCTTTCATCATAAGCATATATGTTTGCTTCATTATCATGGATTTATCAATCTTGATAATTTGTGTTTTGTTATCAATTCCCTTCTCATCCAACTACCTTTTGGTTCTGATGTTCAAATAATCTATTACCTCATTTTCTTGTTTGGGCATGTTTCCCAGTTGTTTTCCCACTAATTTTACTTTTGCATTGGCTATTGTTTCCATCTCTAATTCATCCTGACTGACTTCAAAATAATCTCATTTCTACATGAACCATTCAATAATCCTCTCCCAAACATTCTATGTTATTCTCCTTAACAACTGCTCTCCTTGAACATTTATTTGCAGTGAGGTTATCTGACTCTTTAATTCCCCCATCTCTTTCTCCAAATCTATCATTTCATCCTTTTTTTTACTGACCCTATTCTCTAATTCTAGGATCCATCTGTCTTTTATCTCTATCTCCTTTTCAACCTCTTCAAGCTTGCCACTTTGGTCATTTTCCTCTTGAATGGGTTGAGGACTTGACCTTTGATTTTCTTGATCTTCCTCCATAGCATCTATGTCGGTGGCTTCTGGAGGGCTAGTTGGCTGCTCATCTATTGCTTTTGTCACATCTGTTGGTGTAGACTGATCCTCTGCAGGGATTGCAAAGGTTGGTGCTTCATCATCTTCTCTAGTGGATATTTTAGTCCTTTCTAATTTCATGTTGGCTATCTGACAATGTAGGTCATCAATCTCCTTCTTTCTTCAGACATTTTTTGGTATTCTATCATACTAGCATACATTTGCTCTTTCTCTGCCTGAACCTACTTCAGCTCTTGAGTTTGAAATTTGTAGGCATTTTCAATTTCTTCTTTAAAGTGTATATCTCATTATCCTTCTTTTCAATGAGTGATTTGATTTGGGACCCATCTGAAGGGTCAGCTGATAATGCCACTAACTTTGCTTCCAATGAATTTATAGTGATTTTCTTTGCCTTGGTTGTCCATTGATCCAATCCATTTTATACAAATTCTCAAATTTCTCTATGGCTAACCTGAGCTTCTTCTCTTCCTTTTCTGATTTGACTATTTATGTACATATCATGTCATTGGCCTATATATAGAAGTCTAGTTTTTCCAACTTCCCAAATTCTTTGAAGTTGACAGTATACTCTTCATCCCGCCAATCACTTAATCTCACAAACTTCGGTACTTTAGGCTCAAGTATGGAAAACCTAAATGTATCATGTTGATGATCAACAACCGAGATCAGTCTTCTTTCTGCAGCTGGGATCTCTTTTCTCATATCTTTTACCATTCTCAATCCTCTCTCTATGATGTTCCTATAACTAGAGTGGAGATCTGTTTTCATGGTCACATGCTCTACAATGGATGATCCTTGCATATTTTGAGGGATTTTGAAATCTATAGATGGATAGATGGTATATTTAATAGAAGGTCATCTTGGGTGTATTTTTTTTATATTAATTCAGTGATTTCTCTTGGGATTTCAACCGAATCTGGTAGCTCCACCAATGACTGTTCATCTCCCTCAACCTCTGTTCTATCCCTCTTTGGGTTTTGGACTTGCTAAACTTCATCAATATCCATTCTTTGAGATTCTTCAACTATCCTTTTATGTCCTATCAATTGTGTTTATTTTTCATTCTCCTCAAAGCTTTTCAAAACTTCTTGGACCTCTTCCCAAGTCTCCTTATTGGCTATATTTTCCCAGACTGGTTTGGCTTCACATATGTAAGATTAATTTTTATTCTCCGGCCTATGCTTTGAGACAATTTGATTTGGGTCATATTCTTCCTTTTTAGCCTTCTCAAGATTAAGCTGACTCAAATATCCCCCAACATATTGAGAGGTGTTCAACCCCCTTATGATGAGAGGTCCTATTTCCTTTGGTGACAAGAAAGATCTATGTTGCCTAAAATGTCTAAAATGCAACTCATCCGAAGCAAATATTTTCCTTACATACTCCATGGAAAAAATCCTTGGACTAAAAAAAGTGGGTAGCTTATATAGTTCCTCATCAAAGCCATAAAACATGATGACTGTATGGTCCTCATAGAAGAACCAATCTCCAGTCTCAACCTTTGATGTGAATTACAAGTGTTTCTTGTTTTCTGGCAGCATCCTTGGAGATGAACTACCAAAGATCAAACTGTAGGCTATGCTTATAACTTGGTCTATGAAATCTGAAAAATTAGAGTTATCCACCCTCCTAAGGACTACATCAAACCATTCATACCTTTCTTGCATTTTTAATCCATTGTATAATGTCACTTTTTATATTTTTTCCATGCAGATTTTTGCTCCATAAACTATTCCCCCTAAGACTTCTCCACATGCTCTTCATACTTAGAGTGGTATTGAACAACTCCAGATTCTTAATATCCCAACCTCCTTTTTGTTTTGGCATTTATATTTTCTTCCAATTAACAAGATGAACATTTTTCCCATCCACAGTACCCAACCAGAGAAAATTGAACATCAATTTTCGAGGCAACTTTGTGATAGTTTTTGGAATATTTACCAACGAGAACCAGTACATAGGAATGCCAATCAATACAGACTTCAGTAAAATCAACCTCCGACCAAGTGACAACATTCTAAGTGTCCAGTTACTAATCATTTTTTCACATTTTTGTACAAGCCACATTGAATCTTTAATCCTGTAGAAGTTGGGCTTCAAGTAGTATCCCAAATACTTAAATCCTTCCTCTAACATCACAAGGTGGATATTCTCATTATGGATATTAAGAAGATAACTTATCCTGAAGATAATAGGTGAATAAATAAAATTACTAAATAATATTGATATAGACATGATAGCTATTATGCGATACAATTTGAATAAAATGATGATGGTGAATGACAATCTATATCATGTCCAAATATATTTTTCTATCTAAACTTGACTATGGACTAGCATCATTACTCCTCATTTCTGACTTCTGCTCTGATGCCATTAACAATGGCAGTTTTCTTTGAGAAAGTAGCATGATTTAATTCTAGCGTTTGATGATTAAGTCTCGTCTATGAGTTGGCATCCATGTGTATGACTTGTTACACCTAAATCTTGCTACCCTAAGACTTAGTGTAAACATCCTTGAAGTGTCCATGACTGGATGGATTAATTGACCTATTTTCAAGGTCATCGTAGTTCACCTTTGAGCAGCATGCAATGTCGCAGGTTGGCTTAATGCAGCCTACAACAATGTCAGTTAAGTGGATAAAATTCCATCTTCGAGCCCATTCTCGGAGATAGATGATGTGGAAAGTAATCCCTAGCCTATAGGGGAGTTGGCATTCATTTCCCTAGACTTTAGGTGATATCCCCTATCTCTCTCCTACCATATCTCAACCTATCCTATCCTTCTAGCCCTATATAAGTGAAGCGCATTCCCATACCAAGGGAGGAAGTCTATAGTATCTAATTGATGGTGAAATTAGCTTGGGGGAGATCTCTATCCATTCTTGAGAGATCCATCATTCCTTTGGAGGCTTTGGCTTTGGCTTGATCGGAGGAGGGTTACTACGTTAAGTCAGTTGTTGTAATCTATTCATCCTATGTATTTCCCTTTTTAATACAGTAATGTAAGTGCTTTCCACTAATCTCATTGTGTTAATGATGTATTGTGTAGTTTTCCTACTTAACTTGTTACTTAGATATATTATTGTGTAGATGCGTTTTACTTGTTTTGTTGTCTTGTTATCTTGACAGGTTTTGCAGCTCAGATCTGAAGATCATCAAGCTTGGAGTAGCATTCAAGGAGAAAAGGATCAACGATCTATAAGGTAAATGCATCTAGTTCCTTGATCTCTAATTAGATCTAGGAGAGTCATTTATGTTCCGTCTCTATTTGTTCTAGACTCGCGTTGAGCTAGGGAGATCAAGCCTTGAGTCCGCTCTTGGTAGATTTCCCGTCAAACAAATCTGGCGACCATACTGGGGATCACTTCGCTTGTAGTTTTCAATTTGAATTTCATTTTCAGTTGATTTCTCTTGCAAGCCATTTTTAATTTGCCTCCTGAGCCTTCTTTTCACCATCATATCTTCGCTTTGAGAAAGTCAGTGTAGTCCTCCTATGAGTTTGTACTCATCATTTTCAAACCATTTTATCGCTCATTGTTTGGAGATTTATTCATTCTTGAACTTGTATCTCGCTCGTCGCACCTGGGCAGTCGAGCCAGAGTGACACTATGTCAATTTTTTTATCTCTGTTCTCTATCTGTTGGCCTCTCGTCACAACTCATGCACTAGTATACTGCGACATCATCTCTTTTCCTGCAGTAGTGACCTGTGACGGTCGCTCTATGTACACACACAAACTACGTCGATTTTCTAGAATTGGTATATGGGAATCCCCCTCCATCTTTTTGATTTGAGCTCTAGTTTGGTGTGCAAACCCTCTCTGTACTGCAAGATCCAGTCAGGGATTTATTCTTGATTTGTGTGTTAAGGTGTTTGGTCTTGGTGTGAGTTGTATTGGTTTTCATTGCTTGATGAGCTTGAGCTTGGTAGTGGCAGACGCTTTGGTCCCCCATCTTCATCCACTTAACTTTGTCATCACTCCTCTTCTCACTTGATCTGATCCCAAACTTCCTTTTTACACTTGCCATTCAGTTTTGTTTGCTTTAAGTTGCTTGATTGAGTGTTTTAAAGTGTTTTCAGGCCATATGAGTGCTTATCATTTTCTTAGAATTTCCTGAGTGTTTACAGTGATGCAAATGATCTTCTTTTCAATTATCCATGCTTAAAATATCATTGTTATCAAGTTATTGTCTTTGCATATCGTTCGAAAATTAAAAGATGCATCATTTTTACTGATTTTCAAATGCATTTGGAAATGGTTGTAGAATTGTTTCACTCATTGGAATGTATTGTTGATTGATCTTTTGAAAAGTTTGAGGAAAAATTAGTCATTTGTGCTTTTCAAGAATTGTGAATCATTCATTTTCTTGAGAAATTCAAGTGAGTTCAAGTTTTTACAAAAGTAGTTCCATGCTTGAAAGAAGTGTATGCATACTTGGTTTTTTATGCTTTTAAGCCATCATAGTGAAATTGAAAAGTTAGAGTGCTCTAGTTAGGGAATTTATCTCTTTTCCTCTCTCGGTTTTGATTCAAAAATATAAAAAGAAAAGTTTTAGATTTGGTTGTCATGCTTGTTGAATTTTGGAGTTTTGCTTCGAAAAACGAAAAGTGAAAAGAATATTTTTATCAAATTTCCTAGATTTTGGGATTGTGTTGCATTGTGTTGCTTTGGTAAAATCAGTTGGAAAGAAATTTCTCCCTCCCATACATAGAGTTCATCAAAATAAAGGGTATTTTTTTCATGTAGTTAGGCCTTGCATTATGTTTACATTTATGTACTCACCTTATGCATTCACCTAACCATCCAGATAAAATTAATGGTAGAACTAGGGTAAAATTTTTAGTAACTTGTTTGTACGTTAGAGACATGTTCCGACGTCGTAAATTGTGGAAGTTGTCGTTACTTGCCAGCACTGTTTTCCTGGGGTATTGTAGTCTTCCACGTACTTATCGGTATTGTTATCTCTCCAAATAAATTTTGTCGGGTTGATCAATTTTAGGTGATAGGATGTCATTTGAAAATTCATTTCTAAATTTCTTAAGGCTCATTGTTGATAGCTTTATGCATGTAATAAGGTTTGAAAAACATTAGATTGGGTTTTCATTTCAAAAATTTCAAAAGACAGGTTTCAGTAGCTAAGCACTTATTTAAAATGGTCCCTAAGCTACCGAAAGCTCTGCTTTCGGCAGCTTAAATGAAATTTTCAAGGCTCTTCTAGCTATCGAAAGTGAAAGAAAATTTTAAAGTGAAAGCAGATCAGATAAGAAGATACCCATGCACCCAGCATTGAGAGTGAAAGAGGTGTCAAAGATCGTGTAAAGAAGCAAAGGGCCATCCACAAATATTCGTCGTTGGTACTCAGTAGGTCTGAGAAATTTCTTTGATAAACTGCTTCCAATGACAACTCAGATTTCAGGAGTAGACTATGGAGAAAGAGAAACCACATGGTCATGCTCTGTATGATCTTTTCACAAATATACCATCATTGGTTCCCTTAGCAACCGAAAACAGAGCTTTCGGTAGTTTATTCATTACAAATTTTGAACCCTAAGCCACCAAAGATGCAGAAGCTGGCAGATCACTCTTCTTTTGCCCAGATCAAAGATTCTTTTTTCCAGATCATGTGAGAATGGTTTTAAATGAAATATAAAAGTTAAATTGATGAGTTTTGTTACTTCTCTCTAGTGTTATAAAAGGAGAATGTATTGTGCTGCAAACTGGAGATTTTCTTACAGGTGGCAGATTTGGTTAACCTTAACCTTGTACTCATCTCTTGAAGCAATGAATCATAGTCCAGATGGTGGAGAGAAATTAAGAAAGATTCCTACATCCTCCAGCATGCAGAGCAGCTATCGAAAACATGGAAACTAGCAAGATGGAGGGGAGAATATTTACTGCAAAAATTAGCGTTTTTACTGTGAAAAGTCATCATTTTCAAATGATGATTCTGAGCGTCTGGAATATAATTTTGAAAAATGCTCAGAGGCTTTTGTTCCTAACATGCCATAGCATAATAACCTCTCTCTGTTTTCCTACAGGTGTTGCAGGTTGAGAGAATCGAATCCATCTCTGAGCCCCAATTTTCGGAGCTCAGAATCTGCCTATTTGACACATGTTTTTGAAATGAAGGTCTCGGGCAAATGAAAATGAATTTCAATAATCCGAGGCAGGTTTTTGCTCACAAAAAATCAATAGACAATAAGATATTTTTATTTATACACAGGTGTCATATATTTGGAGAATTGAACCCATCTCTGAGCCCCTTTTTCAGCAGTTTGGCCAAATTAATGGCCTTTTACTGTGCAGAGTCATCATTTTCAAATGATGATTCTGAGTGACTAGAGAATCATTCTGAAAAACGCTCGGAGGTTTTTCTTCCTAACACGTCATAGAACAATAAAATCTATCATTTGTCCTATAGGTGTCACATATTGGGAGAATCGAATTCATCTCTGAGCCCCATTTTTCAGCAGTTTGGCCAAGTTAAAAAATGATTTTTCCTAGTTTGTTAAAAAACGGTTTTGATCTTCTATCTTTAGGATTTCGATCCAGCTTCTTAGGATCTAGGGGAAGATGTTGTAAAGGATATAAATCCTAGATATTGAGAGCAAGAAAGGGTTGGATTTTGGAGTGTGCTACTTGACTGTATTTTGTAAAGAGACCTCTTTCTTTAATATGATCAGCCTGCAAGCTTCTTTCCCTCATTGTTATCAGACCTTATTTTCTTATTTTCTGTGATATGCTATTGAGTTGAATAGTTTCTTTGTCTATGTTCATAATCTGGGTAACTGTCATCTTACTCTTGATTATCCAACTAGAATTATTAGCATTCATCGTAGGTTAATTGGCCTATCATATGTAATTGTTTTATATATGTTATGGTTAATTGATCAGTTTCCTTTATCCTTTTTACCTATCTGATAATAGTCCTTGAGAGCCTTGAACTATTTGAGTGTATTCGAGACTGTCTTGAGTAGATTATGTAGTAAGTTAGATGTTCATCTTGATCAAATATTATCCACCATTGAGAAAATAAATTAAGTTACCAGGCATCTCTGAGATACAACCTAGGAGAGTTTCCTGGAGAGCTAACAGGTATATCGAAGCTCTTTCACGTACCAACCAGGTATATCGAAGCTCTTTCACGTACCCACCAAGGACTTCGTGTACTTGTCGTATATCGAAAGGTGTTTCACGTACTTGGCGTATATAGAAAGGCGTTTCACATACTCTGTAGTATATAGGAAGGTCTCGTGCCGTACGGTTGTGCATTAGACAACACCACTACAGATTTGAGTTCCCATGTACCTTGCGTATATCGAGAGACACCATTAGGATTTCTGAGACCAGCTGAGTTAACCTTTTGGCCATCTTGGCAGAGCAATACACTGAGAACAACACTCGAGGAGCTACTACACACGTACTATTAGGTAGTCCGGTTATATGGGCAGGGGTATGGTCCTAGTTCTCCCTGGTTAGTGCTCTGAAAACTTTGGCCGAGTATAATTGTTGGACCCTGGAGTATATCGCAAGTTGCGAAGCCTTGATAATCCCATGAGATTTTAGACTATTGAATCCACTCTTATCACAAGTTTGCTTCCAGCCTTAGTTTGCGTAGTATTTTATCTGGACATCTTTTCTTTTATTTAGCTTGCCTTAGGAGAAACTTGTGTTTTAATCACTCTGGATGACTTTCCTTGGAGAAGGTCCCGTAGGATTCAGAACTTACCACCAGAATATCCCCTTAACCATGGATATGTGAATGCCTTTCCTATCTCTTGCACATAGAAAGCATCCTCGAGCAGCTCATGTAGCAAGAATTTGCACCAATTCAGTTGGGTCCCATTGGCACAGAGGTTTGCGGTTGCCAGGGTGCCCGAGCTGCATTCCTTTGGTTGATTCTTGCAGACTAATTTAACGACGATGATTTTGGCCACAACCCCGATTGCTTGGTTCTGAATTGATTCAATGATGTATCCCCTCAAATTCTTGTCGACCTGAGACTTGAGTCATAGACTTTCAGCGAGCTTTTTGTCATTGTCCTTCCCTTGGAAGTATTGACCAGGGTTGGGTCCGCTACTGGGAAACCCGGTAATTCTTGTGATTAACTCCATGGTAACTGGGATTCTTTCATGTAGCCAAAGGCTACCCCCATGGAAGGAGGCTAGCAACTGCTTGACACATGCATTTACCTGTGCAATCCACCGAAAGTGCGACATGTAGGTAATGCCTAATAATCCTGATTTCTCCACTCGTTGAGCCCATCTTGCAGGGACATATAGTATGAGGCCTCCTTCATGGGGCACCCAGTTATATCCTTCGCGACTCTCGTCAAACTCCGAAAGGTCGTGATTGTCGTATGTAATCTTCTGTAATTTTTCGGCCACATCCCCAACCGTAGGGATACCTGGTGGGATGCATGGCATTGCAATGGTGTACTTTGCATTATTGTCAAGGTGCAACACCGACACACTTTTCTTTCGTGGTGCGATGTAGCCCAGTACGGCGGGTAGGGCCGGTTGTTGGTAGGCGGTTTGGTAAGTTAGCATCGCAGCGCGGATGCTGCAACAACGCGGAAGATATCGCAGAAGGCAAAAAGAGAGGCACAAAGGATCCTATTTTATGTATTTTTGAGTCAATTAGACCACAACATGCGGGTTTTGGGTCATTTGGACCATATGTTGTGTAATTTTGGGTCAATTGTACCGCAGTATGCGGGTTTTTGGGTCACTTGGACCATGTCAGTTAGATTTTGGGTTATTTGCTCAAAGCATTGGTTAGGAAGTTGTTAGTAAGTGGACAAGCAATGTAAAGGCAGAAGCCTATATAAAGTAATAGGGTTGTATGTAGGAGGGGGAGAAGCATAGAGAGCCATAGAGAGATCTTGGATACATGTTTTTCCATGTGTTTTGAGATTGAGAGATACTGGTGAGATCTGAGTTTTGGCGGAGATATTGTAGCTGGATTTTTGAGGTGATAATGTGATATGATGAAGCTATTCTTGTGCAATTTTTGTGTTTCTTCTATTTATTTATGATAATGCAATGTTGCGATGTATGAACGATTTACTGTCTCCTTAATGCAATATTTGCTTTACTGTTACTTCTTGCTACAATGATCAATGTTTCTGCAGAATGATGCTATGGGTACAACGATAGTATAGTTCAATGCATTGATTTATGTCTAAATGTTGTAATAAGTTAAGTAATTGAGCTGCAACCATCCTCCTTCATCAAGTGGAAACATGGTTCCATCAACTCTTCTTGAACATCTCGGGTGATACCTCATCTGCTCTGCAGGTGTTGATGGACGGGGTAAAACCTATCCAGGCCGGTGCTCAGGGAGATCACGGTATGTGTCGACAGTGAGCGGAACCCCTGTTGACTGGGTTTGAGTCAACAAATGGTTCGGTTGCCGAGACTGTGTGTGAAGTAAAAGGAGGATATGTTGTGGCATCCGACGCAACCGGAGATACAAAGCTGGTTTGATCAGAAGTTGCAGGAATTCGCTGAAGAAGAAAGTCGGAACACTCGGCTGACGGTAGATTAATGAGTAGAAAGATACATTCACGATGGTATGCACAAGTGGTTTTTTTGTGAATTCCCAGTCATTTTGTATGAGTGGTTGGCGAAGTTGACCTTCCATAAGAGGAACTTTCAAGGTGGTGAGTCGACGACTTGGACCCCAGAGTTGATTCAGGAGCTGCAGGAAGTCGACAATAAAGCGTCCTGGGCTGTCAAAGTTTGGTTCGATAGCATCTTGGAAGGGTATATCACTGAATTTTTGGTTGATACGCAAAAGTATTACAACGAAGCCAAAAGGTATTTCCTCCGCGAACCCAAAGGAAGGTTTCTGCTGTCGTTCCAACTATCTATTAAGATGCTTATTTGAGAGAAGGGTATATTGAAGATGCATCTAGATCAGTAAACAGCCTGGTGGGCGGAGGCCGTTGGTACCGCGACAACAGGGGGGGGACGGTACATGGAATGATAATGGGTAGATGGGTGCAGGTCATGGCGATACTGTGAGTGAAGTCGAGGAAGAAAGTGGTCTTACAAGGGGAGGAGAAAGGTTTTGAAAGGAAAAGAGGCAGAGGACAGGAGAAGGTCTTGCTGCGATTGAACTGCAAGGTCATGAAGGAAGACCACATGGGAGGAAGTGACCTCACATCCCTAACAAGGACAACCAGGCTATGCCCAAGATAGAAGCAAGACCAAAATCCGACACTAATGTACCCACACCTTTGCTCACTATATCACAATAAATAAGGAATACAATGTCAACACCACCAAGTTCATCAATTCCACAAAAATTAATTGCTAGTAGTTCAACGACTAGAGGAAGAAAGCCCAGGATGGCAGGCGAAGACACTAAGTTACCACTGTTCCACGGCAATGGAACATATAACCATGAACAGTACTAGTTTTTATGTGAAGCTATATGGAAAGTAAAGCAGATTATTGACGATGATGCTAAGAAAGGACAACTAGTGACAACTCTCTAAGGTCGCGCCTTAGACTGGTTTGTGAAATTTATGCAGGTTCCTGTGGGTACCCCGACAAAGACATTGGATGAAATTCGCACGGGATTAATCACTGAATTCCAAAAGCCCAAATCCGAAGCACAATATATTATAGAGCTTAAAGAGATTAAGCAGTATCCAAATGAGTTTGTGTGGGACTTTGATCAACGTTTCAAGACACTGATGGAAAGGGTTAGTTTTAATATGAGTAAAATCCAACACAAAGAATGGTTTATTGCGGAGTTGCTCACGCACATTTGACTACCGTTGATGCAGCAAAACATTACCACACCAAGTGAAGCTCTGGAGACCGCGATGCGGTTGGAAGCGTCACCAATTAGGGAAAATGCAGCTGGGATGTCGCAGATCCAGACATAGCTGGCTAATTTGACTATACAACTGCAAGATCTGAAAAAGGGCAAGGAACAACATGAAGAAGTATGGTGTACGCGATGTCGAGGAGAAGGACATACTAAGGATAATTTCCCAGACTTTCGCAACTACTTGCTTTCAGGAGCACCGAATCCATTGAATGGTGGAGGCATGCCGTGGTATCATGTTTATCAAGTATATGGGCACCACCATGATGAATGTCCATACATGCAAAAAATGCTTACAACAACACGAAATCTTTATTGTACACTTTGCAAATCTGTGGGACATGGCGACAAAGATTGTCATGCATATGGGTTGCTACAAGAGGACGTACGGTGCATTCTATGTGAATGACGATTAGTGTGCCGTACAACAATCACAACTGCAACCATAGGTAGCCCAGCCGTTACCTCAACCGCAGGTGTCGTTTGTACCACAGCAGCAACAACCGCAGTAGTTCATGCTGCAATATGCTCCGATGCAAATGGCTCCATAGCAGCCACACTATGTTCAGCAACCGCAGTATGTGCAGCAAGGGAAGGGTATGCAGCCGAATCCTATGTAGCAACAGTTCAATCAACCACAATA
The DNA here is from genome assembly GCA_027924585.1 of Larix kaempferi. NCBI lineage: Eukaryota > Viridiplantae > Streptophyta > Pinopsida > Pinales > Pinaceae > Larix > Larix kaempferi. Next base: position 2,804,114 of record BSBM01000387.1, read on the forward strand.
CCAGCAGTAGGGAGGATTTCGTGGAGGATACCGGAGCGAACGTGGTGGAGGATTTGGTCATGATGGAGGACGAGGAGGTCGCGGACCTGTTCAGTGCTATCACTATGCGGTATGGGGACACAACCAGTGCGATTGTCCACTGTTGCAAATGTAGTGTATGTTTTGTTTTGTTACAGATCATACAGTAGAAAACTGCCCACAATTGATTGCACGATGGCAAGCAGGGAACATCCCATAGTTGCAGAATCAGCCCTAGGTACAACAACCCGTACAGAATCCAGTGCAGCAACCGGTGCAAAACTAGAATCCACAGCCGAATCAGAATGTGAATCAGAATATGAACCAACCCGGGAATCTACCGCTGAACCAGACTCAGGGCACAAATATTGCAACAATTTCGGCGGAACCAAGACCCGAAGATGTTTCTGTCATTGTCGTCACTCATGGAGGAAAAACAACTGGGGAAGATAGCTCACACCCGTTGATTCGGTTGGTAGGGCCGAATATAGTTTTTAGGAACCCATGTCAACCCTTCTCTTTACTATGTTAGTATATTGTGTTGGACGCATATGCTTTGTAAGTTGTCTCATAGTATTTGTTGATCCATAGTTTATATTAGCCCATAGTATTGACCCATAATATTGGACGCATATGCTTTGTAAGTCATCCCATAGTATTATATGTCCCATGGTTTTGACTCATAGTATTGGGCTTAGACTTAGTATATAAGTGTGTGTTGAGGTCATTGAAGGCACCGTGAAGTTAATTGTATTGAGCTTGCTCAAAGGAGGTTGCCCCCTCGAAGTGGCCCGTGATCAATATAAAAGTGATTCTTAGTTCTATTATTTCTGATATCTCATGTATTTGCATTAATTAATTATTGCATATTCTTCACATCTGGTATCAGAGCACTTTCTTGGGCTCGTTGGGTGGAATTTCTGCCAAAATTTTTTTTTCGCATCTATTGCAGCTTCGAATTTGGGAATAATCCCTATCCGCTTAACTGTGGGAAGTACTTGGGCATAAGCCCTACAACTCATTGTCAGGAGTACCACAGAAACCCCAAAGTAGCTGGCCCATTGAGAGGACCTACCAGCGAAAAGGGCAACGACCCCTACCTGATTGAATAGTTCCCACCCGTGAGGTAAACCAAGAGCTATTGTTTGTGGCAAAGCGGTTATCAGTTTTACCTAAGCCGTGGAGTGAGGGGTACTGTCCCAATACGCAAGCCGTCAGACAGCATTGGTGGCCGAGTGAAATACCTGAACTGTTAGGAAGCCGTACATACCTAGGGTCCATATCTATTTTCAGTTGAACTGTTGCCGATCACTTCCGCTCCAGATCCAGCCATTTCCCATCTATTTTGAAAGTCATTCTAGATCCAGTCACCATTTCAGATCCAGTCGTTTTCGATCCCTTCCGTGCCGTTGCAGATCCATCTATTGCGGATCCCTTCTGCACCACTGTTGCCTATCCATTTCTGGAAGAAAAAAAAAAATTCCTGTTTTTCAGCCATATCTCCCTTGTTTCAACTCTGTTTTCCCTGAAACTTCATTGATATCCCTGCAATCCCATTCTCCATATTTCATTCCTGACAACCCTATCCCAAATTCCACTTCCTAAGACCAAAAATCCCACATTTGTCTATTTTTAGGGTTTTCCATAACTCCAATTTTCACCCAAACACCTTCAAATTTTGCCACCGTGTTCCTTTCCTAATTCCGCTTCTTTGTCCCTCTCTACCAAATTTTCTCATTCTTTCACCCTGCTTCTGAAATCCCCATTTTTTGCCTCCCTGTCCATCAGAAAGTGTCTAAAACCTTCTCAAACCCCAATTACCACTCCAAGTTTTTCCCAAATCCAAATTTTCCTTTACTAAAGCAGCTTTTGTTTGTGTTTTTCTATCCATTCCCAAAATAAATAAATAAATAAATCTCCTAGTTATGGTTGTCACCCACGCAGGAGTAAAAACCATGGAGGAAGCACTTGCAGCCATCCAAACCAAACTCCAAGATCTTGATGAAAAATTTCTCCACCTCCATCTTCAGCATTCAGCCATGAACAATAATCGACAGCAAGAATCTTCTACAGCCAATGGGTTCTCTTCTTCCAGCAATTTTCATGGTCTGAAGCTTAAATTTCCTCGCTTCAATGGTACTGATCCGACTGGATGGATCTATCATGTAGATCAGTATTTCAGTCTGCATAATACTTTTGATGTCCAAAAAGTTCCACTTGCATCCTTTCATTTGGAACTGGAAGCCCTTCAATGGTACCGTGGGTACATCAAGGCTCATGATGAGCCAAAATGGACAAATTTTTGCCAACTCATTTTGCAACGATTTGGTCCTAGCGCTTTTGATGACTTCACCGAAGCACTCACTAAACTTCGTCAAAGTAGCACTGTGAGAGAGTATCAGACAGAATTTGAGAAACTAGCCAATCACACAGAAGGATTGTCTGATGAATTCTACAGGAGTTGTTTTATCAGTGGTCTTAAGAATGAAATCCGGTCAGAGGTTAAAATGTTCTGTCCCAACACAATGATGGAAGTCCTAGGGTTGGCTAAGTTGGAAGAAGACAAGCTTGCAACCCAACAATGCTCCAAACCCTCTTTTGTTCCCTTCCAAAATATGGGTTCTCAATGACCTCCTATCCTGCTAGCTCCTCGACCAACTCCTATCAAGCATTTGTCTGAAACAAAGATGCAGGCACGCAGACAAAAAGGGCTATGTTATAATTGTGATGAGAAATTCACTCGAGGACATAAATGTGTTCAACAAAAGCTCTATCTCTTGGATATGGATTCTCCGCCAGCCTCTAAAATTGGTAAAGAAGCTCCAGATACAATGGATGATCAGGTCGACATTCAAGAGTTGCCTATTGACCCCCCATCTCAGGAAGACCAACTAGAGATATATCTCAATGCTTTATCCGACGTCACCACCCCCCAAACAATGCGGGTCAAGGGATACTTCAAGAAGTTCCCTCTTACAATACTCATTGATTCTAGCAGCACACATAACTTCATTGACCCTCGGATCGCCAAACAAGCTGATTGTTTTATCCACCCTTGCTCCAACTTTGAAGTCATGGTTGCCAATGGGGGCACCTTACCTTGCAAGGGGAAGTGTCACAATGTGCATATCTCTCTGGAATATTATAACCTGCGCTCTTACATGTTTTCCTTGTCCTTAGGCAGATGTGATGTGGTTTTGGGTGTTCAATGGTTACGCACACTTGGTCCCATCTTATTGCATTTTGCTGAACTTTGGATGCAGTTTTCAATCAATGAGGCACAACACAAATTAATGGGCTTACAACCAGGGTCTCTCTACATCATCAGTTCACATCACCTAGAAAAACTCCTTAAGAAGAATTCACATGGTGTCATTGGCTGACTGTGATACTTTCCAGGTCAACAAGGATGGAACGACACTCCTTTTGGGACTACTCAAACCCTTTCCCATCCCTACACAGATTTGGCCAACTATTTCTATGGATTTCTTAGAAGCACTCTGGTGCTACAATACCACATCTACAAGGACACCATATGAAGAATTCTATGGACAGACACCACCAGTTCTTCTTCCATACACCCTTAGAAGCTCCCCAGTTCATGCAATTGACTTGGTTCTTCGAAACTGCGATCAGATTCTTCTCATTCTGCAAGACAATCTTCACATCAACAGAATTCAACTGCAACAACAAGCCAATCAACACCATTCTGAGTGCACTTTTCAAGCAGCTGATAGGGTTCTTCTTCATCTACAACCTTCCAAGCAATCCTCCATGACACTCCAAAGGAGTCAGTGGCCCGAATTGCAACATGAGGATGCTACCGGGGAACCACTCCTTCAGATTCTGCAGCATTTTCCCCAACCAAAGATTTGAGGAAAAATATTTTTCTAAGGGAGAGGGGATGTTAGGAACCCGTGTCAACCCTTCTCTTTACTATGTTAGTATATTGTGTTGGACGCATATGCTTTGTAAGTCGTCTCATAGTATTTGTTGATCCATAGTTTATATTAGCCCATAGTATTGACCCATAGTATTGGATGCATATGCTTTGTAAGTCGTCCCGTAGTATTATATGTCCCATGGTTTTGACTCATAGTATTGGGCATAGACTTAGTATATAAGTGTGTGTTGAGGTCATTGAAGGCAGCGTGAAGTTAATTGTATTGAGCTTGCTCAAAGGAGGTTGCCCCCTCGAAGTGGCCTGTGATCAATATAAAAGTGATTCTGAGTTCTATTATTTCTGATATCTCGTGTATTTGCATTAATTAATTATTGCAGGTTCTTCACAACAGTATCATTTGACATTGACGCTGAGCGAGAGGCATTTCTTTAGGCACGTCGAGCAATAGAAAAAGATCGAGGTAAGGCCATTATTTATGACATGCCATCTACTTTTGATGACACTTCACAGGCTGGCCCTTCGCAATAGTCTAGCACACTTCAAGCATTTCTGGAAAATTGTTTATCCTTGGCAAGTGATCCTGATGCTCTTTCCAAGATTGAATCCCTATTGCAGCGACCAGCTCAGGGTCGATGAGAATCCACGATCAATTCCTTACAACGATGGAAGACAGGTAAGGAGATGCGAATGAACTTCCAAATTGGTGATTATGATGTTGATTCAGTCATTCTGGATCTTGGTTCGGATGTTAACATCTTAACCAAGCAGGCTTGGCAGAACATGGGGATTCCCCCATTGAGATGGTCTCCTATGCAGCTTAGGTTGGCTAACCATGCAAAATTAACACCAATTGGGCGAGTTCCACAGCTGGTGGTGGACATTGAGGGAATGAAAACATATGCCGACTTTGATGTCATTGAAGTAGTTGAAGGAGCAAGCTCTTATCTCGCATTGTTGGGGATTGGTTGGGATAATGATAGCGGAGCTGTAATCAACTTCAAGTGACGGATGATGACTTTTGAAAACTACGATCTTAGAGTCATTGCTCCGTTGGATCTGGCTAAAGGACGTAGATACATTGAGCCTGTGAAGGATGACGATCCCAATGGATAAGACCTTGCATTCAATATTTCCGAAGACTATATTCATCTGACTTCCAATGGTGAGTTGGGATGGCGCAGTGATAGCTCTACGTCTTTTGACTCTGATGACGCCTTAGAACATTGGAAGAACCGCTTGCATGAGGTGTCGCTCCACAAGTGTGGGTAGTCACGCAATCACTATGCCGTGTTGTGTCTGAAATGGTTACACTAACAGTATACGAAGGGCTTCCTGGATTATCTAAATTTTTGGTGGAATTCGAGGAAAGAGTTTCAGAACCATAGCGAGTGCTGGCATTAGACGAAGTGCTGCAGGCTGCTCCAGCACACTAGTGGGTGACACATAAGAAATCAATCAACGACTGGCCACAATGCAGGAGATTGATGATGGTTCACTTCAGTGACATTGAGGTGTACCATACAGGGAAATATGATGGTCGGAATGACCCTCGAGGTCATTTGATGGAGTGTCAGACATTATGGGAATCGTGACCATGAGATGAGTGGGTCCATGCATTTATCCATACTTTGGACGAAATACCGTGACCCTGGCACACTGCCGCTAAATTACGGGGAGAAATTACTACTTGGATGGAGTTGATAGTTTATTTTACTCATACATTCCGTTTCGCAGATCCCAACCTGGATGTCCATAATGCGTTGCAACTTATCCGTGATGTGGTTTTGAAGGTTTTTCCAACGATATATCCTATAGATCCGCATACACACCACTAGCTGCAATCTATGATGGAATGTTATAATATCATTGGTGGACCTGAAGATGGTGATGATCCGCGGAATGTCAATATTTCAGAGTCTGAAGGAAGTCACAATGTGGTACCACCCGATGCGCCAAGTGACCCATTCAGTCAGCCCTTGAAACTTCGTAAGATCAATATTGGGACGGAAACCACTCCCAAGTTTGTGAATGTTGGAGATTATTGGGATGATGAGATGATGGGAAGGATCGATGACATGCTGCATGAATTTCAAGACCTTTTTCCCATGAAGTTTTCAGACATGAAGGGAATCTTGGGTGATCTTGGGCAGATGAAGATCCCATTGAAGCTAGACACTAAACCAATCAGGCAGCGACCCTACTGATTGAATCTGCGCCATAAAGAGAGGGTCAAAGTAGAACTTGATCGCATGTTAGATGCAGGTATTATTGAACCGGTTGAGGAGTCAGAATGGATCAGTCTTATGGTGGTGCAGGACAAGAAGACAGGTGAAGTACACATTTGTGTTGACCTACGAAAGCTGAATGATGCATGTTTGCATGATCCATTTCCAACCTCGTTTATAGATGAAGTGCTCGAAGGTGTGGGTGGCCAGGAGATGTACTCGTTCACGGATGGGTTCTCTGGCTACCATCAGATCCGCATTGCAAAGGAAGACTGCCACAAGACGACCTTTGTCACAGAATGGGGTTGCTTTCAATACACAGTAATGTCATTTGGGTTGAAGAATGCCCCTGCAATATTTTCGCGGGTCGTTGTTGCCGCATTCAAGGATTTTATTCAGAAGATTTTGCAGGTTTACATGGACGACTGGACAGTCTATGGTTTGATCCACGATGTAATGTCCCCTCATATCATACCAGCATGATAGAGAGGACGTGATACTAAAACTGGGCATCTAGCCCCATATCCATTAATTAAAAACTCGTTGATAAAAAGACTTATACATGTGCATGTTATAGAAACACAGCGGAAATAAAAATCATGTTTAATATCTAACATACATTCAAACATTTCTGTGACAGCCATTAAATAAAGACATTGCAGAATTTATAAAAGAGAATACTTATCTCAACAAAGTAGTCCCAAGCAACCATCTATGCATCTGCAACGTTCCACCCAACCATAGGCCAGTTGTGCTTATCAACCTCTTGATACAACTGCCACCCCCGAGCTGGGCATGATCTCTACAAGGAACCAGAGAACAACAGACTCACACAGAGCCAAGCATACACCAAGATGAGCCAAGCCAATCTACAATTGGGTTTATCAGGCTGCTAGAAAATGGAAAGGAAGAATTGCTAAGCTAGTGAGCTCAACCACAGAGCTATGGATACCTCTCCAAGATCTATTTAGCTTGGCACCAACAATGCCTACACACCCCACTCAAGGAAGTATTTCCTTCACCAATTCACAGTCCCTCAGGCCATACCTTCCAATTCTAGAGTGTCCCAGGTGTGCATAGAAGAGTACCCAGCCCTCTTGATCTTCTTGAGAGGTTATTCTCCCCACTAGGTTTATCAAGCTAATTCTGTCCACTACCACTCCAAAACTTTTTCTCATAGGTTCAAACCAAAACAGGGATGCACATAACAACAAAACCACAATTGTTGGGCATGAGGAAAAATGTTTCTTCAGTGGGATGCCCAAAGAGGGGGTTTCTACCAATTCAAAAAAATGTGGGAAAGCCCAAAAACGAAATGGCAATTGGGGAGCAACCTTGGAGAGAAGAAATCATTTTTAGAAAAACGTCCATGGGCATTTTGGGGCAAAAATGACCTCCATCACAGTCCCAAATCGTGGCCCTTCTCTCCCAGCTGCTGTGCTATGCAAAAACGAGCTCCCAAGCATGGAAAATGCAGGGAAAAAATGGTGAAAAACATGATGGGGAAAGACCCAGTAGTTCCGACTACGTCAGAGGGCCAAGGCTACGGGTTCAGAATGGCTTTGGGCACCATTTCATGGGTGTTTTCTTTCCCAAGGAGACAAAATATAATTTTCCAGGTTGATGGCTTGCCCATACACGAAATTGGCTGCCATACCTCTTCATTCCCAAGGCATTAATTACCTCAACCAATTTCTTGAAGAATTAAATGATTGGGTCTATAACCCAAAATGGGTAGTTGGTGGTTTATGGGTTTTCTCATTGACACCTGGATTAACACCATTGGCTCAAAGGTTTAAATAATTTCCCTCCCTATTCCTTGTAGAATCATGCCCCCATCTCTTTATTGCATTGCATAGCTAGTTGTGGGTTTTTCATTAAAATTCGTATTTACATGATGTCTTAATTTACATTGTGCCTATCTAGCAGAAGAACCATAGGCATCTATTTTTAATTGCCGATACATAAAACGCTAAATCAATTGTGGGGCCTTGGCCTTGAGCTCCTCACCATGATTAAATGTCAATATTTACATCATTTACGATTTTATGCGAAGGGGGTCAAAATGGGGACATTACATTCCCCTCCCCTTACATTAGCATTGTCCTCAGTGCTCATCAAAATTGAACAAAAATGGATATGCGACCCTCATGGCATCCTCCAGCTCCCATGTAGCCTCATTGGGACCGTAGTGCTTCCATTGCACCTTTACCTGTCCGATGGCTCGGTTCCGGAGCAATGTTACCTTCTTGTCTAGGATGCACAATGGATCGGTTTGGAATTCTCCCTTGGGTTCTACCTAGAATCACATGGTTAGGCTCATGTACATATTTCTTAAGCAAAGAAACATGAAAAATATTATGAGCTTTAGTGCTAGCAGGAAATGCAAGTCTATATGCAACTAGCCCTATTCTTTCAAGCACTTCAAATGGCCCACAATATCTAGGTGATAGCTTGGCACAACTCCCAAGCTTCAAGGAACTCTTCCTTGATCTCACTCTAAGATACACATGATCCCCAACATTGAATTCCCTATGCACTCTATGCTTATTTGCATAGCTTTTCTGTCTATCTTGGGCTGTTTTTAAATTCTGTCTGATCTTGGCAATTTCTTGCTCCATTTCCTTAAGCAATTCTGGCCCAAGTACAATTCTGTTCACTGGATTGTCCCAAGTCACTGGTGTCCTACACCTTCTGCCGTACAAAGCCTCATAAGGACTCATTCCCAACGATGCTTGTTTCCCATTGTTATATGCAAATTCTACCAAGTGTAGATAATCCTCCCACTTGGATGGTCTGTCCATTACATACATGCAGAGCATGTCTTCAAGCACCCAATTTACTCTTTCTGTTTGCCCATCTGTTTGAGGATGGTACGCGGTGCTAAACCTTAGCTGTGTACCCAAATCTGCAAAGAGACCTTTCCAAAAATTGGAAGTGAACTTGGTATCCCTGTCAGAAATTATTGCCTTAGGCAACCCATGTAATCTGAAAATTTCATTCATGAAAATATTTGCAATGGCATCAGCTTTATGTGTGGACTTAACCGGTATGAAATGTGCTGCCTTTGTTAGCTTGTCCACCACAACCATGATGGAATCATGTTGTCTCACATTCATTGGCAATCCTGTAATAAAGTCCATGGATATTACTTCCCATTTCCATTCTGGAATTGGCACTGGGAGCAATAAACCTGCTGGATGTTGGTGTTCACTCTTCACCTGCTGACATTCCATGCACTTAGAAATGTATTCAGCGATGTCCTTCTTCATGCCTGGCTAGAAATAATATTTTCTTGCTGTAGCAATTGTTTTCTGATATCTTGGGTGACCAGAGTATGGAGCTTTATGGATTTCATCCATAACCATCCTCCTTAAATCTGCCGCATTTGGAATATAAACTCTATTCTTATAAGTAAGAAGTCCGCCTTCTTCCAAATGATAGCCTTCATACTTCTTGCCAAGGTCTTGCTGTTGCAATTTTTCATTTATCTGCATGTACACTTCATCCTTAACATTATGGTTAACAATTTGCTGCTTCAAATCTGGTTGGCAAGTACTAAGTGCTGCTACATGCATTTCATGTACCTTCCTGCTAAGTGCATCAACCACCTTGTTTTCTTTCCCTTTTATGTGTTTGATTTCAAAATCAAATTCACACAAAAATTCCAACCATCTAGCTTTCCTAGCATTTAAAGTTGGATGATCAAACAAGTATTTCAGACCACAATGGTCTGTCCTTAACTCAAATTTTCTTCCCATTAAGTTATGCCTACACATCTTTAAAGCATGTACTATGGCTGCAAGTTCTATATCATGAGTAGCATAATTCTTCTCATGCTCCTTCAACTTTCTTGACTCATAGCATATCACGTGGTTGTCTTGCATAAGAACTCCTCCAAGTCCTTGATTGCATGCATCGGTACATACCACAAAGTCTTTTTCCAGGTCTGCAATCTTCAAAATAGGTGCACTTGTAAGAAGATTCTTCAACCATTGAAAATTTTCCTCACATCTTGGTGACCATTCAAACTTTATCCCCTTCTTTTGCAAAGAAGTGATCGGGTTTGCAACCTTGGAGAATCCTTCGATAAACCTCCTGTAGTAACCAGCAAGGCCCATAAAAGATCTCACATTAGTCACATTCCTTGGAGTTCGCCAATTCATAATGGTTTCAATCTTCTCAGGGTCTACAGATATTCCTTCGTCGGAGATGATGTGACCCAAATAATGAATTCTATCTTATAAAAGTCACATTTGCTCGACTTTGCATACAGCTTATGCTCCCTTAGTAGTTGCATTGTCATTCTCAAATGTTCTTCATGCTCTTCTTCATTCTTAGAATAGATGAGAATGTCATCCAGGAATACAAGAACAAACTTGTCCAAATATTTGCTAAAAACATTATTCATGAGACACATGAATGTAGCGGGTGCATTTGTGAGACCGAATGGTACCACTACAAACTCATAGTGTCCATACCTCATTCTAAAGGTTGTCTTATGAATATCTTCTTCTTTGATTCTTACCTAATGGTAACCAGACCTCAAGTCAATCTTTGAGAATACCTTTGCTCCTCTCATTTGGTAAAAAAGGTCATCAATTCGGGGCAATGGGTATTTGTTCTTCACAGTGACTTTGTTCAACTGCCTGTAGTCAATACATAACCTGAGTGTTCCATCTTTCTTTTTCACAAATAGAACAGGTGCTCCCCACGAGGCCACACTTGGCCTCATATATTTCTTTTCTAGCAACTCTTGTAATTGCATTTTCAATTCCAGCAATTTCGGTGTACTCATCCTGTAGGGTGTCTTAGACATTGGTGCCACTCCTGCGCAAGTTCAATTGTGAAGTCAATGTCTCTCTTTGGAGGGAGTCCTGGAATCTCATCAGGAAAAACATCCCTGAATTCTTGCAATACATGATAGTCCTCCAATTTAAGAGTTTCATTCTCTGCTACCTCTAAAATGTGGGCTGCATACAATTGACATCCCTTCCTATAGAACTTCTTCAACTACATGGCTATAACCTGTCTAACAGAAGTCACCTTTGGAATCCCTTTTACAACCCTTAGGTTTCCTTCTTCGTCCATGCATTCAAATGTCTTATTGTAGCAATCAAGCTTAACTCTGTGTGCTTCTAACCAATCCATTCCAATGAGAATATCATAGGAACCAAGTGGCAAAATATTCAGATCTGCATAAGTGAATAGCCCATCCATTTCTAATGGACATTTCTCTACTATTTCACTAACTTTTCTCTTGGTTCCAGTGGCTAGTTGAACTAACCATGATTTAGTATGCTTTAATTTCTTAAAAGCACAAATCTCAACAATTCTAGGAGTGACATAACTGTGAGTACATCCAGGATCAATCAAAATAGAAATAGATTAATTAGCAATCTTACCTTCAACTTCAACCACAGTTGACTGGTGATCTGCCTGGCAGTCGTCTAGAGCTGCATAGATTCTAGGGATTGTCCTTGCCACTTGACCCACAGTTTCAGCTCCTTGGATGTTGTGAACTTGATTTGCATTCCCATTTCGATGTGGACAGTTCCTAGGCATGTGGTCTCCTCCACAAACCCAACATTGAAGTGGTTCTCTTGGCTCCTTTGGATCTCTTGGCTTGTCTCCCATCATCCTAGTTGGCTTAGTCACAACCTGTGATGGTTGCCTTTGCTGATTCTGGAATTGAGGAGGCTTGAACCCCTTCTTCCTTTGATCAAACTTTTCATTTTTCTTATCCTTCCATGCCTTATGGAATTCTGGTTTGCTTCTGTTTTGATCAAAGCAATACTTGGCCTTTCTTATGGCCTCATCTAGAGTTCGAGGTTCATCAAACTCAATTCTATCTTTATATGACTGGGGCAGTCCACTTAGGAAACGCTGAATTTTTACCTTATCATCTCGAATGTACCTGACATATCTTAGCATCTCCAAGAATTTGTTTGCATATTCTTCCATGGTCAATTGTCCCAATCTCAGCTCATGGAACTCTTTGATCTTATCATCATAGTACCTATCAAAGAGGTACTTCTGCTTGAAGTATTTCTTGAACTGCTTCCACACAATCTTCCTTTCATTGATCTTCTTCACTTACCTGATGTGTTCCCACCATATAGATGCTCTTCCATTCAAGTTGAATATGGAAACCCTTGCCTTCATATTTCTACAGTAGTCTTGGACTTGGATATATTTTCTCATCCCAAGAAGCCAAGCTTCAGCTTTTTTACCAGACTTTATCTCTCCATCAAATGTAGGAGGTTTCTCCTTCTTAAATTCCCCGTGTGAATTGTTCTTGTAGTGTCTCTTCCTTTTGTTTCTGCAAGATGAAGAGCTTGAACCCTCAATGGATTCTTCAAAGTCAGATGATTCATTAGAAGAGATTTCTAGAGTATATGTTATGTCTGTAGAAACTCTTCTCGGGCTACTGGCCCTCTTGCGGGAATTCCTCCTAGAACTACTCCCACCCCTTTCTAGATTTGATGTCTGATGCCCAGAGTTTATTTGCCTTTGGATGTCTGTTAAACTCTGCAGCATGGCTGCATTCAGTTGATTTTGTTCTTCCTGAGCTTTAATCATCCTTTCATTATCTTCTCTACAACTTTGCAACTCCACCCTTAGGCTTCTCATGGTGGTTGCAATACCTAGAGGAGTCTCTTGATTTCTTCTCCCATTAGATTTTGTTTCAGCATTTTCAACATGTATGTTCTCCCCCATGGCATCTGTCTCAGGTTCATAGGGATCTTGTGCATCATCCATAATGTTGATTTTCTTGGCCCAACCAAGATCCAAAACTTTTCAACTGTACTATCTAGAGTACTGCCCTGATGTAACTGAGATTCTGCAAAATGTGTTCATCCACACAATTGTTAGCTGCATTATATTCTCAGAAATTCATAACTTACTTTCATGCATGTGGGAAAATGTTATATTGACAATTTGTCAGATCATAGAATTTTCTCACAATAAACAACATATGAGGGGGATGATGGGGGTCAAGGGGGCTTCTCCATTTCGCGCAATCTGGCGCATAAGTTCTATGGCAATTTTTCCATTTTCGGCACCTGAAAATCTCCCTGAAAAATGGCTAAAATTCCTTGTTTCGAAACAACTTGTGGAGTTCTTTCACAATTTCGGAGGACAATTCCTTCCACAGTTTCGAAAGTCATTGGGAAATTCTTTCCGCAGTTTCGGAAGACATTCCGAAATTCTTTCCGTATTTTCGGAAGACATTCCGGAATTCTTTCCGCAGTTTTGGAATGATTCGTCAAAGTCTTCCGCAGTTGCGGGACGATTCGCCGAAGTCTTCCTCAATTTCAGAATGATTTGCTGAACTCTTCCGCAATTTGCGGAACGATTCACCGAACTCTTCCGCAATTTAAGAACGATATTCGCCGAACTCTTCCACAATTTCAGAACGATTCGCCGAACTCCTCCGCAATTGCAGAATGATTCGCCGAACTCTTCCACAATTTCAGAACGATTCATCGAACTCTTCCTTAATTGCGGAACGATTCGCCAAACTCTTCCGCAGTTGCGGAACGATTTTTTGAACTCTTCCGCAATTTTGGAATGATTCACCGAACTCTTCTGCAATTGCGAAAGGATTTGCAGAATCCTTCCGCAGTTTCGGCCAGCTTTCCGAATTCCTCCCGAAACAGACTTAAACAAAAATTTTCCAAAAACTCTTAGAAAATTTTTGAAATATTTCCTTCCTTCAGTGATGACTGCTTGCTCAGTAGGAGGTGATCTTACCTCTGTAATCAATAAGGGACCTTCCCATGTAACTGTAATCGGATTTGGCCCATAGAGGTCCAATGCTGCAACCAGCAGCTCTGATACCAAAATGTAATGTCCCCTCCTATCATACCAGCATGATAGAGAGGAGATGATACTAAAACTCGGCATCTAGCCCCATATCCATTAATTAAAAACTCGTTGATAAAAAGACTTATACATGTGCATGTTATAGAAACACAGCGGAATTAAAAATCATGTTTAATAACTAACATACATTCAAACATTTATGTGACAGCCATTAAATCAAGACATTGCAGAATTTATAAAAGAGAATACTTATCTCAACAAAGTAGTCCCAAGCAACCAACTATGCATCTGGAACGTTCCACCCAACCATAGGCCAGTTGTGCTTATCAACCTCTTGATACAACTACCACCCTCGAGTTGGGCATGATCTCTACAAGGAACTAGGGAACAACAGACTCACACATAGCCAAGCATACACCAAGATGAGCCAAGCCAATCTACAATTGGGTTTATCAGGCTGCTAGGAAATAGAAAGGAAGAATTGCTAAGCTAGTGAGCTCAACCACAGAGCTATGGATACCTGTACAAGATCTATTTAGCTTGGCACCCACAATGCCTACACACCCCACTCAAGGAAGTATTCCCTTCACCAATTCACAGTCCCTCAGGCCATACCTTCCAATTCTAGAGTGTCCCAGGTGTGCATAGAAGAGTACCCAACCCTCTTGATCTTCTTGACAGGTTATTCTCCCCACTAGGTTTATCAAGCTAATTCTGTCCACTACCACTCCAAAACTTTTGCTCACAGGTTCAAATCAAAACAAGGATGCACATAATAGCAAAACCACAATTGCTGGGCATGAGGAAAAACGTTTCTTCAATGGGATGCCCAAAGAGGGGGTTTCTACCAATTCAAAAAAATGTGGGAAAGCCCAAAAACGAAATGGCAATTGGGGAACAACCCTGGAGAACAGAAATCATTTTTAGAAAAACGTCCATGGGCATTTTGGGGCAAAAAAAACCTCCATCACAATCCCAAATCGTGGCCCTTCTCTCCTAGCTACTGTACTATGCAAAAATGAGCTCCCAGGCATGGAAAATGCAGGGAAAAAATGGTGAAAAATGTGATGGGGAAAGACCCAGTAGTTCCGACTGCCTCAGAGGGCCAAGGCTAGGGGTTCAGAATGGCTTTGGGCACCATTTCGTGGGTGTTTCCTTGCCCAAGGAGACAAAATATGATTTTCCAGGTTGATGGCTTGTCCATACACGAAATTGGCTGCCATACCTCTTCATTCCCAAGGCATTAACTACCTCAACCAATTTCTGGGAGAATTAAATGATTGGGTCCATAACCCAAAATGGGTAGTTGGCGGTTTATGGGTTTTCTCATTGACACCTGGATTAACACCATTGACTCAAAGGTTTGAATAATTTCCCTCCCTATTCCTTGTAGAATCATGCTCCCACCCCTTTGTTGCATTGCATAGCTAGTTGTGGTTTTTTCATTAAAATTTGTATTTACATGATGTCTTAATTTACATTGTGCCTATCTAGCACAAGAACCATAGGCATCTATTTTTAATTGCCGATACATAAAATGCTAAATAAATGGTGGGTCCTTGGCCTTGAGCTCCTCACCATGATTAAATGTCAATATTTACATCATTTACAATTTTATGCGAAGGGGGTCAAAATGGGGACATTACACGCGATCATTTAGAAAATCTACGGTTGATGTTGGAGCGTTGTCGCCAGCATCAGATATTGCTGAATTTAAAGAAGTGCATCTTTTGTGCACCATATGGCATATTGTTGGGTCATATTGTATGCAAGCAGGGATTGTTGGTCGATCCTACCAAGATCGCACTCATTTTGAGGGTAGCACTACTGACCACTGTGAAGCAGCTCAGGGAGACATTAGGACACATTGGGTATCATCACAAATTCATTAGAGGGTATGCAGCGATTACGTCCCCTATGGAAAATTTATTAAAGAAAGATGCAGTCTTTCAATGGATTCCTGGATGTCAAGGCAGCTTTGAGATGTTGAAGGCTAAGATGGCCTCGGCACCTATATTTGTATTTCCGGACTGGAACAAGGAATTCCATGTCCACGTTGATGCTTCATCAATCACGCTAGGTGTGGTGCTGGCACAACCAGGTGAAGGAGATCTAGATCACCCCATTGCTTTCACAAGTTGGAAGTTGTCATCGGCCGAAAGGAATTATACCACTATGGAGAGGGAAGGTCTGGCGATGGTCTATGCATTGTAGAATTTTTGGCACTACTTGTTGGGTGGACATTTTAAGATGTTTACAAACCATTCTACATTGAAGTACCTGGTCAATAAGCCTGTGTTGGGGGGAAAAATATGCCTCTGGTTCCTTCTTTTTCAGGAGTTCGATTTTGAAGTAATAGTGAAGCCAGGGTAGTTGAATGCTGGCCCTGATAATCTCTCGCAGATTGAGATAATTGAGGAGCCAACTAACATTGAAGATGGGTTTCCTGATGCATAACTGTTTAAGGTTGGGGTCATGGATGTCTACTTTGAAGAAATCATTCAGTTTCTCTCAACAGGTACCGCACCAAAAGAGTTCACTATGAGCCAAAAGAAACAATTGGTAGTCAAAGCTGCAGACTTCCAGCTAATTGCAGGAGAGTTATACAATATGGGCGCCGATGAGATATTGTGACGCTGTGTCTTGCCGCATGAGCAAGAGCAGATCCTATTAGAGGCACATGCAGGAGTAGCAAGTGGGAACTATGGCAGTTGTGCGACTGCTAGGAAGGTGCTTCGTGCCAGGCTCTGGTGGTCTACACTGCACACTGATGTGATAGACTATGCGCGGTCTTGCGATGTCTGTCAGCGAAGTGGGAAGCCGTCCAGGCGGGATGACATGCTATTGATGCCTCAACTCATATTGCAACCATTTGAAAAATGGGTAGTTGATTTTGTGGGACCAATCAAACCACCTGGGAAGCACTCTGGTGTAAGATACATCATCATGGCGACAGATTATTTGACCATATGGCTAGAGGCTGCACCAGTTGTTGATTCTTCCGTAGCCACAACTGTGTGGTTCCTGTTCGACAATATTGTCACTCATTTTGGATGTCCTAAGATATTGTTGAGCGATCAAGGCAGCCACTTTCTCAATCGCACCATCAGCGCATTGATGGAGGAATTGCAGATACAACATAAGAAGAGCACACCATATCATCCGTAGGCCAATGGCATAGTGGAATCTTTCAACAAAATATTGGAGCATGCATTGACAAAGGTGTGCAATGCGAACCGCGATGACTGGGATCTGAAAATCCCATCCATTTTGTGGGCGTATCATGTTAAATTTTGAGCATTAATTCACAATACTCTAGGATCTTCACTGAGAGAATAACATATATAGTATATCAATGCATAGCAATCACAATAAGCATGACAAGCATCACAAGAATCAAAAGCATGAGAGACAAGAGACACAGAGTTTCCGTGGGGAAAACCCTAAGGTGAAAAACCCCACAACTTCCTCAGAGATAGAGAGAGCAATGGCTCAACCAAAATACACTAAGATAGTCTCCTAGTAGCAGATGATCCTCCTCCTCACTAGTGCGCCACTTTCTGAGTGAGAGAAGTGTGAGTTTCCGAGTGATGCAAATAGAGATCTCTCGATCTCTATTTATACTAACCGGTTTTCCCAGTGACCTTATGGGGCTGACTTGTATAGCTAGGTACATCCACAATATAATATATATTTCAGGGCCGACCCCACACATGGTGGTCTAATAACCCGTCGCCAAGTACACACACTTGTGACACTTGTCAGTACACATGACGACACTTCCTTATAGAGGAATAACACATCTCTTATAAGGGTACAATAAATATATATGAAATACATAGATGAAATACATTTCGAAGTTACATATACATCAACACTCCCTCTTAACTAGGAATGTATTTCCAGACACTGTTATGCTAGACAAGTATTCTTCTCGGGATCATTGTCATCATCATCGTCACTGCTGTTGCTATCTCAACCAATCTCTGACTCTACTCGTCATAGGAAGTTCTACAAAGCCAGTCCTTTTTCATACTAGATGTAGGCCCACCGGCTGCAGGTCTTCATCATCACTGTCCATACTGTGGAATCCTCAAGACTAATTACGTGAGTTAACAAAACCTCGAAAGAGCATCCTAGGTCTGACTACGAGCACATAGCTCAACCTATCAGATATCCCAGGATCTTTTACATGTTACTGCACAACCTGTCCACGACCACAGAGTATCACGAAGAACAACGCAGATGCACACACACAACACTTACACTCAACGACATGGGAGGACCAACCTACCACCATCCGTGAAGGGCTCACAACACTTACATCAAAGACCATGGGAGAACACATCTGCCACCATGTCAGAAAGGCCCTACACTTACATCAATGCACATGGGAGAACACATCTACCACCATGTCGGAAAGGCTCTGCACTTACATCAATGCACATGGGAGAACGCATCTACCACCATGTCGAAAAGGCATTGCACTTACATCAACTCACATGGCAGAACACATCTACAACCATGTCGGAAAGGCTATGCACTTACATCAACGCACATGGGATAACGCATCTACCACCATGTCGGAAAGGCACTGCACTTACATCAACGCACATGGGAGAACGCATCTACCACCATGTCGGAAAGGCCCTGCACTTACATCAACGCACATGGAAGAACGCATCTACCACCATGTCAGAAAGGCACTGTGCATCTGTGTCTTCGGAACTCATCTCACATAATACAACTGATTATGTACTGTATCCACCTGATACATATGATCATCTTGATCATCATCACTGTATCATCCTGGTACATATCATCTGGAGCAACATCCTGAAGCTCGTCATCATGATCATCCTGATCATACAATGCATCTACCTGATGCATACCAAGTATCTACCTGATACATATCATCATACATGATCCACCTTATCATATAGTGTATCACCTGATATAAATACAAATACATGAGACATATCACCATACATGATCTACCTGATCATGCAATGTATCCACCTGATACATATACAGATACATGGTCCAAGCATCCAACATGATGCATATACAAAATACATACAAATGATCAAACTGATCATATCCAACATCCAACATGATGCGTACATACATATACATATAAATGATCCAACTGATCATACAAAGAAGAAACTAGAACATCATCCTGATGCTCATCATCCAACGCTTACATCCACAGCCATGTGAAGGATCCTCCTTCCAACATGCTTGGAATGGCTTCAGAAAATGTGTCCATAACTTCTTCCTCGAAGTGTCCTCGATCTTAAGAACAACCAGCCTCTCCCTGAAGTACTCGAACTTCACCCTGGTTAGTGGCTTCGTCAGCACATCTGCAATCTACTCGTCTGTCGCAACATACAAGAGCTTCATAGCTCCTCTCTACACCATATCCCTGATATAGTGATATTTGATCTCTATGTGTTTCGACCTGACATGAAACACTGGGTTCTTAGACAGCTTCACACAACTCTGGTTATCGCAGAAGATACCAGTAGCATCCAATGGGAGATCAAATAACTCAGACAGTAGCTTCCGTAGCCATACTGCCTCACAACTAGTTAAACGCGCTACAACATACTCTGCCTCAGTTGTACCTAGTGCTACGCAGGACTGCTTCCTGCTAAACCAAGAGATCACACCTGATCCCATACTGAAGCAGCACCCAGATGTGTTCTTCCTATCTGTAGCACTACCAGCCCAATCTGAATCAACATAACCTTGTAGGTTAAACTTTCGATTCGCTTCATACTTGAGCCCATAATCCACTGTACCCTTCAGGTACCTCAGAACATGCTTTACAACAACCAGGTGAACACTCCTTGGATCTGTGAAGAATTGACTCAATGTGTTCACAACAAAGCAAATATCTGGTCTCGTGTTCGTCGGGTACATCAAGGACCCAATCATCTAACGATACATATAGACATCAACCGGCTCAGATGAAGCATCACATAGAAGCTTCAAGTTCGATTCCATGGGTGTGGCCATGGCCTTGCAATCCATCATCCTGAATCTCTTCAGGATATCTATTATGTACTTCCCTTGACCAAGGAAGATCCCACCTGCATTTTGCCACACCTCCATACCTAGGAAATAATGCATCATTCCCAAATCTTTCATATCGAACTCAATAGCAAGCTTCCTCTTAGTATCTGCAATCAATCTGTCATCTCCTGTTACAAATAAGTCATCCACATACAGAAGTAGAATCATAGGATTTCCTTCCTCAACCTTGTAGTAAAGGTTGGAATCCGCTTTACTTTCGGTAAATCCCAAACTAGATAGGAAACTGTCCATCCTACCATACCAAGTTCTGGGAGCTTGCTTCAAGCCATACAAGGCTTTCTTCAATCTACACACATATGACTCCCTATCATGTATTTCAAAACCGAGTGGCTGCTCCACATATACTTCCTCTTCAACTACACCATTCAAGAAAGTAGTATTGACATCCATTTGGTGTATTTTCCATTTCATTGCTACAGCCAGGGAAAGTACTATTTTGATGGAAGTATACCTGGCTATAGGTGCAAAATTTTCTTCATAATCTATTCCCTCTTTCTGAGAGAAGCCACGAGCTACGAATCTTTCCTTGTATTTCTCTACACTGCCATCTGTAGCATGCTTGATTTTGTAGATCCATTTGGAAGTCACAACAGACTTCCCTTTGGGTCTTGGGACAACATCCCAAACATCATTCTTCATTATTGATTGGTATTCCTCAACCATGGCATCCTTCCATTCTTTCTTTTCCACTGCTTCTTCATAACTGGAAGGTTCTTTGTTCATAATGTCACAAAGTAAAGCAACATAGCTGGTATGTGATCTGGTTCTCTTATTTGCTCTATGTTCTTCTTCTGGAATGCCAAATCTTTCTGCATCTTGAATGAGCTCTCTAGCCCATGTAGGTTTCCTCTTGTGAGAGTTATCCTCACGGGGTGGATCTATAGGTTCTTGCGGATCTTCAAACTCATGAACAACTTCTGGAATTGCTTCAGTCATGGTAGTGTCTTGAAATCTAGTTTCCTTAGGTTCTTCATAAAATTCGATAGGTGCCTTCCTTGATTTGATGAATGCTAAGTTTTCATCAAATGGTATATCCCTGCTGACATCAATCTTCTTGAACCCTGGAAAGTATATTCTGTAAGCCTTCATGATTTCACTGTAACCCACAAAGATACCCTTCTTTCCTGAAGGATCTAGCTTGGTCCTCTTTTCCTTTGGGACATGTGTGTATACTGGAGAACCAAATATTCTAAGATGGCTGACTTCAGGTTTCTTACCAGAAAAGACCTCTTATGGTGTCTTGTTGTCCAATATCTTGTGGGGTGTTATGTTCTGAACATATACAGTTGTTCTAGTTGCTTCTGCCCATAGATGCATAGGTAGATCCTGGTCATGCAGCATTTCCCTTGCTTCTTCCATGATTGTTTTGTTCTTCCTTTCTGCAACTCCATTCTATTGAAGATTATAAGGAGCAGTCAACTCCCTCTTAATCCTTGAATCACTACAAAGCTTCTTGAAGTCACCTGGGGTGAATTCTCCACCATTGTCGGATCTGAATGTTTTGATCTTCTTGTCAGTTTGATTCTCCATCAAGGTTTTGAATTCCTTGAACTTATCAAACACCTCATCTTTGTTCTTCAAGAAGTATACCCAAGTCTTCCTGGAGAAGTCATCAATAAATGAGACATAGTAAACATACCCACTTAGAGAACTAGATGACATAGGACCACATACATCTGAGTGGATGATTTTCAGGATATCCTTTGCCTTGCTTTCATTGCTTGGGAAAGCCTTCTTAATGTTCTTACCTTTTGCACATCCTTTGTAAACACCTTCATGTTTGGTCTTGATTTCAGGAAGACCCTCTACAACCTTGCTTGCAATTGGGAGTGCCCTATAGTGCATATGAGCAAGTCTTCTATGCCAAAGTTCACTTGGCTCCATGGATTCATGCACCATGGCATGTTCAGGTTGTCCCTTTAATTTATACAAACCTCCCTCTTGCTCTCCAATCACTACTGCATCATCTATGGTCTTTCCCTTTGGCCACATTAGGACTTGGCCATCAACAAATGCAACCCTCATACCTTTTGCATCCAATGCAGAGATGGAGAGTAAGTTCTTCTTGAGCCCAGGTACATAAAGGACTTCTTTCATCTTCAAAGATTTTTCAGAATCTAGGTTGTAGGAGGCTTCACCACTTCCTTTGATTAGGTATTGATAATCATCTCCAAGTTTCACCTTATGGAGTAATTCATGTTCAGATAGATTCACAAAAGATTCCTTAAACCCAGTCATGTGTTTGGAAGCCCCACTGTAAATTAACCAATCATTACAACCATCGGAGATAGTACCTGTGAGAGCAGAGATTAGAACATACTCTTCTTCACTTGATGAGTCATCATCACTATCATCACTTTCCGCCCTAGCCTTCTTCTTGGGTGGTTCATCATCTTCAGCAGCATGAACATGATATATTTTCATACTGCCCTTCTTCTTCTTGGTGTTGTTGTTCCTCTTGTTCTTGGGATATTCTGAAGAAAAATGACATTTCTCATTACATGTGAAGCATCTAAGATCTTTCTTATCTTTATGTTGATGATAGTGTGAAGATTTCTTGGTATGAGAGTGCTCTCTCTTTGACCTTCCTTTCTTGGTGTGTACTGTGAGAGATTGATCTTCATTTCCCATCTTCTCTTCTCGGGCCACGAGCCTTGCTTCTTCTTGAGAACATTCTTCCCGCAATCTGTTGAAGGAGATCAACTTCTTCCTTGCACAAATTCCTTGAATAAACGAATCCCATGACCTGGGTAGGCCATTTAGAGTGGTCATCACAACTTCACCATTCTCCACCATTTCATCTACCGCTTCCAGTTGTTCCTTAGTCTGGGAGACCCTAGAAAAATAAGATTGAATGGTTTCTCCATTCTGAAACTTTACTCCTTTCAATTGGTTCCACAGGGTCATCTTCCGATTTATGTTCTTCCCTTCAAATAGCTTGGTCAAAGAGTCAAACATCTCCTTGGGTGTCTTTAGAGAAGACACATGGGGTATGAGATGGTCTTTGATAGAATCAGCAATAATTCTCTTTGCCTTGACCAAGTTCTTCTTATGCAATACTTTAGCCTCTTCATCCTCTGGGATAGGGATGTCTTCCTTTACATATGAGTCCAACTCATTCTCTTCCAGGATTAACCCAATCCTATACTTCCAATATTGGAATTTATCAGCCCCTTCAAGCTTATCCTCAAGCTTGGTGTGGTGAGACATCTTAAAGAGTAATTCAAATGGAAATAGAAAAGATTTAGGTCTTACCACTTGAAATGCTGAAAACTGGATCTGGTGCCGGATTAGGGTTTGTCGAAAAAACCCTAAAAATTCAAAATGTGAATTTTAACTTTCTGAAAGGATAGAAAGATGCGCCTTGATGAGATGATCAGCCTAGTGTATTCGGAATTTGGGATCAGCAAAGCGTTACCCTTCAGAATTTTTTTTTGTCCTCCCGGGTTCACTCGGGAGAGCCCTGAATTAGGGTTTGAGTTTCCCAGAGATCTACCCAGCCAAAAATCTCGATCCAAAGCTCTAAACTTTGATTTTTGGAAGGAGCTTCCAACTATGTCTTCAGATTTCACAAATTCCTATTTTTGTGGAAACCCTAATTTTTAGGGCCAAATATGAAAATGCTCAGAATTGAATTCTAATTGGACAGATAGATTCTCCTTGATGAGTAGAGTCAATCTACTATACTGCTTTTCCAAAAACTATGGAGAGAAACCTAATAAACAAGAAACTCAAGTTTCCGTCACTGCAAAATGTCTTCTTCTCAGGTTAGCTCTGATACCATGTTAAATTTTGAGCATTAATTCACAATACTCTAGGATCTTCACTGAGAGAATAACATATACAGTATATCAATGCATAACAATCACAATAAGTATCACAAGAATCAAAAGCATGAGAGACAAGAGACATAGAGTTTCCGTGGGGAAAACCCTAAGGTGAAAAACCCCACAACTTCCTCAGAGATAGAGAGAGCAATGGCTCAACCAAAGTACAACCAAAATACATTGAGATAGTCTCCTAGTAGCAGATGATCCTCCGCCTCACTAGTGCGCCACTTTCTGAGTGAGAAAAGTGTGAGTTTTCGAGTGATGCAAATAGAGATCTCCCGATCTCTATTTATACTAACCTGTTTGCCCAGTGACCTAATGGGGCCGACTTATCTAGCTAGGTACATCCACAATATAATATATATTTCAGGGCTGACCCCACACATGGTGGTCTAATTGTTGAGATATTGTAACTTCAAAGAATATTATATTTTTACTTTATTATTCTGGAGATGTTTCATTCCTCCATGAAGATCTTATTGTATATCCGGAGATGTTTATTCCTCCGTCGGAATGTGGTAACTCGGGTTATTAGACTTCCCTAGTGGGGGTCGGCCCTGTATGTGTCATGTGGATCAAAGGGTTATTAGACCACCCTAGAGGGGTCGGCCCAGTTAGTTGTAGTGTGGTATTTAACCCATTGGTTAAATACGAGCCTACGTGTACTTGTGTAAAAGATATGTCAGAGTAGTGTATAAATAGAGGAGGTGTGTTCCTCATTTGACACACACACTCACTTGAGAGAGAGGTGCACTTGTGGAGGAGAGGTCTGCTATGGTGGAGGAGGAGATCATGTCTTTGGTTTGCATCTTTGTATATTGCTGGTCATCTATATTGAGGAAGCTTTACTGGGTTTTCTACCCCATGAGGGTTTCCCAGGATAAATCTGTGTCTCTTGTGTTTATGCTATGCTTGTTGTTTCTTCAGTGATCCTGTATATGCTATTATTGTGAAATGGAATGTAATGCTGCTATTTTCTGTCTTAGCATATTAAATCTTAACACTAATAACCCGTCGCCAAGTACACACACTTGCGACACTTGTCAGTACACATGATGACACTTCCTTATAGAGGAATAACACATCTCTTATAAGGGTACAATAAATATATATGAAATACATAGATGAAATACATTCCGAAGTTACATATACATCAACATATCGCACCATGTGTAAAAGGTTGACGGGACAGAGACCATTCAAGTTGGTTTATGGGCAAGAAGCGATTATGCCTATGGAGTACATCATTCCAAGTCTACTTATAGCGGCAGCGATAGGTATGGATGTTATAGCGGCACTGGAAGAACATCTAGTGCAGTTAGTACAAATGGAAGAAGATTGCTTTATTGCAGGATTCCACCAGAATATGGAGAAGGATCGTCAAAAGGATTGGCATGATCACCACATAAAAAAAAACAGTTTCAATAAGGTGATTTGGTGCTGTTGTACAACAAGAAGTTTATGAAACATCCAATAAAATTGTAGATGCATTGGCTTGGTCCATATCGCATCAGTAGCATCACTTCAGGAGGTGCATTTCAGTTGCAGCAGTTTGGCGGAGCGATGCTCCCAAAGTTGATTAATGGTATTAGGTTGAATCCCTATCGGTCGATCTTAGAGCAGTGTGATGCCTAAGTCACATTGAAAAAAAAAATGTAGGGCGATCGGTGTTACATCGTAATCTTCCACCCTGCGAGCATCAGCATTGTTTGGCCTGTAGGATCCATTTCAGTGACTCAGATCCACTTATATCCTTCAGAGATACTAGTTTTCCCTATTTTTATTCCTACCCACATGTTGCATCACTATAGCATGCGTACCCGCGAGTTGCATCACTATAGCCCACGGGTATCAAGTAAAATGGTAAAAACCACTATTAATTACTTTTTACTCCCAAAAAGTGGTAATTGCGTGACCTTCGGCTCTCCATCTTCCCAAGTAACATCTTGATGTGTCCTTTCACCTACCTTTGAGAGGACTATATATTGAGCACATATGGCTTATGGATGAAAGGAAGAAGAGAATAGTAAAGGAACTCTAGTGTATTTTTGCCCTATCTTGAGTTTACACTCATTGATCCTTGTAGTTGTGGACCATTTATGTTCACCTTCCAAACTCCTTTCTAGTTTGAGTTTTCCATTCATGGAGGATTGAAGTGGTGGAGGCACAAGTGGATTGATCTAGATCTTGGTTCAGATTGGTTGCCGGCAAGAGGTCGTATCACTTTGTACTTCTTCTTGTTCATTAACATAAATGCTCATATTCTCGTCCATTCATGGTGTGAATTTTGTTTATTATACATTGGGTTACATTTTCTTATGATACTATGGACCATTGTTATTGATAATGTTAATGTCAATTATATATTATTTGTACTTGTTGGATATTGGCTTTCAAGACTAATTTGTAGATTACAAATGCATGGATTGAAAGCTCCAATGGGGATCCACATCAAATGTTTGGATCGAGGTTGGTTACATTTCTCCATTATCTTAACATTGTCATTTATAATAGCATTTCTTTGAGAATTGAGTAGATTTCTGGTAGTCATTTGTCTTTTGTGGTATTCCCAAGCCATAGTGAGTTTTCTCCAATACAGAAATGGCAACTCCACTGGGGAAAACATCCATGTTTGGAAAATTTTTTAGCACTAGTCCATAATTAGAGTTGTTGTTTATCGAATTTCTATGTCACTGATTGGCCGTTAAGATACACTATAGAAAACTTGCTTTTTCTGAGCCCTTGGACTCTTTATTTTCCCATTTTCCTTTCCTCACCCGCGGGCTAGCTTAGCTCAGCTCGCATATACCCGCCTTTGTTTACTCTACTGTTCGCGGGTACCCGCAGGTATTCCTTCGACAGTAGCGTGTAACTCTGGCTTTTGTTGGTTTATGGCTATTGGTTGTTGCTGGGTGAGTTTGGTTGGTTGTTAAGTCTTTGTTGGCCTCTCTCTTGACTGTTTCATGCCTTGGTTGTGACCAGATCTCTTCATTTCTCTTGGTTGAGCCTTCTTTCTTTTTTACCAATCTTTGGTCTTAGCCTCTTGGTTTTCTCCTTTTGAGCTCATTCCTTTGGCTGAGTCTTGCTATTTAGAATCTGTTGGGTTGTCTTAGTGATCTTCTCGACACTTCAGTGACTAAATAGTAGGATTTTGCTTGCACTTTTTCATTCCATTTATATTGAAAAAATACAAAAATATACATTTAGTTTTTTGCATTTTCCTTCTTGTTTATAAGTGAAAATACAAAAATATTTTACTTTCATGTACTGCATCTTACATTGAGTGCTTGTTTCCTTCATTTAGGTTCTGCTTGTGCATCGAAAAGATAAAAGATTGCATCTATATTTCGGAATTGTTGGTTGATTTTGCATATTAGTGACATTGTTTTATTGGATAGATGAGTCTAGGATTGGACAATTTTCCATACTATTGAGTCTACACATCACTAGTTTCACGATCATATCCCTGGACTAATCACAACCACTAAAATTAATGCTTAATCTTAAAATTGATTAGACATATTTTATTTATAAGGTACACCAACTAGCATAGGTTTAGAGTCTTGGAATAGATCATTGTGAGTTAACAATCCAAGACTACTAGACAAAACATTAGGTGTCTGACCAGGGAGTGGAGGAATCCATGGTATAGATTGGTGTTCTCAGGAAGCTATACTCAATCCAGAGTTAAGCACGAGGTCACGGGAGGTTGGTTGAGGAGATATCCCTCTGATACCTGCTGAACGTGGGAGATATATCTAGGATCTATTCGTATCTGGGGGTGCCGGAGGTTTGTCCTCTTGTGCTTCGGGCTTAGCTACCCTGCCCATATGATAGGTCCCACCTGTGAGTGTCCCCCTGAGCATTGGTTATATTGTGGTGAACATAGTTTCCTTACCTAGGTAACGCACAGGGTACTTGCAGTGGTTATGCTGTTTGTGTCCCTAGTCAGATAGGGATTGGACAACACAGTTGTGTTTGTGTAGTGGACTTGACCCTGTCGACATAGTGAATCCTGGGTGTCTCTATAACTGATTCTGTTACCTCCGGCTATAGTTTGGGAGTCTCAAGCCTCTCCTAGGTGAGACATACCGGCTCTAGTGTCAGGAGATCATTTAGCCACTCTGTCTGTCTGCTCTTGGCTATAGTTTCTCTAGGTGTGTGCTTTTGATTTACTGTTCTTTTATCGATAGTTGGCCTTTAGGGGACGTTGTGTCTCTCTCTTGAAATAATGTGGTGCGGAGCCCTACTCTATGCCAGTCCCGTCGTTTGGTTGGTTTAAAGCCACTTGAGGTTACACACCATATTGCTAGGGGACGCCCGAGGGCTCCCTCTGAGTCTTCGGATTCATACAAGACTTACGTTGAAGATTACATGGCTGCACATCTCGATATTGGGAAAGATCCTTCTACTCCTTCCGGTAGAGTTGAACATACTTTCGATCCCCATACTCCTCATGAGGATTGAGGGGGTGATCCACCTGAGACTCAACCTGGTTGTATTTGGCCTAATCCAATTGATCGAGATCCATTTGATCCTTCGAATTCAAATAATTATCTTTACGGAATGTTCGACTTACCCGAGGTTGAAGAACAAAACATGCCTTTGGTTCCTTCATTTCCACGCAATTATAGATATGGGCTGTCTGAGACTCATGATGATACTGGCCCTATGATCAATCCCACCTCACTCTCTTTTGGTATGCCTAGTCATAGTACTGTCGAACCTTCCACTACAGTTGGTACTCACACTAGCACTAGTCAAAGTGTTATCCATACTATACCCACTGGGGGCACTACCCTCGCTGGGGTCACTACGCTCACTGGGGGCACTACGTTGTCCACCCACTCACATAGTATGGGGACTGGTCATGTTCCTCCTAACAATGCTAATGTTGGAAGATGACCACCTCCTAGGATTACCCAACCTAACCGGAATGTTGTTCAGAACACAACTCACCATCCACCACCTAATACATGTGTCGATACTCGTCAACCCAGGACTACTTTTGCACATGATACCGTTCCTCCCAACCACGGGGGTGGAAATATACCACATACTTTTGCGTCCACTGCCACCATTAGAGATGTTAATGTAGGGGGTGGGAATATTTCCTATCCACATGGACATCACACCACCAACCCTGCTACTAATCACACCAATGTTGGGTTTGGGAATACTTCTCATGCTTTTGATCACCACACGACTGCTCAAGCTAATCCTAATGTTGGGGGTGGGAACATACCATACCATTATGGTCAACACAACACAGTTCCCACTATGAATACTACATACATGCCCCGTACTCATGGTGGAAACCCTTACTACAACACAGTCGGTGCTAGCCACCAGTATAACCCACCACCCCAATATGGTGCCCAAAACATGCATATACCTTCTTACTCTCAAATGGGTCAACCAGGAGGAGGTTATCAATCCTATGGCCATGGGAAAGCTTATGGGCCATCAGGTCCTTAGTATTAGCAGTTTAATCCTCATGGTCAATCTTTTGTTCCATCTTATAACACAGTTCCGTTTAACCAACCTTTTATGGGGGCTTATAATCAAGCTTTCTAGCCTCAGCTCCCATTCCTTGCACGCTTGAATCTCTCGGATCTTTTGAAGCTCACGAATGATACGATGTGTCACGAACCTACTTGGTCCCCAGTCCCTACCAAGCTCCCTTCGGACACCCCGAAGATTGAAGATAAAGGTGGTGAGGACCCGGGAGATCATGTCACGACGTTTCACATTTGGTGCTTCTCCAACTCTTTGAATCATCATTCCATTAGATTACGACTATTTAAACGCACCCTCATGAGGGAAGCCATGAAGTGGTATGTGGAGTTGCCTGGAAACACCTATAGGGGATTCAACGAGATTGCTTTGGTTTTCTTAGACCATTTCCAGTTTCCGGTTCATTATGATACTGGTACTGATTTGTTGTCCACCTTCCGTCAGAATAAGGCCACACATATTTCTGACCACGTTCAAGAGTGGCGTCGATGGAAGAGATTAGTGAAGGCCAACATTCCTCCAGACTTCCTGTTGGAATGGTTCCTTAAGTCTTTACTCCCATACATTTCTAAGGATGTTTCGATGTCCGACATTGTGACTAAGGAACAAGCTATCTTGAAAGTTCAGCAGTTGGATCTACTTTATTCTCAGTCTGGCATTTTCTATGACATTATTCCTGATGCACCAAGAAAAAGACATGAGCCCACGTCAGTTCCTGGACCACATGCCAATGGCATCGTGGGGTCCGAATGCACTTGCCCTGTAGACTTGGTAGCTAATCAAATGCAAAATTTGTTGCTCAACCAGTCTACTCCCGGACAGGTTCACACCTTGTCCACTTCCACTCCGTCGTCTGATGTACACAATGTGCAATCAACGAAACCATCGGGTAACCAGCAACCTGGTGGTAAGAAAAAGGGGAGAAATAATCGTAGGGGTGGAAACAATAGAAGTAACAACAATATCAATCGTAATACTCCTCATAAAGAGAATAACAACCCTCCTCGGGAAGGTGGTAATGCTAGCGAGGATCGTAAACCTAGGCGTAAGGTGAAATTCCCTTGCAAGCTTTCTGGGGAGGATCATCTTACTCACTTATGTCCTCAAATTGAAGAAGCATCGAAGCATTTGGCACAGAGCTCAGCTGTGTAGAAGGATCCCCTTCCTCATCATCAAAACATGGCTTCGCATGCTCCCACCACTGGTTATGGTAGTAATGAAATGACCACATCTTCTTCCAATACTAGTGGTTGTGGGTGTGTGAATATGGTTCAGTCGGAGATTTGTGTTGCTACTCGTCAATGCGATTATCGTGCACCACAACCAAATTTGGGGAATGAGCCTCCCCCTCCTCTTGAAAATTCCTTGCATATCGAGAAGCCTTCCATTATGCCACAGATACCGAAAGGTGTTCTCAAGCGCTCCACGCATAATCCTAATGGTTGAGCCGCCCAGAACTACTCCCTCGTAGAAGATTTGGGCCAAACTCTGTGTGCCATGTCGGCTCTTGAAGTTTTGCAAGCTTGTCCTTCTTAGAAGCATGCCCTTTTGAGTGCGTTAGGAGTTCAGGATGGGGGAAATCCCAGTTTTATCAAGTTCAATACTACTAATGTCCAACCTCGCTTGCCTTACCACGTGGCTTTTCAAATCCAGGTGGTTTTCCTTAAGAGCTTCATCAAACGTACTACGGTTGATGAAGGTGCCTCCGCATCAGTAATGTCGTTAACTTGTTGGAAAGCTCTTGGCTCTCCTCCTCTACTCGCATCTAGAACTACACTCACTGCATTTGACGGTAGATCTTTTACACCGCATGGATTTATCCCTTCCCTTGTTGTTTCCTTGGGAGGTAAGTCTATTCCTATTGAAGTCGAAGTGGTTGATGCGCCCATCAACTACAATCTTTTACTGGATCGGAACTGGATGTATGTTATGAATGCTGTCGCGTCTACTATATTTAGAGCTATTTGCTTTCCCCATGAAGGCAAGATTGTGATGATCAATCAGCTGGATTATGTTGGCACTCCTTCCACAGCATATACGGGATCTGTAGTCCCACAAGTTTCTGATTCTCAGCAGGCAACTGGGAACATAGGTGTTGGAATGTACCCCTCGTTGATGGGAACTTTAAACCATTCTACACTTGTGAATTTTATTGGAACCATTACTGACAATGCATCTCCTCCTTCGAATAATATGTTATTCTGGACTTCCTATTTAGATGATCCGTGGACTTTACCATCCACATGTAAGTGTTAGGGGCATGTTGGGCCCAGGTTGAGATGAAGTTTTGGAAGCACCTTTTTGAGTCAAGCAGGGAAAGCTGAGCTGAGCGTAGCTCAAAAGCACAATTTTGGCTAAGTATTGAGGATGCTGCAAAGTTGCACGTAGCATCCAACTTTTGACTAGACTGCGGAGTTGCGCGTAGCGTCGAAGTTTTGGCCGTGATGCGATGACCAATACTGTGTAGAAGTAGTGCTGCAGATTTAGGAAGCCACGTGGAGCCAGCATAGCGGTGTGCTGGACAAGTATCAAGTGTAGCTACCGGCTCGACCGATAGCAACCATTTTTGGAAAGATATTTCAGGATTGCCGAGCGACGGATGTAGGCAAAACAAGAAGGCGGCCACGCATGGGTTGTTAAGGAAAGCGACATTTGGCATGCTTAGAAGGTAAAACCGTTAGAGAGAAATGGTTCGGCAAAAGCATCCTGTAGGCATGCATGCGACAGGAAGGCAAATAGGGATAGAATGAGAATGTGGAGATCCACCATGATCAAGAAGATGCTACCAGGAGCCAGCAAGCCGGTTTGGAAAACCGACGCAGTTTTGGAAACCCTTAGGGTTTTGGGATTTTAGGTCTTCGACATTGTACAAACATGAACTTTGGGCATGATCTATTTAAGAAGACATTTTGTATGGGATGGGGGTTCGCTTTTTGGGTTGTTCTCTTTCTGTATTATTGTTATTCTTTTGTTGTTGCTAAGAACTTAAGGAGATAACCCTTTTGTATTGTAGAATCTCTCTGAGCTAAGAATATTGTAAAGGATCTGCAGCTGTGTGCGCAAAGACCTAGCTGAGAGAAAGAAGAGTCTGCAGCTGAGTGCATAAACTAAGAACGTTTGCCCCATCCCTTTTGAAAGAAATATATTACCAACCATTCTTGTGGACGTAGCTTTCCATCCGGGGAAGTGAACCATGTTAAATCCTGTGTTATGTGATGATGTTTATGAATGAATGACTGTCTGTATTTTCTGTAGAATGAATGCTTGAATGTTTACTCGCATGTCGTAATATGATAACTTTGATATGCATTTACCAATAGGAGAAGTTTGGGAATGATATGCTAGGTTCCACATAAGCAGATGAATGGTAGACATTTCAATTCTATAATTAAGATTGTGAATCAGTCATTTAAGTATAACTACTTTCTTAAACACGGTGAAGGAACGCAACACAGTTAATCATGTTTATCATTACAGTTCATATTGTAATAATCCAAGTTCTTGATGAATGCTAGAAAGATAATCAGTAGTGCTTGAATCAATGGATGAGTGATATTCATTTCAGTGCCTTAACATTTCCGAGATCTTCCAAGTAGGGGATAAGTGTGGGTAATTCGTAGTTCCAGTAGAAGATTCACAACAGTAAGAAACCTTTGGTGTGGTCCGCAGTGTTTCCTCCACCGCGCAACACTGCTCGCAGCCTAGATCCTGCTGTGTACCGCATCACTTTGCCCGCAGTGCAGTCCTTTTGTCTTGCGTTGCGCATCTTGTTTAGATAAACAACTCATCATTTACTGTGGAAACCTAATTCCATAGTACCCCATAAAGATACACCTCGGGTGAGACCTCAACCTGCTCGCAGGTTGTTGCCGAAAAAGCCAGTGTGAAGGGGTGTTGTTGGTCAAAAGGACAACCGCAAAGAACCCGGGTCTAATTGGAAACCTTTGGGTCATTTTAAGCCAACAAATGGTTCCATTGCCACGCTAGATTCCATGATGAGTTGAAATGGTTTCGTTGAGTTGCAATCATGATGTGTGAAGAAGAATATCAATTCCTCGAAGGGTCTGACTATTGGCATCCTGAAAAGACAGAAATTCAAGCTTGGTGGGATAAGACCATAAGTGATTTTAACAGACAAGAAAATAGACATCTGCGTCTAAGCGACACACAGTGGTCGGATAGATATCCGTTAGACGACATTCATGAGATATTTTGGGCATCATTTCCAAACGAGCTGCATGCATGGATCTTGCGGCTAGTAGAGAAGAAAAACTGTTTCCAAGGAGGAGTTCCTATGGAGTGGACTCCCGAGCTCACAGTGCAGCTTAAAGCGTTAGACATCTCGTTGTCACGTGCAGTTGATCATTGGGTCGATCATATGCTAGAAGGATTGGTAACATAATTTGCTGTAGACACACTCAAATCCTATAGCCAAGCAGATGCACACTTTTTTGGAGGATTCCAAGGTAAGTTTCTGAACAATCTCAGTCTATACATTAAGATGTTGTTAGCTAAGAAAAGTGTTCTAAGAATGCAGTAATATGCTTGAAGTTTGTCATGATAAACAGTACATATATTGATTCTGACAAAGAGACACATACTCTTAGAAGTGGTAAGAGATATAAAATTAATAAGAATCCAGAAGGCCCTAAACTTCATATAGATATTGAGATCCCCTGCGATCTTGATAGTGAAGTTGCACAACCATTTACCCCTGAGAATCGGCCAGCTGCACAAGCCACGCCACCCTTATCGCAGAACCCACCCTCTATGTATCCCACCCCGCAAAATAATCAGCCTAGTCCATCTCTCCCGATATTCCCATTTGTATTTACTTCGCAGATCCCTTTACAGCAGCCGCGCACTAATCCCGGCACCCCACCACCTAGTAGCACAATGGCGAACACTAATATGAAACTACCAATATTCGGAGGAACTGGCCTAGAAGACCCTGATCAACATTGGTTCCTATGTGAAGCTGTATGGAGTGTAAGACAAATCCAGGACGATGCCGTGAAGCAAGCACAGCTCATCACCACTTTCAGGGATAGAGCACTACATTGGTTTATGAAATACTCTACCGTACAGCCAAGAACTCTCGCATAAATTAAATTCACACTAGTGGCGGAGTTCAAGAAACCTAAGTCTGAATCTCAGTGTATAACTGAGCTGAATGAAATAAAGCAGAGACCAACTAAAATGGTCTAGGAATTTGATTAGAAATTTAAGACCTTACTAGACCAAGTAAGTTTTGTTATACCAAAAGAACATCATAAAGAATGGTTCATTGTTGTGCTGTTACCTCATATCAGATTACCATTGATGCAATAGAAGGTTCTATCCTAGGCAGAGGCCTTGGAAATTGCAATGAAGCTGGAAGCTTTGTCGATTGGTGATACTAGTTCTGGGATGTCTTAGATCAAGAACCAGCTGACTACCCTGACACTTGAACTGCAAAGTATGAAAAATGGTAAAGAACAAAGATATGAACCTAGACAAGAGGTCTGATGTACAAGTTGTAAAGGAGAAGGTCATGACTGCGAGCATTTCCCTCTATTCCATGACTATATTAACAGTGGTGTGCCTAACCCATTAAATCAGAATCAGGCCCCATGGTGTGAAATTTGCAAAACCACAAGACACAGACCTGAAGACTGTTACCTCATCCAGAAATATGTGAAAACTCCTAAGAATTTATACTGCGATTTCTGTAAATCAGTTGGACATGATGAATCCAATTGCCGTGCATATGAATTAATGAATGAAAGAAAAAGGGATATAGACTCAATGTGAGGCGCTAGTTTGTACCGTGTATAAGAAGATACCCAACCAAAACAAGAAAATGCACAATATGACCAAGGAGGATACAAAGGTCATGGTGGTGTATACCGCGGCAGAGGAAGAAATGCTGGTCTGGCACAAGGAAGAGGCCGTGGCCAAGTCATTTGTTATAACTATGGCCAACCCGGGCACATGTCTAGAGATTTTGTTAACCCATGCACTACGTGAAACTATTGTAAATCGTTTGAACATGCCATTGAAGATTGCCCAGTATTAGAGGTGGAAATGCAGAAGAGAAGATGAATAGAGGCTCCGAATCCAAACGTCCAGTGGATCGCAATAGAGAATAGACCAGTAGATCCAAGCATTAACGTGGTCACGTGCAGTGGCACTGAGATAGACCACGACAGAGGAGTGGAAGCTTCAATGTTAAGGGAGGCACATACAAAGAAGGATCCCCTTGAAACAATATGGATAAGGAAAGCTCCAGGAAAAGCACCCCCTCTTAACCTATAGAAAAACAAGGAGATCTTCATTGATGCACGAGACACCTTTAGATAAGTAGAAGATAAGTCATCAAGGATCCCGCTACACAGTGAAACACCACATGTTTAAGACATGTTGGCCCCATATGATAAAACAAGTACTGCGACAGATATCCGTACTTCTCTTGCGCATTTCTTGCGAAGCTGCATGAAGTTACTAAAAAGCGAAAAAGCCATTGTAGAGCTCCAGAAGCTTATCAACCAGTATGAACCTCAAATTGCAATAGAGACTCCAAATAGCGCTATACATCATATAAGGAAGCACAAAAGAACAGGCCGAGAGATGAGGCTTACTGCACAAATAGGAGATTTTGAAATTGATGAAGTCATCCT
Source organism: Larix kaempferi (assembly GCA_027924585.1). Lineage (NCBI taxonomy): Eukaryota > Viridiplantae > Streptophyta > Pinopsida > Pinales > Pinaceae > Larix > Larix kaempferi. The sequence goes on from BSBM01000387.1 coordinate 2,840,199, forward strand.
TGATCTGGGATCAGAAGTGAATGTCTTGACTAAGCAGACATGGCAGCAGATGGGTCGACCAAAGTTGCTCTGGTAACCTATCCAGTTACGAATGGCTAATCAGGAGAAGGTCATACCTTTTGGCCTCCTAGCAAATGTAGTAGTTGACATTGACGGAGTACAGAGTCATGCAGACTTTGAGGTTATTGAAATTGTGGATGATAGTCAACCTTTTCTAGCAAAATTGGGAATCGATTAGGCTATGGATAACTTCGCTATCATAAACTTGAAGACAAAGAAGATGATCTTTGAAGGGAAGCATCTTAGGGTCATCGCATCATTAGATCCTAAAGATGGTGATAGATACAGTGAGCTTATTCAGGAAGAATCCCAAGCTCAGGACTTAGACCGACTATACCAACTGACTGCGAACAAGACTACATTAATCCTACTGCAGATGGTATGCTCAGCTGGCGATGTGACACTTCTTGTATCTCTGACTCGGATACAGGACTAGAGAATTGGCAAAGCCGTATGCATGAAGTATTAGTAAGAAGATGTGCGCAGGTTACAAAATCACTGCGCTGGATCAGAAAAGAGGTGAGTCCTATTCCCACATATGATGGTTCTGCTAATGTTTACAGTTTCATAAGAGAATATACTGCAGTTATACCAGATGAGCATAGACTACCAGCTTTAGATATAGCATTGCACGATACACCTGCCAGATGGTGGAATGCACATAAGAAAGCATTGACCATTTGGGATCAATGCAAAACTAAGATGCAGATCCGGTTCGCCGAAAAGGTTACTTTACCCTTTGAAACGTATAATGGACAGATAGACCCTAGTCAACACATTGAAATCTGTTCAAAGGCATGGGTGGAAAGACCAGTTACAGAATGGGTACATTTATTTGTACATACATTGGATGCGGGTATCCCAGAGAAATGGTACCTCGACCTGGAGTTGTGTAGTGAACTCACTGATTGGAAGTTGCTCGCTGCAAACTTCCGGAAGGACTTCAGTTTTGAAGATGAGAATCCATTAATCCATGAAGCATTACAGCTAATCAAGAAGCGCATATTCCAGGACAACTATCATCATCAAAACATAACATTGCAATAGTTTTTTGGGACAGAGTGCGTTCCTGCGCACCTACAGTCATAATGGAAGGAACATGAAGAGCACTTGATCGAGTGTTACAACTTAGCTGAAGATACCAATGACACAAATGAAGACAATGAGGAGGACCCACACAACATAGATATACCAGAGTCAGAAGGCGTGCGTGAGGTAGAAGGACCTCCGTTGGAAATCCTAGATATGACTAGACCAGTAAAAACACAAAAAGTGAACATTGGCACAGACAAAGAGCCGAAGTTCGCATCAATAGGAGATTATTGGGACGATCAGACTATTGCAGAGATCGCAGATACCTTACATGAGTATCAGGAACTATTTCCAACAAAATTTACAGAGATGAAAGGAATTTTGGGAGACCTAGGGGTTATGAAAATACCTTTAAAGCCAGGTGCTAAGCCTATCAAGCAGAGGCCATATAGATTGAATCCGCGCTACAAGGAAAAAGTCTGCGCAAAACTCGATAAGATGCTAGAAGCAGGAATCATTGAACCTGTTAAAGAATCTAAATCGATTAGCCCCATGGTTGTTCAAAACAAGAAAGCTAAAGGCGAGATCAGGATTTGTGTGGATCTCAGAAAGATGAACGATGCTTCCATGCACGACCCATTTCCCACTCCATTCACAGACGAAGTGCTTGACAACGTTGGAGGAAATGAGGCATATTCTTTCATTGATGTTTTCTCTGGTTATCATTAGATCAAGATTGATCCTGCGGATAGGCATAAGACGACATTTGCTACAAAATGGAGGTCATTCCAGTACACTGTCATGCCTTTTAGGATGAAGAACACACCTGCCATATCCTCTAGAGTCGTCGTCGCAGCATTTAAAGATTTTATGCACAATGTTTTAGAAGCGTATTTTGATGATTGGACTGTATTTGGTCTATTGAAAAATCATTGCGCGAATCTCCGCATGATGCTCGAGAAGTGTCGACAGCATCAAATATCCTTGAATTTGAAAAAGTGTATTTTCTGTGTGCCGTATGGAATTTTACTTGGCCACATTGTCTGTAAGCAAGGATTGATGGTAGATCCTGCGAAGATTTCAGTTATTGCAAACTTACCAACACCAAATTCAGTCAAGATGTTGTGATCTACATTAGGTGATACTGGATATTATAGGAAATTTATAAAGGGTTATGCACAGATAACCGCAGCAATGGAAAAGTTGTTGAAGAAAGACGCACCGTTCATTTGGAACGCAGAATGCGAACATGGTTTTGACACATTAAAAGAAAAGGTGGTCACTGCGTCGATTCTAATCTTTTTAGACTGGACGAAGCCATTCCATGTCCATGTTGACGCATCATGTATTGCCCTGGGGATCATGTTAGCTCAACCAGGAGAGGGAGGTATTGACCACCCTATTGCATTTTCTAGCAGAAAGCTTTCAACAGCAGAGAAGAACTATACTACTACTGAGAGGGAAGGTCTTGCGATGGTATATTCCCTACAGACATTTAGACACTACTTGCTGGAATCGCACTTCCTTATGTTTACTGACCATTTTGTGTTGAAATATTTGGTCAACAATCCAGTGTTAGGGGGATGCATATGCCGATGGATATTGCTGTTCCAGGAATATGACTTTGAAATTATTGTCAAGCCAGGTAGACTAAACTTGGGACCTGATCATCTGTCAAGGATCGAGTCAGGAGAGGAGCCGACGAATATTGAAGATAGTCTGCCTAATGCGTAGTTATTTAGTATACAAGTTGCCGATGATTATTACAAGGATATCATTGACTTCCTAACCACAGGGCTGTCACCCTAGGAATTCTCAGTCCAGCAAAAGAAATAGTTAGTGGTTCACACCGTGGACTTCATTATAATTGCAAGCCAGTTATACAAACTAGGGCCAGATGAAGTATTGCGCAGGTGCGTACTCGATCATGAGAAGCCATTTATTCTAGCCGATGCACACTCAGGAATCATAGGAGGTCACTATGCAAGAAGGGCTACTGTGCAGAAGATATTGCGCGCAGGGCTATGGTGGCCTACGTTCCATAAAGATGACAAAGAAAATTGTAGGAACTGTGATGTCTGTCAGAGGATAGGAAAACCATCACGTCGAGATGAGATGCCATTGAATCCACAGTTGACACTGTAGCCATTTGAAAAATGGGCAATAGACTTTGTGGGTCTTATAAACCCACCACGAAAAAGAATGGGTGCAAGGTATATTATTACTGGTATAGATTACCTCACCAAATGGGAAGAAGGAAAACCAGTTAAGGACTACAGCGCTAGTACTGCTGCGCAGTTTATTTTTGAAGAAATACTCACCATATTTGGTTGTCCGAAGATTTTGATGAGTGACCAAGGTACTCACTTTTTGAACAAGACAATTGAGATGCTTACAGAAGAATTCTACATTCGTCATCAACGCAGTACTCCATATCATCCATAGGTGAATGGTACTGTAGAGGCTTTCAATAAAATATTGGAGAACGCACTCACTAAGGTGTGCAATGTAAATAGAGACGATTGGGACTTGCGTGTCTCATCTGTGCTATGGGCATACATGACCACATGCAAGAAATTGACAGGACAGACACCCTTTCGGTTGGTTTATGGGCAGGAGGCTATAATGCCTATGGAATATATTGTCCCTAGTTTGAGAATCGCTTCATTTACAGGGATGGCAGACTGCGAAGCTCTAGAAGAAAGATTACTACATTTAATGAGCTTGGAGGAACATCGCTTCATTGCAGGCTTCCACCAGCAAGCTCAAAAGGACCATGAGAAAGCATGGCATGATCGCCATACAAAGAATAAGTGTTTTCAGGTAGGTGATCTAGTCCTCCTGTATGATAGAAAATTCATGAAATTCCCTGGTAAATTTAAGATGCATTGGCTTGGCCCATATACTCTGATACATGTTACTAACACTGGTGCAGTCCAGTTAACCAATTTAGCTAGTAATACTTTGCCAACTTTCATAAATGGAAGCAAGCTAAAGCTATACCATGATAGAACTGCTTCGCAGAACCCTGAATAACGAGCCAAGGAGGGAAGTTCTAAGTGTCAAGTACAGTTGAAAGTGGACACTAGAAATGTAAAGGAGTCTATACATGTATAATAAAAGGAAGAAGGTATGATAAGAAGAATGAAAAAAAAAAGAGAGAGAAAAAGAAAAAGAAAAATATATATAGTGGAAGCCGCGCAGTTGGAAATTTTTGGCATTGTGAAGTAGCTGTGCAGGGTTGCAGATGGCTTGCCACGCATTTTGGCGCAGCACCCAGAGAAAAATAGCCGTTAGATGACCGTTGCAGCAACTGCTTTAGCATTTAAAGCAAAGATAGCCGTTCTGAGCACGCTGACGACAGAAAAGACCGAAGGATCCGCTCAAATTAGCCAACGGACACCACATTAAATGCTTATCTAGCTGTTGAAGGGTGCGGTAGAGGGTCTATTGCGCCTATAAATAACACCATTGGGAGACTCGCAAGCGTTACCAAGCACTTATAATTTTATTGCGATTAACCTCTCTGAGCTAGTAGCCATCCGTATTACGTCTGCCTTAGCCGCTACCTCATTTATGAATGTCTGAACCTTCTTTTAGAGAAGAAGAACTGACCCTTGAAGAAGCCCTGAGGATCTTTCAGCACGGAGGGATTCATTAGTTAATGAAAACTCCATTTAAGAAGGTCACCATAGAACAAGGTGAAGGATCCCGCAGATCACCAAGAATTAAGCCCAGGATGCAGGAAAAACCAAAAGAAAAGGGAAAAGTTGTAACTGCACCTCGATCCAACATCATAAAGTTGGTATCCTCGGCACAGAAAGCACTAGTATTTTAGACAGAACCTTTGAAGATGACACTTGAATATATCTCCCCGTGGGCATTGAATGCCCCTGTGTTTAAATTGTCCAAGAATGCGAGATACGACATCTCGCTGTCGCCTATGTCAAAGCATGTAAACGTTGCTAAGAATCTACTGGGAAAGATAGCAAATTGTAAATGGGAGGATTATGACCTCTTGGGAATGAAGAAAGACGAGCCAGATGTTCCCAAATACCTAGATTTTCAACTAGAGCAGTATATGTGCTAGAAAAAGGATGCCAAGGGAACTCTGAACTTGGTAGTTGACAGTTGGTTAGCACCTGTCGTTCAATCAGGGCTACTGAACTTGCTGAGATTACCACATTTTGACCGCTCTCCAGAACTGAATATCGTGGTTCGCACACTCATGGTGTGAATCCACCAATGTTACCTATGGCTAGACAGAAACATTGACATTAACATTGATTTGATCCACCGCATCACAGGGCTAAGCAAGCGCGGTAAGGATCCGAAGCAATTCTTCTAGGGGAAGAGCAAAGAAAAAGTGGCTGTTGAGAAGATGAAGAAAAACCACTCGATGGTGAAGGAAAAAAGAGGATTCCCGACAGAAGATATAGAGGACAGAGCAACAAGATTCATAACACAGTTGCTCGCAGGCAAGATGCTCAAAACAGCTAGACCTTCGGAGGTGCCTGCGGGCACAATACTCCTTAGTGCCGCAGCGGCTGAAGGCAACAGCTTTAATTGGTGTTAGTTTCTGTTGAATGAGTTCCTTAAAGAACTCAATGACACCTAGGTGAATGGCACCCAATTCCATTTCACCTAGCTCATCGTCCTGATTGCTTTGTGTAGATGGAAGGAGCCACGATATTATGCGGGCGTCATGATGGATACCAAGGATCCTAGAGGATTTCAGTTCATCAACCTCTGGGACAACACAAATGCAGAGCGCCAGCATGCAACAGTAGAAGTCTTTTACCAATACTATATTCAACTGCGTGACGCAATCACAAAGACACCTCGCATTACAAAGCATGTCACGACGAAGTATATCCGCATCATTGACTTTGAGGCGGATATGAAATGTATCTTCATATCGCCGAAAGCACAAACAAGGAAACCGGAGTGGTTCTCGGGAAAGTACATCATGTATGAGCAGGATATTGAGGACCTCATGAAAGATTGGCCAGCAAAATTTTGCGTAGAGGTCATGGACGTGGAGACAGATTCAGCAGAAGATGAGCTAATCCCGCTCTCATGCCCAATCATTGAAGAAACAAGGAAGAGGAAAGAAGCTGAGACTTCGGAGAAGCCAAAGTCAAGGAAAAAAGTGAAGGCTACAGAGATTCAATCGGAGGTATTCCTCAATGATGATGACTATGAGATGATAGCTCAAACAGTCTCAGAGCAGATGAAGAAAATGGACGATGTCTAGAAAAGCCTTGTTTTGCTGTAGGAAGTAGGGGCTGAAAGGAGGTCGGTAGGAACCTCGCAGCAGGGAAGCCAACAGCTAGCAATAACGTTGCCGTTGAAGGCTAGGATTGTCCATGTGGACCCATTGGCTGTTGTGTTTCCAATAACAGAGCAAGTGGTCTTGGACACAAAGGGAGTCGAGAGGGTAGAGCTCGACTTAGCCAAAATCCTGTTACCAGGATTGCACTTCATCCACATGCAGATCATGGAGGAGATGCATGAACGAACGGTTGAAGCAATGAAGTTACAGACAGAGCTCACCGCAGCAAACAGACAAATTCAACAGAAGGCAGAAGTACAGCTACGCAACGAACAGGACTGCCGACAAAATTTGGAAACCACCATATCCAATGTGGCGAAGGATATCAAAGGCATAGAAATCTAGGATGATCCTGCGGACACAGTTTTGAGGATCGGAGATAAGGTGAGATCCTTGGAGACAGAGATGCAGGATAAAGAGATTTATTATGAGGCTAATATTGCTACATTGAAGGATAAGCTGAATAAACAGGTGCCATTAACTGAACAGCAAGTCAGGGAGCAAGTAGTGAGTGCCACCTCGAAAAGCATCACAAGTGAGATGGATAAGTGCCAATCTCTCCTGGATAAGGTTTCGCAGGAAATCGCAACCCTTGAAGAGGATCAAGGGTTGTTGCAGGTCAAGACCGTGGTACAAGAAAAACAGACCGCACTGGACAAGTTGAATGCAGAGGTGAAAGCTCTGCCACCTAGAGAAAAGCTGCCGAGATACAAGGAGACATCCAGATAAAGAAAGAAGTACAGGAATTATGACAAAAAGAGACTGAGATGGATAATCAGTCCCAGCAACTCCTGGAGAATGCCATAGCGGTATTGCAATAGATTGAAGATAAGTTAGTAGAACTGCGCGATAACCAGGAGTAGGTACAAGATCAAATTGGACAAGAAATAACTCCAACACTGCTCAAGACAATTAAATAGGTTGAGGAGGATACAAGAGAAACAGTGGTGTAGTTGTGCAGTACATATGATGAGTTCGCGGCCACATTCGACACACCGGTCGCGGCGCAGAGTGAGACAGCTGAAACAATTAGTGGCTCGGGGACGAGCCACATGTAAGTGTTAGGGGCATGTTGGGCCCAGGTTGAGATGAAGTTTTGGAAGCACCTTTTTGAGGCAAGCAGGGAAAGCTGAGCTGAGCGCAGCTCAGAAGCACAATTTTGGCTAAGCATTAAGGATGTTGCGAAGTTGCACGCAGCATCCAACTTTTGACTAGACTGCGGAGTTGCGCGCATCATCGAAGTTTTGGCCGTGATGCGAAGACTAGTACTATGCAGAAGCAATGCTGCGGAGTTAGGAGGCCATGTGGAGCTAGAAAAGCGGTGTGTTGGACAAGTATCAAGTGTAGCTACCGGCTTGACCGGTAGCAGCCATTTTTGGAAAGATATTTCAGGATTGCCGAGCGGCGGAAGTAGGAAAAACAGGAAGGCGGCCATGCGTGGGTTGTTAAGGAAAGCGACATTTGGCACGCTTAGAAAGTAAAACCATTAGAGAGAAACAGTTTGGCAGAAGCAGCCTAAAGGCATGCGTGCCACAGGAAGGCAGATAGCGATAGAATGCAGACGTGGAGATCTGCCATGATCAAGCAGACGCTACCAGGAGCCAGCAAGCCGGTTTGGAAAATCGACGCAGTTTTGGAAACCCTTAGGGTTTTGGGATTTTAGGTCTTCGACATTGTACAGACATGATCTTCGGGCATGATCTATTTAAGAAGACATTTTGTATGGGATGGGGGTTCGCTTTGTGGGTTGTTCTCTTTTTGTATTATTGTTATTCTTTTGTTGTTGCTGAGAACTTAAGGAGATAACCCTTTTGTATTGTAGAATCTCTCTGAGCTAAGAATATTGTAAAGGCTCTACAGTTGTGTGCACAGAGACCTAGCCGAGAGAAAGAAGAGTCTGCAGTTGAGTGCACAGACTAAGAATGGTTGCCCCATCCCTTTTGAAAGAAATATATTACCAACCATTCTTGTGGACGTAGCTTTCCATCCGGGGAAGTGAACCACATTAAATCCTGTGTTATGTGATGATGTTTATGAATGAATGATTATCTGTATTTTCTGTAGAATGAATGCTTGAATGTTTCCTTGCATGCTGTAATATGAGAACTTTGATATGCATTTACCAATAGGAGAAGTTTGGGAATGATATGCTAGGTTCCACGGAAGTAGATGAATCGTAGACATTTCAATTCTATAATTAAGATTGTGAATCAGTCATTTAAGTATAACTACTTTCTTAAACACAGTGAAGGAATGCAGCACAATTAATCATGTTTATCATTTCAGTTCAAATTGTAATAATCCAAGTTCTTGACGAATGCTAGAAAGATAATCAGTAGTGCCTGAATGAATGGATGAGTGATATTCATTTCAATGCCTTAATGTTTCCAAGATCTTCCAAGTATGGAATAAGTGTGGGTAATTCGCAGTTCCAGTAGAATATTCACAGCAGTAAGAAACCCTTGGTGCGGCCCGCAGTGTTGCCTCCACCGTGCAGTACTGCTCGCAGCCTAGATCCTGTTGTATACCGCATCACTTTGCCTGCAGTGCAGTCCTTCTGTCCTACGCTACGTAGCTTGTTCAAATAAACAACTCATCATTTACTGTGGAAACCTGATTCTGCAGTACCCCATAAAGATACAACTCGGGTGAGACCTCAACCTGCTCGCAGGTTGTTGCTGAAAGGGCCGATGCGAAAGGGTTTTGTTGGTCAAAGGGAGAACCGCAAAGAACCTGGGTCTAATTGGAAACCTCTGGGTCAGTTTAAGCCAACAAGATCCAGATCTCTCTTCTTCCCAGACAGTTGAAGAAGATCCCGTTACGCTGCTAGTTTGGGAAGCCAACTCATCTTGCTCCCACAATTTCCTTGATGATACTTTGCCATCTGATGAAACCATCCTCGAGGCTATGTGTGGTAATGAGAGGCCTTGGGAAGATATGCACCATCGCTCTTTTTTGCTTCCCAACCTCGAGCTCGTTGAGCAGGAGGAGTTTAGGATGACTCTAGCTGAGATGGTTGGTCACCCTGTGGCCCTTTTGGAGTTGCATGATGTTTTTGCGGAGGGGAATATGGCTAATAATTACCCAACCACTTCGATCAAAATCTCCCACACTCCCAGAAAGATAGATAATGTTTACGTCGGTGCTGATTGCACTCTTGAGGAGATTGCTATTTACATTGATTTGTTTATGGAACTCTGGGAAGCTTTCGCCTGGTCATACGAGGAGATGCCAAGAATAGACCCCTGCATTATTGAACACGAGATTAGAATGTACCCTGATGCTAAACCGGTTCGAAATTGCTTACGTGCTGTGAACCCTAGGAAGGCAGGTGCTATTAAGGCAGAGGTGGAGAAACTGCTCAAAGTTGGTTTCATCTACCCCGTTCCCCTTACCGAACGGGTGTCAAACCCCATTCTTGTGGATAAGAAGCAGGGAACGATCCGCGTGTGCATGGATTTTAGAGATTTGAACCGTGCATGTCCGAAAGACAACTTCCCCACACCATTCATTGATCAAATATTCAATGCTTGTAAGGGGAGTGAGATTTTTTTCATTCATGGACAGCTTCTCAGGTTATAATCAGATTCAAATCAAACCTGTGGACCAACATAAGACGAAATTTATTTGTCCATGGGGAACATTTGCATATCGAAAAATGCCCTTCGGCCTTAAAAACGCCGGAGCTACTTTTCAACGAGCCATGACCTATGCCTTTCACGATCTTAAGATGATTATGGAAGTTTTCTTGGATGATCTTGCTGGCCATTCTCGCAAGAGAGTAGACCACCCCAAGCACCTCCATATGATTCGCGAATGATGTATTCACTACAAAATTCGATTGAATCCAAACAAATGCATCTTCGTTGTTAGGACGGCTCGCCTTCTAGGATTCATAGTTTTGAGAGAGGGTATTAGAGTCGATCCTCTCAAAGTTGAGGCAATACTTCAGTTGCCTCCTTCGCATAATTTGTTACAACCTTAGAGCCTCCAAGCGAGAGCTACTTTTCTGCGTCGGTTTATAGCTAACTATGCTAGTACTACTAAAGGTTTCTCACGCCTATTGAAGAAAGACACACCTTTTATCTAGGATGAGCAAGCCCAGTAGTCTTTCGACACCCTTAAGAAAGCTTTGGTATTGGCCCCTATGCTTAGTCCATCGGACTTTACATGAGATTTCATTCTTTATGTGGCCGCGTCTCAAGAAACTATTGGCATGGTCTTGGTTCAGATAGATGATGTGCTCGTCGAACATGTTATTTATTATCTTAGTCAAAATTAGTAGACGCTGAACTAAGGTACACCCACGTAGAAAAGCTACCACTTGCGACTGTTCACGCAGTCCAGCGGTTACGACATTACATTTTCCTTCGAACAACCACCATTGTAGCTCACATCAATCCATTTCAGTTCGTGCTATCACGACGCCTTATCGGGGGTAAGTATAATAAATGGATTGTAATCCTTCAAGAATTTGATCTCAATTTTTCTTTGGCAAAATTGGTGAAATCACTAGTGTTCGCTAAGCTTATGTCGGACCTTCCATGGCTTGATGAGGATGTCATTCATGAAGATTCCTTTGTGGATGAACACTTATTCCTTATCTCGTCCGAGGACCCTTGGTATGGGGATGTCATTAGATATCCCCAAACTTTGAAGTTTCCTCCGCATTATTCACGAGATGAGCGACGACATGTGAGACATCACGCTAAAGATTATACTATCGTTGGTGACACTTTGCATCACCGAGGAAAGGATTTCATTCTCCATCGTTGCTTGACTCGCAAAGAAACGGAATGGGTACTTAATGATTTCCATGTGGGGGCATGTGGCGGTCACTTATCCGGGCTTGCTACAGCCCAACGTATCATGCGAGTTGGTTATTTTTGGCCTACCATCTTTAAATATTGTATTAACACTGTGAAGAGATGTCACCCTTGCCAAATGTTTTCTTGGAACAAACACTCGCATCCAGCACCCCTCCATCCGGTTGTCACTATCGGTCCCTTCACTAAGTGGGGGGTAGATTTCATGGATTGCAAACCAGCTTCGGCTGGGGGGCATCACCATATTATCATGTCTGTGGATTATTTTTCCAAGTGGGTTGAGGCCATGCCTACCGTTAAAGCCAATGGTGCTACTGCAACCCATTTCATGTCCAACCAAATTATCACTCGGTTCGGTATCTTGAAAGAGATTGTCACTGACCATGGCAGTCACTTTCAAAACAGGATGATGGAGGATTTGTCTCTCAAGATTGGGTTTCGTCAAGAACACTTGTCTTCCTACTATCCTCAAGAAAATGGTCAAGTTGAAGAAGTAAATAAGTATTTGAAGACCATTCTCCAACATACCATCCAACAAAGCAATACCAATTGGCATATCATGTTATATCCTACTTTGTGGGCATATCGAACCGTAGTTAAGATTGCCACTGGGTTCTCACCATTCCAGTTAGTTCATGGTGTGGAGTCACTTTTACCGATTGAATGTGAAATCCCTTTGCTCAAGCTAGCCATAGAGCTCCTCCCTGATACGATGGAGATTGAGTAACATTTAGTACACCTCGAGCAACTTGACGAGCCATCGAGATGCTGCTGTGGCCATTGATGTTAACAAGCATCGTTTCAAGGTTCAATATGATAGGTCTGTCTATCCCTGGCAATATGTTTAAGGTGACTTGGTTCTCTTGTATGACCAAGCTAAAGAACCCCTGGGGGTAGGCAAGTTCAATCCCATGTGGCACATTCCTTACATTGTGAAGTGTGTCCTCGAAAAAGGAGCTTATGAGTTAGAAGACTATGAGGAAGATGTCTTGAAGGAGACTAGAAATGGGCTCTACCTCAAGAGGTATTACGCTTGAACCTTTGGTTCGAGCTGATACTTTTGTACACTATTGTATAGTTTTTCTCTACATAGTTTAGATTACCTTTGGTTGTCGGGTTTTCTTATTAGCCTCTATTTGATTGAAATATATCAACGGGATTTCCTATGTTCTTAGGTTTCACAGATGGTGCTAGCTGACATACGTAGCAGCTTACTTCTGCTTCCTAGGTTATCTTCTCACCTGACCACCTAGTTGTGTCCTCAGGAGGTGCTTGTCTCGGTCCTACATCTAACAATGTGGTTGAGTATAGTGCCGTTGTTGAGCTGCTTCGGGATGCTATTTCACATGACATCCAATTTTTAGAAGTCTTCCTGGATTCACAACTAGTTGTGTCTCAGCTGAATGGGTAGTACCGTGTACGAGACCCTACATTACTATGGATATTCCTTAAGGTACGACTCTTGGAAAGACATTTTGTTTCAATTACATATATTCATATTCTAAGAAGTCACAATTATATATCTGATGCATATGCTAACTATGTATTAGATTGGAATTTGTCACATTCATCGTGAAGCACATAAATACAAAGACATTCATACATTTGTACATACACCATGTAGTAGAACCGAGAACCAAAGTTGTATATATATATAAATATGTCCAAAAATGGTAGTGTCATACAAAACTGGAGCCCGTAGCCTTAAAAAATATACATATCAATACAAAAAATAATGATACCCTGGGATATCTATTCCCTCTGAGGAGGTCTAGCTACCCCCTTGACGGGGGGTGTCTCATAGTAGTACTGTACTGCGTTGTCCATCCACTGCAGTAGCCGCACCCACTCACCAGGAACACCCGCTACCTAGAGCTGCATGGCCTCAGGTAGTCGAGCTACCTCTATCTGTGGTACTCGGAAAACCATACGTGATATGTTGCGCCGCAACGTCTGAAGCATGCACCCTACTGCAGCATCTGCTACCACCTCATCTCTACCCCGACGACCATGTCTCGGGAAGCCCTCGGGTCTCACCAGTGTTGATGTATATGTAACTTCGGAATGTATTTCACATATATGTATATTGTATTGCTATAGAGATGGTATTATTCCTCTATAAGGAAGTGTCGTCATTTATATTGTAAGTGTCGTAACTTATACTTGATGGGTTATTAGACCACCTTATTTGGGGTCGGCCCTGTATAAGTCATGTGGGTCAAAGGGTTATTAGACCACCCTATTGGAGGTCGGCCATGTGGGTCAAAGGGTTATTAGACCACCCTATTGGGGGTCAGCCCACTCAGCATTATGTTATGTGGTAAAGTTCGAGCCTACATGAGTTAGGGAAAAAGGCAAGTCAAGTCAAGTATAAATAGAGTGCGGGAGGCACTCTATTTTCCCACTCACTTCTCACACATGCAATCAAGGAGGAGTGGCGTACTTATGGAGGAGGAGGATCTGCTGCTAGGTTACGGCTATCTCTCTTGGTTTGTTGTATCATTGCTCTATCTATCTCTGAGGAAGTTATTGGGGTTTTTCACCTTTATGGTTTTCCCCAAGTAAATCTTAGTGTCTCTTGTGTGCTTGCATTATTGTCTCCATGATTGATATGTTGTAGATATGCTGTACATGTTGTTCTCTCAGTTAAGATCCTAGATCATATTGAAGTAAATTCAGAAAATTTAACATGGTATCAGAGCTAGCCTGAAAGAAGGCATGATATGGCATGTATGACACTTGTTGCACTTACGATGCTAGGGCTTGATATAGCAAAAACCAGTCATGGTAGCACTTTCGCTATAAATCCGTTTTGGTGAAGTTTTCGGATCTAAAATTGTTACAGGATGAATATTAAATATCCAGGTACCTTGTGTCCAAAGGACAACCTCTAATTAGTTGTACTTTGTGATTTATGATCTGTACAATATAGGGTTTCTGCCTCTTCCAAATCTGAGTCAAAATCAGGTGACCTTGGGAAAAAGGTCATATCTTCGGCTAGGAAGCTCCAAATGAAATTTTGTAAAAAGTGACAGGTATTAAACAGTCTGTACTATCTCAGAAAATGTTTTTAGAGGCCGAAGTTGAACCAGTGACACGTGGCACGCCGTACAAGTTCGCTCTCCTGTATTATCCCATAAACAGGTCATGTTGCGACACGTGGAATAACTCTCTCTCAGAGAGTCCAATTGAGGTCAGACCTGTCAGGATGGAAATATAAGAGGCCGAGCTATCTCAGGAAATTTTTTCAGAGGCCGAAGTTCAAACAGTGACATGTGGCACACCGTACAAGTTCACTCTTCTGTTTTATCCCAAAACAGGTCACGTTGCGACATTTGGCATAACTCTCTCTCAGAAAATCCAATTGAGGTCAGACCTATCAGGATGGAAAGCTAACAGGTCAGGCTATCGCAGAAAACGTTTTCAGACCCTGTGGATCAAAAATTTCAGAGTTACACCAGAAACAATCAGGTACATATTTCTATCAAAACAGAATTATTTTTAAGTACCTTCATTCATGGCTTCCGGAATTTAGGGCTTCGGAGAAATTTGGAATTTTTGTAATCGGAGACCACGGATGGATGCTACTCATCAAAATACAAATTTAGAGACCAAGATCAAAATTTTTGGTTGGGAAAAAGGCCGGGCTTGATTAGACCCTAGTTCGGGACTTTGATCATAAAAGTGGAAAATTAGGGCTTCTGTAAAAATGGGAATTTTTGAAATCTGTGACCACGGCTGGAAGCTCCTCAGAAAAATAGAAGCTTAGAGCTTTGGATCAAAACTTTTGATGGGAAAAAAGAGTGGGCTTCATCAAACCCCAGTTCAGGGTCACGTCCAGTGAATCTGGAAGTTTCAAAGGCAAAATTGAGGAGTGAAACTTTGCAGTTTTCAAATTCTGAATATAGCAGTTTGATAAGCTCATCAAGGCGCATATTTCTATCCTTTCGGAAGTTTGAAATTCAAAGTTTGAATTTTTTGGGGTTTCTCTGACAAACCCATATCCAGCTCCAGGTCCAGTTCTTGCAAATCAAGTGGATTGGGTTAATCCTAGAAGATGGATTGGTCACCTGCATAAGTGAAGAAGTTCATGTTTCAGAGGGAGATAAGGCTAAGGCCTTACATAAGAAGATTACAAGCGATCTCGACAGGTATGACTCATCGAGGTATGTTTCGATATTTGTCCATGATTAAGTTTATGGTATGTTTGTCTTCATGTTATTACGGTTAGTACAATTTTGATTTTAGATTTGTCGTATTGTTGAAATATTGTAACTTCAAAGAATATTATATTTGTATATTATTTATTCCGGAGATGTTCCATACCTCCGATGTGATTATACTATAAATCCGGAGATGTTTATTCCTCCGAGTTGGGTGTGGTAACTAGGGTTATTAGACCCACCATGTGGGGGTCGGCCCAGTCCGTTATAATGGGGTATTTAACCTAATGGTTAAATACGATCCTACATGTACTTGTGTAAAATACATATCAGAGTAGTGTATAAATAGAGGAGGTGTGTTCCTCATTTGATACACTCACACAATTGAGGATAGCACACTTGTGGAGGAGAGGTCTGCTATTGTGGAGGAGGAGATCATGTCTCAGGGTTTCATCTTTGTATATTGCTGGTCATCTATATTGAGGAAGCTTTGCTGGGTTTTCTACCCCATGAGGGTTTCCCAGGATAAATCTCTGTCTCTTGTGTTTATGCTGTGCTTGTTGTTTCTTCAGTGATCCTGCATATGCTATTATTGTGAAATGGAATGTAATTCTGCTATTTTCTGTCTTATCATATTCAATCTTAACATGGTATCAGAGCTAACCTGAAGGAAGACAAGGTATGGCACTAACGACACTTCCTTTACTTACGACAATTTGAAGGTTAGGGTTTTACATAGCAAAAACCAGTCATCGTAGCACTTTCGCTATAAATCCGTTTTGGCAAAGTTTTCGGATCTGAAATTGTTACAAGACGAAGATTAAATCTCCAGGTACCTTGTGTCCAAAGGACAACCTCTAATTCGTTATACTTTGTGATTTATGATCTGTACAATATAGGGTTTCTGCCTCTTCCAGATCTGAGTCAAAATCAGGTGACCTTGGGAAAAAGGTCATATCTTGGGCTAGGAATCTCCAAATGAAATTTCGTAAAAAGTGACAGGTAGTACACAGTCCGTACTATCTCAGATAACGTTTTCAGAGGTGGAAGTTGAACCAGTGACACGTGGCATGCCTTACAAGTTCGCCCTCCTGTATTATCCCATAAATAGGTCATGTTGCGACACTTGACATAAATCTCTCTCAGAGAGTCCAATTGAGGTATGACCTGTCAAGATGGAAAGATAACAGGCCGAGATACCTTAGGAAAGTTTTTCAGAGGCCGAAGTTCAAATAGTGACACGTGGCACGCCGTACAAATTCACTCTTCTGTTTTATCCCAAAACAGGTCACGTTGCGACATTTGACATAACTCTCTTTCAGAGAATCCAATTGAGGTCAGACCTATCAGGATGGAAAGATAACAGGTCAGTCTATCTCAGAAAATGTTTTTAGACCCTGTGGATTGAAAAGCTTGGAGTTACACCAGAAACAATCAGGTACATATTTCTGTCAAAACAGAATTACTTTTGAGTACCTTCATTCATGGCTTCCGGAATTTAGGGCTTTGAAGAAAGTTGGAATTTTTGTAAACGGAGACCACGGCTGAATGCTACTCATCAAAATAGAAATTTAGAGACCAAGATCAGATTTTTTGGTTGGGCAGAAGGTCGGGCTTGATCAAACCCTAGTTCGGGACTTTGATCAGAAAAGTGGAAAATCAGGGCTTCTGTAAAAATGGGAATTTTTGAAATCTGTGACCATGGCTAGAAACTCCTCAAAAAAATAGAAGCTTAGAGCTTTGGATCAAACATTTTGATTGGGTAGAAGAGTGGGATTCATCAAACCCCAGTTTAGGGTCACGTCCAGTGAATCCCTTCAGGTCCAGTTCTTGCAAATCAAGTGGATAGGGTTAATCCTAGAAGAAGATGGATTGGTCACCTGCATAAGTGAAGGAGTTCCTATTTCAGAGGGAGATGAGGATAAGGCTTTACATAAGGAGATTACAAGCGATCTCGACAGGTATGACTCATCGAGGTATGTTTTGAGATTTGTTCATGATTAAGTTTATGGTATGTTTGTCTTCATGTTATTGCGGTTAGTACAATCTTGATTTTAGATTTGTTGTATCACCTTAACAAAATTATGAATGCATGATAGAAGATATTCATTGGTTAGGGTGTTGACACTTATGATTGTACTAATGCATTATGATGTTGTGTGAGGTTGATGTTGTCTGCTAACAAGATACAGGTACATCACAAAAGACAAATCAGGCTCCATGACCATGAAAACATGAAGACAAAAGACTCATCCATAATCTTTGTTCTACTTACGAGGTATGTATGACTTTGTTATATTATGCTTAACCTACGAGACATGCAAGTTCTAGCTCAGGATCTCTAAATCATTGAAGAGGTTGTTTAGGTATGTTGTACATAACCAAGTAGGTATACTAATCCAGGTATGTTTCCCATGAATCTTACCTTGTGTTAGGATCCCTTATATAAGTATACTTGGAATGATTGGTTATGCTTATTCATAAAGTTAGTAATCAAGGGATTATGCATATTATATCTTTTATCTTGATTGATGATATGCATGAGTAAAAGAAGACTTCCCTGAAATCTTGAATACTAATGTTTATTAACTATAATCATGAATATACATTTTCAAGATTATTTAGTACTATAATGTTTTGATAGCATTTAGAATATACTAATGAGTGTATGTTTGTATGAGATCATGAGGATGACTCTTGAGCATGCACAGTGGTACAGAATGAATAGAAGTTCAAAAGACATACAGAAGATCAAGCGGGAGGCAGCCACACAAACATAAAAGATAAGTATTTGAGTTGTTATTTGAAATAGTAATGATATTGCCTGTAATAGGTTGTATGCATATTTGTATTCCTAGAATATATAATGCTGAGTGTGAACATTCATATAGCATTGAACAATATACAACTAATGTGCATATGACTGGTAAGTTGGACAAACATTGCATTGTTGCTTGTCTAGAATGAAACCTCTTTGCTGACATGCTGAGAGTTGTGCACACTCTCGATAGTATGTTTTGGTAGAGATGGAAGGCATCTAGATAGCCATTGTATGCATACAGGATATGGGAAAGTGTTGTGCCAAAGTATTGGTCAAAATAGTTGCATCACTATGTAAATGATATCTGTATGCATAATAGGTTATCATGTCAATATGATTTGATGATTATGAAGTATTACTAATCATGTACTTAACTTTGATTTGTAGGAAAGGTCATGAAGAATGATGGACACCGTACAAGTGGTGGATGTTCAAACAAGAAGATTTACAAATCAAACAAAATATAGAAGGCTCATGGCTAGAAGATTCTCTTAGAAAGGGGAAGAGAATCACGACAAGATGTTTGCTCCAAGTATGGTGTAATTAAAGAAGAAGTGTGAATCAGGTTCTGTATAGGTACCTAGGATCGATAATAAATTGATAAGCTTAATGATCACCATTGGTGATGTGGATCTCAACCTTTGCTACAAGGTTGAATATGATTTCTATACACATATGACATGGATGCAAGAAGGAACTCACCACAGAGTTCGAATGATATTGAGGCTCATATCAGTAGACCCATCTAACAAGAGATGGCACAGATAGATATGCAGAAGATCATTCAATGCAGAAATGAAAATGAAAGATCTCAAATTGATGCTTTACTTCCTAGGTCTGGAAGTATGGCAAGGCTCAGAAGGAATATTTCTCAACCAGTGAAAGTATGATGAGAAATATGACTTGAGGTGTTGGAATGGCCACTCTTATGGATTCCAACTTGAAGCTGTTAGGGGATAACTCATCAGAGTTAGTGGATATAACTCTGTACAATCAAATTATTGGGTCATTGATGTATCTAACATATACTAGATTAGATATATGCTTTGTTGTGAATACCTTGAGTCAGTATCTAGTGAAAACTAGATGTTTTCACCTGATAGTTGCAAAGCATGTGATGAGGCACCTAAAGGATACGATAGACTTTGATCTGTGCTATCTTGGAGATCATGACTTCAGATGGCTACTCAGATGTTGATTGGGCAGAAAGTGTATCAGACAAGAAGAACACATCAAGAGGATGTTATTGTCCGGAATTAGCCATGATCTCGTTGTTTAGCTAGAAGCAGTCTAGTGTGGCTCTCAGCACAAGCAGAATATATGGCTGTTTGCTCTGCTAGTTGTGAAGAAGTTTGGCTTCAGGATTGTTTGACTTAGAGATAGAACCAACTGTGATCCTATGTGACAAATAGAGTTGTATCAAGATGACATAGAATCCAGTGTTCCATGATAAGTCAAAGATCATAGGGATCTAACAAGATATGACACAGAAAGGAACTATAAAGTTTGAATTTGTAACAGGTTGCTGATGAACTAACCAAACCTCTGTCTCGAGTGAAATTTGAATACCTCCGAGACAAGCTTGGTGTAGCTCAAAAGGACCCTCCTCGAAAGGGGGAGTAGTATAGTCACTGATGATGAGATTGTCTCATCGAACAACAAGGTCGATGATGAGGTAACCTGTTCTCTACACCTAGATACTTAGAAATATTTAGATTTAGGACTCTTATACTTAGAATACTTAGTTTTACTTATACATGCTTTTGATGTTAAGAATACATGCTTTTGATGATAGATGTATTGATGAGAATACATGTGGGGATTGTATCATCCTTGAACACATGTTCTAAAGTGAGCCGTAGACGTATGGTCTCCAAAAATGAAGTCCTTAGTGGACAGGTAGGGATTGGATCATCCCTGGAATTTCAGTCCTAAAGAGAGCCGTAGACGTGAGGTCTCCGAGAATGAAGTCCTCAGTGGACAATTGAGGGGATTGGATCATCCCTGGGCTTTCAGTCCTAAAGAGAGCCGTAGACGTGAGGTCTCCGAGAATGAAGTCCTTAGTGGACAGTTGAGGGGATTGGATCATCCCTGGACTTTCAGTCCTAAAGAGAGCTGTAGACGTGAGGTCTCCGAGAATGAAGTCCTCAGTGGACAGTTGAGGGGATTGGATCATCCCTGGACTTTCAGTCCTAAAGAGAGCCGTAGACGTGAGGTCTCCGAGAATGAAGTCCTCAGTGGACAGTTGAGGGGATTGGATCATCCCTGGACTTTCAGTCCTAAAGAGAGCCGTAGACGTGAGGTCTCCGAGAATGAAGTCCTTAGTGTACAGTTGAGGGGATTGGATCATCCCTGGACTTTCAGTCCTAAAGAGAGCCGTAGACGTGAGGTCTCCGAGAATGAAGTCCTTAGTGGACAGTTGAGGGGATTGGATCATCCCTGGACTTTCAGTCCTAAAGAGAGCCGTAGACGTGAGGTCTCCGAGAAGTGGGGATTGTATCATCCCCGGACTTAGGTCCCTGAATTGATCCGTAGACGTGAGGTCTCCGAGAAGTGGGGATTGTATCATCCCCGGACTTAGGTCCCTGAATTGATCCGTAGACGTGAGGTCTCCGAGAAGTGGGGATTGTATCATCCCCAGACTGTGGTCCCTGAATTGATCCGTAGACGTGAGGTCTCCGAGAAGTGGGGATTGTATCATCCCCGGACTTCGGTCCCTGAATTGATTCGTAGACGTGTGGTCTCCGAGAAGTGGGGATTGTATCATCCCCGGACTTCGATCCCTGAATTGATCCGTAGACGTGTGGTCTCCGAGAAGTGGGGATTGTATCATCCCCGGACTTTGGTCCCTGAATTGATCCGTAGACGAATGGTCTCCGAGAAAGTGATTTTTTATAATGATGTGGTTACTTGTATCGGTATGGATACTTGTATTGATGATGTGGTTACTTGTATCGGTAGGATACTTGTATTGATGATGTGGTTACTTGTATCGGTAGGATACTTGTATTGATGATGTGGTTACTTGTATCGGTAGGATACTAGTATTGATGATGTGGTTACTTGTATCGGTATGGATACTTGTATTGATGATGTGGTTACTTGTATCGGTAGGATACATGTATTGATGACATGGTTACTTGTATCAGTATGGATACTTGTATTGATGATATGTATACTTGTATTGGCATGAATACTTGTATTATTATGGATACCTGTGTTAATGACGATGCTGACGATGCTGATGATCATGTGATGACAATGTTGATGATCGTGAGATGACGATGCTGATGATTGTGAGATGACGATGCTGATGATCGTGTGATGACGATGCTGATGATCGTGGGATGACGATGCTGATGATCGTGGGATGACGATACTGATGATCGTGATGATGACGATGCTGATGATCGTGTGATGACGATGCTGATGATTGTGTGATGATGATGTTGATGATCGTGTGATGACAATGCTAATGATCGTGAGGATCCAGATGTTGATGTTGTTGTAGCTGTTCGAGTGCTGCAGAAGATAAAGACTCAGTACTGAAGATGTTGATGTTCCAGTATTGAAGATGTTCCAGTAACTGCTTGAGTTACTGATGATGTTGAGAAAGCTTCCAATGATTTATAGATGTATCATGTATGATGTTGATGACTCCTTGCTCGTGCAGATACTGTTATAATATCCTTCTCGTTAAGGGGGAGTGTTGAAATATTGTAACTTCAAAGAATATTATATTTGTATATTATTTATTCCGGAGATGTTCCATACCTCCGATGTGATTATACTATAAATCCGGAGATGTTTATTCCTCCGAGTTGGGTGTGGTAACTAGGGTTATTAGACCCACCATGTGGGGGTCGTCCCAGTCAGTTATAATGGGGTATTTAACCTAATGGTTAAATACGAGCCTACATGTACTTGTGTAAAATACATATCAGAGTAGTGTATAAATAGAGGAGGTGTGTTCCTCATTTGATACACTCACACACTTGAGGATAGCACACTTGTGGAGGAGAGGTCTGCTATTGTGGAGGAGGAGATCATGTCTCAGGGTTTCATCTTTGTATATTGCTGGTCATCTATATTGAGGAAGCTTTGCTGGGTTTTCTACCCCATGAGGGTTTCCCAGGATAAATCTCTGTCTCTTGTGTTTATGTTGTGCTTGTTGTTTCTTCAGTGATCCTGCGTATGCTATTATTGTGAAATGGAATGTAATGCTGCTACTTTCTATCTTAGCATATTCAATCTTAACACGTATCACCTTAACAAAATTATGAATGCATGATAGAAGATATTCATTGGTTAGGGTGTTGACACTTATGATTATACTAATGCATTATGGTGTTGTATGAGGTTTATGTTGTCTACTAACATGAAAGGTACACCAAGAAAGACAAATCATGTTCTGGTCCAAGAACATATGATCATGATAACATGAGGACAAAGATTCATCCATTGTCATGGAAGATCCATTTACGAGGTATGTTTTTGTAATAGTTAACCTATGAGATATACAGGTTACTAACACAAGTCATTGAAGAAGAACAAGAAGACATCATGTGAGTATGTTAGACATAAATAGCTAGCATGCTAATCCAGGTATGTTTTTCCTATATCAAGATAGAATCCTACCTTGTGTTAGGATCTTATACTGTTGTTGATAATGATTATTCATGAAGCCATAAGTTTTAATAATCATGGTTGTATGCATATTATGTTTCTTACCATAATTGATGTAATGACTAACCAGAAGAATCATGAAGGTATAGGTTTGAATAATCACAGGTTTTATGCATATTATAACTCTTATCTTGATTGATGATTCAACTAACCTGAAGAGTCATAGGTTTGAGTAATTACAGGTTTAGACATGTTATGTTTCTTATGATTTGACTAACCATAAGAATCCTACATAAACCTTGAATGCTAATACTTATTATTTTCTGTTTGAAATGATCATTACTATACATGCTTGAGATTATTGTGTTTTAATAGTATGTTAATGAATGTATGATTTTATATGAGCTCACAAGGATAACACAATCATGATACTAATAAGCATGCATAGGGACCAAGGATGAATATGAGTTCAAGAATAGGTAATCCAGGAAGCAAAGATCAAGAGGGAGTACACTCCAGTGGTTTATTCAAGGATGCAAATATTCAGAGGGAGTTGACCATCTCTCTACATTCCACATCAAAAGGTGTAGAAGAAGCTACTTCAGATTAGGACTCCAGTAGCTCCTGCAAGGAAGCGAAGACTCAGAGGGAGTCCACCCAACCAACAAACAAAGATAAGTATTTGAATTGTCATTTCTTAAATAATACTGTTCAATAATGTATATACTGATGTTCCTAGAATTAGGTTGTGTATTATGCATATTAGAATAATTGCATTGATGAAAAGTATACTCCTAATATGCATGGGTAAGTGGCGTATGGCACTGTACAACATTCCATTGCTACTTATCTAGAATGAAACCTCTTTGCTGACATGTTGTGAGTTGTGCACACTCTTAACAATGTTCTGGTAGAGATTGGAAGGCATCTAGAAAGTTACGGAATATGGATAAATGTTGTATTGAAGCATTGGCTAAGATAATTGCATGACTGTATGGCATATTTATTTATGTGTAAGAATTTGTTCTGAAAACTATGAGATGTTTTCTAATCATGCAATTTAACTTGTTGTGTAGGAAAGATCGTATGCCATCTCCTACAAAAGAAGAACTACAACATTTGTTCCAGCAACAAAGATATCTATTGAAGATATTGAAGATATTGAAGTTCCCAGGATCTGGGATGAAGAAATGAAATGCCATGATCCGTCAATCATGAAGAATGATGTTTGAGATGTAATCCCAAGACATGAAGGGAAGTTTGCTATGACTTCCAAATGGAACTATCAGATCAAGCATGTTGCAGATGGCAACATTGAGAAATATAAAAGTGATGAAATAGAAGATACACCAGATGGATTCAAGACAGCTTCCTTGAATGGTGTAGTTGAAGAAGAAGTGTATGTAGAGCATCCACTTGGTTCTGAGACACATGATAGGAAATCATATATGTGCAGAACTTGGTATGGTGAAGATATATTGATTGCCGACATGCAGCGGAAGCTTACTACCGAGTTCGAGATGAAGAACTTGGGGATGATGCACTATTTGTTTTTGGCATGGAGGTGGGCAGAGTGCAGATAGAATCTTCCTTGGACAAGGGAAGTATGCAGTAGAGATCCCAAAGAGGTTCGGGATGATGGATTGCAAGGCCATGGCCACACCTATGGCATCAAATCTGAAGCTTCTATGTGATGCTTCATCTGAGCCGATTGATGTCTCTATGTATCGCCAGATGATTGGGTCCTTGATGTACCTGACGAACACGAGACCATACATTTGCTTTGCTATGAACACATTGAGCCAATTCCTGACAGATCCGAGGAGTGTTCACCTAGTTGCTGTAAAGCATATTCTGAGGTACCTGAAGGGTACAGTGGATTATGGGCTCAAGTATGAGGCGAATCAAAAGTTTAACCTGCAGGGTTATGTTGATTCAGATTGGGCTGGCAGTGCTGCAGATAGGAAGAGCACATCTGGGTGTTGCTTCAGTATGGGATCAGGTGTGATCTCTTGGTTTAGCAGGAAGCAGTCCTGCGTAGCACTGAGTACAGCTGAGCCAGAGTATGTTGCAGCCTGCTTAGCTAGTTGTGAGGCAGTATGGCTACGGAAGCTACTGTATGAGTTATTTGATCTCCCGTTGGAGGCTACTGGTATCTTCTGTGATAACCAGAGTTGTGTGAAGCTGTCCGAGAACCCAGTGTTTCATGACAGGTCGAAACACATAGAGATCAAATATCACTATATCAGGGATATGGTGCAGAGAGGAGCTGTGAAGCTTTTGTATGTTGCGACGGACGAGCAGATTGCAGATGTGCTGATGAAGCCACTAGCTAGAGTAAAGTTCGATTACTTCAGAGAGAGGCTTGGCGTTCTTCAGATCGAGGACACTTCGAGGAAGAAGTGATGGACACATTTGTTGAAGCCATTCCAAGCATGTTGGAAGGAGGATCCTTCACATGGCTGTGGATGTAAGCGCTGGATAATGGGCATCAGGATGATGTTCTGGTTTCTGCTGGATATGATCAGTTGGATCATTTTTATGTATGTATGTACGCATCATGTTGGATGCTAGATATGATCAGTTGGATCATTTTTATGTATGTATGTACGCATCATGTTGGATGCTGGATATGATCAATTGGATCATTTATGTATGTATGCATCATGTTGGATGCTGGATATGATCAGGTGGATAATTTATGTATGTATGTGCATCATGTTGGATGCTTGGACCATGTATCTGTATATGTATCAGGTGGATACATTGTATGATCAGGTGGATCATGTATGGTGATATGTATCATGTATCAGGTAGATACTTGGTATGCATCAGGTGGATCATGTATGATGATATGTATCAGGTAGATACTTGGTATGAATCAGGTGGATGCATTGATGATCAGGATGATCATGGATGATGAGCTTCAGGATGTTGCTCCAGATGACATGCATCAGGATGTTGCAGTGATGATCAAGATGATCATGGATGATGAGCTTCAGGATGTTGCTCCAGATGACATGTAGAAAGACGTTGCAGTGATGATGATCAGGACAATCATGAGTACATCAGGATGATGTATGGTGAGTATTAGGTTGATACTCTATGGCCGTGGATCAGGTTGTGCAGATGAGCATGTCTGGGAGATCCTATAGGTCGGAGTTGTGTACCCGTAATAGCCTGGGATGCTCTTTCGAGACATTGCTCTGGGAGGACATGTAATAGCGCCCTGGGATATCTCAGGTCGGAGTTGTGTACCCGTAACATCTTGAGATGCTCTTGCGAGGTTTTGTCCTATGGCATGTAATTTAGGCCCTGGGAGATTTCAGGTCGGAGTTGTGTACCCGTAACATCCTGAGATGCTCTTGCGAGGTTTTGCCATGACCACATGTAATTTGTGCCCTGGGAGATTTCAGGTCGGAGTTGTGTACCCGTAACATCCTGAGATGCTCTTGCTAGGTTTTGTGGTGGACCACATGTAATTTGTGCCCTGGGAGATTTCAGGTCGGAGTTGTGTACCCATAACATCCTGAGATGCTCTTTCGAGGTTTTGTGGTGGGGTCACATGTAATAGCGCCCTGGGAGATCCTACAGGTCGGAGTTGTGTACCCGTAACATCTTGGGATGCTCTTTCGAGGTTTTGTGACGCACGTAATAAGTCCTGAGGATTCCATAGTATGGCCAATAATGATGAAGACCTATAGGTGGTGGGCCTACATCCAGTATGAAAAAGGACTGGCTCTGTAGAACTTCCTATGACGAGTAGATTCAGAGACTGATTGAGATAGCAACAGCAGTGACGATGATGATGACTCGATGACGATTATCCAGTGACGATGATCTAGAGAAGATGACTTGTGCTAGAAGAACTGTGCTGAGAAATACCTTCCTAGTTAAGAGGGAGTGTTGATGTATATGTAACTTCGGAATGTATTTCACATATATGTATATTGTATTCCTATAGAGATGGTATTATTCCTCTATAAGGAAGTGTCGTCATTTATATTGTAAGTGTCGTAACTTATACTTGATGGGTTATTAGAACACCTTATTTGGGGTCGGCCCTGTATAAGTCATGTGGGTCAAAGGGTTATTAGACCACCCTATTGGAGGTCGGCCATGTGGGTCAAAGGGTTATTAGACCACCCTATTGGAGGTCGGCCATGTGGGTCAAAGGGTTATTAGACCACCCTATTGGGGGTCGGCCCACTCAGCATTATGTTATGTGGTAAAGTTCGAGCCTACATGAGTTAGGTAAAAAGGCAAGTCAAGTCAAGTATAAATAGAGTGCGGGAGGCACTCTATTTTCCCACTCACTTCTCACACATGCACTCAAGGAGGAGTGGCGCACTTATGGAGGAGGAGGATCTGCTGCTAGGTTATGGCTATCTCTCTTGGTTGGTTGTATAATTGCTCTATCTATCTCTGAGGAAGTTATTGGGGTTTTTCACCTTTATGGTTTTCCCCAAGTAAATATTTGTGTCTCTTGTGTGCTTGCATTATTGTCTCCATGATTGATATGCTATAGATATGTTGTACATGTTGTTCTCTCAGTTAAGATCCTAGATCATATTGAAGTAAATTCAGAAAATTTAACAACCAGGCCTTTGTCTGTGAGCAAATAGTCACCCATTAGCACATGACATTACCACCAAAAAGATTTTTTGCATTTCAACTATAATAAAAAAATCCATAAAAAATTAATAAACACAAAACTAAAAAGAGTACTCACCGATGTCTCTGAAAGTTGCACCTGGTGGGAGCGGCATGTCACGGTCCTGTCTGAAGTCTATCCCTACATAGGGGTAGTCTTCTATAGCGATCACCTGCCGGTTCCACCAGTGGAAGAACTCCTCAGTATATGGTGACGCCAGATGGCCACCACGCTGTCGTGTTAGGATATTAGTCCACTAGGTCAGGACTGGATCCCGGAGACTGTGAGGAGGGACATCCACCCTTGGGCTAAGCTTCAAAACCCTCTCAAAGAAGAAACTGCATAGAATGCTACCATACCCAAAGTTTTTGGCCTTCCCCTCTTTGCATTCCGTCAATTGTGTCTTGATGGACACCAACAAAGTAGTACACCAGTCGAATATAGTAGGCTGCAAGCATTGTGATGCATAGAAAATCACCAGTCTGGATGCCTGATGTAGTGCTTTGGATCCTGTGATCTGCACTAGGGTTTCCACAATGATCTTTGTACTCAAATCCGCTATGGAATTGACAGGCACTTGGCTTCCCACTGCTCGTGTGTTGGTGGGACAATACCATGCTATGTAGTCTTGCACAATGATCCCACCACCCGCGGTCCGTGAGCGAAGACTATCCACCTCCCCTCTACAGGACAAACCAGTAATGAAATATATATCCTCTACGTCTAGTACCAGTGTTTTCCCGTTGAGGATGAAGTGTTGAGCATCCACATCCCAGTAGTTGATCAGATGACGGAGTAATAGGTTTTGGGCCCTTAAACCCGCTATACTCCAGTACTTATACAAACCACATGCTTGCAATGCTTGTTCCACTTGCAAATAATTGCACACGGCCTCATCAACTTGTTCATGCTCTCTTTCCCTCCACTCTAGAACCATCCTGGAGTGCAAAACAAGTAAATTTTGGTTAATTTCATGATTAAAAATTTCTTCACGACCGTACTCGTGGGATAATTTGTATACAGTGACAGGTACCCGCAGGTAGTTTATTTTCTGACTACGCGTTTGGTGCCCTACCCACGACTCGCATAGTTATAGCCTGCGGGTGGCACCGAATCCATCTAGGGCTTGGCCAAACAAAAATTTCCACTGACCAAAACTCAAATAAAAGCATTAAAATGAAAGGTATGGCAGTAACCACTAACCTGCTCCGGACGGTTCGCTGAACGGTTGCTTGTAGCTCCTACGATCGGCGTTTGAAATTTCAGGTGAAAACTTACCACTAAACTCCAAATTTGTAAATAGTGCAAATGAATTGTAGTTTGGAAAATTTTATTACTATTTATAATTTTCTGAACCCACTCTTCTATAGTTTTTTCCATTTTGAGCCATTATGAACTAATATCATGTCATGGAGTAGTGTTTTTTTTTCAACAGATTTCCTTGACGAGAGTTGTTCTGAACCATTTCACACCTATGATAGGTACGTTTCACACCTGGCATATAGGTTAGATTCCATTTCTACATGCATTATGCATTTGACCTGTTGACCATTTTAATAAACCCTAGGTGCGACCCCGCTTCGTAACTGACACGGAACCTTCACACTGCTTTAGAAGTGTCATTATGTGGTGGCAGGGCTTTTCCAAACATGGGTGCCCTAGTTAGAACCCCTTATGCATTTTGGTGCCCATGTCGTTGTTTGTCCTTTGGATTGGGAGTCCTTTGTAGTCATGCCATGACATTGCGATAAAGACTCATACTCTACTTTGTCTTATGTTGGCCATCTCCCTTAAGGACTCCCATCAGTTATATCATGTTCTGATTGCATTGCATCATCCTGCTTGCTGCTTGAGCCTTGTGCCGGTTCCTCCTTACTCAATTGTTAGCCTGGTGCCTGAGCACTTTTCCCCTGTCGAGCCTTGCAGAGCTTATATATTTTCCCTTCACAATTTGATGACCTTTTGACCTTGAGGGAACATACCATCGAGTGTCCACATCCTACACGCATCTCCTTGCATTGAGCATAGGTATGTTCCACTGCTTGGGACTAGTCTGCTAGCTATTTGACACTCGTTCCCTCACCTGTTGTACTATAAGCAATTTTATTCTTTTTCGAGCTTTTTCCCAAATATGAAAAAGACCAAAAAAACCAAATATTCCAAAAAGTTGGAGGGGATTATGGTCACTATTTCTTGTTGGAAGTTGTTGTATCGCCTTTGAACAGAGCATTCATTCCATTCCGTACATTATGAGTCGGGACTATAGTTGGGCCTTAGGAGCTGTACTTATTTCTCAATTTTCTCCACCAATTGGTTAAGCTTCCAATCATTATGGAGCCCTCTATAATGCCTCCTGCATTGCACAGTTTATGTTGAGTCTATGATGCCTGAGTCTATCCATCTGCTCATGCTCTTGTTCAAAGGAAGTCCTGAACCAGTGTCGGCCACTCCTCAGATCTCTTGACTACTGCATGTCGGCCATCCTTATTGAGTCAGTCCATTTCACCTGAGATCTTCCAAATCTTTTAGCATTGCTGGTACCTCATGTTGGTTGATGGGGGATGCCTTAATGCCCTCCTTCCAGTGAGTCTCATTCCATCGACTTCAACTCATTTATTCTGGGACTTGAGGCTTAGAGTTCATTTGAGTACCTTGAGGCTTGCAGTCATTAGTATTAGGTTCTCTCGCCATCGACAGTTTTGGGAATACATCAATGTCCCCTGATCGATGGATTCATCCTAGTGTTCGACTTCAACCCATTTATTCACACTCTGTTGATTGTGCTCTGTGCCTTGATGCCCATTTTCATTATTGGTGGGTCATCTCACGTTTGTTAATGGTATACATCATTGACCGGTAATCAGACGATGTCTCATCAGGTTCGACCCCAACTTCTTTATTCACTTGATGGGACTTGCACCATCGAAGACTTGTGTAGAAGACCCCAGGCGATTGTGGCATTCAGTATTCTACTTATGACTTTGACTTTACATCTGAGATATCACCTCTCAGATTTCTGCAGTTTGTACCTCCAGTTTGCACCAGTTGTCTTCTTTGTAGTATAAGACCATATCTTATAGTAGAGGGATCATGGCTATGACCACTTATGACATGTACCATTATATACTGCCTATTCATGGCCATTGTATCAGATTGTTATAATATACCGACATGTATTCAAAGATACTATTGTATTATGACGAGTGAGTTGTTCTTTCCACTTGTGTCTCCATCACTCCACTTCTGAGTTTTATAATGTATTTTGGCCATCGTAGCACTTTCAGTCTCTGACCTCACGCATTAGGGGACATCTGTTACATCGTAATCTTCCACCCTGTGAGCATCAGCATTGTTTGGCCTGTAGGATCCATTTTAGTGACTCAGATCCACTTATATCCTTCAGAGATACCAGTTTGCCCTATTTTTATTCCTACCCACATGTTGCATCACTATAGCATGCGTACCCGCGAGTTGCATCACTATAGCCTGTGGGTATCAAGTAAAATGGTAAAAACCACTATTAATTACTTTTTACTCCCAAAAAGCGGTCATTGGGTGACCTTTGGCTCTCCATCTGCATAAGTAATGTCTCGATGTGTCCTTTCACCTACCTTTGAGAGGACTATATATTGAGCACATATGGCTTATGGACGGGAGGAAGAAGAGAATAATAAAGGAACTCTAGTGGATTTTTGCCCTATCTTGAGTCTGCACTCATTGATCCTTGTAGTTGTGGACCATTTATGTTCATCTTCCAAACTCCTTTCTAGTTTGAGTTTCCCATTCATGGAGGATTGAAGTGATGGAGGCACAAGTGGATTGATCTAGATCTTGGTTCAGATTGGTTGCCGGCAAGAGGTCGTATCACTTTGTACTTCTTCTTGTTCATTAATAGAAATGCTCATATTCTCATCCATTCATGGTGTGAATGTTGTTTATTATACATTGGGTTACATTTGCTTATGATACTATGGACCATTATTATTAATAATGCTAATGTCAATTATATATTATTTGTACTTGTTGGATATTGGCTATCAAGACAAATTTGCAGATTACAAGTGCACGGATTGAAAGCTCCAACAGGGATCTACATCAAACGTTTTGATCAAGGTTGGTTACATTTCTCCGTTATCTTAACATTGTCATTTATAATAGCATTGCTTTGAGAATTGAGTAGATTTCTGGTAGTCATCTATCTGTTGTGGTATTCCCAAGCCATAGTGATTTTTCTCAAATACAATCAGTGGCAGGATGGTGCATCGACAGGGATGAGAATGCGCAAGTAGGGAGGCTCGTGCCGCAAGTTAGAACCAGTTGGCAATAGTAGCAGGGTAGCGACTAGGTCCAATCATCAATAAATGCCAAAAAGTTCAGACAGTTAATTAGCGACGCTCATTCAAATGATGGGCATTAATGATGGATCTGGACGATCGGCGGGCAGGATCGATGACAGATTTGGGTCATTAATATAGTATTTAGTTGGAGTTAATGTGGGATTTAGTAATAATTACGCAGGATCGGGTTGGATGCTATAAGAAGGGGTTGAGGCTAGTCGGAAGGCACCAAGAGAATTTCGTTGCTAAGTGTGCAAGATTGTGCAGTGTTGCAAAGTGTTCTTGTTGATTGTGGACAGTATTTGTGAGTTGGGCAAGGTTCAATTGAACTTGCGAAGCATGGTTACCTCCGAAAGTATTACTATGCACTGATTTAGGTTTGTGAGTGGCGTTGCGCCATCCCATGAAGTTCGGCAAGTTCTGTTAGGTATTCCAGGAGAGATGGAGACAGTTGACATCTCTAGTGAAGTAGAGTCTCCCCTCAGTCCTATTTCCATTGAAAAGGAAGTCGATCTTGAGGTGGAAGTTGCCAACATGCCCGTTGAAGTGTCAGTAATCGCCAAGAAGCACCGGGGAAGTCAGCATTTTGAGTCCCCGCAGAGCAAGCGGCAGCTTCAATCATCCACTACAGTTTCGGGGGAGTTTCGCGTGCAGGTGGGGTAGTCCAGTTGAAGAATTGATGAGTCCGCTGCATGGGAGGGATTGTCTGCTATCGACATCCCTGGGTATGTCCCCCCTAGTCAGCCGGGGGCACCCTCTCGCAAGGTGAACAAAAATTTGAAGTATCCATTGATGCTTCCAGCGCTCCCTGCTGGAATGGAGTGCTCCCATGATATTTTTTTAGCATTGATGCACCTGAAGTATGACGATCAAGAGATGGTGGCCCATCCAGAAATTGCCTCGGACCCGTATGTGCTAGAGTCATTAATGATTGGGATGCCAATTCCACACAACTAAGCACATGCGTTGAACCAGGCTGGCTTATTGGACCTCATCAGCATACTACACTTCGGAAGACTTCCGGAGGTTAACGCTTGTTTGAAGCAGCTGCTGGCCTACTTCCACAGTGGTTCATTATGGCTGGATACAAAGATTCCGGTCACTGTCGATCTAATTGCGCACATTACCAAGTTTCCTAAAGATGGGGTAGACCATCACAATACTTCCAGGGGAAGGAGAACGATAAAAAGAGGGCGAAGCAGTTGGTTGACCACTATGAGTTGGACCGAGATGGCCGTGGGTATCACACTAGCAGCATCAACGATAAGGTGGTTCTCACTAGCACAAAGATTCTCTCCTACAAGGTGGTCCGGGGTGGTTGACCTAATCAGTGCAATTTGAGGATTGTAGCATGTGCAGCGCAATGCGTGAAAGGTGTCCAGATGAACTGGTATTTGTTTCTGCTAAACCAGCTGGAGTAGGATGTTGTCACGGTTCAAGCTGGGAAGGTCTCCTTCACATATAGCTAGCTGCTCATTTTGATCACACTAGTCAGCTGGAAGGAGCTCCCCACTTACCAAGGTATGGAGGTTGGGGCTGTGACTAAGCGTTGGGGCGCGTGATATCAAACTTTATGGTGGGTTCATGAGCAAGAGCGACTCCAGGACAGTGCATCATAGTTCTAGTTTTACTGGGATATGCTCTATGATGTAGTAGTCAAAGTGCCAAGGATATCTGAGGAAACCACCACAAAATTTAAGTTGATTATGGTATTTGTGATTCGACCGCACGCCATTTATGTGCAAGCTATATGGGACCCCGGTAAGCAGTGGTTGTTCACCCCTTATAAGGTGATGATAGAAGCACTGGATGCCATTATGAATGATTGGTCACCAGAATGGCGTGAACCGATGGAGTTGGCAGAGATTGAGGCTGGGGAACCAGTGAAAGGCCCAGACGATTGATTATCAACGCAGTACCAACAAAGTCACCATGACTTCGACCAGGAATCGATGAGGACATCGACGGAGGATGACAGTGATCAAGACCTCGAGGAAAATATAACAAAAGTGCACCAAGATCATGCGATAATCAATGGGATGGCCCCATCATCGGAAGCGCAGTTGGGCCACCTAATACTAGGCATCACGAATGCATCCACAATAGCGGTTGACAAGATGATGGTGAAGACAGATGAAGGTTTCCATGCAATCACTGCTCGGATGGAATCCTTGTGCGATATGGTTTCAAGGAAGGCACCCGAAGAAGCATCAGCCCAGCCGGTTGGTACAATTAGCACTGAGCCACAGGTTAGGAATGTTGATATTCCCCCGATTGCGATTGTGACTAATGATGAGGTTTTGAAATCCTTGATGCAGCCATTGAATACAATGACCATCAATATCAATGCGTTTCCGGCACAAGGGTTGACAACTATGCAAACGGTTTCCAGCTGGGAAATGGCGGACAGAATGCATGAGATAAGTGATAAGTATCTGCAATTGGAGGAGAGTGAGGCAGTGGCAAAGGAAGAGGTCGCAGAGTTAACTGGAAGGGATGCTACAGCATGGAAGGCTGTGGACGAGTTAGCCGATGACCTTAAGACAGAATGAGCAGGGAAGGCCCGCATCATCAAAGAGTTGAAGAAAACAAAAGATCGCCTTATTGTGGAAAAGGCCGCCTTATGGGATCGCAATGTGCAGATAGAATTGGCCGTTGCTGAAGCGTGTCACCATGTGCCAGAGCCCACCGCAGAGTTGGATGTGCTTCAACATGTGCAGCAACTTGGGATTGCCATTACCCCCTTACAGCAAGGGAATCGGGAGTTGCAGGCCATGGTGAACCCTTGTACACCTCAAGTAGAGGTTGATGATCGCAAGCAGGCTATTGAGGAGGTAGCCACACAGATGATGGAGTTGGAGACAGTGATGACAAAACTCACTACTAACATGGTGCAGTTTTGGGGTCAAATTGTACAAGATGAGTAGGTCGAACAGCTGACTAAAGCTCGGCAGGAAGCGAAGGGGCAGTTGGCGATGCTAAAAACTGTGATGCGCATGATGCCACCCCTAGAGCAGTTCACCAAGTTTACAACATTAAAAGAATTGCAGCAGCGTTTCACTAAGGTTGATGAGTGATAGAAGAAGCGTGTTGCGCAGCTGAAGGAGTTCCAGGAAGTTGGTGGGAATTTCATGACAAGAGTTGGGGAAGTCCTCCGGGTAGTACAGGAAGGTCATCAACAAGTGGCGGCAAAGCTAACTGAACATCCATCTTCCCAAGATGTGCTCGACAATCAAGCAGTGGCTGTGGCGGAAAAGGAGTAAGTGACGGCTGTTGAGCAACAGTATGAGGACTTCTGGGTCAAGACCACAGAGTACACCATGTCCTGCTGATGTGGCTTCAGGGCGAGCCACAAGATTGTGTTGGGGGCCTGTTGGTAGGCATTTTGGTAATTTAACATCACAGATGATGTGACAAGGAGGAATATATCGTGGAAGGCAGAAAGCGGGGTGCAAAGGACCATATTTTATGTAGTTTTGAGTCAATTAGACCGCACCATGCGGGTTTTGGGTCATTTGGACCATATGTTGTGTAATTTTGGGTCAATTGCACCGCAGTATGTGGGTTTTTGGGTCACTTGGACCATGTCAATTAGATTTTGGGTTATTTGCTCAAAGCATTGGTTAGGAAGTTGTTAGTAAGTGGACAACCAATTTAAAGGTGGAAGCCTATATAAATTAATAGGATTGTATGTAGGACATGGAGAAGCATAGAGAGCCATAGAGAGATCTTGGATACATGTTTTTCCGTGTGTTTTGAGATTGAGAGATACTGGTGAGATCTGAGTTTTGGCAGAGATATTCTAGCTGGGTTTTTGTGTTGATAATGTGATATGATGAAGCTATTCTTGCACAATTCCTATGTTTCTTTTGTTTGTTTATGGTAATGCAATGTTGCGATGTATGAATGATTCACTGTCTCTTTAATGTAATGTTTTCTTTACTGTTACTTCTTGCTACAATGATCAAAGTTTTTGCGGAATGATGTTATGGGTCCAATGATAGTATAGTTAAATGCATTGATTTATGTCTAAATGTTGCAATAAGTTAAGTAATTGAGCTGCAACCATCCTCCTTCATCGGGCGGAAACATGGTTCCGTCAACTCTTCCTGAACATCTCAGGTGAGACCTCATCTGCTCTGCAGGTGTTGCTAGATGGGGTAAAACCTATCCGGGCCGGTGCTCAGGGAGATCGCGGTATGTGTCGACAGTGAGCGGAACCTCTGTAGACTGGGTTTGCGTCAACACCGGTTCTACATGCAGCTCTTGGACAACCTTAGGGGCGGAGGTTCCGGCGTCAACTCCAGTAATTCGTGCAAAATTCCAGGTCCCTTTCTTCTGTGCAGGGCCAAATCCTGGGGGTCGGGTTGCAGTTCTCTTCTTCTTGTGTGAAACAGTTGACATAACTTCAGGCTATTTGTTGACGACCAGTGTAGGTAATGGTCTCTCACTGCTTCCACTCGAAATGAAAATGGCTATTCACTAGTTCGGCAGAGTCTTTTCTGAAACACAGTGGTCTAAGCGATGCTCCTACCACCTTTTTATAGGAGGGTGGCTCCATCTGTTCAATCGTGGGTATTAATTTCCAAATCCGACACCAATTACCTATATCCTCCGCATGCGTCGGCATTAACTAGGCCGGTTTTTTGTTTTAGCCACTAATTAATGTGCATTTATTTTTGAAGTGGTCGTTGTCGTCCTCCTTCGCCATCTTTTTTTTTTAGCACCGCGGTACTAGGTGGTGCCGTACTATCAACACTGTATCGCAGGGTCTTGTATTCGCGTTGATTGATGTCATTTGTTGTCGTGAATTACTTCTGATTGCATATCCATCCATCTCGAACTCATCCTCTGAGGTGTGAATGTCCTTCCTCTTTGAGGGTCTCATCAGGCATAAGTCTTGAAATTCGTGCAGCAGATCTGCCATCTCCATGATGGTCGTCTCATCCCAATAGTCTCCAATGTTTGTGAATTTTGGGTTGTCTTCCAACCCAAAGTTAACTCTTGTACTCTTCAAGGGCTGGTGATATGTATTATATGGTATTTCA
Organism: Larix kaempferi; assembly: GCA_027924585.1. Taxonomy (NCBI): domain Eukaryota; kingdom Viridiplantae; phylum Streptophyta; class Pinopsida; order Pinales; family Pinaceae; genus Larix; species Larix kaempferi. The sequence goes on from BSBM01000387.1 coordinate 2,877,101, forward strand.
GGTGCCTTCACGTTGCTACTTCCTTCGGACTCCGACACATATGTGGCTCTATAGTCATCATTCGGGTCTCCTGAAACATTGTAGCAATCCATCATCATTTTGAGTGTCATAGTCCATTGTAGTTCTGATGGTTTCGCTGTCGGTTCCGCCTCAAACATCTTCTTCTTTATTACCTAAAGTGCATTATGGATGAATGGATTTTCATCTGAGATGGAGAACGTTTGGCTGAAGACAACTGTTAACTGATCCCAAGAAAGTGTACCGAGTCATAGCTCTGTTGCGACATACCAACTCCGTGGTACTTCATCCAATGTATGCACAAAGGAATGCACCCACTCCTGCTCCGATCGTGCTGCCCATTGGTTTTGACAAGCCTTCACATGTTCATTTGGGTTACCTCAGCCATCAAACTTTCGTATGTTCCATGCTATGGTGTCTCTGAAATGTACCTCCAGGAGGCGTCTTCATAGTGGCCAGTTTGATATCCTTGACTTATGCGCCGCCCACCAGCGCGTGGGAGTATCCTTCAAGGCTTCCTCCAAGGCCAAGAGTCTCTGTGGTTCTACTACCTTTTCTTCGAATTCAGTGAGGAAGGTGCTCAAATTTGGTAATCCCTCATACATTGGCAGCGCACACTTCTCAGTAGCCACCCATCGCACTAACTGTGTGATTCATGCACATCTGCAAAACGATACTTCATGCAGTCAGTTTTGCCAATTCTCCAGTGCCTCATCTCAGTCCGAAGATGCTGAACTAGAACTGCACCATCCTAACTCCTCCTCATCAGTTGGATTGATATAATATTCAGAAATGTTATACAGGTTATCCCATACTTCCGCATATTCATCTCTGGTGGTCTTTACATATCGTTTCCCTTCCGTAGGATCTAGGGGCGCAACAACCCTCATCTCTCGATCTTCAAATGACATGATCCGCTTCTTGAAATTAATGATTGCCTGATTTTCCATAGCCCAGTAGATTCCCAATAGTGCTAGATACAGACACATGTTATCTACTATCTCTATAACATCAAAATCGACATATGTCCGAAGTCCTTCGATTTTGACGGGAAGTTGACACACTTGACCAAGAGGGGTGACCTTGCTCTGATTTTCCAATCACAGCTATACTGGTGACCACATCATTTGTGGTTTTCCCATCGTCTCCCATGTCTGTTTGGTCATAATGTTCACGTCTGACCATAAATCCAAAATGATGGAGTCGACATCGAACGCTTTGATTTGTGTCAACATTCTCATCTCTCTACCTGTCTTTCTTTTCCTATGTATGCAATTGACCCTGAGTTCTTGTCATTTTCCCTCCTGTTGATGTAGTAGGTTGGATATCTCCTCCAATGCCTCCTCTTCTTTTGCTAATTCTAAGCAGCTCTCTAGGAAGGCTCTTAAGGTAGTGGCCTTTCTTTGTGACTTCATTCGGTCGAACGTCGGCAGCATATCATAGATTTCTTCTGGAAGAGGTACGTTCCTCATCTGTCGCAGCACTTCCTACTGTGCTTTTAGGAAAGTGTCCTTTTCTGATCCTGCATCAAACAAAACATTTTTATTTTTTGTTGGTCGGACAATGGGTTGTGGTTTGTCAACTCCCGTCACTGCTCCTCCTCACGTCACTATTACTACTGTTGTGGAATGTCTCCTAACTTCTGCTGATATTTTCTGTACTATTGGTTGGTTCTAATTTTGATTCTAGTTTTTGTTCAACAGGGTTGGCAGGTTCTTTGTTTTCCACTTGGCAATGAGCTGTGGGTAATCCTCCACGGCATGGTCTGCTCTACTGCAAAACGTGCACTGTGAGGCCTGATTTGGGAAATCCCTTGCAAAATGTCCTTGTTTCCCACATTTATAACATATAGGATGTCCTCGACCTCATCTAGCAGCACCCCCTCTTCCTATGCCACCACCACGTCCTCCACAGAATCCTCCACCGAAATCCCCTTGTGGTGGTCCATATTACGCCTACTGGTATTTTGGCTGCTGATACTGCGACTGCGGGTACTGAGGTTGCTAGTACTGTGGCTGCGGGTACTGAGGTTGTTGGTACTACGGTGCTCCATACTGCGGTTTCCTATACTATCCTTGGTTAAACTATGGTTGTTGTGACCCCAACTGTTGCTCTTCTCCCTTCACCAGATATGCTTCCATGTTTCGTTCTTGCAATAGTTTGCGGGCCCTACAATCCTTCTCATTGTGCCCACCGACTGACAGAATTTACAATATATACTTGTTGGTTTCGACACTATCTTCTGTAAGTATATGCAGTCCTCCAGTCAATGCCCCCTGGCCTGGAAAACGGTACACCATGGCAGACCTTTCTGGCAAAGGGGGTCGGCGCCCTCGAGTTCAAATACTGCTAAAACACTGAACAATTATCCTTATGGTGGCCTTCCATCCTGCATCTGGTGCACCATATATCTACACAGGTATCTTTTCCTTGCTTTAGGTCCTGCAGTTGGAGCGTTAACGTAGCCAGTTGTGCTTGTCTCTTATCCATTCCGGCTCTAGTTTCTCCAATCGGCGAACCTACAGCTTCATCATGATTTCTAACGCTTCAGCCTGGTCCACAACCTTCTGCTGCATCAATCGTCCTCGGATATGCGGTACCAGCTCGGCGATAAACCACTCCTTATGCTGCATGTCGTTTATCGAAAAACTTACTTTCCCTATCAGTGTCTTATATCTCTGATCAAAATCCCATACTAGCTCATTTGGGTATTTCCTAATCTCCTTGAGCTCAGTAATGTACTATGCCTCCGATTTGGGTTTTCTAAATTCCTGAATCATCACTGTTTTGATTTTTGCCAACATTTTTCCTGGTGTTCCTGTCGGAACCTTGGTAAGCTTTATGAACCAGTCTAGTGCATGGCCCTGGAAGGTCGTCGCCAACTTTCCCTTTTTTATTTTCTCATCTTGGACCTACTTTATGGTCCACACTGCTTCGCATAAAAACCAAAACTTCTCGGGATCCTCTGTCTCATCTCCTACAAAGCTCGACATCTTCGTATCGTCCACCATTGTGGTGTTCCTACTATTATTACTCACTGATGCACTACTTTTTTTGCTGCATGTGGGATAGCTATGTGAACTATTTGTGGTTCTTCTTTTAAAGTGATGAGTGGTGTGCGAGGTTGAAGGTACCTGGTAGCTTACGATCTGTCCTTATTCTGGGGTAGCCTGGTCACCACCTTCCTGCTCGTAATAATGGAGATCTATCCTCTGTGGCTCTGTTTCGAAGTCTTTCCTTCTAGTCCTCTCAGGAGACTCTTCCTCAGTCCTCCTTCTCTTATCAAGACGCTGGAATACCGTTCCACTCCTCAAGGTGCCACAGTCTTCCTCAACTTCCCTTAAAACTTCATCGTCACTCATGTCCATCTACCCTACATCTTTTCTAGCAGATCCATAATCACGCGATGCCTACAACCCCTACAGACTGATCTGTATACTCATCGGAGGTCATTTTCAACATGCCCTTTTCGCACGCCATCATTTTAATCCACAAGTTTAGTGATAGGATGAACCTTCCCCTTGGTCCCTTGAAAAATTATCTTTCTGCGTCTCTATAAGAACTATTGGTATCTACCGCGAATTCACTGATGTACCCTTCTAGGATACTATCGACCCAAAAATCAACAGCCCTTGATACTATATTATTGACTTGCTTCAGATGTCGAATCAATTCTGGAGTCCATTGACCTGGCCTAATGTTCTGGTTGGTATGTCCTCTGAATGTCAACTGTGCAAGCCACTCCTGTAGTATCACTGGAAACTCAGCGAAGAATATCTCATGGATATCCAAATAGACATGCTTCTGTAACCAACTCTCTACTATTTGTACCAGGTTCCTCTTTTCTTCCTTCGCGAATTATTCTCCTTTCTGATAAAACCACTCTTGGATCTCTGGCTTCGTAGGATGCCACACCATATCCTCTTCCTTCTCCTCAAGGTCCTGGAAACAAAACCATTTTTTGACTCAAGGCCTTTTGACAGGGGTTCACACTGTTGTCAACAAACACCAACAATCCCTTATTCATCGACCCGAAAAGGAGTTACCCTTCCCAGCAACACCTGCGAAGTAGGTGAGGTCTCACCCAAGGAAGATAAGTGTGCTATAGGAACCAAGCTTCCGTAGTGGCGAGGAGGATATAATTTTACACATAGAATTCGCACTATCGCACGAACCAGAGTTGACTAACTCTATAATCAACTATTTATTCATCATTCACATCAAAAGCAATTCACAGATTTAACATAAACCATTCACATCAAAAAAATCATCCTACTTAATAGTATTAAGCATCATCAAATTCGTAGCATCATAAACATACACAATCATTCATCATTATAAGAGACAGAACATAGATATCACATCATAACCGAACGTCTCCATGCATCCATTAAACATTGCGGAAAAACCCGTCGTAGGAATAGTCAGAATATACTACCGCGGATACAAAAATAAGTCAAAGGTTAGGATATCATCCAAAACTTCGATTCCCTTAAGCTTACAATTCACTTCTATTTATATGCTTCTATTCTATTACAAAATGGTCCATACGACCAACTTAACAATTAAATATTCTAAACTATTCTTGCACTTCTTTGGACTTCATGATTATTACTTCTTTTGCGGAATTTGGATTTCGCGCCTGTCGGCTTCTATGCTTCTTGTGGATCTATCCCGTGCCAACAACGACCAAGCTCAGTAATCTTTTGAAAGTCTAAAACATGTTATCACGCATGCCCCTGTGTTCCAGCCACCCAACTACTACAAGGATTATATCCTTTATCTTGCTACTTATGCCACCACGATCGCGATGGTCTTGGTTCAAGAAGACAACAACGCCCATGAACATGTGATATACTATGCAAGCAAAGGTCTCTTTGACGCTGAAACTCACTATTCACATGTCAAGAAGCTCGCTCTCGTGGCAGTCATTGCCGTCCAAAAGTTCCAACATTACATCTTGCTTTGCACCACCACCATCATTGCCAATTCGAACCCCATGTACCATGTTCTGACACGTCAGGTGCTTGGGGGCAAGTACTCACCCTGGATCGTAATACTGCAAGAGTTTGATCTCCCATTCAAAAAGGCTAAGTCCAAAAAGTCTTTGGTTTTTGCTAAACTAATCTGCGATCTTCCCCGTCCTGATGTCGAATTTGAGCCCAATGATTCTTTTCTGGAAGAATCATTGTTCCTCATCAACACGTCTGATCCATGGTATGGAGATATCACTTTATATCTTCAGACCCAACGTTTCAGTGCTCAACTTTCACGCAATGACCGTCATCGAATACGCCACCATGCAAAGTATTATCTAATCATTAGTGATACTTTGTACCGTCGTGGTATAGATTCTATTCTTTAACGTTGTCTCACTCATGAAGAGGTTGAACATGTTTTAAATGACTGTCATGCTGGGGCATGTGGCGGTCATCTCTCTGGGATGGCTACATCCCAGAAGATACTTCACACAGGATATTTTTGGCCATCCATCTTCAAATACTGTATTGAGGCCGTAAAAAAATGTCCTCCATGCCAGCACTTCCAAACTAAGACGTGTACCCACCTTGCCCTGTTACACCCAGATATTGCCGTTGGCCCCTTCTCTAAATGTGGCATTGACTTCATGCACTGTAATCCTACCTCGGCTCAGGGGCATGGTTATGTCATAGTAGTTGTGGATTACTTTACAAAGTGAGCCGAGGCTATGCCTACGTACGCAGATGACGGCAAAACTGCCACACTCTTCATGTTCAATCATGTTATAGCGCGGTTTGGAGTTCCTCAAGCGATAGTTACTGACCATGGTTCTCATTTCATGAACCATATGGTCGACGAGTTGAGCACTAGATTGGGTTTTCTCCATGAAAAATCAACACCATACTACCCACAGTCCAATGGACAAGTAGAGGCCATCAACAAGGTCCTGAAAACCATGATTCAATGCATGGTGGGTACACACAAGTCAAATTGGCATAATATGCTTTTCTTTGCACTATGGGATTATCGAACTTCTGTTAAGACCGCCACTGGATTTACTCCTTTCCAACTAGTGTATGGATTGGAGGTTCTCCTATCGATTGAGTGCGAGATTCTGTCTCTCAAACTCACAATTAAACTTCTCCCCAACACTATTGCTAAGGAAGAATGCTCCCTCTAGCTAGCTAAACTCGACGAGACTCGCCATGATGTCGCTCTTGCCAATGAGGGTCATAAGAAACACATCAAAGCGCAATACTATAAGTCGGTAGAACCTCGCATCTACATCGAAGGAGATTTGGTCCTTACATACGACCAAAGATATGATCAGCTGGGGGCAGGAAAGTTTGAGTCCATGTGGCATGGACCCCACATAGTGAAATGCATCTTAGAGAAGGGAGCATATGAGCTTGAAGACTACAACGGGATATCTTTGGGTGAGCCCCACAATGGGCTTTACCTAACGAGGTTCTATGCCTGATTCTTTCATGCATAAGTACTTTGTATATATTGTACATGGCATGTGTGTTTTGTGTGGTGTGACGCTTTAATTTTTTGCGTGTTTAGGTCTTGTTTCATTTCTTATACCTTGTTCTATCTGCATGTGCAGATGGCAACTTTCTACGGATTCGCGGACGACATCAGCTGGCATAACCGTAACCTTGCTTCGGTAGCCTGGGTGCTCTATTCTCCAACCGGCGAGCTAATCAGCTCAGGAGGAATATGTCTAGTTTTCGCAACCAACAATGCTAAAGAATATCAAGCAGTCATTGAAACCCTAACCAACACCATTTCTTTGGGTATGGACCACGTTGTCATCCATTTGGATTCTCAACTGGTGGTCTCTCATCTTAACTGGGTTTACACCATCCGCAATCCTACCCTACTCCGTCTCTACATACGAGTCTATCTTTTGGAAAGGTCCTTCGAATCCATTCAGTACCTGCACATTCCACGAGACATGAACACAGTTGCTGACTCAATGGCCCACTTCATCTTAGATTGGTACATTGCACACATATAAGTTTATTCATGAACTGTAAAAGTAGACATAACATGTAAATAACTCATTGTATAAGCAAACACATAAACAAGATCTTATCATTTATCCATTAAAACACATAACGTATAAATCCGCCAAAAAGTTCTGTATATATATATAATCAAGATAATGTAGTGCCGATACAAAAGTCTAAAGCACGATGGCTTTGAATGAGTCTCTACAAAATCTGAAGCCTGGCAGCTTTTAGTAGTACAAAATCTAAGGCTCATATAACTTTCAGTACATACATAATAACATCACTGGGCCTGACGCCTAGCCTATGCACCCTAGGTCTAGCAACCCTCGCCTATTGGATGTGGAAGCAGTCGACCTCCCTCACTACCTTGTGGAGTAGCGTACCAAAGCGCGTAGTCACATCGACAATGTACCTCTGCATGGGCCTCGGCAACTCATGTACTGCCTCATCTGGAACGTCCAATGTCATCCTGGTCAGGTTCTCGTAGACATCATCCATCTCCACGATGGCATCATGCATAGCTGGCACTACTGGTGCTCCCTCTCCTCTCCTCAAGAGAAGTGAGACTCCCACTGGTCATGAAGGACCCACATCTGCACATACATTTTTTTTAACTCATCAGCACTATTCCAAAAAAATTATAAATGCACAAAATAAAAGTACGAGGGTTATTGTTGTTACAACGTAATTTTCCACCTTATGAGCATCATCACTCTTTGGCCTTTAGAATCCATTTCACTGACTCAGATGTGCTTTATATCATCCAAAACACACTATTTCCCTATTTTTCTTCATGTACACTAGCTGTTACATTTTAGCTAGTGTACCCATGAGTTGTTCTACTATAGCCCACAGTTGACAAGTAAAATGGTAAAAGTCACTAGGAAATTACTTTTTACTCCCAAAAAGTGGTCTTAGGGTGTCCTTTGGCCCTCCATTTTCCCTTTAACGCTTCAATGTGTCCTTTCACTTACCTTTGGAAGGTTATATATTGAGCTCTTATGGCATATGGAAAGGAGGAAAAAGAGAGAGCAAGATAACTCTAGTGGATTTTTTCTGTATCTTGAGTCTACACTCATTGATCCTTGTTGTTGTGAACCTCTTATGTTAACCTTCCAAACTCTTTTCATAGTTTGAGTTTTCCATTCCATGGAGGATTGAAGTGGTGGAGGCACAAGTGGAGAGACCTAGTTCTTGGTTCATATTGGTTTCCGACAAGAGGTTGTATCACATTGTACTTCTTGTTATTCATTAATAGAAATACTCATATTCTCATCCATTAATGTTGTGAATGTTGTTTATATTACATTGGGTTGCATTTACCTATGTACTGCCTACTCATGGCCATTGTATCAGATGGTTGTATTGTACCAACATGTACTCAGAGATATTATTGTCTTATGACGAGTGAGCTGCTCCTACCATTTGTGTCTCCATCACTCCACTTATAAGATTTATAATGTATTTCGGCCATTGTAGCACCATTCTCCGACCTCACACATTAGGGGGCATCTGTTACAACGTAATTTTCCACCTTGTGAGCATCAACACCCTTTGGCCTTCAGGATCCATTTCACTGACTCAGATGTGCTTTATATCCTTCAGAACACTATTTCCCTATTTTTCTTCATGTACGCTAGTTGTTACATTTTAGCCAGTGTACCCGCGAGCTATTCTACTATAGCTCATGGGTGACGAGTAAAATGATAACAGTCACAAGAAAATTACTTTTTACTCCCAAAAAATGGTGTTAGGGTGACCTTTGGCCCTCCATTTGCCCCGTAACGCTTCAATGTGTCCTTTCACTTACCTTTGGAAGGTTATATTTTGAGCTCTTATGGCATATGGAAGGGAGGAAAAAGAGAGAGCAAGATAACTCTAGTGGATTTTTTCCGTATCTTGAGTCTACACTCATTGATCCTTGTTGTTGTGAACCTCTTATGTTCACCTTCCAAACTCCTTTCATAGTTTGAGTTTGCCATTCCATGGAGGATTGAAGTGGTGGAGGCACAAGTGGAGAGACCCAGTTCTTGGTTCAAATTGGTTGCCGACAAGAGGTCGTATCACATTGTACTTCTTGTTATTCATTAATAGAAATACTCATATTCTCATCCATTAATGTTGTGAATGTTCTTTATATTACATTGAGTTGCATTTACTTCTGATATCATGAGCCATTGCTATTGATGATGTTAATGTCTTTCATATATTATATGCGCTTGTTGTATATTGGCTGTCAAGACTAATTTGCAGGTTCAAGTGCACGAATTGAAAGCTTCAATGAGGATGTACATCGAACGTATGGATCGAGGTTAGTTATATCCTCCATTATCTTAGCATTGTCATTTATATAGCATAGCATTGAGAATTGAGTTATTTTCTGGTAGTCAGCTGTCTGTTGTGGTCTACCCCAAGCCATAGGATGTTTTCTCCGTAACAATTGCTCTTACCGATGTCTCCCCACTCTGCTCCCTTGGGAAGTGCTAAGTCTGGGTCCTCCCTGTAATCCATACCACTGTACATGTAGTCCTCTATCATAAGTAGTTGGCCTTCCAGCCAGGTGAAGAATCCAAAACTGTACCCGATGATAGGTCCCCCGCCACCATGGCGGGCCATCACCTCTGTCCATCGGACTATGTGCGGATCCCTGGGATCCATGTCATCTAAAGTCACCTACTGGTGCAAGAGGGGAACCTGCTCCAATAGGAATGAGATCACTATTGATCCATACCCGAACTACTTGAGCTCTCTGTGCCGACACTTGGTCAACTGAGCTTGAATGTTGGTGAGGAGTCCCTCACACCAATTGAATACATTTGGAGACATATAGTCCTCCGCATACAGCATCTGGGACCTGGTAGCTAGATCAACCACTTGGCTCCCTGCTATCCTCACTATGATAAAACGTACTGCACGCAACAGATGATCTTGCACCTCTTTGATGGGAATATTCCCACTAGAGGTACAAGCATGGGGATTACAATGCTGAAGAATCAAGTCATCCACAGTCCGATCACTTCCTTGTGATCCGGTAAGGGCCACATTGTCCCCCCTATGGGACAATCCAGTCAAGAAGTAGATGTCCTCGACATCTACAGTCAATATGTGCTCACCAATCACGAAGTCCTACTGAGCTGCGTCCCAACTCTGAAGCATATGCTCTAATAGCTGCACTTGGCCCCTCATGCCCTGGACCTAGAAGAACTTTAGAAACCCCCAGTTCCTCAATGTCATCACACATAACGGGTCATTTGCTACTTGCACATCATCTACCTCATGTTCTCACTCGCGCCACTCTAGGACCATGTTGACTGCTACTAACCTGCTAATAGGAGCATTTTAACATCATTAGAACTCACTCAAGCATTTGAAACTTTTTCTTTTGGCTTGGGGTTTGGGTTGAACTTGGGCGTTTCTGTCGTCACACCTTGTCCTTTTGGTCATTTTTCCTATTTATAAATAAAAAAGGAATATTCTTTTTCAAATTTAGATGCTCTTTAGGTCATTTGCTATAGTTTGGATAATTTTTTATTGCATTTGAATGCTCGGTTGACTATTCGACCTAGTTTTCATGCATGCAAGAGATATTAAGTGTTCCATTTGCACCATTTCACATCATAGCGATCATCTCAGCTATGAAAAACCCCTTGAATGTTTTTGTTGTTATTTTCATTCATTAGATTCCAATTATTTAATGATTATGAGCTTACTCTTTGTTCTTTCTCGTGCTCTTAAAACCATGAGAATAAGTTACTAAGTTACGATTTATCACTTTTCCGAGCTCGTTAAACTTCTATGGAAAAGGATCCCCCCGGAGTCTATCTTTAAGCTCTTTTCAGGCTCTCGAAATACGAAAAGATTGCCAAGAAAACTTGTCGCATTCACGCTTGTTAAATTATTTGAATGGTTGTCTCCCTAGTGATAGTTTACCCCTTTTTTGGACCAGGGGGCACTACTTACGAAAAATGTATACTCTAGCCAATCATGACTAGAAGAGTCCTCTCCTGCGTTGTTTTACCCTTTTTTGGGCGATGAGGCTAACTTTACGAAAAAGGACCATTGGAGTCTTCTTTAGTTCTTTTCAGACTCTCTAAACATGAAATGATGACCGAGTTTACCTTCTATGGACTCATTAAACTTTCACATTGAAGGGACCGTCATGGGACGAACCCCTCCTCTCCCAGGTTTAGAAAATATCTGGGATTGGACTCATCTATGAGAAGAGCTATACCAAGCATCTGGTTACCCTCATCAAGCTCATAAAAAACACATGAGGCACTCATCAGTCATGATGGGTAAAAAGGAAAGCTCTTATGTTACATACCTTTATCAGTGGCAATACCTAGTTGTTCTTGAACATGGTACTCATTTGCATTTGCATACTGCACTTGGATCATCCATTTGTTGTCGAGTTTCACCTACTTCCTGAGTCTTATTACTCCTTTGATTCATTCAAAGAATGCTTCCGTCATAAGTTGCATTAGGAGTTGGCATCATACTAGTCATGTCAATACTGCCAAGTCATGCCATGTCCATGTTCAAGAATACTTTCACCATTCATTATTCTATAGTCATAACACCTTCCACAATGTTGATCTACTCTGAGTCATTCTTGTATGTTACTGTACCATCTGATCTACTTCAAATCATCCTTTGTCATGTTTCTTGTCGATGATGGGGGATTCATCATGGCCCTCCTTCGACGGATTCATCCTTGTTGACTTCAAATCATCATCTGAGGTTTGAATCTAGAAACCATCTGAGTACCTTGGGCCTACATGCCTCAATGGCAGGTTACCTCGCTTTCGACATGAGTTTACATCATTGACTCTTGATTGAAATATTCCATTGAGCGTTCAAATTCAACTCATTTATTCAAGCTCAGTCATATGTACTACGATACCTTGGGGATCATTGACATTAATGGCGATTTCCCTCGCACTTGTTAACGGTATACATCAATGATCGGTAATCAAGTGGTTTCTACCATGTTCAACATCAAGACATTTGTAATCACATGGATAGATTCGTATCATTGCGGGTTTAGCTTTAAGACCCTAGGGAGTCATGTTTTACCTAGGTTGCGATGGAGATTGTTTTGAGTCATATTACACGGATCCACATTTGTATTGGTCATGGCTATGTTATCATCCCATCATGGATCTACACTTGTGTCTAGTATCCATGATTGTGTTTAGTCAGTCATCATTACCATGGATCTGCATTGTATTGGTCGGAAACCATGTTGTGATTCATATGAGACTGTGTAATTAGATTCGGTTGTACTACAGCAATGTCCTTCTTCCGATGAGCCATTGCCATTCCTTCTGTCAAAGCATTTCACCTGTCCAGTTTCACCAGCTTCATGCTTTCAGGGGCATTCTATTACACCTAAATCTTACTACCCTAAGACTTAGTGTAAACATCCTTGAAGTTTCCATGACTAGAGGGCTTAATTGACCTACTTTTCAAGGTCATCGCAGTTCACCTTTGAGCAGCATGTGACGTTGTAGGTTGGCTTAATGCATCCTGCGACGATGTCAATTAAGTGGATAAAATTCCATCTTCGAGCCCATTCTCGAAGATAGGTGATGTGGAGGGTAATCCCTAGCCTATAGGGGAGATAGCATTCGTTTCCCTAGCCTTTGGGTGAGATCCCCTATCTCTCTCCTGCCATATCTCAACCTATCCTATCCTTCTAGCCCTATATAAGTGAATCCCATTCCCATACCAAGGGAGGAAGTCTATAGTATCTAATTGCTAGTGAAATTAGCTTGGGGGAGATCTCTATCCATTATTGAGAGATCCATCATTCCTTTGGAGGCTTTGGATTTGGCTTGATTAGAGGAGGGTTACCACGTTAAGTTAGTGGTTGTAATCTCTTCACCCTATGCATTTCCCTTTTTAATACAGTAATATAAGTGCTTCCCACCAATATCATTGTGTTAATGATATATTGTGTAGTTTGCCTACTTAACTGCTTACTTAGATCTATTATTGTGTAGATGTGTTTTACTTCTTTTGTTGTCTTGTTATCTTGACAGGTTTTGCAGCTCAAATCCGAAGATCATCAAGCTTGGAGCAGCATTCAAGGAGAAAAGTATCAGCGATCTATAAGGTAAATGCATCTAGTTCCTTGATCTCTAATTAGATATAGGAGAGTCATTTATGTTCTGTCTCTATTTTTTCTAGACTCGCGTTGAGCTCGGGAGATCAGGCCTCGAGTCCGCTCTTGGTAGATTGTCTGTCAAACACCACTCTACAAATAACATGTGTCGATAAGTAGACCCAGTGACATTATATGACAGCATCTGAAATTTGCCCAATTTTATATCAACTCTTCTTTAAACAGTTCGTTGACAAACTAGATTTTTTGGAAAGAAAGGGTGTCCACTCCTTCTTTTGTGGGTTACTTTTTAGGGGTGGGGAAAGTATACATCGACATTTTAAACACTAATTTCATAGGAAATTTGATTCAAACAGTTTGCTGGAAAGTGGAAATTTTCTCATAGAAAGAGCAGTCACTCTTTCCTAAAGTTGTTATATTTTGGGGTGTTGAAAGTATCTGTTGAGGATAAAGAGCATCCGCTCCTTCCTCCAAATTTCTTTTTTAGCGATGGGGAAAGTATATATTGAACTTGAAACACAAATTTCATAGGAAATTTGCTTCAAATAGTTTTCTGGTAAGTGGAAATTTTCTCATAGAAAGAACGACCACTCTTTCCTCAAGTTATCCTATTTTGGGGTGTTGAAAGTATAAACTGAGATGAAAGAGAGCCTGCTCCTTCCTCCATGGGTTCTTTTTTAGCGGTATGGAATATAGATATCGGCACATTAACTAACAAATCTGATATGAAATTTCCTTCAAACAATTTGCTGGAAAGTGGAAATTCCCTTATAGAAAGAGTGGCCTCTCTTTCCTCAAGGTGTTTTATTTTAGGGGTGTTGAAAGTATATGTTGAGGAGAAAGAGAGTCCACTCCTTCTTCCATGGTTTCTTTTTTATGGGTAGGGAATATATATATCGGCACTTTAAACACATATCTCATAGGAACTTTGCTTCAAACTGTTTGCTAGCAAGTGGAAATTTACTCAGATAAAGAGCGACCACTCCTTCCTCAAATAGGCATGTATTTTGGTTTGTGGACGGTGTGTTCCTCATACCATTAGGAATCAATCACTCATGAAATCTAACCCTTTTAGATGAGCATCCATAAATGTATGGATCCTTTGAGGAATGAATTTTCTCAAAAAACGAGCGACTGCTCGTTCCCCGAGTGGTTCAATTTTGGAGGTGACGAATGTAGTAGATCATATATGATTTCAATGAAGTCATCAATTGTGTAAAGTGCGTACACTCCATTGAAACATATGCATGTAAAGGATGATTTTCCTTCCCTGATACCGTATAATAGAATTCAAAATTCAAATATGTAAAGAAATTTGGTGTATAATATTTAAATCTTACAAATAATATATTATATCAATAAATATTGCCAACCTTTATGGCCCAACTAGACCTTTTAGGAAGGAACGACCGCTCCTTACTCAAAGAATTAGTCACTCATCCAATCATCATCGCATTGAGTGCCTTACAATGAAAAAAATAGAGTAACATTTGAGCATTTAGCGGCACCTCATTATCTCATGGATTTATTCTAAGCCACAATTACATTGGATCCAATTAGGAAGGATCGTCCTCTCCATCTGAAATTGATTCCTTATCAGAAATCAATAACATAGCAAATCTACAAGAAATTGTAGTTAGTAGAACTATGAACGTTTTTTTCATAGTCAGGAACACATGTTTACTTTTGACTAAGGATTGGTCATTCTATATCCAATCACTACTATCTCTTTTAGGAAATATTTCTCTTTTTGTTCTTTCATTTATGGCCTTATAGAGAATGATAGAATACAGTAATTTTATTAACCTATAGAGCATATATATAATTGCTAATATATACTAGTGGATTTTCAATGTGCTCCTATTATTTTGTATTTCATAAATTGCTTCTGAAATGGATATTGGTTCTCAACAATGTGTGGACCTCCTTTTGAATGGATTAAAAGTTGTTGAAGGAATCTCTTTTCCAGAAAGAAAAATATTGCATACTATCGGCATTCATGATGGATGTATCATTATAAACATTACCAAGGTTTTAAATGCAAATCTTCAATTTCACTATCCATCAAAAGGTGTGGATACATTGTCAGAGGTAGTTGGTGGTTATATTCAATGGCATGCATCTGAGATGGTTAACCACATTGGATCTGCTCTTCAAGAGAATGAGGTGATTGATATACCAGCTTCCACTTCAACAAGTGTAGAACATATTATAATAAGTGATGATAAATATTCTTTTGTTATGAGAAAAGTTAATTTGTTACATAAATGTTCAGAATGCAAGGATTGCATTTCCATAGGCTTTGTAACAAATGTGAACAAGACTGATTTTGTTGGGGGGATGTTTTTGGGTGCTTTCTCCTTTGGTATTCTAGTGGATGAAGTGGTGTTTTCTTGCATGGAATGATCTCCAAGGTTGAGTAGTGGATATTTTGTTGTATGGCCAATTAAAAAGGTCATAGATTTTAATACAAGAACATTGTTGTTTTTTGAAAAAAAATCAACAATAATCAATCTAAAACTACTTCGAAAGTATTAAGCCAAAATCACAATATGTTTGTGGGAGAGAAATTTAATTTGATACATCAATGTTCTTTACAGCCAAATTATGTTGCTGGGGGAATAATGTCAAGTGTTTTTGAAGGAGACATTGTACAATTCAAACCACTAGATGTTGGTGAGTTTGGTATATTAGTTCATAAATTCTTCTACAATTGTGAGGATTGTAGTGTATTTGAAGGATCTCTTTTAAGATGTCTGTTGGCTTGGTTTTGCAACCAAGCTTAGTGCTATGGGCACCTGCTAACTAGTAGCAGCAGTTTCAATAGAAATAAATCACAATAAACTAAATCTAAACTAAAATAAACTAGCATGTGCATTTTGAATTAAAAAACAAGAACAAGAAACATAAGAAATAATTTTGTATTAAAAGATGAGGGCAAGCAAATGCTTGCAATAAGAATACCTTCGATTGATGAAGATATTTGGGAAGCTCCAATGGTGAGCAGCTCCAATCTCCAATGGGTCCTTTCTCCAAGGTTGCTACAATGGCCAAAACTCAAGGGAGATTTTGGTAGCATGAGGATAGGAATATGGATGGATCTGAAATGAGGAGCCTCTACCACCTCTTTATAGGTTTTGGTGGTGTGGAATACCATTTGTGGTTTTGTGGAAACCAATGGTATTGACCAACATGGTTTAGGTACTTTTCCCTCCCTTTTTCCTTTTTTTGAATAAAATTAATATTTTTATTCCCTTTTTAATATTTTGGGAATTTGGACCCTTTTTGAGCTTTTTTTTTATGCTTTTTTAGGAAAAATAATCTTTTTGAGTGGGAAAAGGGGGTATACTAAGGTCTTTTGGTGACCTTTTGTTGGCTTCAGAGGCTCAGATGGTGGAAAAGTGAACAAATGGGTCATGTGAATAAGGAAATGAGCTAGTGAGCACTTTTTAGGTGTTAACAGATTGCCCCCTGATGTGTGAGGGTAGGAGCTCATCGTATGGCCGATAGACCGTTTGGAGATTGGATCTGTGGACCTTGGAAGCTGCAAAAAACAAAAAATATTACATGGCCTCAATATGAATGAGGAATAATCTCTGATAATGGACGAGGCGGGCATACCCATGCTCGTATCAAGACATATACATAACAATTAGTCCCAAGAAGGGGGATCTAATACATAAAAATATATTGGTACATCATAATGGTCCAGAGGGGACATGATTTTGGGATGTACTCATGATCATGGCATGACTGATCTCAATAATTGATACACTGGAATGACTGTTGAACTGCTGAAACTGAAGGTGTCCAACATCTGTAGGGACGCAATGACTATGAGCCATTTCTGGGAAGTATATGTGACTGTATACTTGAGGGAGTATAAAACTGGTGTACATCTGAATACTGTCGCCATGCGCAACCCGGATATCTATAGAAAAAGTGTAATTGGTTGAATCCATAGGTAGACTCTCAAATGTGGAAGAGTCAGGAGGTATCTGAGGTCTTCGACTAATAACTGAAAGGACCAATACCCTCTGCGAGTCTCAACAATGCGATCAAGGTGTTGAAGTCGAGCATGTGAGAAACAACCATTTGGAGAGGCACTGAGGACTCTTCTAGAAATGATTCGTAGGCACTCATCATAAATGGTGATGAGTCCAAGACACAGGGACCTCTAGGTCTATCCTATGGAATAAATTTGGTTGTCGTCGACAGAGGGAGACCAGCAACTAACAAGGCAATGATGTTTCCTTGATAGGAGCACGAGGTGTAGAACTGAAGTGTGGTAGTACTGATGGTAGGACTGACATACTTGTGGGGATGGGAAGTAACTGGGGTCATGTAGTGGGTAGACTCAAACTTCCTTTGTTCAGAGCATGATGACATGGTTGACCTGGAAGCATAGGGAACTGACTTGTCGGTGTTTGTGTCATTGCTGTTAGGGACTGAAGGGTATGTATTGACTCTAGGGGGGGTCAAGCTGATGGGTGCTGTCGAGGGATTCTCAGGGTGACATACTGCAGAATACTCTGAACAAAGGCGACCAAATGGGGAAGCTTCCATATGAGTAGACGTGATCTGTTGTGGCACCAAGAAGCACCATTGGGTCCTTCTTCGTAGTTTTAATGAGCTCCAAGAAGGTATAAAAGTGTGCTCTGAAATGGTACTGTCCTGTGGATGTGTGAGCCCAGGATTGTTCGTGCTCATTGGTGCTTTCATTTTTAAGGAGTCTGAAAATGATAAGAAGACTTTGCAGTGGTTGTGACTACTGTCCTGTTGGTTTTACGAGCTCAGGATGGTGATTGCTCGTGGTCGCTTTCATGTTTAGAGAGTCTGAAAGAGGTAAGGGGACTCCATTGATGTTTCTTTTTCGTAAGTTTAGTCTCCAAGGCCTGAAAAAGCATAAAATGATGCGGATGGAGAACTCTTCTAGCCGATGTGACTAGAGTATACCTTTTTCGTAATTAGTCTACAAGTTCTGGAAAAGGGGTAAACTTATACCAGGTAGACGCCCTTTCAGATACGTTTAGCGAGCATGAAAGGAAGCAAGGTTGCTTGGCAATCTTTTCATTGTTTTAGGAGTCAGAAAAGAGCTTAACAGAAACTCCCTAAGTGCCTTTTTCGTAAAAGGGATTGTTCAGCCCGAAAAATGGATAAAATTATATCGAACTGAGAGGGATTGATGGGAGTGAGAAAAAAGGTCTCAAGCGTCATCATGTGTGCGGGATACTGGATCCGGTGACATAAAGATTGTCAAAAGGGGGGTGGCGGCCGTTGTGGCACGCAAACCGAGGCAATGAGAGGGCATTTTGAAAAAATGGCCGAAATGTTATGGGCGTGAGAGAGAGAAATGATCTCAAGCATCATCATAAGCGCAGAAAACTGAATCCGGCGATATAAAACTCGCTAGAAATGGACGACGATCGATGTGGCACGCAAACCGAGGTGACGAGGGGGCATGGAAAAAATGCCCAAAAAATCTGAGCATGAGAGCAAGAAATGATCTCAAGCATCATCACGAGCGCAGAAAACTGAATCCGGCGATATAAGGCTTGCCAAAAATGGACGACGGCCGATGTGGCATGCAAACCGAGGCGACGAGGGGGGCATGGAAAAAATGCCAGAAAAATCTGGGCGTGAGAGCTAGAAATGATCTCAAGCATCATCATGAGCGCGGAAAACTGAATCCGGTGATATAAGACATGTCAAAAAATGGACCTGATGAAAACAGGAAAAAGAAAGATCTATCATGAAGTTCTTTAGTGGACGGTGGTGTCCATCTGGTATTTATGGGTAAAATCGTTTGAGGTACAACCCGTTGCGTGGGTTGTGTAGGGGGTTGCCTTCTGAATCGGTCAGAATGTATGCCCCTTCTCCGAGGCAAGTGTGTATAATATATGGGCCTTGCCACATGGACACAAACTTTCCCTTCCCGGTTTTATCATGAGCTTGATCGTAGGCGAGGACAAGGTCCCCTTCAGAAAAAGTTCTTGGGTGGACATGTTTATCATAATTCAATTTGGATCGGTTCTTGGCTACTTCCATGTTTTGAAGGCCTGTGCGCCGATCTTCATCGGCCTTCTCCAGGAGTAGTAAGCGTTGCTCAATTGGGGCAGTGTCCGGTAGGAGTTCAATGGCCATATGTAGGGTTGGAATCTAGCACTCAATGGGGAGGACAGATTCGACACCGTGAACTAAGTGGAAAGGGGTAAAACCGGTGGCAGTTTTGGTTAATGTGCGGTATGCCCATAGTGCCGAGAAGAGCATGTGGTGCCAATTTGACTTGTGTTTGTCTATAGTGCGCTGGAGGATGGTTTTCAAAATTTTTTTTATCACTTCGACTTGGCCATTTCCTTGGGGGTAGTAGGCAGAGGAGAAATGGTGTTCAAATTTCAGTAAGGTGGATAGTTCTTTCCAGATGGCGTCTTCGAAGTGAGAGTCGTGGTCTGATACAAGTTGCTTTGGCACTCCAAAACGTGCGATAACATGGTTGAGAAAGAATCGTGCTGCGGTTTCGGTTGTGCAATTGTAAGTTGGCATTGCTTCCGCCCACTTGGTAAAATAATCTACGGCCATAATAATATGTTTGTGACCGCTGGCTGACGTGGGATTGCAGTCAAGGAAGTCAATGGCCCATTTGCAGAATGGTCCGGCAGTAACGATTGGATGAAGGGGGGCGGGTGGGGTTCTTGCTTTAGGGGCAAAAAGTTGACAATTTTGGCAATGCTTGACTGCGGTGATGCAATCAGTAAACAATGACGGCCAAAAGTAACCTGCACGAATGATCTTTTGGGCGGTGGCCATGCCGGAGAAATGGCCTCCACAGGCACTGCTATGACAATCATTGAGGACTTGGACCAAGACTCCGGACACGGCGTGTTCAGATGCCGAGACGTAAAGGATGAAGTCCTCAGAGAAATCCAGAGGGGAGATCAAGGGGGCTTGTGTGAGAGCTTTCTTGAGGGCTTCGAATGCCGTGTATGCTTGCTCATCCCAAACAAAGGGTATGTGGGTGCAAAGTAGGTGTAAGAATCCATGAACTTTGGTGGCGTAATCAGGCACGAAGCGACGAAGGAAATTGGACTGCCCCTGCAAACTCTGGAGTTGCCGAAGCGTGCGCGGAGAGGGAAGGTCTAAGATGGCTTTGAATTTTAGGGGATCAACATTAATTCCATCCTGGGAAACAATGAAACCCAACAAACGGCCTACAGGAATGCAAAAGACACACTTGTGTGGGTTCAAGCGGATTTTATATTTGCGACAACACAGGAAAACTTGCCGGAGGTCATTAAGGTGGTCTGATCGTTTCCAGGAACGAGCTGTAAGGTCATCAAGGTAGACCAGCAGGATATGGACCAAGTCATGAAAACAATAGGTCATGGCCCACTGGAAGGTGGCACCAGCATTTTTTAGGCCGAAAGGCATGACACGATAGGCAAAGGTGCCCCATGGGGTAGTAAAGGAAGTCTTATACTGATCCTCCTTACGAATCTGAATCTGGTTGTATCCAGAAAAACCATCCATGAAAGATAGGAATTCATGTCCCGCACACGCATCAATGAGTTGGTCAATGAATGGTGTGTGGAAATTGTCTTTGGGACAAGCACGGTTTAAATCACGGAAGTCAGTACATACTCTAAGGGTGCCTTGTTTTTTGTTCACGGGAACGGGGTTTGAAACCCATGTGGTATAAGGAATAGGATAAATGAATCCTGCTTCGTGAAGTTTCTCAACCTCGGTTTTAACAGCGGGGAGCTTGGAAGGATGAATAGGTCATTGTTTCGGACGAACAGGGGGGACATCAGGCCATGTGTCAATGTGGTGCTCTATAATGGTGGGGTCAAGACCAGGCATTTCGGTATAGGACCAGGCAAAGACATCACAGAATTCTTGAAAAAGTTTTTTGTATGCCTGAGTCTCTGCTTGAGTGCAAGATGCACCCAGCGAGATGAGCTTAGGTTTCCCAGGACATGTTCCCTTCTTCGAAGGCATCTGGTGCTGGGATGGGGTCCTTTAACCAATCGACATTAGTGGGTATGAAATATTTCGATTCGACGGATAGCTGGTTAGATGCCGTGGACGTAGACGCCTCTAGGAGGAAGTAGGAGCGATGGTGCATATCGTCCCAAGGGTAGTTGGGTGAAGTGAGTGTTTCCAAAATTTGCTCGTCAGTATTGAAGTAGTCAGACCACAAATCAAGGGGTTCTGGTTTGAAAGTGGTAGTCGAAGAGATCATATAAATGGTGTTAATCTCTTCGGATGAGGATGATGCGGGAGGGTAGATCTCGTCAATAGTAGGGGGTGCCGTCTCAAGGTCCAAATTATTCATCTCGTAGAGAGCTGCTCTGTAATCTGGGATGTCAGGACAGTTATGTGAGTAGTGGCCGTAAATACCACATATCGCACATGGGTGGTTGGTACGCAGTGATTTGTCACGAGGCATGGGGTTTGGATCGAGTTTGACCACCGGGATGTTGGGGTCATCGTCCAACATTTGCATGTGTTCCTGTAATGCAGGTAACTATGGACACTGATGGGTTGGATGGCCTAACTCATCACACAACGAGCATTTTGGAGGAGCACGAAATACGGGGGGAGGTTTAACTGCCTTGGGTGGGGGTACCGCAGTGTATGGTTGTGGGCCTCTGCCCCCAGTGGGCCTGATGAGTGGAGGGGGATTCGTCGATGACGAAGGAGTATTGATACCGGTAGGTGGTTGAGTAGAAGTAACAATGGGTTGCACCGGTTGCAGGATGACATTTGGTGTCGGCGGAGGAACGGGAGGCGAAATATACCACACGGGTAATCCCAATGTTAACCCGGGTAGACTAAGGGTAGCCATGACCGGAGCGCTTACTACGCCCGAAGGAGGGAATAGAAAGGGGATTGTGTGGATGGGTGTAACACCGATGTGACTAGGGACCAATGGTGGTTTAGGGAACAAGGGTGGTTGATTACCGGGTGTTTGTGTATTCTGTGAAAGAGTACAGAGGTTTGCGACGTGGGTCTCTGGTGACGATGGTGGAATGGATTGGAATGTAGAGGTCATCGGCACCTCAGAGTAAAGTCCGGGTCCTACTGAGGAAATGAATGAGGTAGTTGCACCACCAACAGGTTGTTCCACCATGGGGAGAACATTTTCAGGTGCGGCAGGGGCCTTGGGATCGTAATAGGTGAGTTGGTCGACCTTGACCACGCGTCCCTCATGGGGGAACTGCATGGTACGAAATACGGATGAGGAAACAACCCGCATGGCATACATGTAGCTGCGACCAAGTAAAAGGTTATAGTCAAGTTGGGCATTGATGACCTCAATGTCAATGAGCACGGTTTTATCCGCCAGCTGGACGGGGACATTAGCTAATAGACCTTGGGGTTGTGCCGAACGGCTGTCATAGGCTCGCAACGCAGTGGTGGACTGCTGGAGAGTAGGGGATCCCAACTTCTGTCAAACGAATGTGGACATGACTCATGTAGAGGCCCCTTCATCGATAATGCACCGATGGATGACAAGATTCCGAACAGAAACAAAAACTTGGAATGCTAAAGAGGAAGGAAGGCGTGGTTCAGACTGGTCTGAATCGAATGCGATCAGCTGTGAATCATTGGGGTCAATGGCGCCAATGGCAGAGAGTAAAGTCTTGCGCTGTGAAGGACAGTTTTTCAAAACTTCTAAAGCAGACATGGCTGCAGGAGACTGGGCTAAGTCGTCGACAATGTTGTAATTCGACGCAGCGCAAGCATTGGGATTATTCTTGATGCGACGAAGTGGGAAGCGAGGTGCTTTGGAAGCGCCATCAAGTGGAGCCGGAGGTATATGTAACGTTTGATCTGTGGGATTAACGTTAGTGTTTTTGTCGATGGTAGGGGATTCGGAGGTGGAGCCATATTGGTTCTGACGTGTTTGGAGGTTGGCATCGACAGTTGACATCATCAACAAATGGTGATTACCTGAATCGAACATGGGTTGATCAGGGGTTGCATAAGTGATCTGTTGTGGTGGCACGTTTCCCTGAGGGGGAGCTAATGGCTGAGTGTTCACTACACCCTG
This sequence comes from Larix kaempferi, assembly GCA_027924585.1. Taxonomy (NCBI): domain Eukaryota; kingdom Viridiplantae; phylum Streptophyta; class Pinopsida; order Pinales; family Pinaceae; genus Larix; species Larix kaempferi. The sequence continues at coordinate 2,900,298 of BSBM01000387.1, forward strand.
GTTTGGAAAGGGGTTTTGCAGCACCAAAGGTTGATGTTGGGGTGGTGGAGGGTTGGGTGGCGGCTGAGGAGCCGCTTGCCCTTGACGATGGGCATCGTCGGTCCAGAGTTGCCGAGCTCGCTCCAAATGTGGGCAAGAATGTGTGTAATGACCATAGACCCCGCAGATAGAACAAGGGTGGTTTCTTTTGAGGTTATTATTTCTAGGCTGCTTGGGATTCCGATCCGGATTGCGGTTGGGAGGAGCAGCATTGTTATTCTGCAGAGGATTGGGAGGTGGAGGACCTTGCTGATGTTGTTGGTTATTACCGCGGTTACGACCTCTACCACAGTTCTGTTGCGCACCTTGGTTGCACTGGTTGTTTTGGTTTTGGGGCTGGTTGTGTTGTGTGTACACTTGCCCTTGAGCAGTGGGAGGATTTTGGTTTGCCGCAAGTGCGGGAGCAGGTTGTGGTGGATAATAAGCCTATGGGGCTGGAGGTGGTCCAATTACCTACTGGGGTTGTTGGTAACCATCAGCTATTGGAGGTGTTGGGTTAGCTGCCACATCTTGCTACAGGTAATACATTGGTTGAGGTGTAGCTGGGAGAGCATATGCAGGTGGTGCATGACCAAAGCACTAAGGTGGACATGAAGGTCCATGGGTATGGTGGTGATGTGCCATGGGAGCATATGAACTGGTTGCTCCAAACTGAGACGTAGCCTGCGAAAGGTCAGGACCATGGTTAGGATGTGCAATGGAAAAGGGTTGGGTATGCGAGGCCATACGACCAATGATGCCATCAGCGGCATGGGATGCCCCTGGTGCATCATGTTGGGATGAATTGCCCCGAGGGGCATCCGGTATAATGGTATATAGATAACCCGACTAGGCGTAAATGAGATCAAACTGTTGGGCTTTGAGGATGGCCTCTTCTTTATACTGGGGTCTTTCGGATGCCACATCCTTTGCAATGAGAGGGAGAAGGGATTTTAGAAACCAATCTAGGAAGATACGGTTGTCTAACTTGATTTTGCAGAGGCTTCGACGTCGACGCCACTCATGAATGTGGTCAGTGATGTGGGTGGCCGTGTTCTGTCTGCAAGACAGTAGGATCTCGATGCCCGCATCATAGCGGACAGGTAACTGGAAGAACTGCAGGAAGGTCGAGGCAAGGGAGGTAAAGGTGGCATGCGTCCCATGGGACTGCTCGATATACCACTTAGCTGCAGAGCCAGTGAAGGTACGCTGTAATAGACGGAGGCGGACAGAGTCATCCACTATAGAGTTGGAGGAACACCATAGATGGAAGGACATGATATGGTTCTGGGGGTCCTCACCTGCCTTTCCCTCAAACTTAGGGATGTCGGAGGGGAGTTTGGTGGGCATGTGAGGCCACGCAGGATCGTGTCTGATAGGATCATTGGTGAGCCTGGCTAAGTTTGGCAAGTTCAGACTTGCCATGTACGGTAAGCTAGCAGATGTAGTGACTGGGACTGGGACATGCTGCATGGTGGTATGGTGTAGGGGTCCAGTAGCACCTAAAAGTATGCTAGGTATTGAAGGTATGTGTCCTCCAATAGGTGTGGTCTGGTATGGGCCAACGCTTCCAAGTGCAACATGGGTTACACTTGGATTAGGAATAGTAGTGGTGATTCCTGGAATCTGGGTTGTGGAACTGAGAGGGGGTGTGACCCCTATATTTGGCATACCCATAACAGGTGGTGGCCCTGTGTTGGGAATTCCTATAACAGGAGGTGGCCCTGTGTTGGGCATTCCTAAGGGTGGAGTGTTTCCCATATTAGGCATACCCAGGGGAGTGGTTGCTGCCATGGATGGCACCGCAGTAGAAGGGTCTGTGGATGTCTCACTTATGGTGCTGGTAAAGAGTGGGCCAAATGGTGTTCCAGCCATAAGGTTGGTTGGGAATAACGCAGTGGGGTTTTCGGATTCTGCCTCAGAATCAGAAGTGAAGTGAGGCGTGTCAGAATCATATGACCGTATGGTTGACCAACGATGTGTCGAGTCAAGGGATAAGGCTCAGCGTCGGTGACATGGCGATCCAAGTAGACTGAACTCTGGGAGTTCACCCTGAAGACGACGAGAGCGTCTAAAATTCTCAATGGTGAGAAATAATTTTTTTGTGTAAAAATATTATGTATAAAATGGTAATGTATAAAAAACTCAAAACCCTAATTCAACCAAGGGTGCAAGAAGGGGAGTGAAAATGAAGGCTCTCAGGCCAAAAAAAATCAACCTCAAAAAGGCACTTATTATAGCAGTTGTGCTATAATAAGTGGAGGGATGCAAAAAATGGTCAGAGTACCAACATGCAAACAGCTTCTAGAAAAAATAGGTGTAACTAGACCAAAGGTGGGTTGAATCATGCAAACACCTAACTAAAAGTATTGTGAATCAACAAACGATATTCTCTGCAAGGTGATGAAATCCAAGTCAGACAATATGAGTGTTGAGTCAACGGCTAGATATCCCCCTACTGGGAGGGACACCGAGTAATCAATCCTAAAGAATGGCTACTAGGATACTCCGTTCATGACACGTCGAGAAAAGGTAAATCTGCCATTTGGTCCTTTATCGCAATACCCCAATACAGGGATATCCCAAGAACTGTGAATGGTAGCCCTTCGGTTACTGAATGGATTTCGGTATACCACTCAGGCTTCTGGAACCATCCTCGCAACTTCAACCCTCCTAGGGGAGAGGCCTTCCCATAAACCGGTTGTGACCGTGCCAATAAATACTAGGAGATTTTAGCTCCATAAAGGACAACAACTATGTCTCAGATGTAATAACTGAGGGGTGTTATTGGAACACCTATCCCCTCAATACTACCTAGCTACAAAGTTCTTTTAGTGCTCCCCAAGTGGGGTTAAAAGTGGGTTGAAATTAGGGTATGTTTTAAGGCTCAGTTTAAAATTAATGTTTGAGTGGGTGCACGTGTGATATTTTAAACTGAAATTGAAAAAGTAAATGCTAAGTATTCAAAAAACAAAGGATCTTTTGAAATAAAAAGCAAATAAATGACTTCTTCAATAAATGGAAATTAAATGCTTTGCAAAGACTATTCAAAAAACAAAAGATCTTTTGAAATATGAAAGCAAATAATATAACTTCTTTGAGAAATAAATGGATTTCGTTTTCAAAAATTGCTATGGGCAAAATATTGAAAGAAATAAACAACAAAAATTTTAATCTAGATAAAATGCAATCAAATCCTTCTTTCAATTTCTGAAAATATTTAAAAAGACTTTTTCACATGTGCATTCCAAATAGTAAAAATTTTCTATGGCTGTAAAAAATGCATGATTTCTAATACTGGAAAATGTGCTATGTGGGCAGAAAATACAGTAAGAAATTAATTTTTTAAACGATTCGACCGAATGAAAAAATTAGCATCGCGGGTTTTGACAGAACAACCGCGATGGACCGCGCAGATTTCTGTCGCACAGTCGCGATGGGCAGCGCGGGTTTTGACCGCGAAGCCGCAATGTGCAGCGCGGGTTTTGATCTCGAAGCCGCGATGTGTAGCGCAAGATTTCGTCACACAGTCGCGATGTGCAGCGCGGAAAAGGTCCGCGAAGCCACGATGTGCAGCGCGCTAACGGGCCGCGAAGGCGCGGTGAACCGCACGGAAAAAAGCTGCACAGTCGCAATGAGTCACGCGACTGTTGGGCAAAAATCCACGAGGCGAAAGCCGTACGCTGATGCCAAAAAACGAACTCGAAAATTGAGAATTTCGGGCTGTTAATGGCTAAAAAATGAGCCAAGATCTAGGACAGTAATGGATCTGCTGTCTAGGGTGGCAGATCTATGAATTAAAGTAACTAATACAATCAAAAACTAAGATCTAAAGCAAAAGTGAGATCTAAAAATTTGAAAGCAGCGGAGTCGCCAAAAACTGTTGGCTTGGTTTTGCAACCAAGCTTAGTGCTATGGGAACCTGCTAACTAGTAGCAGCAGTTTCAATAGAAATAAATAACAATAAACTAAATCTAAACTAAACTAAACTAGCATGTACATTTTGAATTAAAAAACAAGAACAAAAAACATAAGAAATAATTTTGTATTAAAAGATGAGGGCAAGCAAATGCTTGCAATAAGAATACCTTCGATTGATGAAGATATTTGGGAAGCTCCAATGGTGAGCAACTCCAATCTCCAATGGGTCCTTTCTCCAAGGTTGCTACAATGGCCAAAACTCAAGGGAGATTTTGGCAACATGAGGATAGGAATATGGATGGATCTGAAATGAGGAGCCCCTACCACCTTTTTATAGGCTTTGGTGGTGGGGAATACCATTTGTGGTTTTGTGGAAACCAATGGTATTGACCAACATGGTTTAGGTACTTTTCCCTCCTTTTTTCCTTTTTTTGAATAAAATTAATATTTTTATTCCCTTTTTAATATTTTGGGAATTTGGACCCTTTTTTAGGGTTTTTTATGCTTTTTTAGGAAAAATAATCTTTTTGAGTGGGAAAAAGGGGTGTACTAAAGTCTTTTGGTGACCTTTTGTTGGCTTCAGAGGCTCAGATGGTGGAAAAGTGGACAAATGGGTCATGTGAATAAGGAAATGAGCTAGTGAGCACTTTTTAGGTGTTAACAATGTCCTACAAACCATTTGCTTGACCTCAATGATGTTCCATTGGATGTTATACTAAAAAATAACACAGAAGAAGACATGGTCGACATTTGGAATATTTTTGAAGAATGTCCTTTACAGATGGTCCTTACAGGTACTCCCGATTGTGAATATACAGATGTCAAAGGTAATAGAACGAGGACATAAAATTATGTAAAGTGACAAGATGGAACTAAAATTTCTGAAATAAATTCAAGCTCAGTACCTTACAGGATTGGAATTGATCAAGTTGCATTCGTTTCAAAATTTGGCAATGAACATTGTTGCTCAAATATTTGTATATAAAAAATTTCACTTCAATCTATAGTTGATTGTGTGAATACATTTCATAGTATAAATGGGAGTTCAAGAAGACAGTATGTTATAAATTCTATGGCATCAAATGCTTTTGTGGCCAAAGAAGGAGGTGAGAAAAAAAAAGCATATTTACAATGAGATTAGACACAATAGACATATGTCAAAATGCATGGTATAAATACCATGGGATAAAAGGGAGCACTTTATACAATTATAAAAGTATGTTCTTGAATGGTGATGTGAGAGTTGTGCATGGTAATAGTGGCTTCGAAATATCTAGGACAAACATTGTTGCAATGGTAGCTACTATAAATAAAATTGTAGAAGAGAATTAAGAAAAATATCCACATCTTACACGATTAATCAGTCAAGATGGAACAAGGAAAACATTGAAATTATTGCCATTTAATATGTCCCATGGTTTCCTACGAAAAATGTCAAATGCAGAAATCAAAAGTATTGGTTTGCCTCCAGTATCACAATCCTCCTTTAGCAAGGTGATGAAGAGAATATTTTCTATATTTTAAAATTTCTAAAGGAAACTACTTTACAAGGTGTAATGAGTGGATCACAATAGAGGATAGGCTAAAGGGGACCACTGATCTAGCTGAGGTGGAAAGGTTGCGAGGACATCAAGAATCTCATAATAAATATATTGCAAGTTGTCACCAATTGTATTATTCTCACAGATTAGCTTCACAAAAAAACCCAAATACTTATCTGAGTATTGTTCATGACAAAATGGATAAGTTAAAGACCTCCATTCCAAGGATGGGTAAGAAGGAAAAAGCTTTTAGTAATATTATGAATCTTCCCATACCATTGAATGGAATTTTGACTCATGGGCACAAGATTGGGGGATTTGTCCATTTCAACGTCTCATATTTAGAGATGGCATTGAATTTCACTATGACATCCCTGGATAAATGCTTAAAGAGTCTTGAACAACCAATGGTTGATAAATATGGTGATTTTCTCTACAAAGGAGAAACATCTAAGCACCAATTGCATGATGCTCTGTTGCAATCGGGGTCATATGAAAATTGTGTGATATACATGTGATATTTTGTGATATTCTCACAAAGATCTAGAGACAAATATAAAATTGACTCTAACTCTAACAGAGATCAAAAGAATTGAGCAGGAAAAATAGAGAAGAAAAAAATGTGTTACAACACAAGAGAATGAAGAACAATTGGAAAAACTTCCATTACCTTTATTACTCAGTAAAATGTGTACATAAATAATACTTCTCCAAAGGAGAAATTCGTGATCCCAAATAGGCAGTTGGATTCCACTTAATTGGCAAGCTTAGTTTGCATTAGAACCATCTCCTGATAAGGTCCAATGGGCACCGATGATGAATGGCTAGTCAACTGAGGTGGAATGGTGCATGACTGAGTCATCGGGGCTAGCAATTAAGGGATGAGACTCCAAGGAGGCTCAATAATAACTTGTAGTGGTCAAAATAGGAACTGCTACACTCAGTAGTAGTGAAACTACGTGTAAAGGTTAGTTAACTATGTAATCAAGGGCACAAGATGCCCTAAATAATGGAACTGACTGTACTGATACTGAATCCTGAAATCATGCATGAGGGTGCCTTTGGACTTTAGTGATGTAACCAAGGAGATCTGAGTGGATAAGATGGATAATGATGACTAAATTTAAGTTCTAGGGGAGCTAAATTAAGGACTAGGTGCTAGGAGACTCAACTACCAATGCATCGATGCATGGAGTGATGCATGGAATGCATGCATGCATGAAAAATGCATGCAAAGCATGAAAAACCAAGATGATATGGTTATAATATTCCAACACCCCCCCTTAATCTTGACTATGTGAGGAAAGATCAGAAATAGGGCCCTAGTAATTGACACCAAATGTCACCCTTTACAAATTTAGTGCAAATTTATTAGTGCATTTAAGTGAGGAAAGAGAGAAAATCCTGTTGGAACCCCCCCCTCAAGATGGACATGAAGCACACCAAAAAATTAACTTCTCCAAACTCAAGTAGGTGTGATGCTTGAATCAATGTCTGGAGGTATCTTCCTCTTGGGAAGAAGTGGATCATGCTCCAAAAACATGTGCTTGAATTCTCTTTTAGTGGATGCAAGTGAATCTGGGGGTTCTTTAAACTTGCTCTTCAGACCAAACATGGTGAGGACAAATCCAAAAATATGAAGATCATCCTGGAACTTGAAATTCAAACCAACTGAGGTAAGATCAACTCCAGGAATGTTCAGACGGTTCTTTAATATCTCCTTTGAACCAACGTAGGTGAGATAAGAACCAAATGAACCATGACATGATGGCGGTGTTTTGGACTTCAAATCAACAACAAGTGAGAGGATCAAGTGTCCAAGTGAATGCAAAATGTCTCCAACTTCATTTGCATCTTGAGGAAGTGTGCATTTGATCATTATGGAATAGGGAGGAGGCATGGAACTAAGAAGAGCGTATGAAGAACCTCCAAAGATTGATCTAGCCTCCAAAAAATCTAGTAGATCACAATATTGCACGTTAGTAAGCTTATGGGAAGTAGAGAATTTGAAACTCTCTTCAACCTCTAGAGTAGTAACTGACAAATCTTGCTCACAATTTGAAATAGAAGACATTGCGAACATGAGTGACGAATGGATAATCTCTCCAAAAGGATCAAATTAATTAGTTGTATTACTTTCATCTGCATTAGCTACATGGGAAGGGGACAATTCGAAACTATCTTCAACTTCTATAGCAACAAAGGAAAGAAAGTATTCAGCAGAAACTTGAGCAGTTGGATCTGCAATTTCTTCTTCATCTTGAACATCTTCATTATGATAGATGCTTGAGGCCAATACATATTAGAGAGAACACTTGATAAGGTATCATTGGGATTGTTCTCCAAATGTCTAGCATGATCCTCTTCCTTCTTTCCAAATTCTATATCCAAATTGGTCCAAAGATCACTTGGATATTCAATGGTATCAATGAGGTAGCGCATACTAGGAGACATGGAAATACACATTTTTCTCCAAAGGCTCTATCATGGTCATTTAGACAATCATTCTCCTCTTCATAGGAATAAAAATATCTCATAACACCAATACACATATCAAAAGGTCCTTGTCTCTTCAGATATTCTATCCTCTTTGGTTTCCACTCATCATAGCTAAATGGAGAGAGACGAGGAACTGATTTCAAATTCATGGAAGCTGTTGTAGAATACCTACACAAAAAAAACCTGAAAAACTCCCTGGAAGATTAATTTTCTCAGCAAATATCTAATACCATGTGAGAATTTGTGAGATTCTCACTAAGATCTAGATACAAATATAAAATTCACACTAAGTCCAACAAAGATCAAAAGAATTGAGCAGGAAAAATAGAGAAGAAAAAATTGTGTTAAAACACAAGAGAATGAAGAACAATTGCAAAAACCTCCATTACCTTTATTATTCAGTAAAATGTGTACATAAATAATACATCTCCAAAGGAGAAATTAGTAAGCCCAAATAGGCAGTTGGATTCCACACAAGTGGCAGGCTTCGTTTGCATTGGAACCATCTTCCGATAAGGTCCAGTGGCCACCGATGATGAATGGCTAGTCAATTGAGGTGGAATGGGACATGAATGAGTCATTGGGACTAGAAATTAAGGGATGAGAATCCAATAAGGCGCAATACTGACTTGTAGTGGTCAAAATAGGCACTCCTACACTCAGTAGCAGTGAAACTAGGTGTAACAGTCAGTTAATTGTGTAATCAAGGGGACAAGGCACCCTAAATCAAGGAACTGACTGTACTGACTCTTAAAATCATGCATGAGGGTGAATTTGGACTTTAGTGATGTAACCAAGGTTCTCTTAGTGGATAAGAGGGATAATGATGACCAAAGTTAAGCTCTAGGGGGGCTAAATTAAGGACTAGGTGCTAGGAGACTACCAATGCATGGATGCATGGAGTGTTGCATGAAATGCATGCATGCATGCAAAGCATGCAAAACCAAGATGAGATGGTTATAATATTCCAACAATACAAATAAGATGTAATGCAGCGTGATATATTGTGTGTTGATGATACAGATCAATGTATTCCAAATAGAAAACTCCCACCCATATTGTTGTTGCAAATGGCTAATTTTTCAGGTGATAACAAAAACCACTTTGTATTTGCATTTTTATCTCTTTTAATATCAAGGAGAGTGTTCTAGATTGTTGAAGTTGGATTCCTTCTGATTGGACAGACACATAAAGACATAGATGGAACTTATGGAAGGTTATCAACAAAGCTAATGCGCAAGGATATATTTTCACTCTCAGAGATTATGGATATGCATAAGACATGTGAAGAAAAAAAATTCTATGTCCCTTATCGAGTTGATGAATTCTATGATTTTAAGAGTTTTATGAAAGCCCACCTTTTGGACGGAAATGCCAAGATCGTCAGTATCAAAAAATGCCAATTTTTTAAATTTCATCATGTAGATAACATTCCAATCATGCAATGGAGGGCATCACTTTGGGTTGAAGATTGGTCATATCCTATTCATCTATGGTGGTCATTTCCAGATGGTAGCACAAACTTGCTGGTGGGGAATCGTATGTTATTAAATCTGGAATAAAAAAGACCTTCAGACATGGACGAAATAAAAAAAAATAATAGAAACATATATTTCCTTTTGGAACCAAGGGATTGAGAATGTAGGTGAACAATTTTGTCATCCAAAGTTAAGCTATTAGGAGGCTATATATAAAGATTTGGATAGACCCTTCGAGAGTGTTGATTAGTCAGCAATTAACTTTTAGCCATCGACAAGCCATGGTATTCATAATAATGAACCTACAAGATCTGAACATGAAAATATGGATGCCTATTTAAAGGCAAATGTTCCTGCATTGGAGGATTGCTATGTTGGACCTATATGCAACAAGCCTAGAGATGAATTCATTCAAAGAGTGGATGTTGTAAAGGGCCAAATGGTCATTGTGCAATCACCAGAGCTAGATTGTGCAATATGGTTGGGTAGGGAGATTGGTGATATTTATCAGGATTCAGATGCTAATACTCTTGGGTCTTACAAAGTAGAGGTGCAATGATGAATCGTACAAGAGCATCGAAGGATATGAAGGTCTTGTACAAAAAAGGCTTAAATAGAAAGCTACAATGGGTTGTTGGTGTAGAAGAAAATATGTTGATTGATGTAAATAGAATCATATGAGCACGGTCACTAAGGCTAGGATGGACAAGAGAAAGAATTAGAATAAACGAGAAAGGCCTTGCAGTAGTTAAGGTGCAACGAGAGCATATGTGGCCTAATGTGGAGAGTGGGATGGTTTTTTGTTAGGAACCCATGTCTTTACTTTGTTAGTATGTTGTTGGACGCATATGCTTTGTAAGTCATCTCGTAGTATTTGTTGATCAATAGTTTGTGTTATTGTTGTTGGCACATATGCTTTGTAAGTCGCCCGTAGTATTGTCGATCCATAGTTTGTAACGGCCCATGGTTTCGACCCATAGTATTGGCACCTAGAATTAGTATATAAGTGTGTGTTGAGACCTATGAAGGCACCGTGAAGTTATTTGTATTGAACTTGCTCATAGGAGGTTGCCCCCTCGAAGTGGCCTGTGATCAATATAAAAGTGATTCTGAGTTCTGTCATTTCTGCTATTTCGCATATTCGTATTAATTAATTGTTGCAGGTGCCTCACATCTAGTATCAGAGCACTTTCTTAGGGCTCACTGGGTGAAATTTCTGCCAAATTTTTTTTCGCATCTGTTGCAGGTTCGGATTTGGGAATAATCCCTATCCGCTTAACTGTGGGAAGTACTTGGGCATAATCCCTAAAACTCATTGTGAGGAGTACCACAAGAACCCCGAAGTAGCTAGCCCATTGAGAGAACCTGCCAGCGAAAAGGGCAACGACCCCTACCTGATTGACTAGTTCCCACCCATGAGGTAAACCAAGAGCTGTCGTTTGTGGCAAAGCGGTTATCAGTTTTACCTGAGCCGTGGAGTGAGGGGTACTGCCCCAATACGCAAGCCGTCAGACAGCATTGGTGGTCGAGTGAAACCCTTGAACTGTTAGGAAGCCGCACATACCTGGGGTCCATATCTAATTTCAGCTGAACTGCCATCGATCGTTGCTGCGTCGTTTTACATCCAGTCGTTCAGATCCATTTTGCAAGCCGTTCCAGAGCCAGCCATTTTCAATCCATTCGGCACCATTTTAGATCCCTTGTTTTCACTCTATTTCCCTTGAAATTTTTGGGGAACCCCTATCACCCCATTCTGCATATTTCATTCCTGAGGACCCTATCCAAAATTCCCCTTCCCAAATCCCGAAATCCCACATTTGTCTATTTTTAGGGTTTGCCATAACTTCCTCAGATTTCACCCAATCACCCTCAAATTTTACCACAGAGTTCATTTATGAATTCTGTTTCTTTGTTCCCCTCTGCCAAATTTTCCCATTCTTTCACCCCGCTTCTGGAATCCTCATTTTTGTTTCCCTATCTATTCAACAGTGTCCAAAACCTAGTCAAACCCCAATTACCCTTCAGATTTTTTCCCTAGTCCAGATTTTCCCTTATTGAAGTAGTTTCTGTTTTTGTTTTCCTACCCAATCAACCGAAAAAAAAAAAAAAAAATTTCCTGGTTATGGTGGTCACCCGTGCAGGAGCAAAAACCATGGAGGAAGCACTTGCAGCCATCCAAGCCAAACTCCAGGATCTGGATGAAAAATTTCTCAGCCTCCATCTTGAACATTCAGCTATGAACAACAAACGGCAGTCCGAGTCTTCATCCGACAATGGGTTCTCCTCTTCCAGCAATTTCCGTGGTCCGAAGCTTGATTTTCCTCGCTTCAATGGTACTGATCCAACTGGATGGATCTATCATGCAGAACAGTATTTCAGTCTGCATAATACTTTTGATGTCAACAAAGTTCCGCTGGCGTCCTTTCACTTGGAACAGGAAGCCCTTTAATGGTACCGTTGGTACATCAAGGCTCATCCAGAGCCCAAATGGCCAGACTTTTGCCAGCTCCTTTTGCAACGATTTGGTCCTAGTGCTTTTGATGACTTCACAGGAGCCCTCACTAAACTTCGCCAAATTAGCACGGTGAGAGAGTATCAAACTGAATTTGAGAATCTAGCCAACCACACCGAAGGATTGTCTGATGACTTTTACCGGAGTTGTTTTATCAGTGGTCTAAAGGATGCCATCCGCTTTGAGGTCAAAATGTTCTGTCCCAACACAATGATGGAATCCCTAGAGTTGGCTAAGTTGGAAGAAGACAAGATTGCATCCCAACAACGCTCCAAGCCCACTTTTGTTCCCTTCTGAAATATGGGTTCTCAACAACCACCTATACCGCAGGCTCCTCGACCGACTCCTATCAAGCGTTTGTCTGAAACAGAGATGCAAGCACGCAGAGAAAAGGGGCTTTGCTATAATTGTGATGAGAAATTCACTCGGGGACATAGATGTGTTTAGCAAAAGCTCTATCTCTTGGATGTGAAGTCTCCGCCTGCCTCTGAAATTGGTGACGAAGATCCAGAAACACTGGATGCTCCGGTCGACATTCAGGAACCGCCTATTGACCCTCCATCTCAGGATGACCAGCCAGAAATATCTCTCCATGCTTTAGCTGGAATCACCACCCCCCAAACAATGCGGGTCAGGGGTTACTTCAAGAAGCTTCCTCTTACAATACTCATTGATTCTGGTAGCACTCATAATTTCATTGACCCTCGGATCACCAAACAAGCTGATTGTTTTATCCATCCTTGCTCCAACTTTGAAGTCATGGTTTCCAATGGGGGCACCTTACCTTGCAAAGGGAAGTGTCGAAATGTGCGTATCTCTATGGGAGATTATAACTTGCGCTCTGACATGTTTGCCTTGCCCTTAGGCGGATGTGATGTGGTTTTGGGTGCTCAATGGCTACACACACTTGGCCCTATCTCATGGGATTTTGCTGAACTTTGGATGCAGTTTTTCCTCAATGGACAAAAACACACATTGACAGGATTACAACCAGGTTCTCTCAGCATCATCAGTTCACATCGCATGGAAAAACTCCTCAAGAATAATTCACATGGTGTCATCGCTCAGATCCATTCCATCCAGATGCAACCATCAGCGGTCTCCACTACTCCCTTGGATCTACAATAAATTCTGGATCGATATACAAGTTTCTTTGCTAAACCAGTGGGATTGCCACCTTCTAGGCCAGAAGACCATCGTATTCAACTCCTTCCTGGCAGCGTTCCTCCCAACATCAGGCCCTATCGCTACCCATTTCACCAAAAAATGGAGATTGAAATGCTCGTTCGGGACTTATTGAAGCAAGGTATTATTCGCCCAAGCACTAGTTCCTTTTCTTCTCCAGTTATTCTTGTCCGCAAAAAATATGGGTCATGGCACCTCTGCATTGACTTCCAAGCACTTAATCACCTCACCATCAAGGATAAGTTTCCAATTCCTGTTGTTGATGAGCTTCATGGGGCTCACTTTTTCTCCAAGTTGGATTTTCGTTCTGGGTATCACCAAATTCGGGTTCATGAGGATGATATTCCTAAAATAGATTTTCGCACACATGATGGCCATTATGAGTTTTTGGTCATGCCCTTTGGCCTCACTAATGCTCCTTCCACATTCCAAGCCTTAATGAATAAAATATTTCGACCCTACTTGCGGAAATTCATTCTGGTATTCTTTGATGATATCCTCATCTACAGTAAAACATGGGATGAACATCTCTAGCATCTGGATCTTGTCATGCAACTTTTCTCTGACCATCATCTGCATGCCAAGCAGTCTAAATGTGTTTTTGGACAGAAGGAAGTTGAGTATCTTGGGCACATTATCTCAGCACAAGGGGTTCGCATGGATCCTGCCAAAATCGATGCCATGAATAATTGGCCGCATCCTCAGACACTCAAGAGCCTTCGTGGTTTTTTGGGGTTGACTGGCTACTACCGCAAGTTTGTCAAGGATTATGGGAATATTGTAGCTCCATTAACTGCTCTATTGAAAAAGGATGCTTTTACATGGACACCTGCTGCTCAGTGTGCATTTGACAAGCTAAAACAACCTATGTGTACTACACCTGTGCTAGCTATGCCCGATTTTTCCAAGCCCTTCACTATTGAGAGTGATGCTTGTGGTAATGGACTTGGTGTTGTTCTCCTTCAAGATGAACACCCCATTGCGTTCAACAGCAAAGCTCTTTCAGGTAAGAATTTAGCTTCCTCTACCTATGAGAAGGAAATGATGGCTATTTTGCATGCAATACAGAAGTGGCGCCCATACCTATTAGGGAATCATTTGGGCATCAAGACTCATCACCAGAGTCTGAAATATTTCTTGGACCAACGTGTCTCCTCCCCGACACAACAGAAATCGGTTAGCAAACTCATGGGTTATGACTATGAGATCACTTACAAGAAGGGTAAAGACAATATTGTGGCAGATGCTCTTTCTCACACATTTGATGCCCAAGGTTCTCTTTCAGCTATTTCTATGCCTGTTCCAAATTGGTTGCAATCTGTTCAACAGGGTTATGTCAATGACTCTTCCTTATCTCAAATCATCCAACGCTTGACCAACAACCCTTCTGTTGTACCACATTAATCTTGGGATGGTGCTTCTCTGTGATACAAGGGTAGTCTGGTGCTTCCCCATAGCACAGATCTTCAACAGGTTGTCTTCTATGAACTCCATGCTTCTCCATCGGCAGGGCACTCTAGGTTCCTCAAAACATATGAACGAGCACGGCGTAAATTCTTTTGGCAGTGCATGAAAAGGATAATTCAACAGATGGTGGCCGAATGTGATACCTGCCAGCGCAATAAGGGTGAAACAACACTCCTTCAAGGATTGCTTGAACCCTTGCCCATACCTAGACGGATTTGGACAGATATTTCTATGGATTTCATTGAAGGGCTCCCTAAATCTGGCTGGAAGATAGTGATTCTCGTTGTGGTTGATCGCCTCTCCAAATATAGTCATTTTTGTGCTCTCAACCATCCCTATACAGCCTCCTCCGTCGCTCAAATTTTTCTGGACCAGATCCTTCGTCTTCATGGCATCCCTTCTTCCATTGTCTCGGATCGTGATGCGACTTTCACCAGTCATTTTTGGACAGAACTATTTCGCCACACTGGCACCAAACTGAAGATGAGTTCAGGGTATCACCCACAAACAGATGGTCAGACTGAAATTATCAATAAATGCTTGGAAACTTATCTTCGTTGCTTCACCTTGGAACAACAACATCAGTGGGAAAAGTGGCTCCCTCTCGCTGAATGGTGGTACAATACCTCTTACCACACTGCCTCTAAAATGACCCCATATGAAGCAGTCTATGGTCAGGCACCTCCAGCTCTTCTTCCATACACCCCCACCAGTTCACTAGTTCAAGAAGTTGACACGGTCCTTCGAAACCGCGATCAGATTCTTCGCATTTTGCGGGACAATCTTCACATGGCAAGAAATCGCATGAAGCAACAAGCTGATCATCACCGTTCGGAGCGCACTTTTCAAGTCAGTGATATGGTTTTTCTTCGTCTCCAGCCGTACAAACAATCCTCCTTGAAACTCAAAGGGCGTCATAATCTCGCTCCAAAGTTCTATGGGCCATATCGGATTCTTCAGAAGATTGGGTCCGTTTCTTATAAATTGGAACTTCCTCCTTCTTCGCGCATTCATCCATTCTTTCATGTCTCTTGTCTGAAGAAATTTCTTGGCACCAACATCAGCGGACAAACGATTTTACCCGAACTGGATAATGAAGGATCCATCCTTTTGGAGCTAGAGGCCATCCTCAATCGGCACACGCGTCAACTTCGCTCTCGCTCTATCACAGAGGTCTTAATTCAGTGGCACAACATGCAACCAGAGGATGCTACATGGGAACCACTCCTTCAAATTCAACAACAATTTCCACATCTAAAGCTTTGAGGACAAAGCTTTTTTTAAGAGGGAGGGGATGTTAGGAACCCATGTCTTTACTTTGTTAGTATGTTGTTGTTGGACGCATATGCTTTGTAAGTCGTCCCGTAGTATTTGTTGATCAATAGTTTGTGTTATTGTTGTTGGCGCATATGCTTTGTAAGTCGCCCGTAGTATTGTTGATCCATAGTTTGTAATGGCCCATGGTTTCGACCCATAGTATTGGTGCCTAGAATTAGTATATAAGTGTGTGTTGAGACCTATGAAGGCACCGTGAAGTTATTTGTATTGAGCTTGCTCATAGGAGGTTTCCCCCTTGAAGTGGCCTGTGATCAATATAAAAGTGATTCTGAGTTCTGTCATTTCTGCTATTTCGCATATTCGTATTAATTAATTGTTGCAGGTGCCTCACATTGTTCCTATGCATATAGTTTGATGGGTTCTTATCCCAACAAATCTCTATTTTTTTACAATGGATTCTTTGTTTTTGTTTCCTAAAAAGATGGAGATAGCTAAAAATAGACTAGTTGAAAGGATTGGTCAATCTTTTTTGTCTACTACACTATCACGCTAGTATAGTGTACACACAGAACCATTTTACTATGATATTTGTATTGTCCATATTAAACATTATGCTTCGAAAGGATAAGATTATCCTTCTTTTCTTTTGGAATTGATTTATATTAACTTGAGTCACACAATAATAACTTTTAAAATTTTCTCTCTTTTTTAAACATAAACATTAAACTTATATATATTGAAAAAAGGTTGTGCACAACCATCCATATACAAAAATAAGGAGCAATATAACATCTAGAAATGCCTGGGGCAGGAACCCAATAACAAAATCTGCCATGAACTTACATATTTTCCTCAATGTAGGTTTTCCAATTTTTACTAGGAATTGAGAGGGATAAAACCTTACATACATATTACACAGAAATTGGAAAAAAAAGCATTCAAACATACTAAGAAAGGATAGAAATGTCTATTGTTCTAATTTGCATGCATTAGCCAGATCTATTTATATCATGGATGGTTGAATATGTATGATAAGAAGTAGAGTAGCATAAAAAGTGTATTGTATATTTCTTTTTAAGTAATAAGGAACATTATATTATATCATAAATGGTACATAAAAGATAGGAGGTTTATGGATCCATCCTTCCAAAACTTGAACATGACCAGACCCAACAGTTTGAGTAGCTCTGTAAGCTACTAGATTGTTTAAATACCTATTACATACAATAACAAATTCCATAGGGCATTTACATGCAAAAATTGACTTCAACAAAAGCCACTGAGCAACTTATCCAACATACAACTTTGGGATAATGGCCTCATTCTCATGCTATGCATTTGGACGATTTAGAATAGGTTGTCCCAAGAGGACCAAATCCCTTAGAGAGGTTGAGCACAACTCATTTTCCATATCCAATGCAACCATGGAATCAACAATAGCATCCATCATGTGATGAATTTGGTACAATTTATCATCCAAGTGCTGGATGGCCCGAAGAGTGACAAAAAGCAAGTTCCACTGGGCCTCCATGAACCCATCCCTCTGCTCTGTATTTTGAACACGAGCCTCTGCAAGATGTTAAACCTGAGTGTCATTAATGGTCTCCTTATGTCAATCCTAGGTAATGTTTTCTCCAACAAGATCCCGAGTGGGAGAAGGAGGACATGTGGGCTCGAAACATAGAGAATTTCCTTTTCGTCAAGCCATTCTACTCTACAGCTCTACAAGTTACACCCCAGACCATCCACCACAGAATTTTCAGAACCAGAAGCTGGGAGGGAAGTGGGAGAGGAGGAATCCATTGAAGGCGATGAGATGATTGTTTCAATGTGAATGCCAATGTGAGCTGGACAGGCACATCATGGGGAAGGGAAAGAACAGTAGAATGACATCCTCATCCGGGAATCCAGTGATATAGTAACTTTCCAATAATTTCCACATAAATAATGGCATAAAATTTGCATTCGCAAGGACTCGTCCTGTCAGGTATACAACAAGACTACCGCCCCATCTTTCCATAACTCCCACTCTACATCCTCATAAAATGCAGAATGGAGGCGGATCCAACATAAATAACATACAAAACTGATACCAGAGTGTGGGAGGGAACTTCGACATTGAATAGAGATTAATGCTCCGTCTGGTTTAGACACCGGTGGTTAAATGAACCAGCCTCCACTAGAATCGACAATTGTCAAGGGCGGAAAAAGTGTATTGTATATATAATTCTACTATTCGATTGATTGTTTGTGTAAGTGATTAAATAATATGGTAAATGTAGTGACGAAATCCTTCTGGACACACCAAGCAACATTCAGATTTGAACATGCCCAAACCCTTCCATAGACTTCTATCATCTCCTATAAGTGCAAGGTTAAAATTGCCCTTGTAAAAAAAATTAAAATTCTATTTTTACCCTTCCAATTAAGAACGGCATAAATAATAGCAACATAACAAAGGAAGGGCAAATTTTTGAATTACATGTCAATATGGAGTGTTATGTACGCTATATATAAAATAAACTATGTGTGGATTAAGTGTACTCTTATGTGTTGAATAAATAATACAAACATGTGTGGATTAAATCAAATGTTATGTGTGGAATATAATATGAAGTGTTGAGTTTTATTGTGTACATTATTTACTCCTCTTCAAACTGCATACTATATCATTTTCCTATATAATATTAATGTAGGGTTTGGCAGTACAAGTTCTTTCTATCAAAGGTAACATGCTACCAAGTAATCCTTAACAAAATTGTCTAGGAGGGACACTATTGTAGACATTGTTAAGTATAATATGGATATTCAATATTATAAACATTGGACTAATCATATTCAAAGATCACAACTTTGGAAAAGAAAAATGCATTTTTCAAATTGAAATTCACACTTTCTGAATTGAAATTGATTTTTTTCTGAATAAAAAAGTGCACTTTTAGGGTTCGAAAATAGTAAAAAAACACATTATTCGAATATAAAAACACACTTTTTAAACCCTGTGTCGCAACTTTTAGAACCGAATTTCACACTTTAAAAAGGTTGATATTGACACCTTGAAAGCTTAAATTCACACTTTTTAATTCTAGATTTTTCCTAATATGTCCAAGTTTAATGAAATGGGCATTAAAATAGAAAATCAGTTTTTCAAGTATATTTACTTTTATATCAATACTTTTTTTTTACCTTTTCATATTTCAAGAAGAGTATGAAAATTCTAAAGGACGAATGATGTGATATCCAAAACATTCCGATGGGGATGTTCAAAAAATGTACAAAGAGATGGCCAAAGAAGTGAACATAATTGCATTGCGAAAGGAACCATCTCAACAACAATGTGTATCAAATGCATGTAATCATTGCTTTTTTTAATGTACATTTAATTTAATGATTGCATTCATACATAATAATTTTCATTTGTTTTCTTGCAAAAAATAAAGGAAAATGAAACGATTCATCACATAAGACAAAATGATAAGGAAGAAAATGGTTGATTGCAAACTTTGTGACTATAACTTGTGTTTTCCTTAAGATTTTATATTTGAGGTGAGATTTATATTTTAATTAATTTACAGTGATCCTTGGATGTCCTCTAATAGGTGTTAACTTTACAAAGAAGAGTCATCCAAACAATTAATTAACATTAGGTTAAGTATGGATTGTGAGTAAATGTTGCAGTATCAAAATTTAATTGAGCAATTTGTAAATAGCTATGTTGGTTTACTTCACTCATTTTATAATAAATGGAACAAGAAAAAACCTTTATATTAATTATATCAATGCTTTTGTCATGGTGTATACAATTCGTATGAAACAAAGTATGGAGTGGAGGCGATAGAAGACCTCTTGAGAGATAACATGGAAATGGTTTTGGAAGAATGTGTATTTTTTATAAATCATTTTTTCCTATGGTATTGTTTTGATGTACCTGACCATGTATATTATATTATACATGTAGATATACTCATTACACTTTCTATATTTGTAGATGGAAAATGAAGAGAACGAACAAAATCAAGTTCAATCAACAAAACATTGAGTCTAATAATCCAAGTGATGAAAATATGAGGTATGCAATTACCTTGAGCAATGGCACCAATACAAGTATAAGAAAATAATTAATAGTATTGAATGTTCTTGCAATTTGTAAGTTTTGAAATGTTTGTCTATAAAAGCCAGACATTCTTTTAATGTATTAAACATATTGTCCCAATTGGATGACTAGGGGTTACCAATAAGTGTAACAATTAAGTATTGACATTTTGATATTTTGGACTTGTATATTATCCCATTTTACATGACAAAGTGTCTCTTATTCATATATAATAAAACAAGTTTCTTATTCTATTGCATTATTTAATGTTGTAAATGTTATATTGTTGATTAAGGATATGGATGATTAAATATTACAATGAACATATGTGTAATACAATGGTATACCACATTAATACAATCATTTGATGATGATGCATTAATTAAAATTAAAATGTCTTTTTTATAAAAAAAAAAATTATATTTTTTCATTATTAATTGATTTAAAAAAAAATTAATTAAAATATAAATATATTCACACATTGTATTTTTTTGAACTCACTTAAGAGTGTGGGGTATACATAAATCATTAACCTTGAGGTTCATTTTACATTGCACGAGAAATTACTAACTCGTGTTTTTAATCTGATAAATCGCCTTGGTGCTTCGTGCTGTTATCAACACATTGTTCATGGTGCTAACATAATAATTGCACTGGTGAATTATATATATAATTCACACCAATGTTATTGTATATAAATTGCGTCGAAGTCCCTCGAAACTAGAGTCGTTATTGTTACAATTAAGTTTACAAGACAAAACTATTTGGATGGTAATATAAGCAATGATGCATATGTGTGAATGTTATCCACTCATGTGTTTAATAAGGATTATAAGCATCGGTGCATTATAATGTATAATGCATACTAGAATTTTATATAAATGAAAAACATCGGTGTAAGAATTTTAAATTGTATGCAGCAATGCTATGCATTTGTGTAAATTACAATTTAAATGCTATGCTTCCTAGTTATTTAAAGTTATAACCAACTTCCATTGCAACCTATATCAAACCATCTATTACCAATCGTGAAGGTTTTAACATAGATATTTTTTTTTAAATTTATTTTGTTAAATGTTGTAGCACTAAAAGCCTCTACAAAGTAATTTATTTTGTTAAATGTTGTAGCACTAAAAGCCTCTACAAAGACCTCCACTAGAAGGCATTTTTCTTGCATGAGAACACATATTTAACACAAATATGATGTAACTACGATGCTATAGGTGTTTTATGGTAGCACAAACAACACTATGATGGCACACATATGAATCTAGTGATGTAGAGTTCAATGCTCATAAGATGCAAACTTGGGTATGTTAAAATAAATGATGCTTATCTACATGTTGTGATGCTAGTGTGATGAAAATTACAACACCCCGAGAGCATTGTATGATGCATCATAGGAACATAACTTTTTTCAAATATACACTATAGGGAAACATTAGAGGTGACACACGAGTAGTGTATTCTAGTAGTGTCTTAAGACTCGATGGAGATGATAGATCAATGTAGTATTCATACTTATTGGCCCTCTATTCGATTATATCAAAGAATTATCCTTGAAGATGCACGATGGAAGAAAAAATTGGTTTAAGGAATGTTTCTTGTGAAATGAATGTTTGCTCTATAGTACTTTTAAAAGAACCCAATAGGTATCTAAGTGTTTCAATGGCATTGGCAATGCTAGTGTTTCCATCTTTGATTGTTAACCTAGTAGTTGGAAGTTAAAGTTGGTATTTTCTATCACTAATGGACCTGATGGGTTTTGGATATTTATGTTAATTAAATTTAAAATTGCATTTCATTAAGTATATAACAACTCTATTATTATCTAAATTAATAAAATATCATCATAATTTATAGTAAAACCTACTTCAAATTCCAAAGAATGAAAGATAAACGTGCTTTTATAGTCAATTATGTAATTCTAAAATACAAATTATGTTATCATATTACTTTGATATTTTTTTTTCAAAATGTTTTATAGTGGAGGAGAATTGAACCCCACCAGACCCCAACCCACCCCGCACTTTCTAAAAAACCCCAGCTTCCTTCACTCACCAACTGAGCTACTTACTTACTTTTACATTATAACTAATCAATCTTGTTTCGACAAATACACATGGGATTTAATAACCAAGTCACAAAACTCGTAACAATTTTTATATTATGAATAGAGTTCTCTTGTTCCCGAGGTAAGTGAAAAAGCATCATTAAATAGGAGATTAGCGATGCTCCTTACTCACCTCAAAGAATGCAACAATTCTGTAAAGTGCATAAAACTCACTTGAAACTCACTACATGCCCATCAAGTTCAAAATGTAATAGAAACATCGTAAGATTCCCTCCCGTGACAAGGACCCAAAACCTAACCCAAATTAAATTTGAAAATGACGTCACATTTAAAAAGTTCCTTACTTTGTGTGTCACTATGTCATATTGACATAGCAACTAGCGACTATTGCAAAATTGTGAGCTTCATTCCACACAACATAGCAACTATTTGATTCTCGGGAGGGCATTAAACAAACTTAAAAGGCTATTTGAATAATTGATAAAGTAAAATACTAGAAGGTGCGACCATCTACGTGTCTTCCAAGCTGGCCACTGACACATCAAATGGACGGTGAGGGTACCAGGGGATGGCCGTCCAGCCTGTCATGTAATCCAGGTGGGCCCTAATAGTTTCTGGAAGTGCTGCCGGACATCTCATTTGGACACCTCTCTCTGTCAGGTTGATGGAACCGCCCAGCGGTATCATTACTTCCATTATTTTCAATCTTTTTATAAAAGAAGAAGCGCACCTTCGTCTGTATAAATAGCCCACCAAGCCAAGCTATTATTCTAGGATTTTCATTGCTAACCAAGCCGAGCTATTGAGCTTCTGAGGTGATCGATTAGAGTTCTGCATAGCTAATTGTTTTATCAGCTCCGAATAGAAATATTTGATATGGCCACTGTTGAGGTATATCAATGAATCAATGAATCTCTAGTAATATTTGCGCTGTTATTTCTATGTTTAGTTTGTACTTTTCATTGATCTGTTGTTGCAGTGAGAGCTATGAATCCATAAATTTCATATTCACTTTAATTTCAACATGCAAGATGATCTGTTTGAGAAAGATTTAAATTGATCTGTACCTTGCAAGCAAAGCATTTACCAATTTACTATCGGATAATCACTCTGATAGATTGTTTGTGCAGGTTGCTGCGCCTGTTGGATTGATTGCAAGCGAAGAAGAACAAGTGCATGCCGTAGATGAAGCTATCAAAGTTACCGAGATCGAACCCACGACCAAAAAGGCTTTCGAAGAAGAACCCCCTGCCTCTAGTCCTGCTGCGAATGTTCCTGCCACAGAGGAAACAGTGGATGAAAGCCCCACCGTGGGTGAGGATTCTGCAGAGAAATTAACTCATGTAACGTCCCCCTCGTCGGAGCCCGAAGCAGAATCGGCCCAGGTGGAATCCAAGGAGGAAGCTGTACAAGTGCCCAAAGAAGCCGATCCCACTAAAGAAGTCTCTGTGGCTGAAGCTCCTGCCGAAAGCACGGCTGTCGAAACGGCAGCAGAAGAAAAGGTGGAGGAATCATCGGCCAAGGAAGAAGCAGCTGCTGAAGTTGCAGAAGAAAAAACAGCATCGGTTGAAGAGAGTGTTGTTGAAGAAGCCAAGCCGGCTAAAGCAGCTCCTGCTGAAGAGAAGGCCGAGGGTGAAGGTACGACTGAATAATAGATTAATGGGTATGGAAGGCGACTGAATAAAAGAATTAATGTATGGATCATTTGGGGGAGGTGGGTTTTGATATAGAAAACTTATCTAATAGTATTGTAGGAAACTGTTACAGACGGTTTAGATGGTAAATATATACTGAGTGAATCAGATCCAGCTTAGTTCTTCAATTTCTGCTATTAATTTCAAGCATAGCAGCTTCAGGAAAAATAAACAATTGGATATGATATGATATCTATGGTAGCTTGTATGCTCTGGTAATTCGATCGGCCATGTCGCCTATAATGATTTGATATCTATGGCAGCTTGTATTCTCTGGTATTAACTATAACTAGATCTGGCTTATCTTGGGGTTATTGTAATTGCTTCCTATGATTATGATTATTTGATGTTGAATTGTTTAAATCCGGGCGGTTTGTTGATGTTATGTCAGACTCGTGCAAAACCGGGGGTCTGTCGATCACAGATTGGCATGTTATTTGTTCATAAAAATAAATCTTGGGACGTGAGGTCCGGTAAGAGATCAAGAACTATACCCTCTCAGTCACCTTAAATACCGAGAACCATTGATGTTCACCTTGCACTTGCAGAGACCCTGATTGATGGTCACCTTGCACTTTCTACGCTTGCAGAGACCTAGAGTTACACTCGTGGTTGGATAGCGTTATAAATCTCAAAGGACAAGTTAAAATGCTCAAATAAGCTTCAATAAAATAAAACATATAATCACTAATTCTATATAATATAATATAATGCTTAAAAAAATCATTTCCATAACAAAACAACTAAACCTGCTGCAGAATTAGACGAATTAGAAATGAATGAAACGTCCAAATATGAAAGTTCATAGAATCTATGAAGAAATGATTCCAAAGTTTACTGTTGAAGCAGCTGCTCAAAAGTTGCAAGTGATACTAGATATATGAGTCTATGACTTGTCCTCGATTTGCTCAATTACCTGAATTCACCTTTGTTTCCAATGCTCTTTGTTCACTGACCGGATTATTTCTATTGCTCCTGTTGCTGGTTCATTGACCAGAAAATGGCTTCTGTCAAGACAATCAAACATGCCGTTTGTACGATATAATATACACAAACAAATCAAATCTACGCACTTCATTTAAATAGCAGCATTGAAATTACCGTCCATTAGAAAACAAAATGGAAAGCAATCCCATAAGCAACCGGGCAATCGATTATATTGGTTTATACAGTGGGCTGTTTTTAAAATGTACTACTAGTAATATTTCAAAAAAAATTATATATATATATATATATATATATATATATATATATGGGAACAACCACCTCTTAAGAGTGGGTGAGCTTTTATTTCAGCTGTGACCTATTCTTCTAGCTTTGTCACAACGGGCTAATGAGCAACCCTACCCCTAGCCAATTCAAATTTATATACCTTGTGACATTTGAGTATACTCTTAAGAAACTTCTTATGACTTCATAAAAACCTAAGCTTATGTTTGCGGGATACACCTAGAAGTATAGTTATAGCTAGTCACACTCCATAATGAAATTCCCCTTGTAAAAAAATAAACTATATTAATTTCACTTCATTTTTAAAGAAAAATAAATAATTGCATTATATGTAAATATATAAGGCTATGGTGCTTGAAACAATAATATGTGTAAATTTATTTATTATTATTAAATATTAAATGATCACTGAAAATAATTTTAAGGCTTTTCTTCAACAAATATAGATAGGAATGATACCACAATGTTTATGCATTAGTTTGAAAATGTATTAATATTTTTCTGTGGTGTTTGTATTTGATATTTTCAGATTGTTTTTATACATAAAGCCAATTAATCTTTGTGCCAAGGGAAGGACAAGATACATATAGATACATTCTCTCTCTTTTTATGTGTGATAGAAAAAGTTTTATAGTGCATGTTAAGGTCCTCATAAGTGGTTCTCTTTGTATCAGTTGTAAAGTGAAGGTTTTAGATATTGCATTATAAATACTTTACAAGGTTAATATATTAAAAGAAGAATAAAAGTTTCTTGATTATGGGATGGTGTAAGTTAATGTTGGCCACTCATGATGTGTTAGTCACAATGGACTTCTGGAAAAACATAAATCTAAAGGTCAAAAAACAATATTAGAGCTACCTACACAACTTTTTTGAATATGGCATAAGAAGATGAAACATAGCAATTGGCTAAACTTCCGGAATATATAACTATTATTTATGGAAATTAAGTATAACTCCAAAAAAATGGGGTTCTCCTAAGGTTGGTATGTTATTTTTTTAAGAAAACATAATGAATATGTTTGCGTTGGGCACTGGATTTGGTATGCAAATGGTGAAATTTTGAAAAAAATTATATACAGCGGTAGATAACTGGACGTTCTAGTGCAACGCTATTTTTACATATTTATTTATGTTAATTTTAAATTATTTTTAAATTAAGGAAGTCAACCAAGCCCTAAAATGACTAGGTCAAGCGTTGGGCCCCGACATCATGGTCTTAACATAATCAATGAACTTTCTTTTTTTTAACATGTAGGTCTTTGTGTGTACTTGTGCGGATTCTTTTCCATATTTAAAATAGGTGAGCCAATCAAAAGTTATAGCCGGAAGAAATAACCTACTTTTTGTGTAAAATTGACGTTAGTGCAATTAAAATTAAATAAAAAATAGAAAAAAATAAGAGATTTAATAAAAAATTACATATTCGGAATCTGCACACATATTTCTCCAAGTGTGTGCAATTTCATTAGCAATGGACAAGTGTAGCATACGCAGAATCATGCTCGAAATAGAAGAAGTTATAGAATAAGATGTATTTTGTTATAACATAGTCCAAGCCACTTGGTTTGGAAACCCGAACCTAAAACCAAAGCGGCCAAGTCATCCAACACATTGGTGGGAAAGGAATTGCCCGCCAAATATTAGAAATTTAAATGGCGCGTATGTGTTATTTTAAATACACATGTACTCACAAAGAGCCCGTATGCATAAATAGAGCGTATGCACTAAACAATGTGTACGCACTATTTAGTACGTACGCGTTATTTAGTGCGTGCACGCTACTAACGCGTGCACACATTTTTTACCAATCCGAAATATAGTTTTGTTTTCATCTTCATCTATCTCAAAACCCCCTTGCCACCCCTCTCACTAACTCTAATCTTCCTCCTCTCCTTTGTCTGTTCTTCTCCCTCCCTAACCCTCCTCCCCTCCACCCCATTTCAACCCCTCTATCTCTCTCTTTATCCCGCTCTTCCCTTCAATCCTCCTCTATCTCCCTATATACTTGAGCTTCCTCTTCTTCTCCCTCTCCCTCCCCTCTACCTAACCTTCTTCTCCTTCTCACTCTCCCTCCTATATCCATCTCTCTAACCATAACCATCGCCATCTCTCTCTTACTCATCCCATATATTCTTAAGCCCCCTCATGCCCCTCCCCCTCCCCCTCCCCCTCTATCACTATCTCCTTAACAATGCTCCCCTCTCCCCCTAACCCTCATCTTCTCACTCTCTCTCTCTCTCTCTCTCTCTCTCTACTTAACCCTCCTCCCCCTCTTCTCCCCCCTATGTCCCTATCTCTCTCTCTTTCTCTCTCGTTAATCTTCCTCTCTTGCTCTCTCTCACTACAAGGGAAAGACCTTATAGTGGAGGTTGACTGCAAATTGGCCTTTTATACTACCCCTAAACCAATGCTCAAGGATTTATTGAGAAGCATAGGGAGGAGGAGGATGACTTGGCCTTCGAAAAAACCTAGGGGAATATCGATAGAGAAGACAAATACAAGAACAGGAGGCTTAATAGAGCTAATTTCACTGACATAATGATGCCTTCTCCAAGGTGACAAGACCGCCGATGTTGCTATCTGGACATATGTTGATATCGTGCAACAGAGGCCCTCAAAGAGGGAAAAGGAAGAAACCTTAAGGCTAGTTGCGAAGAAGCACCAAGAAGAAGATCAACATAAGGTGAAGGATAAAGATGGGGTCACTTAGGCCCCAGTGGTGCAACTTTCCTGGAAGAAAAGGAATCGATGGGACCAAGCTCAGGCTTAGGACAATGCTATGAAGAAGGAAGAGGCTTCATTGGACTGGGATGCCCCTAATGCCACTCATTGGATTAGCAGGTGGGATGGTACACCTACTGTATGAAGGATGAATAGTGATGTGACTTTCGGCATTGATTGGCGTAACATATTAGCAGGTGGGATGCTACACATACCCCAGGAAGGGTTAACAGTGATACGACTCCTAAGTATCTACCTAGTGGTTAACTGCTCAAATAGAAGATGGAACAGTTCCTTGGTAAGAATGTAAACCTATAATGCTGGAAGCTGAACAATCTTGTTATCTGTTGGCATTCCTCCAACCCTGTGAAATATGTAAAAGTTGTATGCGAGGAGGGATAGGAGGAAGTAGCCATAGAAGGGAGTAAAGGAGAAGCTGTATAAAGATGAGAAGTAGAGCCATAGCAGTGATGTTTGGTTCTCCATTATGCCAATGTATAGGTTGGGCTTGAAGTAGTAGTGCATGGCCCTATTAATGTAATTTGAAGCAGCATGAGTAATGAATAAAAACTTTCATACATTTCCTTATTCCCGTTAGTTGCACAATGTTTGTATTTATTGTGTGTCTCTATGCTTGTATAGATTGAATTGGAAGTTGGTTCAATGGTATTTTTGTTTCCCATCTTTGTAGCAGCTTATTTGCTACATTACCCCCCTTCTCTCTCTCCTTAATCGTCTCTCTCTCTCTCTCTCTCTCTCTCTCTCACACACACACACACACATAGAAAATGCCACCCTATCTCACTCATCTCTCTCCTTAACCCTCCTCTCTCTCTCTCTCTCTCTCTCTCTCTCTCTCCCCTTAAACTTCCTCCCCCTCTCGCTCTAACCCTCTTCACCCATCTCACTCTATCATTATTTGGTAAAGCTCCTCTATCTATATTGCACAGATTCCCACTCATGACACCCATATCCCATTTAAAGGCCTATAAAGAACTCGTACAAGTGGCATACCATTTGATCTATCCATGGTCCCATGTGGTCATCTAAGGATGTGTTCATGGTGCTTAAACTTGAGAATATATGCTTAGGGCCCAAGGTTGTTGTTTTCCTCCCCCAACCATGCTAAAGGGATAGAGGCTCTTGTTTCATTACCACAACCATGGTCAAGGCATGAAGACCCATGCACAGTGCACAAGCCATCTTAAGGGCACCGATACCTAAATCCCCAAACAAATACTCCCTAATGAGGGCTCATGTGGTTTCTAGGTGGTTTTTATGCTTCACGAACTTAAAAAGGTTCAATTAATGTTTAAACCCCATGTTTCACCCTTCACCATGTTTAGGTGTCAACACCCATTTCTAGTGCACAATACTTACACACGGTCCTTATATCCCACTTAGATGCCTACAAAGAACCCTTACAAAAGACTATTGTGTTGGTCCATGGACTTAAAAAAAAATGAAGTCCAAGAAGTTTCAACAATATCTCGAGGCACTTAAAGTTTCCTTCCTTGACCATGGTCAAGGTCCCACGACTCATCCTTTTTATGAAAAACCTTTTAATGGCATCCATATCAAACTTTGATTGTAAATACCCCTTAGAGAGGGTCAATGCCATTATTTGCACATGTTGTTGATGGCTATTGAACCTAAGAGACTATGTTTAAGCCCCGAGGATGAAGTGTTTTTCTCCCCAAACCATGGCAATTGAGCTTGAAAAGGTTAATTTATGGTTGAATACGTTTGTTCCACCTAGGCATGTTTAGGCCTATAGACCCATTCCCAATTCATGAAACCTACTCATGTTGAATGTATCCCACTAACATACTCAACAACGCTATCCATGGCCTCGACAAACATTCCCGGTGTGGGTCGAAGACATAATCTTGCTTAAGGAATGCGATGTAGCCTAATCATGGTATATGTATCCCTCTACATTTGCTAGAGATACCCCACAAGGGTTATGTGTGGTGGTTTGAAGACGCAATCAACATCATATCCTAAGAAGCTTCTTGAGTTGTATGTGTTGTCCATGGTGCTTGATCCTGAGAAGCTTCATTTAAGGCATGAGGAGCTTCTTGTTGTCCCTATACCTTGGTCAGACCTTGACACCCATTTTTGGTTCACAACTAACCTAGTCATGGCACACATAACACACTTGAAGTTGACTAATACCCTATACATTTCATATGTGGTGGTCCAGGGACTCTTTCATGGTGTTTGTGCCTAAGAAGCAAGAGTTAGTGTTGGAGGCTCTTGTTTCCCTCCACTAGCCATGGTTAAGGAGCCAAGATAAATCCTTGATGCCCAAGACATCATAATGGTAGCCTTATTCAATTCATATGCAAAAGACTCCTTGTAAATGGCTAGTGTCATGGATTCTATGTGTTATTGACGACGCTTGAGGTCAAGAAGTTTCAATTAAGGCTCAAGTGGAATTCAATTGAGCTCATTATGCTTCAATAAGATCTCAAGGAACCTGTTTTCATTCATTGACATTGTTCGAGGCCTTGCAACATATCCATGGTATTACATGGTAGTCTGAGGATGCATTCATTGCATTTGATCTTGACAAAATATGTTTCAAGTCTAAGACTATTATTTCCCTCCATAAACCATGGACAAGGGCTTGAGGCTATTGTTTTTCTACCAAGACTAGGGTTAAGGGCCCAAGAACCATCCACAGTGCATAAAGCATGTTATGGATAATCTATATTGGACAACTAATGGTGTCGATATGCCCAAGAAGAAAATATTACTGACAAAGGCTCTTGTTTAATACTCGTACATGATTCCCAAGACATTGTAATGACACTCGCATTCAACTTTGATTCCAAAGACACCTTATAGATGGCTCACGTTGTGGATTTTAGGTTTTATTCATGGCACTTGAGGTTGAGAGGGTAATTTAGGGATTAAATCCCTTGTTTCAGTTTACAAAACCTACTCATGGCTCATGTATCCCACCGTTGTGACCATAACACCCTCTAAGGAAAATCCATGGACCCCTTACAATGTTTTTTGAAAGTTGGACTTACGAGAGGGTTTTTTTTGTATTATTTCCTTACTCGGCCATGTTTGAGGCCCTATGGGTTGTCTTTGGTGTGAAAAACACTCATATCCAAATGATTTAGGGACCAGGGACCAAATCATTTCATCCTCATATTGTAGCTCCTGAGTTATGAAACGTTCATTTAGGTCTCAATCCTCTTCTTTCACCCTCTAAGCATGTTTACATTTCAAATCCAGTGTGGCGTGGTACCGTGCACGACCCTTGCAAGTATGACGTGGGATGCTACTGCCCCCCTTAACCCCATGATATATTTCTCTCTATTTCTCCCATATCCCATATCCCATTTCTCTATCTATCTCTCTATCTCTCTCTACCTCTCACTCTCTCTAAAGCACTACATCCCTTAACCCCTAAGCCATTGAACCATTCAACCTGTAATCCCATAACCCTAACTCCTAAAGAACCTAACCCACAATCCTTAAAATCCAAGTACCTAAGACCTTACACCTTAATTCCTAAACCCTTAAATCGCTCGAAGCCTTAACCCCCCTCTCTTTAGCCATTCATTTATCCACTTTTGAAGTATAGTCTGATGTATGCAATTTATCAACCTTTTCCAATAATACATATGCAACATCATCTAGTATAAGTCTCATCTACCACATTGCAAATCACAAACCATTGTCAAGTATGAAGGAACATCATCATAATTAAGGAATACCAACACCATAATAAACACAATCAATAAATAACATAGTTAAGGTCTATAAACATTATAATCAATTATCAATGATCATCAATAATGAATATCCTAAGCAACCGTATAGGTATCCATGTATAACATAGTTATGCATAATAACTAGGACTATAAGGGTTTAAGTAACCAATACTAATACACACACGTATACTAGAACATGGCTTATTATAACCTCAGGCATCATAACGCATCAAATGTAAAGGATGCAATATTTTTTAAGTATTGAACGTTTGGCATTAAATGGCGTAAACCTTGGTCAATTAATGGTGTAAACATTATGCATGGTCTCGTGTGCATGTTTTACCACGTACGCGTTGATGACGTGTACACCCTACAAACACGCATGTGCACATGTAAAAACGCGTGCGTGCGTCTGCTGCTAGTTAAAAAAAAATAGAGTTTTCTGTTCTTGGGAATGCTACCAAAAAACACGGAATTTTCACTCTTTCGCATGTTCAAGCTCTTCCAGATTGCTTATTGGATCACATTCATTGATATTTTGGACACTCATTGATCTATTGGACACAAAATCACTCTTGGAATCTAACCAGGGTATTTTTTAAGGATTATAAAAGTATACTTAAGTATAGTATTCTAGGCGATTATTTTGGATTGAGAAAAAAGATATATATAGATTGGTAGGCAAATATCAAATATGAAACATACAATTTACTACTTAAACTTGTAAATTTTGGCGAATATTATGATAAAAAACATATTTTATGTAAATATAGGCGATATTAGAGACTAAAAATGACCAAATAACGAATTTATTTTTTGAAAAAAATCCCCCAAAATAGCCAATTGGCGAAATTTCGCCCCTAAAAATTTCCCTGAATCTAACAAACATCTTCAGTGGTCTTGGAATCTAGTGGATACATTCAAGCTACCAGTTTCCATTGCAAGTGGAGATCATTTCTATAGGTATGGTGAATTGTAAATAACTATTTTCATTCACAAGATTTGAGATTCTCCCATGCCTTTGTGTTTTATCATATGCCTACAACAATATCCATGCATATACAACAATGAATTTGACAAGAAGAATTCCCAAGTTCACATCTAAAAAAAACTCATATTCACTAGATAAGATGAAGTATGCAATGTAAACCAATAATTATTTCCATGAATATATTTTGATTTCACACAAGGATGGCATGGATGAGGTTCTCTCTTGAGACTCTTCAATTTGACTAAAATACTAAGAAGCAATCATGGGAGAGGGTCATATTGAATAGTTCATGACATTTTGTCCATGCTCTCCTCTTCATTCTACGTTTATCATAATGTTTCTTTACTATCGTGCCTTTGAGCTTGACTACTTGCCTCTACCTCATTGAATTCTCCTTCCTTGGGGGAATTCACAACCTCCTTGTTGTGTAATTAGTAAACTTATTCTCTTTATCTTATTTGATGTAGAAAAACTATCAAACTATTCCCAAGACATCCCTAGGCATCTCTATTGTAGGGTGTTATTACCAAAAGTTTTATGAATTCATGGCTAGGAAAGACACTAGTTTATCCATTCTACACTTGACCAACCATCATCTATATTGATCGAAATTGTAAGGGATAATTTTGTTTATTTGATGACTTAGATGGGAAAGAAATTTAGAGTGATAACCAAGCACCATGTTCTATCTGGCCTCATAGGTAATGCACCTTATTACGTGTAATGTCATCTCATCCTAGGGTGTTGCAAATGAAGAATAGTTCAGTCCTCTTCTTGTGACTTCCACTACTTTTTTGAACAAAAAGGAGATAGTGGTAGTTCTATAACTATAATACCTACAAACACATGAATACTCTATCATACACTTGAGTTCTCAACTCGGTCTAGACACTTGAGTTCATGACTTGGATTAGACGTGCTTGATTTCTCAACTCGAAAAACAGTTTGATTTGATTTTGCATGGGAGACTCGATTTAGATAACTTGATAACTCAGACTTCACGTGACTTCAACTTTGCATGGCTTACATAACTCGCTAGATCATTTCAATATACATAATTTGTTATACATGATAAGGAAGGTAGTTTGTCTTTATGTCTCTTTGACAGTTTGTTTATTTGATAATTATGAAACCCCTAGGATACCATATTATTTCCATCTGTACCCTATCCTAGGCTAATTTACCTATCCTTAGGATACTAAACCCTAACCCCTTGCCTTAGATACGTGGGCTAACACAAATAAACTAGCATAGTTTGTAGTTGTATGTGTTAATTTTTAAAGTGGTAAGTTATGTTGGAATGTGTCAAGTTCATTGTATAATGGAGCTAATATCTTATTTGTTGTTTCTTTTGCAGGGGTTGACCTCATAGTTTTGTTAAAGAGACTTTTGGAGATGGGAAACTCACGTAACAGAGCAAAAAAATATAGAAGGAATCTGACCATTGAAAAGGTCAATGATGTAAGAGAAAATTCCAGGTTGGCAATGGAAAGAGTGAGACATGGTCCTGTCACTGATCCTGCCACTGATACTAACACAATTGTTGACATGAAAACCTATTGTTCAGAACCAAAGGTAAAGCAGTTGCGTCCAACAGGCCCAACTCAAATTCCAACATCAACACAATCTCCAACCAACAATCGTACTCAAGGGGGTCATTTCTCATCCGAAGGCTCCCGGGCGTGCATGGCCACTGTGGGCACGTCCACAATGGACACATGCACCTGTGGCAGCCAACAGAATCAAAGTTCGCTTGCCGGTTTGGGTTCTGTGGCCCCGAAGTAAATCCTCAAAGTGTCCTTGAATGGCCTCTAGGTGCACGACAAAAATGCCCATAGCACCCAAACCGTGACTCCGATCATGAATCCATCGATTCCGATGCATATGGGACATCGGGTTTCATCTAGGGGACCCCCCACACTGTGCCTCGAAGTCTCGGAAATGGTGCTATTGTGCCATCTCTGGAGCTAGGTTTTTGCTCAGTTAGGGCCATGTTGATCTTGCTCAAGGGTGTCATTTCTCATCCGAAGGATCCCGGCCATGCGTGGCCATCGTGAAAATGTCCACAATGGCCACAGGAACTTGTGGGAGCCGATGGAAACCAAGTCTACTAGTCGGTTTGGGTTCTGTGGCCCCGGAGCAAATCCTCAAAGTGTCCCTGAATGGCCCCGGGGTGCCCGACGAAAATGCCCATTTCACCCAAACCGTGACTCTGATCACGAATACGTCGATTCCGATGGATCTAGGACATTAGGTTTCAGCTATGGGACCCCCCACACCGTGCCTCGAAGTATAAAAAATGGTGTTATTTTTCCATATCCAGAGCTAGAATTTTGCTCAGTGAGGGCCATGCCAATCTTGCTCAAGGGGGTCATTTCTCATTCGAAGGCTCCCGGGCGTGCGTGGCCATTGTGACCACATCCACAATGGCCATGTTCACATGCAAGAGCTGACAGAACCCAAGTCCACTCGCCGGTTTGGGTTCTGTGACCTCAAAGCAATTCCTCAAAGTGTCCCTAAATTGCCCCGAGGTGCCCGATGAAAATGCCCACAGTAGCAAAAACGTGACTCCGATCATGAATCCGTCAATTCTGATAGATCCAGGATGCCGGGTTTCAGCTAGCCCCCCCCCCCCACACTATGCCTCAAAGTCTTAGAAACGGTGTTATTCTGCCATCTTTGGAGCTAGGGTTTTGCTCAGTGAGTGCCATGCCAATCTTGCTCAAGCGGGTCATTTCTCATTCGAAGGCTCTTGGGCATGCATGGCCATCATGAACACATTTAGAATGGCCACGTGCACATGTGGGATCTGACGGAACCCAATTCCTCTCACCGGTTAGGGTTCCATGACCCCAGAGAAACTCCTCAAAGTGTCCTTGAATGGCCCCAGGGTGCCCGACGAAAATTCCCGCAGCAGCAAAACCGTGGCTCTGATCGCGAATCTGTCGATTCTGATGGATCCGGGGCGTCGGGTTTCAGTTCCCCCCCTTCCACACCGTGCCTCGAAGTCTCAGAAATAGTGCTATTGTGCCATCTACGAAGCTAGGGTTTTTCTTAGTGAGGGCCATGCCAATCTTGCTCAAGGGGGTCGTTTCTAATACGAAGGCTCTCGGACGTACGTGGACATCATGAACATGTCCAAAATGGCCACATGCACTTGTGGGAGTCGATGGAATCCAAGTCCGCTCGTCGGTTT
The DNA here is from genome assembly GCA_027924585.1 of Larix kaempferi. Classification (NCBI taxonomy): domain Eukaryota; kingdom Viridiplantae; phylum Streptophyta; class Pinopsida; order Pinales; family Pinaceae; genus Larix; species Larix kaempferi. The sequence continues at coordinate 2,935,933 of BSBM01000387.1, forward strand.
GGGTTCCGTGGCCCTGGAGCAAATCCTTAAAGTGTCCCTAAATGGCCCCAGGGTGCCCAATGACTCCGATCACGAATCTGTCGATTCCAATGGATCCAAGAGCCTTCCTTCTTGCATTAAAACTACATCAATTCCATTCCCTAAGGCATCACATTCTACAATAAAGGTTTTTGTGAAGTCAGGTGTGGCTAGTACATGAGTTGTACACATAACCACTTTAAGTTTTTTAGAATCTTTGGTTGCTTCTTGAGACCACTATAATGCCTCTTTTTTCAATAACATTCTAATAGGTGCTACTAATTTACAATAATTATTGATGAAATTTTAGTAGTATCATGTCAATCGTAATAATCCTCCCATATTCTTCAACGTCTTAGGAATTGACCATTCCATGATAGCCTTAATTTTGTTAGGATCCTCTTTGACGCCTTCGTGAGATACGTATGACCCAAATATTCCACTTACTGAACCCCAAAGGTACACTTAGAAGGATTCATATAGATTTGGTGCTCCTCCAATAGTTTTAAGACCTTGTCAACATGTCCTACATGATCTTCCCAATATTTTCTATAGATAAGTATATCATAAAAAAAACACTAAAATAATTTTTCTGAGGAACAGTTCAAATATAGAATTCATCAAGCTTTGAAATGTGGAAGCTACATTGGTAAGTCCAAATGGCATCACCAAAAATTCATAATGACCTTGACGTGTCCTGAAGTCTATTTTTGTAATGTATTATTTCCTCATTCTTATCGATTTATATCCAAAATGGAGATCCAATTTGGTATATAATTTTTCTCCTTGTAATTCATATAATAATTCATCAATGACAAGAATATGAAACTTATCTTTAATGGCCATCTTATTGATCTCTCTATAATCTGGAAACATATGCCATGGCCCTTCCTTTTTGTGAAACATCACCACTGGTGCAGAGAAATGAATTTGGCTAGGTTTAATGATGCCTACATCTAACATTTCTTCAACCAATTTTTCAATCTCACTTTTTTGTGCATATGGGTACCTATAGGGTCTGATGTTAGGTGGTACACTTCCTAGTGTCAAGTGAATAGAATATTCATGATCTTGAATAGGTGGAAGATCTTTAGGCATATATCTCAATACCTTGGAATGATTTTCAATAACTTGTTGGAGATCCACTAGAATAGAGGGTATGAACAATTAAACATCTAGTGAGCACAATTGTACAATTACTACATGGTGTCCTTTTATTACAATTTCGTCATGTTATTAGAGCTTATCACTTTAGAGGGTTTCCTTGGAATACCCCTGGATTCAGTTTCCTTTAGGAATATCCCCCAATACCTTGGAATGATTTTCAATAACTTGTTGCAGATACACTAGAATATAGGGTATATATGTTTGAACATCTAGTGAGCACAATTGTACAATTGCTATATGGTGTCCCTTTTTTACAATTTCATCATGCTATTAGATATTATCACTTTAGAGCATTTCGTTGGAATAACTATGAGTTCAATTTCCTTTCTTTCTGAACATAATCTCATGAGTAGTTCCTAAAAATTAAGAGCCACTATTCCCAATTATTCTATATGTTGGACTCTGAGTACATCATCAACACCATCCATTTGGATTGCAATCATTGGGATATTCAATGAATAGTCACCCATAGTAGTCTTATTACTGTGACACTTCCCTACAAAAATTATGTTACCTACATAAGGAATCATTACTTGATATTTTGGTGTAGGATATACAAAGCAATTGAGAAGTTTGGCTAATCTACAATCAATGAAGTTATGGGTACTACCAAAATCAATCAACATTGTTACCTTTCTCTTTTTGATATATCATTATATCATGAGAGTTTGAGGATTACTAATGATGGTTGATGCATGACAAGATATGGTTGGAGTCATATCCTCTATATCTACCTCTTGAGGTTTCCTCAGACTTGGATCATCTTCCTCTTCACAGTCTATATAGAATAATTTCTCTACATTTATGCCCCTTATTGTACTTTCTTTCATAATTGAAACATGGTCCCTTTGCTATTTTTTCCTCCAATTTTTCAGGGGTCAACCTTGTAGTCTTAAGCTAAGTAGAATTGGGAGGGGAAACATTTCCCTTTCTATAGGTTTTACTGGCATTTCTTCTAGTATCCATATTTTTATTTTCATGCCCTCCTTCTAGCACCATGTTTTCACTTTCAATTTTCCTTTCCAAACTAAAAGAATTTTCCAATGATTTGGGTTCAAATATATGTATATCATGTTGAATATTATCCTTTAAAGTTCACATAAAGATATCCAACAAACTACCTTCCAAAATGTTCTTCACTCTAATACTTAACTTCTGAAATTGCTTGATGTGCTTTGTAACTATACCTTTTTGCTTTAGATTTATCAACTAGCTAAAGGATGTGTTTATCCTGATATCCCCATAATGTGCAATCAATTCATCCATGAATATAGAAAAACATACAATATAGTCCTTTTTGTGGTCACAAATCATTGGTACCATACAAATTGATCAATATCTAAATAGAAGGATGCAATAGTTACCTTTTGCAAAGATGGCACTTGGTGTACATCAAATAATTGATCCATCTAGAATATACATGTTATTGACTCATTGCCATAAAAATTTCTCATTTCAATCTTGGGAATGAAGTATTTACTTGGACCAGAGTTGAACCAAGGATGACGTGGATTATGTAGTGATGAATGATCATGTGTTAGAGAATCGAACCTCTTATTCTCCAATTGTTTTTTGAATTTCTCATTCTGTGACTGGAACAAGTTCTCATTTTCCTCCTTATCCTCTTCTTGAGTATATAAATGAGGAACAAATATATGTCTTATCTCATTTGGTATTTCCTTCACCTCTTGAAGATCCTCTTTACTAGCTGTCTTTACAAGATCCTCTTTACTATCCATCTCATTGGTCATCTTTACCAAATCCTCTTACTAGTCGTATTTTCAATCTTCTTTCCTATATCCTCTTTGAATTTTAGGAATTTAGAATTGTTTACTATAAATATATTGCCAAGGTTTCGTAATTGGTTGGAAACCTTTTACAAATCATAGTTAACTTCTCCCTGCTCCTCTTGTGTCATATTTGAGCCCTCGGTAGGTTTAAGGTAAGGAGAGATTATATTTTTTATCCTCCTATTTCCATTTTATCCCACTAATATTTAATAGGGTTCCTTTATATTTTCTCTTTATCCCACTTTTTGAACCACTCAAATCAGACCTTCTAATAAAAAGTTATGCAAATTTCAAAATAACATTCCTTTTAAAATCTCGATTTGGATTATGTTTTGCTATCTAACCTTCCAACCGAGGAAACTCCGCTATTTCACCCTCTCTGAGTATTAAATTTCTTCCTATATTGGCTTGATATGTATTCTCTTCATTTCGACATGCCTTACCTAATTCTGATGTGCCAATAAAAATTTATTGTAATCTTACCAAAACTTGTTATTTTGGTCTCTTCTAGGAGAGCGAAAAATATATGGCCTATCACATGTCCAATTTTTAGGATAAGATTCTAAAATTGTTACCAAAAAAAAATAGTATACATTATTTTTGATGAAATAGGTCTCTCTTAATTTGAATATTTCAATCTCCAAATATAGCATTTTTTTGTCGAAACACTTTGAGACTAATTTTTGGGCTAGTAAAAAAACTTAACTTCAATAGGGTATAACTCTGCACCTGTCATGAATCAAGAACTAATTTTTTGACCACAACTAGTTCTAGATATCCTCTATTCCCCCTCTATGTTGCATTGTTTGAAACATCCTAGAGACAAACTTTATAGAGAAAATGACTTTGATACAAATGTTATGCACCAAATTTCCCAAAATAACATAAAAAAAGAAGAGATAGTATTCCAATGCCTTCAGAATCCAATAAAAAAATGAATAACTAACCTCTTCAAGGGGGAACCTCCTTTACAATGTATTTCAGATACAAAACAAGATGACATGATATTAGATGATTCCAAACTATATCTCCTTGGTGTGTTTTTGTGTTGGGGGGGGGGGAGATAAAGTGTACAATTACAATTCTAGAGGTGACCAATAAAGATAATATTGTTGAAATTTGGTTGAGCTTTGATATTTAATTCTTTTAGATGTAGAGACTAGAAGCAATGAGACAATTCAATCCATGAAATTCATATAACCATAACACAAGATATACCCTGGGAAAAATGCTCAAAATTATGAGAACAAAAACCCCAACAATTATTCTCAGTATATTATAATGGATAGCAGAGAATGATTTCTTTTACAACATAGCAGACTGATTTCAGAAGATAAGAGATCACCAAACTTATTGGTGAAGATACATAAGCAATAGAGAAGAGAGATCAATCAGATGTGTGCCTGGCACAACAATAACAAGCACGAAAAATACCCTACACAAAGAGAAGTGCCTTGCCTTCACTGGAGAAGAGAATTCGATTCACATTGGATTCATCAATCCCTTATAAAATACTTATACATTCTTCTCTTCTATTTTTAACTTCTAAATTCAGGATGAACTCAACCTCAAACTGGAGGTATTAATCTTTCATGCAGAGGTGTGCCCCACTTCTCATGGAGTGCTTTATCTCACTGAGTTTTTACTTAGGATGAACTCGCCTCTTAACTAAAAGCTTTCCCACTTAGTTAGGTGGCTAACTTAAGTGTCGACATGCAAGTGTCACAACTCATGTGTCGTCTTTTATTTTAACATAAGTGTCACCATGCAATAACACTTAGTTAACTAGATCTTGTTTGTTGTCACTTAGTTAACTCTCTTTAACCGAAGTGTCGTATTTTAGTTTAACTAAAGTTAAAACACTTTAGTTAACTAGTCCTTTTTATTTAACACTTAGTTAACTGAAGTATGAAATCATGCTAATTGATTTACTTTGAGTGACCACTGTGAGTTCTTTAGTTAGCTGAGGCATATCTTTAACTAATGATTTAACTGAAGCATTGATAATTAACTGAAGCTTTATAACTGAAGATTTAACAATTCGAGTTCTCTTTAATTATCTGAAGTGTCTGCATGAGAAATTTTGAATTCTCTTGATCTCTGTGCTTTATCTTTTATTTCTTGATCACTTACTGCATGGTAAATATGTGCTAACTTTAATTATCCATCACATTACATTATACTAAGAAGAATTATCAGATGCTGTGATCATATTATATTATTCCGGACCAAATGATCATATGCTAAAGTAATTCACTTTAGAGGTGATCAATCTCTAGTGGAGACTTAATATCATTATGGCTATCATGCTTAATAATATATCACACAACATTAAATGATTTTAACAAGTAAAGCATGACCTTTATATGGAAGGTCCACCTCTATACGGGAGGTCCATCTCATGGATACCTTTATACGAAAGGTTCACATGATAATCATGACTTGATACACATAAGTTCAGAGCATTGTCCAACAAGACTTTACAACATCATTACTTTGATAAATTACCTCTATACAGGAGGAATAACGTTTACACAGAAGGCAATCAAAGTGCTCACCTCTATATGGGAGGATCAATCTTGACTACATAAGATTGGTTTGGAGAATATCTTCTGGTGTTCTATTTTTAACAAATACTAATATAAAAATAGAAATGTAATGTCATAATATATAGGGCTTAACACCCTAATTTTATTTGATTACTCAAGAAAATAGACGCTAAATTCAGAGATAAAAAGGAAGCAAATTTTGGAACTAAAAACGGTGATAAACTAGGTGCTAAAAATAAAGCTAAATTAGGCACTAAAAATAAACCTAAACATGTTTCTAAGAAAGAAGTTATTCCTGGCACTAAAGTTGGCAATTTTAGTGCCTATTTGAGCATTGATATTAGCTAAAGTATATGGTAAAAAGGAAGCTAAACTCAACATTAAAATGGAATCTAAAGTTAGTGCTAAAGAGGATATATTCCCAATGATAAAGTTGATGCTAATAGCACCAATGTTTCTGTCAATTTTAGCGTTGACTTGTGAAATAATGGTGATTTTTATTTAAAACTTAAAAAAAATTAACTAAAAGGGTTAATGGAAGAAAAAAATAAATCTAAAAGGGATGTTAATCATTGAGCTTTGTTGTAGTGGATAGAGGAAAGAAGTGACTTTATCAAAATGATTTTACCTACCAGATTAAGCCATTGCATTCCCGAGGCCCACACTTTGGATTTGATTTTATGAGTCACATGAGTCCAGTATTTTACTCATGGATTATTCATGTAGACGGGAGTGCTAAGACACCGAAAGAAAAACCATCAATGCTATCCAACAAACCCAAAAATGATTGTATGAGTTACAAGAGACACTAGGAGATATCACAACTATAAACTTGACTATTTCCTGCATTGACCAACCCTCTTGATGCTTCAATTGAGGATCCTAACACATTCTTTAATTTCCTTGCATTTATGGAAGACACACCACCTATAAAGAGGGTATCATTGAAAAACTACATATTGTTCATAGCCTTGACTCCTCTAACTATAAGGATTCCTCTAAAATTTCCATCTATTCTTTCTTTCTTAATATTTTAGCTAAAATCCTTAGCCATTATAATATAAATAAATGGAGACAAAGGGAATCCTTGCCTTAGTCCATGATAAGCTTGAAGAATGGGAGTTGGACATTGATTGACTAGGAGCACTATCCAAGGGAAACAGATATAGGGATTGAACCAGTTTATTAACGTGGAAGAAGATCCAAAATTTTTTAGAATAAAAAATATAAAACTATGCTAGACTCTATCAAATGGATTACAAAACCAATTTTAATGATGATACATTGGTCATCTCTTGAAAATCTAGAATGAATGGATTCTTACACAAGTACTATATCAATAGATATCTATATTTTAGCTACAATCCCACCTTGACTATCATATATTATCGTAGGAAGAAGAGGATTAACCCTTGAAGCAAGGTTTTTGGTGAGGGTCTTGTAAGAAACATTGCAAAGAGAGATTAGTTAAAATTGAGACATTGAAGAGGGTTTGGTCTCTTTTGGGGTGAGAGCGATGAAATAGTATTTCACTTCACCTCTTATCTTATCCTTTCCTGTTTTCCAGTTTAGTATTTTCCTCATATCATATTTAATTATATTCCAACATGATTGGAATAAATGGATTGTGAATCCATTTGGATCAAGGGCTTTGTTTGGCTCCAAATTCTAGATAGCCTCCAAAATTTAATTTTCAGTGATATTCTTTTCCAACATCTAATTTTCTTCTTGGATTATCAATGTTGGCATATTATGTAATAGATTCTCCTTGGCTTGTTGATTGGAACTCCCAATATCCATTTATAGGTTCTTGAAATGATAGAAGGATTCATTTTTCAGCTCTTGAAAGTCTTGTACTTGCTTCCATTATCACCCTTGATTTCTTTGATTATTTTTCTTTGTAATATATTATTTGCCTACTTATGGAAAAAAAATGTGTTTCTATCCCATCGTTTAACTAGAGAATTCAAAACTTAGGTATCCATTCTTCCTCTTCCCACTTATGCAATTTATCAATATCTTGTTTTATTACTTATATTTTGGTTAGTAGGCTTGAGGTGACCTCTCCTACTTCAATAGTTCATTGGATATCTTCCATCTCTGATATATTATCTAATCTCTTTAATATTTGAGATCTGAAGTGCACCTTAGGCCATTGCTTCAAGGAAAATTCCACTAGACTTGGTTTACTTTCCCAAATAAAAGAAGGGAATCCCTATATAGGAGTTAACTACATCTTCTAAACAATATTGCATGTAGCCTCCGGTTGCAACCAAAGAGGATTGACAAAAAATGAATTTTTTATTTATCAATATCATTCTGAAAGGAAAGAGAGATGAGTTTGTGATCTGAATATGCCAAGGGTAGGATCTGAGAAAAATGTGTTTGTAGGATGAAAACATATCCCAACTCTCATATGAACCCTAGAGATATGAAACAAAGGATACTAGGTGCAGGGATTAAACACAATTTGAGAGCAACTAGATACCATTTAAAATCTCTTAAAGTTGTTGGCCAGTTAGGCTATCGAAAGAACCATAAAATCATTGTCCAAGAAGCTTCATAGTGTTGGAAATGAAACCTAGAAGTAGGTATTTTATTGTATTCACATTGGCCATACAAAAGAGCATTAAGAGGAAGGGAATGCATGAGGAACTTAAGAGTATATAAAGGGGGACTTTTTGTGTTGTATGGAGCAAGGGTTGAGTGTTAATAGGTGTGCTAACTAAGATATTGAACAAAGAACTAATATAGACTCGTTGTGTTGGTATATTGAAGGATTTAGTGATAAGAAGACGGGTTTTGGAAACCTTGACCATCTTATTTTCCTCTTGCGGTATCATAGCCCAACACGGGCATGGAATTATATAGTTGAATAGACTATGGTTAGGAGGAAATCATGCACCCATAGTCACTTGCCTTGGAGCTTCATCCTAGAAACGATAAGTGCACTTTTCCTTATTTTTCATTTATGAATTTAATAATGTAATTCATTATTGTTTTATGAGGATTATCTATGAAAATCTTGTAGAGGATAATAAGAAAATGATTGTGGTGTATAATCAATTAGTTTGAAAATATGTGTGGAAATGCTTTGAAAACACTTACACAATAACTATTTAATAAAATGAATATGTACGAGAAGGGTTTCCATATCCTTTTAACATTTATTTATGGAATTTATGGTCCCCATGGTATTTCCAAGAAAGTTGTTAACAAGTTGATTTTTAAAAGATTGTAAATCGCGTACCTCTTTCTTGTATGCCGACCTTGTCATCCTTGTTGCCTTTTGGGTGCATAAGTTATAATATTTGGAATTCACTTCATTTTATGATTTCATAGGGTTAATAGATGTATAAACATTGCATTTATCATACCAAATCAATGGTTCAATGTGAAATGTAATGTCCCAAATTTGGAATTGGTTCACAATGGCCTAATCACATTGTCCCTATTCAATAGAGTTTGTCAAATTGATGCTAAAGTTCAAATAATTGCCAAGGAGGAAAATTACTAGTTTCCTAGGTTTGGGGTGGAAGCTTTGGGATTTGGAATAATGGAGATAATAAATGATGTTTGAAAATTAGAAGGGAATAAATATTTAATAAAGGACCTAAATAAATATATACAAGTGAAAATCAAAGTGGCATTTCATCATGAAGACACATGGAGGAAGTGGGACCCACATATGGCTAGATTTCCCCACTACACTTGGCATCATTCTCTCACCAATTCGAATTCAAGGTGAATGGTAACATACTTGGGGGAGTCCAAAAGGTATTATTCATGGCATGACTCATCCAAGGTCAAAATATAGAGGAAGAGTAACTCCCATGGAAGAGGAAGAGGCAATTTGGAGCTAGTGAGACACTTGGGCTAGATTCCCTAGCTCCATGACAACAATGAAGAAGATGCTATGACACCTATGACACAAATCAGACCTGAAGGCTGAATTATGACATATATGACATGTTAGGGCTAAAAATAGACTCCAAGAGGGCGCTCAAGGGTGTTAGGGCAGCTAAGATGCTTCCACATGTGATTTGGTGGAAGTGGGAGACTAGGAATTGTTGTACAAGTGGCGTTCTTTGGAATCTCTTCCCAACTTGAGTTGGAATGAGTCTCTTGGAAGGAATTCGACCCATGGAGGACATTATAACTTTATAAATGTCAATAACAAATAATGAAATCAGCTTTTTATCATTTGTAGAATTTGCAATTGCATTTGTGAAGAGGGAGAGCTAGTGGATGACTAGTTTCTTGCCTTAGCCAATTTCGAGGGTGAAAGATTCCCATCCAAGTTGGTAATTGGAAAGGCCATTCAGACATTTCATTTGGAGCTTTAATGGAGTCTTTATTTGCAGGTGTAAGCTATAGGGAATCTCATGGTTTATTCTATTGCAGCTCACTCCTTCAACCATTTCCAGTTTTGATGGCATATTCTTGATCCTTGAGGGAGGGCGTTTTTGGTGAGCTATTGTACTCTTTGGGGAATATTTTAATGCCCCATTTATTTTGTAATATGAATTAAATACTCTTCTCTTCATCTCCAAAAAGTTTCAGGTCGAAATTACAAGTAGAAATGTATAAATCTCATTTTTAATGGAAGAACAATGCCATTTCCCCACTAGCTTGTTGTGAGCCAATGTATTGATGATGATTTCGAATGAATGGATGATTATATGATATATTTGTGATCAATATACTTCCATGGATGTATTATACAAGTTTCATGTACTGTACTTGAGCATTTGAAGCATTTTTACTCAGTTTAGTTGTATTGGGAGGTGAAATAGTGCCATTTTCCCAACGGTCAAATTGGGGATTTTTGCAGTTGAATGGGAGAGGGTGAGAACAGTTGTAATAATCCATTAATGGTGCATATGAGACTTTAATAAAATAATTAACACATTACATACCTATTTTCATAAATTTGAGTGGGTTTGGAGGCATTTGGGAAGCCATTTTCAGTACTTACCCCAGGGGGATTTGAACCCCAAATTACTAGTAAAATTGCATAATTGGTCCAGAATATTAAGAGAGTTTGCAGAGGTCTTTTGGTGGACATATGTAATACATAAACATCATATTCAAGTTCTAATATCATTCACACACCTTCCTTGAATATTTGAAGGCATTTGGAGTCAATTTGAGACCTAGAGACCAATACTAGTCAAAGGAAAATCACTAGTAAAGTTACCTACATTGATCAGAATTGAAAGAGGATTTGAAAAAGTATTTTAAAGGTCCAAATGCATCCCTGAAACACATATTTATGTTCTAATGTCATTCACATACCTTCTCAGAAGATTTGGGATCATTTGGGGCAAATTTGGGACCTAGAGATCAAAACTAGTCAAAGGTCGAACTAGGGAAAAAAAGTGGAAAATTGCAATTTTAATAAAATTCCTAATAAGGGACATTACATGCAAGAACTCCTATATCTTTAAAAATAACAATTTTCCTATACTTGAAGTATTATAGGAGTGTGTAGATTAGTCGTGAGATAAGTTTGTTGATATTAACCAATATTTAACAAAATACTAAGTTGATAGGTGTGAATTTTTGCTTATAGGTTCTTAAAACACATATTAAAATGATCCCCAAAATTATCAAATATCTAGTTTTTCATTTGAAATATATTAATTATGCAACAAGGGACTTTTCTTGTTTGTTTTTTGCTTTCTACGATGTACCCACATGTTGGTTGAAGGAAAGAAGAATATATATGCATGTTTAATGAAATAACGGAGTGCATACCCTCCTATACAATATTGTTTACTTTCCAATTCCTGCGTATATTTCTTGTAGTCACCTAAATGGCCTCCTCTTGAATAAATTCGGGGTTTAGAGAGCTAGAATCAAGGGTAAGCAAGGTGTTAAGCCTAAGAAAGATTCTAATGCACCTATTAGATGAATTTATGATGTCAAATTATGATTTTTTGATATGATATAATACATTTATATTATTTGTTTAGCTTCTATGAAGAAGGCTTGCTCACATCCCCCTTACCTATGCAAATTTGATTGTTGTGCATGACTAAGAATTCAGAATGCTCCAGGGATGTTTTGTAGTGTTAGAGGATATGTTATCTCTATATAGGATTGAATTACATCATAGTTTATATTTTCATACTATATACTTAAAGAGAGAAAGTTATAAATCCCTTACCCCCATGAACACCTAAAAATGCATTGCATAGTTTAAGGTGTAATTTCCATGCATGGATTCAAGGATTGTTTTGAACCATTTATCAATGTATATGAATTGGATCAAGTTTTGTTTCAAGGTTAAATAGTATGTATTTTTAGGGTTTTAAAAATGATATAAGTACCCATGGATATGGAAACCACAAGACAAGAATCCTATATGTTAAAGCATCATTTCTAAATAATTCCAAAACCCTAAAGAGTGGTGAATCAGTCTTTTAAGCAAGGAATTAAGCGTTTCATGCATGAAATTGGGATCGTTAACCTTAAAATCCTATATCTATTCTTTTAGGAATGAAATAAAACCTAAATTGTGTGATATGCTATGTGATTGTCATGATGAGATATTGATATGCCTTTGGGGAAAAGTTGGAATAATATTTGATTTCTTATGTATTATTGACTGTATGATGCCAATCATTATTAATTGGAGGAATAATGAAAATGTTTGATGAGGTTCATTATCACTTGCTAGTTTTTATTTGCATGAAGAACTTGAATATATGTTGTGTTGTTCCTTAAAAGACTGAAAGATTGTTTATGTTGTCTAGAGGAATGCCAAGAATTTTCATTGCATACATGAATTGAAGGGTTTATTATTGATATAATGTAACGATGTGGAAAATTGTATATCATACCACTTCCATAATTGCACATTTATGCCAACAAACCTAATTTTGATGATAGGTATGGAGGTACATTAGATTTATTTTCACTATTAAATTTACAAAACAAAACGGTTTGAATGGTAACATAAGAACCAATGCATATGTGTGAAAGTTATACATCGATGTGTTTAACAAGGATAATAAGCACTAGTGCTTTATAACATATAATAAGAAGAATGTATTTATAAAAATGAAAAACATTAGTTGTACACACCGGTGCTTATATGTTTAAAAATGCACTAGTGTAGACAATTTAAATGTTATGCACCAATGCACTTATGTTGACAAAGCACCAATGCATTCATATGACTTTTGTATGTCAATGAAAGACATCTACTATAACCTTTAGCTACCTAGTTTTGTTAGTTGTAACAAGACTTGGTTATAACCTCCACCAAATTAGTATCTGTTACCAATGGTAAAGGTTTAAGGAGAAGATTTTTTTTTCAATTGTTAAATCTTGTACCACAAAAACCTATGCTCGAAGGTGTTTTCCACGTAGTGAAAACACACATTTGACACAAATATGATGTAACTATGATGCAATAGGTGTTTTATGGTAGCACAAATGTAATATCCTAAGTTTTGTACCCCTTGTAAATAATGTTTTAGAGACTTGAAAATGTTTTTGTAATTGATGTTGAGTCTGGTGACTCTGGACCATCAAATACATCGAGATTTAAATGTTTTTATCTGATGTTGAGTCGAGTGGCTCTAGAGAATCAACTATGTCAAGACTCAAATTTTTTTTGATTTGATGTTGAGTTGGGAGACTCTGTAACATCAAGAATTATATATATATATATAATAGAAATAATAATTCTAAATTGTTTGGGAACAACCACTTAAAATATGGACCAAGCACACTAGGAGGGGAATTACCTTCTAATTAATACATAAAAGGGTAAATGTTGAATTAGAACAATGCAAGGAAAAATACTCATTAATAAATTAAAAATTAAAATAAATTGAGAAAATCGAAACCTAACTGCTCCTTGAAGGATAAGAGAATATAAAAGAAGAAGAAGAGAGAAAAAAGAAACACTTATTCCTTAAGAAGAGAGAACAACCTGAATAATGAACACAACCTTCTCCTTAAAAAGAAAGTTGTAAAGAGAGAACATTATTGGGGTAATGGTTCCTAGTTCACTAGAGGGTTCAGTTGTAAATCCCTGAGCACTCAAAACCATGAATAGAATATGGTTAGTTTTGGAGGGACTGTATTAAGGGGGGAATTATTACAGGGTTTACATAGAGCTAGTAAAAAAACTTGTGACTACTATACAGTAGTAAAAATATAGAGAACATAACCCCGGGTTACTCTTTTCTAGTGTTATTGATCTGTCTCGGGGGTGATTTGATGAGAAATAGTTGGAGAATCAATCAGAAATCTAAGGATGGGAGGAGCGTGTAAGTACCCCAACCAGTTGGAGGCATTAAGGATGATAAGTTTTCCTTCTCGTTTTATTTTCTGTTAGTTGATATCTGATTTTTTTGCTTTCTTTTATAATTTTTCCTGTTAATAAAGTCTTATGCATACTTACTTATTGCTGAGTCTTTTATTTCAAAAAAGGGTCTTAGACATAAGTTTATTCCTAAGTGCTTCTTAATCTATTCATAACTGGTTAAACATTTCAAGCACTATTATTGATTTAGTTAAGATTCTTCTCTACATTTAGTATTGTATTGGGAAGAGGTTAGGGTTTCTTAGTTTAATGATTGCCATGCATTTGGAACATATTTAGGGTAAAAAAACCTGAATATACATATACATATATATATACCAACGATCCACAAATAACAATGCCAAAGTAAAACACAACATTTACCTAAGTGCAGAGTCGAGGAGTCTATATCATTATCCAAGAAGAAGACCACTCAAACTCAATTAAAAGAGTTGAACCATGCATGTTTTCATACATCGATTCACTATTTAATAATTGATTGGGGATAAACAAACATAAACTACCCCTGTAACACAGAGTGAGAAACAAAAAGAGTTGCGGCCTCAGGCTTGCATGGCAAACGACAAGCCTCTCCTCACCAAAATAAAGCTAATGAAATAGAAAGAACTCTTGAGTTTTAACCAAGCCACATAGTAAACAATAAAGAGTATGATTCTTTTATTTGCAGTACTAGTACTATATCCATGTGGAAGTTGGAGCTCATGCAAGCCCCCACCTTCTAATACAATCGACAGCTAAACATCCTTGTCACGGTAAATGAAGTAGGTGAAGCAACTGGTGGGAAGAACGATTAATTTCATTACAATAGACTAAAAAAATTGGTTTTCAACATCAAGTGTTTACCATGTGCGTTGGTAATGTCACATACCCAAAAATATGAATATTTTATGTTGTGAGAAAAACATTATGTCATAAGTTATTGTAAATTTTTTATGATTATTGACCAAGTGGGGTCAAGGATGATTGTAATTAAATACTCTAATATTTTTATTATTAATAAATAAAAGAGGAGACAAATATCCAAAGGAGACTATTAAAGAGTGTTCACTGAACCACTAGGAGGAATGAACTGGGGTGGAGAGCAAATTGACAATTGGAAGCATCTTGATTCACTTCTAGCTGTTGCAGGTGGAAAATTTCCTATATTTATGGTCATATTCCCCAAGAAAGTGGAACAGAGCAGGTGGCTCAATAATTATGAAACTGACCAAAAGACCTAGGCACTCTTTTTACACCCATCAAGTTTAGTAGGTGGCTCACTATGTTTTCCTTGTGACAATTCTGAGAACAGAAGGTGGGAATGCACAAGATATTTGATGAGGGGAAGGCTAGGGGGTGAATGGTAGAGTAAGTCTACAATTGAAATGAATACTGCTGAGTGCAAAATACTATTGAGTGTAGAGTACTATTGAGTGCATAGATTATGCTACTGAATGCAGAAGTCATACTACTGAGCACATAAATCATTACTGTTGAGTTGCAGAAGGATAAACACTTGACTCCACACAGTATCTTCGTCCTGGTGGTTCAGTGAACAGGCTCGGGGGTCCTAAGGCAAGTAACATTTGCTTCTTTCAGGAAAAGGTTGGGTGGAATAGTCTTCTTTGGGTGTTTGTCCCCCTCTACAGTTATCAGGTTCTTCATTGCTTAAGTTATTGAAATTCTAGATTGCTAATCCACTTCTGAATGTTGCATTTTACTTAACTATTAGATAAGAATTATTGAATTGATAGCTTATTCTGCATAAATGGCTGATTGATTGAAACTGGAAATTTAAGGAATGAATAATTCTGTCTCTGTATTTTTCCAATCTCCGAAGAGACGTACTCTAGTACAGAGGAGTTGGTTTAAAGAATAGATTAGAATTATTACAATATTAAGAATAGAATGCTGGTCATTTGTTTTACAATAGATATAGCTCTAGAATGTATGATGATTATTACACAGGAAACCTTTAAGTTTAGTTCACAACTCTTTTCACAGTACATATTGAGATCAGAACAGAAGTTAGACAAAACATACTTGTTGATAGAAATATTCTTACTTCTCATCCAGTATTTTAATGCTAATTTTAAAATACATAAAAAATAATGATTATCAAATAGAATATCATTTATAGAATCATTTATTATGCATATACATACTACTACATTTTCACATAGGATAAATCTACTCAAACCCTTAACAATATCCTTTAGGATGTAAATTAAAGAAATATCTTATGATAGTTACCATTATAAGAGAAAATAGGAAATTATAAAGTAATAATTACCATTCAGATTAATTTAGATAAATGCATTAATAATCTTATCAATAAATAGCATAATCAGTAACTTCGGGTTTAATATACATATGATAGACATAATTTATATAAATCCCAAGCAGTGTATATACAGAGTTTAACCCTGTACATTTAATAAATCTTTTATAAATAAATAATGAAAATCGAACTATCAATATTAAAATAGAAATAAGCATAATGATAAACACATAGTTAGGGTTTGGTTTGAATATTGCATTCATCATGTATCTTTTTTATTAAATTTATACACTAAATAGAACAACTTAATGATAGCACAAGGCTTTCCCAAACACTAACTAAATAAGTATTACATTTTAAAATTTATCACTACATTTATAATGTGAAAACAAAACAAACTTAGAATCGAATCTAGGGTATTACATTTTAGACTCATCTTTAAATCTTAAAAATATAAATTTAAGGGTTCGAGACCTCTAGGCATCATCCTACTCCCCTTTTTCTTTTACATTTGAACTTGGGTAAGTCTCGGTATCAAAACTATGTACATATCTTTCTTTGTTAAAACAACCCTACGATTATGTAAGTAATGCAAAATTAAACTGATATCTAATTTAAACTTAATAATGCTTAAAACCTAATTGTTTTTCCAAATCCGAAAATACTCATAACAATATTCATTATTATACATCCAAATCAAAAGAGCCCAGCTCCAGTAAACTAAACAACTGATGCACTGAACAAAGTTTGAGTATTCGACAAGGCTGTAATGGCTTGAGTTCCTCTATAAAAAGTAAACAACAGCGTGAACATAAAAGGGCTCTGCCCCGAAAATATTTTCGTTATAAAAAACACAGAGTCTATGTGAGGGCAATATTTACCCCCATAGTCAAATTTACAACACATACGACAGTCAAGGGATAAACCCTGAACACATACACTACTTCCATTAACATTAAAAGAGAACAAAATTAAATTTATGAGAGCCATGGCTCCAGGGTTACAAACACTTCCTATTCTTTTAAAACGTTGCCTTACAGTGTAACATCTTAACCATTAGAAAACAGTAAAATCAATTGCATGTTGGTAATTCTCCATTTCAAATTTACAAAACCGGCATCAATGCCAAAACACCACCACGAACACACAGGAAGAACAAGTTTGTTGTAGGAGGTTCCAATGATTTCTTGAGGCTTACCAGGGCTACGAATGAACCCTAGCACTCATTAAAAACACCAAGCAACGAAACAAAGGTTAGAAATAATATACAAGAAAAGTATATATGTTACAAACCAAATAAACTACATTGTTAGAGCAAGATGGTTTACCTCCTGTACTTGGCACAAGTAAGAAGCCGAGCCTGGAGCTCCACCATCAGAACCCTGGTTTTACAATTGTCAAGCAAACCCTGAAACGGCCGAGAGCCTGTCAGCTCCTCCAAAACCAACAATGTAAATAAAAATGTGTCTTAACGATGGCTGGAAAGGTCATTACTTTGCACGGTTAGGGTTTCAACAAAACCCTATAAACCTTCACGTGAACCATGCCACGAGGATTTCCACCAAGCATTCCACTTTAGTTTTAATACTTTGCACTTGTCTATAGTTCAAAACATCCTGTAGAACTTCGACCCAACATTTTAATACCAGCCTTCACACAATCAATCATATGCGTTTGCATATAGTTTTGGCCTTGTCCACTTACAAAACATTTGATACATTATAAAGTTTTTGAGTTAATGTATAAGGTATAGGCATTAGAATTTGATATATTATAAGATCACTATTTCATAAACCAATAAAATATGCCTTATGGCGTATCTAGATGCATTAGAAACTTGATCATAATTTAAAAACCACTATTTTGTAGAATATGGAATTATGTCTTATGGCATATCTTTGATCAAGCAAATAATTTATAAAATCATAAATGATAGCTAATGGAATACTAATGGTCCAATGACCATTGCAAAACCTATCTCATATCTATCCTAACACAGGATTATGATATTAGTGATTATCAACATATGTATTAACCAATACATTAATAGCCCATAGAATTTACATGAATAAACTCTGAGTGTTTTGTACCCAAAGCCTCAAGTATTTCTTTGGTGTTTATACCTAAAATATTCACGTCCAGTTAGGAACATTACAATGATACGACATGCAATTACAATAATCTTCAACCTTTAAATGCTTACCTACAAATATGTACAGGACATTTAAGTGCATTAGCTTATAAAAGCTAAGTAAGCCTCGGGGTATCCATAGGACCCCTTAAACAAAAGAAAATCAAATATTAGTAACCATAATCACATATATATAAAGCTGTAAAGATATAGAATAATTTTCGATCTATGAATGTGACAAATAAACGATGTTGCATATAAAATAAACAAAGATAAGATGCATTTAATCAAAGGTTGAATAAAATCTGAGTATTCATTATATTGATTTCAGACAAGAATTACATAGACATTTATCTCATTACAACACATTAATTAAGTTACAACTGTTTATAAATGAGTATGTGTCGTCACTATAAATATGGTTGAAACTATTAAAGAGACAACTGTCATTAATATATATTCCGCATAATAAATAAAAGCATTTATACTATTCAGAATTTCTTTTTTTTGTGAAATTTGGGGATGTTACATGTGGTATCAGAGCGCAAGTTCAAACACTAGGCCTGAAAGTGGCTCAAATCACGCAATTTA
The DNA here is from genome assembly GCA_027924585.1 of Larix kaempferi. Taxonomy (NCBI): domain Eukaryota; kingdom Viridiplantae; phylum Streptophyta; class Pinopsida; order Pinales; family Pinaceae; genus Larix; species Larix kaempferi. The sequence continues at coordinate 2,954,783 of BSBM01000387.1, forward strand.
AATAAAAAAAGAAAATACAACCACTGATTTTTGTTTTAATTTGTTTTCTGTATCAGCACATTCTATATTTAGTTTGCAGGAATGGAAGGACCAGAAGAATCAGCTGAGGATAGATCCCAACATAATGATAAAACTAATAATGAACGTGAACAGGTTAACGAAGAAAATATTTACGTAGAATTAAATGATCATTCATCTGAACTACTTAGAACAGTTAAAGATCTAAAAGCTGAAATGAAAACTGTTAAGGAAGAGAATGAAAGGATTTTAAAAGCACAAGAAGAACTGAATCATATATTACTGGATAAATTTCATAATAATAAGAAGGATAAAAGAATAGAATTTATTTTTGAATTTGGAACCATGTCCTATCAGCACAAAGGTAAGAAGCTAAAATTTTCTAAGGATGAAAGTAGCTCTTCTTCCGAAATTAATGTTAAATCATGCAGGAAGAAGCATAAGTATTCCAGCGATAGTAGTGATAGTGATTACCATTCTAAAAAGAGGAAGTATAAACCATACGGAGAGATTTGTGGAGAGTTTAAGAAGATAAAACCCCCAACTTTTAATGGAGAAACAGAAAAGGGAGAGGAAACCGAAGCATGGCTGTCCAGTATGAATAAATATTTTCAAATTTACAACTATTCAAACTAGTTAAAAGCTAAAATGACAATTTATAATCTCACTAGAAAAGCCGACATCTGGTGGCAATATATAAAACGAGTAAAAGGCATAAAAGAGAAAAACATAAATTGGAGTACTTTTAAAAGTATTTTAAAAATAAATCTATGTTGGAACAGTATTATGAAGAACGAGTTAAATAGTTCTATGATTTAAAGTTGGGTTCCATGAACTTGAAGGACTTAAGAAACAAATTTCTAATTTTATTGAGATACATGCCTTACATTACTGATGAAAAACCCAAGGTGCAAAGATTTCTAAGCTGCCTACCTTTTCATATAAAGGACAGAATTGAGTATGACAACCCTAAGACCTTTGAAGAGGCCATGAGAAAGACAAATTTCTGTTATGAATAGAATAGAAAAAGGGAAAGTATACCTAGCTGGAAGGCTAAAATGCCCAATAATTTTGAACAAAGAAAGAAATTTTTTACATTTAATCAAAATTTTGGAAACAATAACTCTCGTAACTTTCCTAACATAAAATATCAAGGAAATAATCCAAGAGGCAATGCACACAAATTTTTACAGCTGCAAGAAACAGAGACCTACCTAATAATTATGCTAAAAATAATGAAGAAAAGGAACCTGTAAAATGTTGGGACTGTTAGGGACCTCACTATGCATCAAGCTGTCCTAACAGAAAAAGTACCATCAACAACATCCATACAGTACAGGAAGAGGCAACAGTTGGTGACTTATCGAGGGAAATGCCCATGATCAATGCAGCTTTGGAAAACAGACAGGATGATCATCAAACTTCAATGGTTGAAGTAGAAGGTATGCTGAAAGATAAACCCATCTCTATTTTAATTGATCCAGGAGCTAGCCTAAGTTATGTATCTCCAAGTATAGTAGAAAAATGTAAATTGCAAGTAGAAAAGTTTGAAAATTCTTGGCTGGTTCAGCTAGCAACAAGGACAAAAAGAAAGGTAGTTGATTTTGTTAAAGATTGTGATTTCCTTATGAATCAGTTTAGAACACAAGTAAAATTGAATCTATTACCGTTAGGGTCTTATGATTTCTTAATCGGAATGGATTGGATGGAAAAGCATAGGGTAGTTCTAAATTGTTTTGAAAATAAATTTACATGCTTGAATGGTAAAGGAGAAACATAAACAGTAAAAGGAATCCCTAGACACACATCAGTTAGACAAATTTCCGCTTTGCAAGTGAAAAAGGTTGTACGAAAAGGATGTAAAATGTTTGTTGTAAATGTAATTAATGATGAACACACAACTAAAGAAGATAAGTTAAAACTTGAAGATATACCAATCCTAAGAGACTTTTCAGATGTATTCCCGGAAGAAATTCCAGGTCTACCTCCGAAAAGAGATTTGGACTTCACCATTGAGTTAGTACCCGCTGTGGTACCCAACTCAAAAGCTCCTTATCAGATGAATATCCTGGAGCTTAATGAATTAAAATCACAGTTAAAAGAATTAATAGATAAAAATTACATAAGACCAAGCATGTCTCCTTGGGGAGCACCTGTCATCTTCGTTAAAAACAAGGATGGTACTTTACGTTTATGCATAGACTACCGCAAGTTAAATAAAATGACGATTAAGAATAGATATCCCTTACCCGCATAGATGATCTGTTTGATCAAGTATGCAGAGCGACGATATTTTCAAAAATCGACATGAGATCAGAGTATCATCAAGTAAGAATTAAAGATGAGGATATCTTTAAAACTGCTTTCAGAACTCGTTACGGGCATTATGAATTTGTAGTTATGCCTTTTGGGTTGACTAACGCTCGAGTAGTTTTCATGTGTTTAATGAATAACGTCTTACATCGGTATTTGGATAAATTTGTAATTGCATTCATCGACGACATTTTAATTTACTCAAAGACTAAGGAAGAACATGACAAACACTTACAAATAATTTTACAAGTATTAAGAGAAAATCAACTGTACACTAAATTTAGTAAGTGTGAATTTTTCAAAGATTAAATACAGTATTTAGGTCATGTAATATCCAAGGATGGAATCGCAGTTGACCCTGATAAAATAAGAGCAATTAACGAATGGCCTATCCCTAAATATGTAACCAGTGTACGATTGTTTATGGGAATCACAGGTTACTACCGAAAATTCATAGAAGGATTCTCAAGAATCGCAAATCCCATAACCTCTTTATAGAAAAAGGGGAAGAAATTTGTTTGGGATCAAAAGTGTAAAGAAAGTTTTAAAAAATTGAAAGAACTATTAACTACTGCACCTATTCTAAAAATTGTAGATCCAAACAAGGACTTTGTTGTATGCACTAATGCATGCAATGATGGCCTTGGCAGAGTCTTAACACAAGAAGGTCATGTAATAACATATGAGTCAAGAACGTTGAAAATTCATGAAAAGAATTACGCTACCTATGATTTAGAGTTGACTGTCATGATACATGCTTTAAAGATGTGGTGTCATCATCTAATTGGTAGAATTTTTTTATTAATGACTGATAATAAAGGTTTAAAATATTTGTTGGGTCAACCAAATCTGAACGCAAGGCAAGCTAGGTGGTTAGCTTTCCTTAGCGAATATGATTTCTAGATTAAACATATAAATGGAAAAGAGAATAAGGTGGTTGATGCCTTAGGAATAAATGCAAAATTAAATTTTATGGCAGCAGTCAGCACTTACAAAACAGATTTAGAAAATCAGATTGATGAAGGGATAAAACTGGATGAAAATTATAAAAAATTACAAGAAAAGGTTGCTAAAAATATATCTGAAAATGTAATAACAGATTACAGTTTGAATGAAAAAAGATCTAATGTTGTATAAAAATAGATTGTATGTACCAAATGTACTTGAAATTAAGTTGTTGATTTTAAATGAATTACATAAAAGTCCTTATTCAGGACAACCGGGTTACCAAAAGATGATAACAATGTTAAGAAAGGATTATTTCTGGCCAAATATGAAGAATGAGGTGGTTGAATACATAGCTAGGTGCATTGAATGTCAACAAGTTAAAGGTGAGCATCAACATCCAGCTGATTTATTACAGCCATTACCAATTCCAGATTGGAAGTCGAAAATTATCAGCATTGACTTTATAGCTGGTTTGCCTAAAAATCAAAAGCAGAATCATTATATAATGGTAGTTGTGGATAAGCTTAGCAAAGCATCCCATTTTATACCTGTTAAAACCACTTACAAGGCTGCTAGCATTGTTGAAATTTTTATGAAACGAGTTTTTTCGTTTGCATGGAATTCCTAAAGTCATAATTTATGATAGAGACTCTAAATTTATGGGAAACTTATGGAAGTCTTTGTTTAAAGGTTTGGATACTACATTGAATTTCAGTACATCTTTTCATCTGCAAACAGACGGAAAGAGTAAATCAGATTCTTGAGGATATGTTAAGAATGTATGTTAGAGATCAACCAAGCAAATGGGAGGATTATTTGCACTTAGTTGAATTCGCTTATAACAATCATTATCAAGCTTCATATAAACTTAGTCCATTTGAAATTCTACATGGTAGAAAGTGCAATACTCCTATTTCATGGAGTAATCCAGTTGACAGGTTGATGTTAGGACCTGATTTATTGAAAGAAATGGATTTAAAAGTGAAACAAGTACAAGGCAATCTGAAAATTGCACAAGATAGACAGAAGAGTCATGCAAATCTCAAAAGAACTCAGAAAGAGTTTCAGGTTGGTGAGCATGTTTTCATCAAGGTGAAACCCAAAAATAGCTCCTTAAAGTTAGGAATATGTGCTAAATTAGCACCCAAGTATTGTGGAACTTTTTAAATACTGTCAAGGGTTGGACCAATGGCATACTAGTTGGCCTTGCGACCGAATTTTAAAATACATAATGTCTTTCATATTTCTATTTTGAAAAAGTGCGTACATGATGCTACTCGTGTGATCAATTGGAATGATGTACAGGTGGAACCTGGAGGATATTTTCTAGTGGAATCGGATTGTATCCTCGACAAGAGGAAAATTTTACTTTGGAATCGCACTATTGGACAGGTAAAGGTGCAATGGAAGCACCTTAGTCTAGATTAAGCAACCTAGGAATTCGAGAGTCATATGCGGGAAGCATATCCAATTATGTTCAAGGAAGGCTCAAAGGATGATGAATAAAGAAACATCGAGGATGATGCTAAACTTAAGAGGGTGTGTATGTCACATACCCAAAAATATGAATATTGTATGTTGTGAGAAAAATATTATGTTATAAGTTATTGTAAAGTTTTTATTATTATTGACCAAGTGGGGTCAAGGATGACTGTAATTAAATACTCTAATATTTTTATTATTAATAAATAAAAGAGGAGACAAAAATCCAAAGGAGACTGTTAAAGAGTGTTCACTGATCCACTAGGAGGAATGAACTAGGGTGGAGAGCAAATTGACAATTGGCAGCATCTTCATTCACTTCTAGATATTGCAAGTGGCAACTTCCCTATATTTATGGTCATGTTCCCCAAGAAAATGGAATAGATCAGGTGGCTCAATAATTATGAAACTGACCAAAAGACCTAGGCACTCTTTTTACACCCATCGAATTGAGCAGGTGGCTTACTATGTTTTCCTTGTGACAATTCTGAGAACAGAAGGTGGGAATGCACAAGAGATTCGATGAGGGGAAGGATAGGGAGTGAATGGTAGAGTAAGTTTGCAATTGAAAATAATACTGTTTTGTGCAAAATATTGCTAAGTGCAGAGTATTGTTGAATGTAGAAGTCATACTACTGAGCAGAGAAATCATTACTGCTGAGTTGTTGAAGGATAAACACTTGCCTCCACACAGTATCTTCGTCCTGGTAGTTCAGTGAACAGGCTCGAGGGTCATAAGGCAAGTAATATTGGCTGCTTTCAGGAAAAGGTTGGGTGGAACAATCTTCTTTGGGTGTTTTTCCCCCTCTACAGTTATCAGGTTCTTCATTGCTTCAGTTATTGAATTTCTAGATTGCTAATCCACTTCTGAATGTTGCATTTTACTTAACTATTAGATTAGAATGACTGAATTGATAGCTTATTCTTCCACTCTTCGAAGAGACGTACTCTAGTACAGAGGAGTTGGTTTAAAGAATAGATTAGAATGATTCCAATATTAAGAATAGAATGTTGGTAATTTTTTTTACAATATATATAGCTCTAGAATGTATGATGATTATTACAAAGGAAACCTTTAAGTTTAGTTTACAACTCTTTTCACAGTGCATAATAAGAACAAAACAGAAGTTAGACAAAACATACTTGCTGATAGAAATATTCTTACTTCTCATCTGATATTTTTATGCTAAGATTAAAATACATAAACAATAATGATTATTTAATAGAATATCGTTTATAGAATCATTTATTATGCATATACATACTGCATACATTTTCACATAGGATAAATCTACTCAAACCCTTAACAATATCCTTTAGGATGTAAATTAAAGAAATATCTTACGATAGTTACCATTATAAGAGAAAATAGGAAATTTTAAACTAATAATTACCATTCATATTAATTTAGATAAATGCATTACTAATATTACTAGTAAATAGCAGAATCAGTACCTTTGGGTTTAATATACATATGATAGACATAATTTATATAAGTCCCAAGCAGTGTATATACAGAGTTTAACCCTGTACATTTAATAAATCTTTTATAAATAAATAATGAAAATCGAACTATTAGTAGTAAAATAGAAATAAGCATAATGATAAACACACAGTTAGGGTTTGACTTGAATATTGCATTCATCCTGTATCTTTTTTATTAAATTTATACACTAAACAGAATGAGTTAATGACAGCGCAAGGCTTTCCCAGACACTAACTAAATAAGTATTACAGTTTAAAATTTATCACTACATTTATAATGTGAAAACAAAACAAGCTTAGAATGGAATCTAGGGTTTAATTCCAAGGATAACATAAATATAATTCTTTAATTATATAGACTCATCTTTAAATCTTAAAAATATAAATTTCAGGGTTCGATACCTGTAGTCAATGTCCTACTCCCCTTTTTCTTTTACATTTGAACTTGGGTAAGTCTCGGTATCAAAACCGTGTACGTATCTTTCCTTGTTAAAACAACCCTGCAATTTTGTAAGTAATGCAAAATTAAAATGAGATCTAATTTAAACTTAAGAATGCTTAAAACCTAATTGTTTGGCCGAATCCGAAAAATACTCATCACAATATTCATTATTATACATCCAAATCAAAAGAGCCCAACTCCAGTAAACTAAACAACTAATGCACTGAACAAAGGTCGATTATTCGACAGGACCGTAATGGATTGAGTTCCTCTATAAAAAGTAAACAACAACGTGAACATAAAAGGCCTCTGCCTCGAAAATATTTTCATTATAAAAAAACACATAGTCTATGTGAGGGCAATATTTATGCCCATAGTAGAATTTACAACACATACGACGGTCAAGGGATAAACCCTAAACACATATAGTACTTCCATTAACACTAAAAGAGAACAAACTTAAATTTACGAGAGTTGTGGCTCCATGGTTACAAACCCTTCCTGTTATTTTACAACGTTGTCTTATGGCGTTACATATTAACCATTAGAAAATAGTAAAATCAATTGCATTCTGGTAATTCTCCATTTTGGATTTACAAAACCGACATCAATGCCAAAACACCACCACGAACACACAGGAAAAACAAGTTTGTTGTATGAGGTTCCAAGGATTTCCCGAGGCTTACCAGGGCTACGAATGAACACTTCAAAAGAGAATACGCCCACTTCTACAACTGTGAGCCTTGCTGAGACACAACCCTGGCACTCATTACAAACACCAAGCAACAAAACAAAGGTTAGAAATAATATAGAAGAAAAGTATATATTTTACAAACCAAATAAACTACATTGTTACAGCAAGATGGTTTACTTCCTGCACTTCGCACAGCAAGAAGCCGAGCCTGGAGCTCCACCTTCGGAACCCTGGTTTTACAATTGTCAAGCAATCCCCGAAATGGTTGAGAGCCTGTCAGCTCCTCCAAAACCAACAGTGTAAAATAAAAATGAGTCTTAACGATGGTTGGAAAGGTCATTACTTTGCACGGTTAGGGTTTCAACAAAACCCTATAAACCTTCACGTGAACCATGCCACGAGGATTGCCACTGAGCATTCCACTTTAGTTTTAATAATTTGCACTTGTATATAGTTCGAAACGTCCTGTAGAACTTCGACCCAATGTTTTAATACCGACCTTCACACAATCAATCATATGCGTTTGCATATAGTTTTGACCCTATCCACTTACAAAACATTTGATACATTATAAAGTTTTCGAGTTAATGTATAAGGTATAGGCATTAGAATTTGATACATTATAAGATCACTATTTCATAAACCAATGAAATATGCCTTATGGCATATCTAGATGCATTAGAAACTTGATCATAATTTAAAAATCACTATTTTGTAGAATATGGAATTATGTCTTATGGCATATCTTTGATCAAGCAAATAATTTATAAAATGATAAATGACAGCTAATGGAATACTAATGGTCCAATGGCCATTGCAAAACCTATCACATATCTATCCTAACATAGGATTAGGATATTAATGATTATAAAGATATGTTTTAACCAATACATTAATAGCCCGTAGAATTTACATGAATAAACTCTGAGTGTTTTGTACCCAAAGCCTCAAGTATTTCTTTGGTGTTTATACCTAAAAATATTCATGTCTAGTTAGGAACATTACAACAATACGACGTGCAATTACAATAATCTTCAACCTTTAAATGCTTACCTGCAAATCTATACGGGACATTTAAGTGCGTTAGCTTATAAAATCTAAGTAAGCCTCGGGGTATCCATAGGACTCCTTCAACAAAAGAAAATAAAAGGTTAGTAACCATAATCACATATATATAAAGCTGTAAAGATATAGAATAAATGTCGATCTATGAATGTGACAAATAAAGGATGTTGCATATAAAATAAACCAAGATAAGATGCATTTAATCAGAGGTTGAATAAAACCCGAGTATTCATTATATTGATTTCAAACAATAATTACATAGACATTTATGTAATTATAATTACAACACATTAATTAAGTTATGACTGTTTATAAATGAATATGTATTGTCACTATAAATATGGTTGAACAACTATTAAAGAGACAACTGTCATTAATATATATTCCGTATAATAAATAAAAGCATTTATACTAGTCAGGAAAAAAATTAAATAAATAAAATTAATAAAAATAAATAAATAAATAAAAGTAAATATTTTCTTATGAAATTTGGGGATGTTACAAGTAAGTTGTAATTGCTAGCGGTTGAACCATGAACCCTATTCAATCTATGCAATGATAATATAACATAAACCCGCATGGAGATAAGTAAATGAATGTTAGCCTAGGTCTAAGTAAGCCACGTCTACCAAACATGGGCCACTCCCACCAAAGCTAAATAAACCAAACCATTATTAAACTAATATTGTTTGTTATGTCTAGTTCCGACCATGTAGGTCGATGTGGCCAAAATTTACATAGTTACAATTACACATAAAGAACTATTAAATCTAGGATTTATATGATTTTAAAAACAAATGATGGGTATTTTTATACCTAGAATTTAAAAGAATTATAAAGTAATTTTAGGGATAGATGAATTTAATCATATACAAAGATCTATAATTATTAATGACATAAATAAAGTATGTGTTAAGATCATTTAATCAAAAATTGTCGTTAGGAGACGATTAATAAAATAAAATTTACATGTGGCTTTTGGGATACATTACAATTGGGATCAGAGTAGAGTTACAACATTTTGTAGCCTTTGGGCTTATCTATAGATATGTTGTGAAAATTAAAACTCATAAATAATTTTTCTTTTATGCACATTTGATTCTAGAATAAAAAGATAAATGACATGTTCACGACAAACACAACCATATATCCCAAATGATTTTGGAAACCAAAATTTTGTGTCTTCTCAATTATTCAATTTGACCAAAAATATAGCTAGGAACGTAACTAAGTTTGAGAGGGCTTAGGAAGCCTTATCCCTACAAGAAGAAATTATAGACCAGATCAGAAATGCAAGACATCAGGATGAGATTCCAAGTGAACATGATTGTCGAAAGAGCCTCTAGTCAGCATGGAAAACTTAACTCACCACCTAGAGGTGAGGTAATGCATGTTGAGTTAAATGACATCCAAAGAATTGTCACACCTTCATATCTAATGAAAACTGTACAAAGTTTAAAGGAATAATTACAAAGCTTCAAGGATGACAAAATGAAGGATAGACATGGACAACAAGATATGAATGATGTTGTATTGCATACATTGACAAAAATTAAACACAACCAACAATATGTCCATACATCTAATAATATGGTGAAAGGCCTTAATCATGAGAAAAGGGATAGAAATCAAGAAATCTAAAAAGATGTAGAGTCTATGTCAGACTCTAGCTTATCTTCTAAAAATAAAAATTATTATAGCAGTAGTACATCAGATACTTCTTTATCCTCCCCCCGTAGGAAGAAACTTAAAGGTTCTAGAAAGGGAGGATTGCAGGGGGGGATTCAAGAAAATCAAACCCCCTACCTTTGATGGTGAGTTAGACTCAAGTGAATAGGATGAAGAATGGCTATTGGGGATGACTAATATTTTAAGGTTTATGATTATACAAGCTAGCTGAAGGCTTGCTTGACCATCTATAACTTAAATGGAAAGTATTCTTAGTGGTGGTGGGATTTGAAGTTCACCAATAATATGAAAGAAACAAAATTTAAGTGGGGAAGTTTAAAAAAGATGTCCTAGGACAAGTATGTGTTTGAACGTTTTTTTGAAAAAAAAATTAAATAATTTCATGAATTAAAAATGGGATCGATGACTATGGATATTCTAATTAATTGGTTCCTTGAGTTGTTGCATTATGTTCCTTACATTAGGGATGAAAAGGTTAAAATATAGCAATTTCTGGTATGTCTTCCACCTTATTTTCGAGATAAAATTGATTTTGATGCACCTAAAACTCTAGATGAAGCTTTATACAAGGATAGACTTTGTTATAACGACAATCAACACAGATTTGAAAACATAAATAAGGGTAGAGAAAAGCGTAAAATGATTTAAGAGAGCAAAAGGAAGGGTTTTAATCCACCTCCTTACCAAAGAAAAAATAATAACTTTATGAACAATAGGAATTTCGATAGAAGTTAAATTCAGTCAAACTTACTAGACCAAAGTGGAAAGAAACTGGCTACTTATGCTGGAAATAAATCAACATATACAACATCGAAATTTTGGGGATGTCAAGGCCCTCATTTTTACAAATATTTCCCACAGAAAATTCACAAAGTTTTGAATAATTTGCAAGAGTATGTGATGGTTGAAGATGTTGCAAGAACACTGAGAATTTGCACTACCTTGGAAGGAAGGAAAGTTGATCATCAATCTATAATGGTTGAAACTAAAGGGAAAATCTTAACACAAACAATTTCTATTTTGATATATTTAGGAGCATGTCGTAGCTACATATCTCCTAAAATTGTTGATGTTTGTAATTTAAATAAGACAAAACACAATAAGCCTTGGCCGATACAACTAGTTACAGATGCAAAACGGAAAATTTCAGAATTGGTTAAGGACTATTTTAGACATGAATGGTATGAAAACAATTGCAGATTTGAATATATTACCCTTGAGATCTTATGTTGTACTGATAGGAATGAACTGGTTAGAACAACATCATGCAATAATTGATTGCTTGAACAAAATTTTCACTTGCATTGATGATGAAGGAAACCAGAAAGTTGTTTGTGGGGTACCTAAGAAAATTCCAGTAAGACAAATTTCATCCCTACAAGCTAAGAAAAGGGTTTCGGAAGGGATGCAGAATTTATGTTGTTAATATGTAGATTTATAATGATGAAAAGAAGTAAGAAATATACGATCTTCCAGTACTAAATCAATTTAAAGATGTTTTTCTTGAAGAAATACTAGGGTTGCCACCTCAACGAGATTTAGATTTTTCCATAGATATTCTACCTGGAGCAGCATTGGTTTCAAAATCTCCATACCACATGAGTACACCAGATTTAGTTGAGTTAAAATTGCAGCTTCATGAGTTGATTGAGAAAGGTACATAAGACCTAGTGTGTCCCCCTGGGGAGCATTGATTATCTTTGTAAAGAAAAAGGGTGGTATGATGCACATGTGCATTCACTACCATCACTTGAACAAGTTGACAATTAAAAACAAGTATCCACTAACTATAATAAATTATCTATGTGATCAAGTTGGGGGGGGCAAGATATTCTCCAAGGTTGATTTGTGATTCAGATACTATCAAGTGAGAATCCCAGAGGAAGACATAATCAAAACAAACTTTAGAACCAGATATGGCCACTCTGAGTTTGCAGTGATTCCATTTGGCCTAACTAATGTGGCTTCTACTTTCATGTGTATGATGAATAACATATTCAGTATATATTTAGATAAATTTGTACTAGTATTCATTGAAGACATACTAATTTATTCTAAAGATGAGAAAGAGCAAGCTGAAAACTGGAGAATTGTTCTACAAGTGTTATGAGAACATCAGCTTGATGTTAATCTCAGTAAGTGTGATTTCTACAAGAAGAAAATTAAGCATTTAGGACACATAATATCATAGGAAGGCATTGTTGTAGATATAGAAAAGATAAAAGCAATTATGGAATGATCTACTCCGACAAATGTGTCATATATCTAGTCATTCATGGGTATTGCAAGATATTATCAGAAGTTCATTGAGAAATTTTCTAGGATAGCTTATCTTATGACATCTTTATAGAAAAAAGATTCGAATTCTATTTGAACGAAAAAATGTGAAGCAAGTTTTAGTCAACTAAAACACTTATTGATGACTGAACCTATTTTGAAGATAGGTGATCCAGGTAGAGGACATGTTGTTTGTATTGATGATTGTAAAGAAGGACTAGGTGAGTCCTTATGCAAAATGGATATGTCATTTCCTATGAATCACAGAAACTTAAAGAAAATGAAAAGAACTATGCCACGCATGAATTGGAACTAGATGCCATCATCCACACTTTGAAAATGTGGAGGAATTATTTGATGGGAAATAAATTCATTCTTAAAACAAATAATTTGGGTTTAAAGTATATCTTTGAACAACCAAATTTGAATACTAGGCAGGCTAATTGGATAGCTTTTGTAACTGAATATAATTTTAAGGTCAAACACACCAAAGGTAGAGAAAATGCACATGTTATATGACATAATTAGGACAAAAACTAAAAATGATGAGTTTTATGCAGAGATAAGTAAAAAAACCCAAGAAAACAAGCTGGGACAACAACATGAAAACTATAAAATCGATGAAACAAGATTGTTATGGTATAAAAACATATTGTTTGTGCCTAAAACAACAAAAATCAGATCTGAAATTTTAGATGAATTCCATAAAGATCCCTATTCGAGACATCCTGGTTATCAAAAGATGATCTCTGCTATTAAGAAACACTATTTTTTGCCTAAATTAAAAGAAGATGTAGGTCTTTATATTGAAAAATGCCAAGAATGTCAAATTGTTAAAATGGAACACCAACATCCAGTTGGATTACTTCATCCATTGTTCATTTTGGAATGGAAGTGGGAAGTGATAAGTATGGACTTTATCACCGATTTGACTTAAAGTAAAAAGCAGAATGATTCCATTATGGTATTAGTGGATAAGATTTCTAAAGTTGCACATTTTATTCCTGTGAATTCCATCTATGAAGCAGTACACATAGCAAAAATATTTTTAAGAGAAATTTTCAGATTGCATGGTATACCGAAAACTATTATTTCTGTCAGGGATACAAAGTTCACTAGAAACTTTTGGAAGGCCTTGTTTTTTGGGATAAATACACAATTGAATTTTAGTACAGCTTATCACCCACAAACAGATGGGAAAACAGAACGTACTAATCATATTTTAGAATATATGCTCATAATGTATGTCATGCACAATCCATCTCATTGTGAGGATTACATACATCTAGAAGAATTTTCATATAATAATGGGTATCATACATGTACTAAAAGCCCCATTTGAAGTGTTGTATATAAGAAAATGCAGAACAACTGTGACTTGGTATAGTCCAATGGATATACTAGTGTTAGGACCAGATTTGTTAAGAGATCTCGAACAATTGGTAAACAAGGCACAACAACACTTGAAAGAGGCACATGATCAACAAAAATGTTATGTGGATAAGAACGGGCAAGATAAAGAGTATCAGAATGGGGAGCATACATATATGTGAAAGTAAACGCAAGGAGGAGTTCTCTAATTATGGGAAAATACATAAAAATAACTCCCATATTCTGTGGGCCATTTTAAGTACTGGCTAGGATAGGCCCGGTGGCCTAAGAACTTGCTTTGCTTTCTCATGTTAAAGTTCACAATGTTTTCATTTTTCACTACTTAAAAAGTATGTTTATGTTCCTAAACATGTCATTGATTGGAACCTATCGCAGGTAGAACCAGAAGAGGATCTCATGCAAGAACCCCTTTGTATTCTGGACAAGAGAGAAATGCAGCTCCAGAGAGGAATATTGTCCAATTGAAAATACAGTGGAAGCATCACGGTCCTGAAGTGGCCACATGGGAGAGGGAATATTCCATGAGAGAGGCATATCCCTTTTTGTTTCAAATTTTACAGTAAAAGTGATAACACTAGGACAATGTTGCTTTAAAGGAGTGTGGGATGTAATATCCCAAGTTTTGTACACCTTGTAAATAAAGTTCTAGAGACTTGAATTATTTTTTTAATTGATGTTGAGTCTGGTGACTTTGGAGCATCAAATACATTGACATTTAAATATTTTGATTTGATGTTGAATCGATTGGCTCTGGAGCATCAAGTATGTTGAGACTTAAAGTGTTTTTGATTTGATGTTGATGTTGGTTGTGGAGCCAGATATTCTAGTCTCATAGATGATATTGTCTCAGCCGTGCACCCCAGACGACTGTACACACATTTTTCATTTTTTGGGGTTCGGTGGCAATGCCCCCGAGAAAAATTTTTGGGGCTATTTTCGCTAGCTGTTTACGGGCCCATGGTTTTGGGTATCCCGTGGTATTTTCCCATTGTATTTTCCCTAAGACATTGTAATACGGCTAGGGTTGATGTATTAGGTTTTATGCATTGTAAATATCTCTGAGATCAGAAGAGAGACTGTGAGACAATGAAGAGGAAGTGCAGCAGTTGTGCTGCAGGTTGTATCCCTTCACTTTGTTGAATGGTATAAGAATAAGGACTGGCAACTTCAGTGTGGACGTAGCCCAAGTTGGGTGAACCATGATATATATGTATCTCTCTTGTAATGTGTATGTGTGATTATATTTTCATTTCTGTTTATTGTTATTGCTCTGGGATCCTATTTTTCTAACAATTGGTATCAGAGCCGAAGGTCTATTTGGCAAATAAACCCACAGGAAGCTAGGGTTTCTGGTTTGAGTGGGAGCAATGGCAGAAGAAGGAAAGTTTAAGGTCGAGAAGTTTAACGGCCAAAACTTCCAGTTATGGAAGATGAAAATGGAGGACTATATGTACCAGAAGGATCTATTCCTATTGTTGGGAGGAAGAGCAAAGCAGCCAACGGCTATGAAGGACGAAGAATGGGAGGTTCTTGACAGAAAGGCACTAGGAACAATATGGTTGTCCCTGGCTTCATCGACGGCTTTCAATATCTCAAAAGAAACGACAACGAAGGGTTTGATGAGTGCACTGGGTAAGCTATATGAAAAACCCTCGGCCTCCAACAAGGTATTTCTAATGAAGCGTTTATTTAATACGAAGATGTCTGAAGGTGGATCTGTTACTGATCATTTAAATGAGTTTAATACGGTTACAAATCAACTGAGTTCTGTAAGTGTGAACTTTGATGATGAGGTTAGGGCTCTTCTAATCTTGTGCCCATTGCCAGAAAGCTGGAATAGCTTGGTCATGGTTGTAAGTAACTCTATCTCTGGTTCAAACACCTTGAAATTTGATAATGTTATTGGTGTTATTCTTAGCGAGGAAATGCGAAGAAAAAGAACATGTGAGACATCAGGTAATGCGTTGACCATGGAGAGTAGGGGAAGACAAAAGGAGAGAGGAAACAGCCAAGGTTATCGTGGAAAGTCTAAAACGGGAAGATCCAAGTCCAGACTGGGAAAAATAGAGTGTTGGAACTATGGAAAGAAAGGACATCTGAAGAAAGACTGCAGATCTCTAAAGAAGAAAGGAGATGCACAGAAGGAAACTACCCAGGAAGCAAATGTAGCAGGTGATGTGTTACAAGATGCTTTGATTCTTGCATTAGATAATACGAGTGATTATTGGGTAGTAGATTCAGGCGCTTCATGTCATGCTACACCCCATAGGAAATACTTTCATGAGTATGTTCCAGATGATTTTGGGCATGTTTTATTGGGTGATGATGAGCCATGTAAAATTGTTGGAATGGGTAAGGTATGGATAAAATTTAAGAATGGAACTAATTGGCCATTAAAATATGTTAGGCTTATTCCTGCTATGAAAATAAATCTAATATCAATAGGGTAGTTGGGAGATGGTGGCTGTATATCTACGTTCGAAGAAAAGTGGTGGAATATCACTAAAGGATCAATGGTGATAGCAAAAGAAGATAGGGTAGGTACGTTGTATTTATGTCATCATAATACTGACCATTCTATCTCTTTAGCTTCCATAGGAAGAGATACAGCATTGTCGCATCATAGGCTTGGCCACATGAGTGAGAAGGGGATGCAGATTCTCCACTCAAGGAAGTTGCTTCCAGATTTGAAGCAAGTAAGTTTAGAATTCTGTGAGAACTGTGTTTATGGAAAACAAAAGAGAGTCATATTTCTTAGGGTTGGGAAACAGAAGAAAAATGAAAAGTTAGAGCTTGTGCATACAGATGTATGGGGACCAACTCAGGTACAATCTCTTAGTGGCTCTCATTATTATGTTACATTTATTGATGATGCAACTAGGAAAACTTGGGTTTATTACATTAAACAGAAATCTGATGTGTTTTCTACTTTTAAGAAGTGCAAAGCTTTGGTTGAGAATGAGACAGGGAAAAGGTTGAAGTGTCTCAGATCTGATAATGGAGGTAAGTACTGCGGCAAGGAGTTTGATAGTTACTGTTCATACCATGGTATTCCTAGAGAGAAGACAATCCCAGGAACACCACAAGAAAATGGTGTGTCAGAAAGGATGAACAGAACGATCATGGAGCGTGCAAGGTGTATGAGATTGCATGCAGGGTTTCCCTTATGGATGCTGTAAATACTGTTGTTTATTTAATAAACAGAGGGCCTTCAAGTGCTTTGGATGGTGATATTCCATAGGAGGCATGGACAGATAAAAAGGTAAACTACTTATTTCTAAGAACGTTTGGTTGTGAAGCATTTGTCCATATTGATAAAGAAAATAGAACAAAGCTTGAAGTTAAATCCAAGAAATGTACCTTTATTGGATATGGGGTTGATGATTTTGGTTATTGTTTATGGGATTATGAAAATCACAAAATCATTAGAAGTAGAGATGTGATATTCAATGAAAAGGTCATGTATAAAGATTAGTTGCAGGGAAAGAAATAGGAAAAGGAAAACACAGAGTACACGGTACTTGATGAAATTGAAGTTCCAAAGGTGCTAGAAAATCAAGAACAACAGCAAGTACTTGAAAATCCTACAAGTGTAAGAAGATCTACCAGGTTAAGTAGACTCCCTGAACGATACTCTCCTTCGATGTATTATTTATTGATGACTGATTCTGGTGAACCAGAATGTTATGAAGAAGCAATGCAGGTGGAAACTAGAAAGAAGTGGGAGCAAGGAATGAATGAGGAGATGGACTCATTGGTAGGAAACCAGACTTGGGATTTGGTTCAGTTGCCTGCTGGTAAAAGAGCATTGCAGAACAAATGGATTTACATGTTGAAGGAAGAAGAAGGAGGTAAGAAGCGGTACAAGGCCAGACTTGTTGTAAAGGGGTTTGCACAGAAGAAAGGTATAGATTTTGATGAAATATTTTCTCATGTTGTTAAGATGACTTCAATTAGGACTATCTTAAGTCTAGTGGTAGTAGAAGATTTGCATCTTGAATAGTTAGATGTAAAAACAACTTTTCTCCATGGGGATTTGGAGGAAGAGATATATATGCAGAAGCCACAAGGGTATGAGGTCAAAGTTAAGGAGAACTTGGTATGCAGGTTGAAAAAAAGCTTGTATGGCTTGAAGCAAGCTCCAAGGCAGTGGTATTTAAAATTTGACAGGTTTATGACAGAACAAGGTTATAGTAGATGTCATTCTGACCATTGTGTTTATTTCAAGAGGCTAGATAATGGAAGTTATATTATCTTGTTATTGTATGTGGATGACATGCTTGTTGCAGGGTCTAACATGCAGGATATAAATGTGCTCAAAAGGAAGTTAGGTAATTCATTTGCGATGAAGTATTTGGGTGCTACAAAGCAAATCCTTGGTATGAGAATAACAAGAGACATGAAAAATCGCAAATTGACATTGTCTCATGGTAAGTACATACAAAAGGTGTTGGAGAGGTTCAGAATGCAGAATGCAAAACCAGTTAGCACACCTTTGGCCAACCATTTCAGTCTAAGCAAGGAAATGTGTCCCAAGACACAAGAAGAGACAAATTACATGTCCAAGATTTCCTATCAATCAACAGTTGGCAGCTTGATGTATGCCATGGTGTGCACAAGACCAGATATTGCACATGCAGTGGGAGTTGTGATCAGATATATGAACAATCCAGGTAAAGAACATTGGAAGGAAGTACATTGGATTCTTAGGTATTTGAGAGGTACTACCACTCAGGCATTATGTTTTGGAGGTTCAAACATTGTTCTACAGGGATATGTTGATGCAAATATGGTAGGTGACAAGGACAGTAGGAGGAACACCACATGGTATGTGTTTACTGTAGGTGGAACAACAGTAAGCTGGATTTTGAAATTGCAGAAGGTTATTGCACTTTCAACAACGAAAGCAGAGTATGTTGCTATTACAGAGGCTAGTAAAGAGATGATTTGGTTGCAGATGTTTATGGAGGAAGTGGGTAAGAAGCAGAAGGATAGTAGGTTGTATAGTGACAGCCAGAGTGCCATTCATCTTGCAAAGAACTCAGCATTCCATTCCAGGACTAAACATATACAGCTCAAGTACCATTTCATACGCTCTGTTTTGGAAGATGAACTGTTGAAGCTGGAAAAGATACATACTAGCCAGAATCCTGCAGACATGTTCACAAAGGTAGTGACTAGAGAGAAGCTGAGTTCTTGCTCGGTTTCAGTTGGCCTTCTTGCATGAAGGTGAAGAGGAGAAATTTGCCAAGTCCAAGTCCAACAAGTGCAGCAGCGGTGGAGTTGCTTTGATGAGTCTCCAAGTGGGAGATTGTTGGTTGTGGAGCTAGATATTCCAGTCTCATAGATGATATTGTCTCAGCTGCGCACCCCGGAGGACTGTACACTCATTCTGCATTTTTTGGGGTTCGAGGGCAATGCCCTCGAGAAAATTTTTGGGGTTGTTTTCGCCAGCTGTTTACGGGCCCATGGTTTTGGGTATCCCGTGGTATTTTCCCATTGTATTTTCCCTATAAAAGAAATACATTGTAATACGGCTAGGGTTGATGTATTAGGTTTTATGCATTGTAAAGATCTCTGAGATCAGAAGAGAGATTGTGAGACAGTCAAGAGGAAGTGCAGCGGTTGTGCTACAGGTTGTATCCCTTCACTTTGCTGGATGATATAATAATAAGGACTGGCAACTTCAGTGTGGACGTAGCCCAATTTGGGTGAGCCACGATATATCTATGTCTCTCTTGTAATGCGTATGTGTGATTCTATTTGCATTTCTGTTTATTGTTATTGCTCTGCGATCCTATTTTTCTAACAGTTGAGTCAAGAGACTTTGGAACATCAAGAATAATATATATATATATATATATATATATATATGTATACTTAATACTTCTAACTTTTTAGGTAACAATCACTTCAAACATGGACCAAACACACTAGGAGGGGAATGACCTTCCAATTAATACATAAAAGGGTAAATGCTGAGTCAGAACAATGTGAGAAAAAATACTCATTAATAAATAAAAAATAAAAAGAAATTGGGAAAAGTGAAACCTAACTACTTCTTGAAGGATAAGGGAATATAAAATAAGAAGAAGAGAGCAAAAAGAAAAATGTATTCCTTAAGAAGAGAGAGTAGCTTGAATATGAACAGATCATTCTCCTTAAAAATAAAGTTGTAGAGGGAGAACATTACTAGGGTAATGGTTCCTAGTTCATTGGAGGGTTCAATTGTAAATCCTTGAGTGCTCAACAACCATGAACATAATATGGTTATTCCTAGATGGGGGGGAATTATTATAGGGTTTACACATAGCTAGTAAAAAATCTTGTGACTACTCTATAGTAGCAAAAAGATAGAGAACATACCCCTGGGTTACTCTTTTCTATTGTGCTTGGTCTTGCTCGAGGGTGACTTGCTGAGAAAAAATAGTTAAAGAATCTGTAATGTCCCCTTTTTTTTATTAAAATAGTGAAATTTTCAACTTTTTCCCCTAGTTTGACCTTTGACTAGTTTTGAGGTCTAGGTCTCCAAATTGCTCCAAATGCTTCCAAATATTCAGAGAAGGTGTATGAATGATATTAGGACTTGATTATGATCTTCACGAATGATTTAGGACCATCAAAATACTATTGCAAACCCCTTTAAGATACTGGCCAGAGTAGGAGTTTTTACTAGCAATTTGGGGTTCAAATCCCCCCAGGGTAAATGCTGAATATGGCTCTCCAAAAGCTTCCAAACCCACTCCAATTTCTGAACAGAGGTAGAGGATGTCTAAGGGACAATATTAAGGTCTCATGTAAATCATTATTCAGTTTATTAAGTCTGTTATAACCCTCTCCCAATAGCTACAAAATCATTAGTTTCAACCTTGGGGGAAATGACATTAAATCTTCTTCAAATGGTATAAAACCAGGCAAGGTGACTCCAAATGCTTAAGTACTGAACATGAAACTTGTGCATATCATTAATGAAAGTCCATTAATCATAAATACATCAGATAAATGCTCTTCCATTCGAATTCATCAATATTTCATTGATATCAAGATAGTGGGGAAATGGCACCATGTGTTCATTAAAAATCAGATTTACATCATTCCAATTGGATTTTCGACCTGGTACATTTCTGAGTGTGAAGAATAGAGTATATGCATCTTATTACAAAAGAAATGGGGCTTTAGAAGCTCCCCCAAAGAGGACAATATCTCACCAAAAGTGCCTCTCCTCAAGGATCAAGAATATGCAATGAAAACTTGAAATGGTTGAAGGAGTGAGCTGCACTAGAAGAAACCACGAGCTTCCCTATATCTTACACTTGCAAAGATGTAATATCCCAAATTTTGAACTAACTATTTCTGATATTATATTGGGCCATGGCCCCAGCACATGTGATGTATTTGAGCCTTAGCATACATGATTTACCCTTTTATATATTGACATACTGGGCATGGACCTTGGGTGACTCCTTTATTGAGTATATACTGGGCAAGGAAGCCCTAATGTTGTGATTATGTTCTTTAGCATATGATGTGGGTACAAGCCCTAATATACTGAGATGATATTTTGTTACTTACTGTGCAGAGCTATGATGTTTCATGATTGACTTATGTGGTGTGTTGAGTGTGGACTCAGAAACACACAGATGACCTACGTACTGGGCAGAAGCCCCAATGTACCTAGAAGAATGATTATGTACTGGGAGTAAGCCCTGATGTACATTGAGTGTTGGGCGTAAGACCTGGAGCACTCCAAGCTTGATAAATGAATACCGGATTCGAGGCCACTTGAATATTCTCGATGTGCCTCACTGCCACATTCTAGCACTAGTGTTGAGCAGGAAGCTCTGGAATTGCACTAGCGTAATGCCCATGTGAAAGTGTTGAGTTAAAAATCTCTGAAGAGCACTCAGGGTTACTAGATCTCAAAGTGTTGAGTCGGAAAGACTCTAAATAGCACTTCTACTTTCATCACATTTATTTAATTTGATTAAGTGATTCATCTTCTATCTATCATCAAATACTGTGGGAACTACCATGTTAAACGAGGGAATCCGACATGCAAGAGAGAGACTAGAGGTTCCTATCCAAGCTTACCAAAATACCGTCCAAAGAATTGGACCTTGTCCTTAATGTTAAAGAAGTACCATGTGAAGATACATAATTAAATAAAATGCATAAAGGTCTCAAAGATACATATTATTATTAAAAACTTTAATAATAATGATGTTATGTATTTATTTATAAAAGTATTTATTGCATATAGTTATGCATAGTTGGCTGCAACATAATTAAATACTATTAATAATGTTAAGGTAGGAAATGTAAGTAGTATTATTATTATGAAAAGGTTTATTTAAAATCACTTCTATTTTAAACAAATGAAAAGTCCTAGTTCAACAAGGACTAGATATTGTAGTGATAATATCTTTTAAATATTAATTATTAAAATTTAAAGAAACTAAATAATATTCAACAGTCATAATTCAAGACTCCCCTACATAAAGAGGGAAGATCCCAAGAGTGGGGATTATCATATTTTTCATTATCATTCACCTATGGTAATCAGAGAGAATTTTGCTGCTCCAAGAATTGAAGTAAGCCCACATAATTTTCCAGATCTGAACCAGTAGTGAACCTAGGGCCTCTATCTCTTATTGCATGTTGGAACCATCTCGGGGGGATTCAGTTAGAACTAGGAACAGTTTAAGGGTCATGGTTGGAAGGAACATGGTAGCCCCAAAGTTCTCCGGTTAAAAGATCATGCTACAGGTTGGTCAGATAATGAAACTCTCTGCACTAATTATTGTTTGAGTGTGCAGGACTTGCAAAGGATAATCAAGCTTCCCTACAACCAGGTATGAAACTACAATTCCTCATTTCAATTTATTATTTAGCTAAGAGTTATTAATTAAAATGCATATCTCAGTATCATTTTTTTTCTTTTCCCTAGACCTGTTTGGTATAATTTTCTCATAGAGCAAGGGCCTTCAGGCATAGGCTCTTCGGTTGTTTTTATTTTCAGTAGTAAGTTCATTTAAACCTGAAATCTATTAGCTTAGGGATTTCGATCGAAATACTAGTCGACGGTCTAGCAGGTCTAGCCAGCTAGCCTGTGCTAGACATGTTTAGCAGCATAAACATAGAAACCTAGGTCATTACCATTAACTGTCCTTAAACCTTGATAGTGATTTTCATGGCTTCATTTTCGAAGTATTCTTTTAGGACAGGTGTGTATTTCTTCCTAGTGTTTACATTCTTAGCACTACTTTTTTTTCCCACGTATTCTTTTAATATAAGGACCTGAGTCAACATAGGCAGAGATAGAGTATCGAAACCCTCAATAGTCCTTTAAACAACAGGAAGAAAATAACAAGGCTTAGATGTTTCAACTGTTAGGATATTCCTATACTCCATCCTAGTCCCACCAGTATTTTGATCATTTACATTTTCAGTCATGCATGCACTTTTAGGGTTTTCATGCATCCCAGTCATCAGTCTCGCACCTAGCCCTCAGTTAGCCAGCCCCTAGGAGCTTCTCACTATTCATTTTTAGCCCTCCAGTTGCTTAATGCACCCTTCTTCCTTGATTTTAGGAAGCAACTCGCCCTTCTTCACCTACCAATCCAGTTGTCTTCAGTTACACTCAGTTACACCTACCAGAGTTAGTTTGACTGATGGTTGACAGTTACTTGAGCATTGATAACTCCACTGATGATGATAAAGAATTCCAATTGTGCTCCAATGATACTAGTTGTGCTCCAATGACACTCCAGTGATCCTTTGATCACTCCATGATGGCTAATTCGAATTGCCACCTTAGGCATTCGAATTCCTCGTGCTTTGTACTATTTATTTGTCCATACTGTGATTAATTAATTAGTGTGTGTGAAGTATTATTGCTTCTATCTGAGTTCTACTATACCATATTATTCTGTTGTTCATTATATTGTATTGTTCACTCTTCTTCTATTTTTCTGCTTAATCATAATTACTCTTGTGAGGTATACATCATCTCTTAGATCTGCTGTGAGGATTTTCACATGGTATCAGAGCATGTTGAGAGTTTTCTTTGTCTCCATTCTTGAGAGTTTTTTGCAGGTTATTATCAAGATTTCAAGTGCAGCAGTTGCAGCAGTAGCAGTTGCAAAATATTCTATATTGTTTTTCCAGGTCTTCTACAGCTTCTATGTATTCATCAGGAATTACTCCTCTTGATCCACTCAACTATAATGAATGGACACCAAGAATGATAGCAGACTTGAAGATCCATGATCTTTTTTATTGTTATTTTGAAAGAGAGTTCGAATCCCCTGAAGAGAAGATTGATTGGTTAAATAAAAGTGACATGCACTTTGAAGCAATAATTTTTTCTTTGTTTGCACACCAAAGATTCCAATTCAAATACTGTAATGGTGTTGAAACTCCAAAGGAGTTATGGACTGCAAAAGAGATATGGGATCACTTGGATGGAAAATTTGGCAGAGAGAATGAAGGACTTGGGCACAACCCATTCGAAATCAAACAAAGTGATGCATTCACTCCTCTTGATGGTCTCTCAGATCATGAACAAGTATCATCACATATTGAAGTTGTTAACAAAGAACTTGCACATTCTACACTCATGCTCAAACCTTCTTCTCTTTCTGTGCCAGCTTACATTCTAGATATTGCAAAAGGTCCTAAATCCTCTCTTGCACTAGAGTCTGTTGGTTTGCATCATGATCACATGATTATTTCGGAGGTCAAAACAACTATTGAAGGTAATGCATTCGCTCCTCTCCAGCTATCTCCTCTTTTATACTACTATATGATCATAAATTCATGCTTTCAGAAGGTCATTGAAGAATATGGCCATTGCCATTCACTTGGGAAGATTTCTCATGCAACTACTGGTTTTGATCTCACCTCTCATGGTTCAAAGGAGATCTCAAGAAACCATGATTCAAGTCTTGTATCTAATTTGGGTTCTAAGCAATTAATTCTTGGGAAAATTTCTCATGCATATGATAGTTTTGATCTCACCCCTGCTGATTCAAAGGAGATCTCAAGAAACTATTCTTCAAGTCTTAAATCTGATTTGGATTTCAAGCAATTATTATTTGATGGTTCTTTTTGGCATAATCTCACCCATGATGGTTTGAAGGAGAAGACAAAAGACTATCTGCATATTCATGATTTTGATCCTACCTCAGCTGATTCAAATCACAGGTTCAAGGATCATCCTCATACTTTTGGATTTGTTCTCATCACATTCGATCTGAAGAGAAAGTACAAGCACATATTTTTCGAGCATGATCCACTTCTTCCCAAGAAGAAGATACCTCCAAACATATGACCAAGCATCACACCTGCTTGAGTTTGGAGCATTTATTTTTGTGTGTGCCTTACAGTTTGTTTTTTGAGGAGGGGGTATGTTTCCCATAAAATTTTCCCACTTCCTTGGTTTATTTACTATTATTATTCATTGTATTGGGTGACCTTTGGTCTTAGTTACCAGGTCCCAGAATGGATTAAGGGGGGGTGTTAGGATATTCCTATATTCCATCCTAGTCCCACCAGTATTTTGATCATTTACATTTTCAGTCATGTATGCACTTTTAGGGTTTTCATGCATTCTAGGGTTTGCATGCATCCCAGTCATCAGTCCAGCACCTAGCCCTTAGTTAGCCAGCCCCCAGGAGCTTCTCACTATTCAGTTTTATCCCTCCAGTTGCTTAATGCGCCCTTCTTCCTTGATTTTAGGAAGAAACTCACCCTTCTTCACCTACCAGTCCAGTTGTCTTCAGTTTATACTCAGTTACACTTAGTTACACTGAGTTACACTCAGTTACACCTACCAGAGTTAGTTTGACTGATGGTTGACAGTTACTTGAGCATTGATGACTCCACTGATGATGATGAAGACTTCCAGTTGTGCTCCGATGATACTAGTTGTGCTCCGATGACACTCCAACGATCCTTTAATCACTCCATGATGGCTAATTTGAATTGCCACCTTAGGCATTAGAATTCCTCATGCTTTGTATTATTTATTTGTCCATACTGTGATTAATTAAATAGTGTGTGTGAAGTATTATTGCTTCTATCTGAGTTCTACTGTACCATATTATTCTGTTGCTCATTATACTGTATTGTTCACTCTTCTTCTATTTTCATGCTTAATCGTAATTACTCTTGTCAGGTATACATCATCTCTTAGATCTGCTGTGAGGATTTTCACATCAACAAACGTTTGTTATCACAAGCTTCACTCTACAACAATACGCAATAATGCCTATCAATCTTCACATCAAAATCACAGACATTGGACACGCAAATGTAGACATAACAAGGGTTCAACGAAATAAGACGTTAAGCAAAATAGAATGCAGGCTAAATAACCACAATTCTCACATTGAGTCATTATCCAATCGGGTCTCATATTATTTATTCAGTCAAACAGTCAACCCATGGTTCACCATAACATAGATGCTATAGGTATGCAAGGATTACGTATTCTTAAACCATGGCATCAGACATTTGCACAGCACACCATATGATTATAATCCCAAACCCTGACAAAATTCTCTATCTTTTCAAGGATCGAATCACACAGCAAAACAATGCATTACTTAGCATTAAGTTCATTTATTTTAGCACATCAAACCACAAGTCCTTCATAGAAATCGTGCTAACCTATAAACTAGCCGAAGCTTAGTATCTAAGCATAGACTCTACCTTTCAAACACAACTAGAAATTAGACAGAGGTACCATTGATATCGACGAATACAGGATGCCCATTTCAAAATACCAAATCGAGTGCATACAGGGTAGAGCCACGTTAACACATACTGGATTTAAACCTAGACATTACCATATTTACTCCATACGAAACAAAACACAGAGATCAGGTAAGAATGCGATTCATATATATATAGAAAAATGCAGAGGTCCAACAAACTCTACATTCAAATAATACATGTACAGAGTTCATTCAAGAAAGACGTAGACCCGAACCTCTGGTTAAGACCCAAGTTTTAAAT
This sequence comes from Larix kaempferi, assembly GCA_027924585.1. NCBI lineage: Eukaryota > Viridiplantae > Streptophyta > Pinopsida > Pinales > Pinaceae > Larix > Larix kaempferi. Next base: position 2,981,608 of record BSBM01000387.1, read on the forward strand.
TATGAGCATTACAATCCATTACAACTGCTAAAAAGTCTTCGTAGAAGCCGAATTGCCCAAATAGTACATTAAGACCAGGAAACCCTCCAGGGTTATGTTGCTTCCCATTCAAACAATAGATACATTTAAATTCATGGTCTAGCCAAAGGCGACCTTCTAGAATTCAAAGTAAACCAGTAAGCCAAAGAGTTCCACGAAGTCTCCCATAACCAAAACATGCAGTACACCCGCCATAGATGCGAGAGGGAAGAGCAACGTTGGTAAAAGTCTGGACTTACCGCTTCCATTGGCCATATCAACGAAGGTCCTCGTCACCTGTAGCAACCCACATAGATAAATTCCCAGCCATTACCTGCCAATCCAACAGAGGGCACGAGTTAGAACCCTGAGATAATTATCAAGCAATGGATAACCGTAGAAGTGCAAGGAAGATAATTACCTAAACCGCGCAATGCATTCTTCACTACATCAGCTGAGGAAACACCAAGTGCACTGACCATGAGCGTAGCTCAGGTCAGGGCACAAACCCTCTCCAAAATGTAACGAAGCATTGAACCAAGCCAAAGTAAAATGTAGAGCACATGTACAAGTGGTAAAACCCCAAACATCGAAACCCTCCATGCCAGCTGGTTTCACAACACATTGATACCATTGGGGGCAGTTATTACTCCACCAACTTCCCATTTAATGAGGTTTGATTTATCACCCACACACTATAGAAGATGTCGTATAGGCATCAACGAATTAATAGCATGAACACATTATTTTATTCCAAGGTTTTTGAAGCCTAGCCATTACACTTGGGTCATATAACATGCTAAGATATGGTTTAGGTTTGATAAAGAGGTTTTCCCCATAGTAGCACCTACATACAAACATGAAACAATATTTTAGCAATTTGCTAAGTAAGACCAGAATCTCGAAGACTACCCTTACCTCTCGGCAGCTTTGTCAGGGGTACTTTTTCCCTTGTTAAAACACCAATGTTCCATCATGGGCCTCAACTTTCATCAACGAGAGTCCATCTCACCTAAAGTACCAGTTAGACTCTTATAAATCTGCATATGATTCCTTAAAACAATAAGAAGGAGGTTTCTTTTGTTTTATATTAATACTCTAGCATTGGTACACTTACGACAGAATTACCTTACCATTTCTACACATCGCTTCTGCAGAACCAAAAGAATAATAACTTGTGAGACTTTGTTACTTAGGAAATTGAACTCTTAAATGTCACAAACAAGTATCGGTGCATTGTTTTTATCAGTGCTGAAGTTAATCTACAAACCATCATCTTTAAAAATAGCTTTTATTGCAGTAGTGGAAAATTTTAAATTTTTACTATTTTTAGGGTCATTACAAAATAAAGACTCCATTAAATCTCCCATGAAAGGTCTGAGTGGCCTTTCCACACACCAACTAGGTGTTGATGTATTTATAACTTCGGAAGATATTCTTCTATGTATTACATTTGTACTTTATTGTATATCCATTCCTCTATTTGGAAGTATCGTCATTTGTATTTGGAAGTGTTGTCATTTGTATCGACAAGTGTCGTCATTTGTATTGACGGGTTATTAAACCACCTTGTTGAGGTCGGCCCTATATGAGTCATCTGGGTCAAAGGGTTATTAGACCACCCTATTGGGGGTCGGCCCAGTCAACATTATGTTATGTGGTTAAGTTGGGGCCGACCTAGTTGAGTAAAGGTCAAGTGAACGTAAGTGTATAAATAGAGAGTGTGTCTCTCTCATTTTATATATTGTCTCATTGTCTCACTTCGCATTAGTGAGAGAAGAGAAGGGTGCGCACAAGTGGAGGAGGAGCATGCTACTGTAGATATCAATCTCTTGGGTTTGATCATGGTGATCATTGTATTGATGCTTATTCTATCTCTGAGGAAGTTGCAGGGTTTTTCACCTTCTTGGTTTTCCCCAGTGAAATGTTTTGTGTCTCTTGTTTTTTGTCTCTTATGCTTGATATGCTGTACATGTTGTTGCTTCAGTTAAGATCCTAGATCAGATTGAATTAAATTCTTAAAAACTAACATGGTATCAGAGCTAGCCTGAAGGAAGGCATGGTATGGCATTTATGAGACTTGTTGCACTTGCGACAAATTGGAAGCTAGGGCTTGATAAAGCAAAAACAAGTCATCGTAGAAATTTCGCTATAAATCCATTTTGGCAACGTTTCAGGATCTTAATTTTGTATAGGTCGTATATAAAATCCCTATGTACCTTCTGTCGAAAGAACATCATCTAAGTTGTTGTACTTTGTGTTTTATGATCAGTACAATCTAGGGTTTCTGCCTTTTCTAGATCTCAGTCATAAAAAGGTGACCTAGGAAAGAAGGTCACAACTTGGGCTAGAAAGCTCCAAATGAAATTGCGTAAAAAGTGACAGTAAGAGAATGGACTGTAGTTTCTCAGGTAAGGTTTTCAGAGGCCGAAGTTGAACTAGTGACACGTGGCACGCCGTACAAATTTACTCTCCTATTTTATCCCATAAACAGGTCACGTTGCGACACTTGGCATAAATATCTCTCAGAGAATCCAATTGAGGTCAGACCTATGGGGTTGGAAATATGATAGGTCAGGATACCACAGGCCGAATTTTCAGACCCTGTGGATTCGTAATTTCAGAGTTACACTAGAAACAATCACGTGCATATTTCTGTGAAAACATAATTGGATTCCAAGCACCTTCATTCTTGGCTTGTAACTGTTGCGGGAATTTAGGGCTTCAGAGAAAGTTGGAATTTTTGGAATCAGAAACCACGGCTGGATGCTACTTAGAAAAATCAAAATTTAGAGACCAAGATCAAATTTTTTGGTTGGGCAGAAGGTCGTGCTTGATCAAACCCTAGTTCGGGATTTTGATCGAAAGGGTGGAAAATTAGGGCTTTTGCAAAAGTTGGAATTTTTGAAATCTGTGACCACGGCTGGAAGCTCCTCAGAAAAATCGAAGTTTAGAACACAAGATCGAGCCTTCTGGATGGGCAGAAGACCGGTCTTTATCAAACCCTAGTTCAGGGTCCTATCTAGTGAATCTGGAAGTTTCAAAGGCAATTTTGAGGGGTCAAATTTTGCAGTTTTCAAAATTGAAGTATGCTAGCTTGATCAACTCAGCAAGGTGCATCTTTTCATCCTTTCAGAAGTTTGAAATTCAAAATTTGAATTTTTAGGGTTTCTCTGACAAACCCTAATCCAGATGAGATCCAGTTTCTGCAAATCAAGAGGATTGGGTTAATCCTAGAAGAGCATGAATTGGACACCTGCATAAGTGAAGAAGTTCCAGTTTCAGAGGGAGATGAGGCTAAGGCCTTACATAAGAAGACTACAAGCAATCTCAACATGTATGACTTGAAGAGTTACAGGTATGTGTTGAAATCTGTTCATGATTAAGTTTATGATATGTTTGTCTTCATATTATTAAGGTTAGTACAATATTGATTAATTTTAGACTTGTCTTATTACCCTATTAAAAGTATGAATGCATGTGAATGATAGAAGACATTCATTGATTAGGGTTATGACACTTATGATTGTACTAATGCACTGTGGTGTTGTATGAGTTTGATGTTGTCTGCTAACATGAAAGGTACATGAAGAAAGACAAATCAAGTTCTAGATCAAGAATATATGACCATGGTGACATGAAGATAAAGACTCATCCATAGCCATTATAGAAGCTCTACTTACGAGGTATGTATATTTTTGGTTCTACAATAGTTAACTTATGAGTTATGCAGGATACTAGCACAAGTCTTTAAAAAGAACAAGAAAACATTATGTGGGTATGTTAGACATAACTAGCAAGCATGACAATCTAGGTATGTTTTTCCTATATCAAGTTAGAATCCTATCTTGTGTTAGGATCTCTTATATAAGTAATTTTGTATGAATGATAATGATTATTCTTGAAGTTAGAAGTTTAAGTAATCAAGGGATTATGCATATTGTGTTTCTTACTTTGATTGATGATATGACTAACCAGAAGAGTCCTACAGGCAAAAAAGAATATGCATGAGTAAAAGAAGTCTTCACTGAAACCTTGAATAGTAACGCTTATTACCTATGTATGAAATGATCATGACTATACATGTTTAATATTATTTAGAATCATAATGTTTTGAGATTATACTAATGATTATGTATGAGATCTTCATGACACTAGTGCACACTTAAGCATGCATAGTGGTCTACGGTCAAGAACAAGTAATCCAGGAAGCAAAGATCAAGAGGGAGCACACTCCAGTTTTTCTTGCAAGGAAGCAAAGATCAAGAGGGAGCTCACTCTGATAGTTCCTGCAAGGAAGCAAAGATTGATAGGGAGTCCACCCAACAAGCAAACAAAGATAAGTATTTGAATTGTCATTTCTTATTACTTAAAAGATGTACATATTTATGTTCCTAGATTTAGGATGTATATTATGCATTTTAGAAAAGGTTGCATTAATGAACAGTATACAGCTACTAATATGCATGTAATGGGTAAGTGGCCTATGGCACTGTACAACATTCCATTGCTACTTATCTAGAATGAAACCTCTTTGCTAACATGTTGGGAGTTGTGCACACTCTTAACAAATGTTCTGGTAGAGATGGAAGGCATCTAGAAAGTTACGAGACATGGATAAATGTTGTATTGTAGCATTGGATAAATATAATTGCATGACTGTATGACATATGTCTTTATGCATAAGAATTTTTTTTTTGAAAAACTATGAGAATTTTCTAATCATGCAATTGAATTTGACTTGTAGGAAAGAAGAAGGACTACAACATTTGTTCCAAGCAACGAAGTTCAAGAAAACTATCTATTGAAAATATTGAAGAATCCGAAGTTCCCAGGATTTGGGATGCAGTAATGGAAGAATGCCATGATCGAGGAGTACCAGTCGATCATGAAGAATGATGTTTGGGATGTGATCCCAAGACCAGATGGGAAGTCTGTTGTGACTTCCAAGTGGATCTACAAGATCAAGCATGCTGCAGATGGTAGCATAGAGAAATACAAGGCGAGGTTTATAGCTCGTGGCTTCTCCCAAAAGGGAGAGGATAGGTTGATTGCCGACACGAAGAGGAAGCTTACTGCCTAGTTCAAGATGAAGGAATTGGGTATGATGCATTACTTTCTAGGTATGGAGGTGTGGCAGAGTGCAGATGGAATCTTCCTTGGACAAGGGAAGTATGCAGTAGAGATCCTGAAGAGGTTCAGGATGATGGGCTGTAAGGCCATGGCCACACCTATGGCATCAAACCTGAAGCTTATGTGTGATGCTTCATCTGATCTGGTTGATGTCACGATGTATCGTCAGACGATTGGGTCGTTGATTTACCTGAGGAACACGAGACCATATATTTGCTTTGCGGTGAACACATTGAGCCAGTTCCTGACGGATCGTAGACATGTTCACCTGATTGCTGTAAAGCATATTCTGAGGTACCTTAAAGGTATAGTTGATTATGGGCTCAAATATGATGCGAATCAAAAGTTTAACGTGGAGGGTTATGTATGGGATCCCATACTGAAGTAGCACCCATAAGTGCTACTTCAGTATGGGATCAGGTGTGATCTCTTGGTTTAGCAGGAAGCAGTCCTGCGTAGCACTGAGTACAGCCGAAGCAGAGTATGTTGCAGCTTTTTCGGCTAGTTGTGAGGCAGTATGGATGAGGAAGCTACTGTCTGAGTTATTTGATCTCTCGTTGAGTGCTATTGGTATCTTTGTGACAACCAGAGTTATGTGAAGCTATCTGAGAACCCAGTGTTCCATGATAGGTCAAAGCACATTGAGATCAAATATCACTATATCAGGGATATGGTGCAGAGAGGAGCAGTGAAGCTCTTGTATGTTGCGACGGATGAGCATGGTTGTAGATGTGTTCTCCCATGGATGCGATATAAGTGTTGTGCCATTCGAGCATGGTTGAAGAGTGTCTTCCCATGGCTGCGATATAAGTGCTGTTCCATTCGAGCATGGTTGAAGTGTGTCTTCCCATGGCTATGGATATAAGTGTGGTGCCATTCTCACATGGTTGAAGTGTGTCTTCCCATGGCGTAGATATAAGTGCTGAGCCTTTCACGGATGGTTGAAGTGTGTCTTCCCATGCTGGTGAATGTAAGTGCTGTGTGATGTGCATCTGGGTTGTGCTTCGTGAACAATGTTATGATCAAGTATGATCATGAGTATCAGGATCATACTTTGTGGCCGTGGACAGGTTGTGCAGTGGCATGTAAAAGGTCCTGGGAGATCCGATAGGTTGAGCTGTGTGCTCGTAATCAGTCCTGGGATGCTCTTGCGAGGTTTTGTTGACACACATAATAAGTTCTGAGGATTCCAGAGTATGGCCAGAGATGATGAAGACCTACAGGAGGCTAGGCCTACATCCAACATGAAAAAGGGATGGCTCTGTAGAACTTCCTATGACGAGAAGAATTGAGAGATAACACTAGAGATCGAGATGACGAGTACAACAGCAATGACGATGATGCTCCGTGATCTAGTGATGATGATCCAACTCTAGAATTGAAGACTTGTGCCGATATTTATTGATGACTTGTGTCAAGAGAATACCTTCCTAGTTAAGAGGGAGTGTTGATGTATTTGTAACTTCGGAAGATATTCTTCTATGTATTACATTTGTACTTTATTGTGTATCGATTAGAGATGTTACATTCCTCTATTTGGAAGTGTCGTCATTTGTATTTGTAAGTGTCATCATTTGTATTGACGGGTTATTATACCACCTTGTTGGGGTCGGCCCTGTATGAGTCATGTGGGTCAAAGGGTTATTAGACCACCCTATTGGGGGTCGGCCCAATCAGCATTATGTTATGTGGTTAAGTTGGGGCTGACCTAATTGAGTAAAGGTCAAGTGAAAGTAAGTGTATAAATAGAGAGTGTGTCTCTCTCATTTTACATATTGTCTCATTGTCTCACTTCGCATTAGTGAGAGAAGAGAAGGGTGGACACAAGTGGAGGAGGAGCATGCTGCTGTAAATATCTATCTCTTGGGTTTGATCATGGTGATCATTGTATTGATGCTTATTTTATCTATGAGGAAGTTGCGGGGGTTTTCACCTTCTTGGTTTTCCCCGGTGAAATATTTTCTGTCTCTTGTTTCTTGTCTCTTATGCTTGATATGTTGTACATGTTGTTGCTTTAGTTAAGATCCTAGATCAGATTGAATTAAATTCTGAAAAACTAACACTAGGATGGGAATCCTTCACCCTCGAAATTGGCTAAGGCAAGTAGACTAGTATTCCACTAGCTCTCTTCAGAAATGCAAATTCTCAAAATGATCAAAATCCCTTCTGTTGGTTGATCCCTGTATTTTATAAAAATCCTTATCCTTCTAGGGTTCCAAATCCATCCAAATACTCCAAGCCAATTCGAATTAGGGAGTGGTTCATGATTTTCCATGTGTCCTCCCCTTCCTAACCTTTCACCTTCCACCAATTCGAGTAGGAATCCTTTGAGCTTCTCTAACTCCCATGAGCGCCCCCTTGGCTGCTATTTTTAGGCCTGACATGTCATAATGGTAAGATGTCAGCAATCAAGTCTGCAATTTGTCATAGGTGTCATAGCATATTCATCATTGTTGTCATATAGGTTAGGGAATCTAGTCCAAGTGTTCAATAACTCCTCATTTGACTCTTCCTCTTCTATGGGAGTTACACTTCCATCCCAATTCGACCTATGATGCATATTACCAAGTGTATGAGCCGTCCAACTCCTCCCAAGAACCTTAGGCTTCCCATGGATTCGAATTTACAAGAGGAGGATGCCACGTGGCACAGAATTTCTAGCTTGTGTGGGCCCCACAACCTCCATGTGTCTTCATGAACCATTGCCACTTTTATTTTCTCTTGTATTTATTTATTTATCTCCTTTATTAAATATTTATTCTATTCTAATGTCCTAACACCATTTATTATCTCTCTTATTGCAATTCCTCGTGTCTCCATCCAACCTAGGGAACTAGTAGGATTGATGGAATTTTCTTGTTATGAATTTATTAATGGGAACATTACTATTAAGGATTTGTACATTTGGATGTAATTAACTACTACTACTAAAAGTTTATGCTATTAATGTTATTTATGATATAATTATTATAGTTTAATATATCCTTAAGAAAGAAGAATGATAAATATATTACAATTATATGCCGTTTCTTTTATTCAAATATTTGTATTTTTAAAATATATATATATATATATATATATATATTTATATATATTTATAGGTTATATGATAGGCTAACCTTGGCGAGACATCTTGTAAATAGGATGCAAACGAAACCAGGGATTTAACCTTTAGTTTGTTTGCACATAATATATAAATATATTGTATAATTATATTATAACAAGGATAAACAATTATTAATGTTTAATATTAAATAGAAACCACAACTAGAATCGAAATCGAATTATATAGTTCTGTCCATATATATTTACAAATGGAAAGGAACATGTAACTACTCGTTCCAAAATATTCAGGCTCACCAAAAAAATGATACAAGGAAATATTATTATTAACCAAACATATATAACTATATTAACTATACAACATATATAAATTTTATAGAAGCACAATATAAACATAAATTAATATTAAAATACGGCCTATATTAACTATACAACATATATAAATTTGATAGAAGCACAATATAAACATAAATTAATATTAAAATCTGTTTTATAAGTCATGTTGTAAGGGATAAGAATCTTTGGATGGGCCTGTCGAGACGAAAAACCATAAACAAATATATATAAGTCATACTAAGTTCTCACAACTAGGAGAGAGCACTCACGAGTCACGAGTTTTACCCAATCTGCATAGTAAACCAGAAACGGTACGATGCTTTTATTTGCCCCACCTTTCGGTAGAATCGACAGCGAAACATCCTTCCCACGGTAAATGCAGTAGGTGAAACAACTGGCGGAAAGAACGAGTAACCATGCGCATTGCTAAGCTGTAATTGCTAGGGGTTCACCCCACGAAGCCCATTGAATCTTATGCAACGATAATATACATAAATCTGCATGGAGACAAGGAAACGAATGCTAGCTTAAGTAAGCCACGTCTACTCGACATAGTTCTTCCACGTCTACTAGACATAGTTCTTGTGCTTCCTGAAGCAAGTGAGGGAGCATCGTTAGATTCTCATGTTGCTCAAGGTGAGTGAGGGAGTACCGTTGGATGGGATCCCATCCAATGATGATGATCTGTCACTCAATTTGAGGAACATATTAATTTTATAAGGTGTCTAAGGTTTATCGACAATTCACTACATATCTTTGTCAAAGATACGGTGGCTCTTTGGTGGGGTTAAATAGATTTCATTCCATTCACCCTCATTCAATTCAGTTGAAACATCTTCTAACTTAAATTACTCCACAATGTATAAAGAAATTTGTTAAGATTTCCCATACATACTCACTACATACCCCTAAACAACCCATCATCCTATCGTGGTTCCCTTACTCGCCTCAAAAAAAGACATGAAAACTCTATAGGTTGTAGACGGTTCGCTCACAACTCACTACATTCCCATAGAGAGCCCTTTCAACAAACAAAAGGTAATAAAAACACAATAAGATTCCCTCAGGTGACAAGGACCCAAAACCAAATTAAATTTGAAAATGATGTCCCATTTAAAAAGTTGCCACATCATAAAGTTCCTTACATTGCGTGTCACTCTGTCATATTGCGAAAATGTGAGATTCATTCCTATTATATAGCAAATATTTGATTCTGTGGAGGACATTAAACAAACGTAACAGCCTATGGGAATAATTAATAAAGTAAAATACTAGAACGGTGCGGCCATCTACGTGTCTTCCAGGCTGGCCACTGACACCTCAAATGGGCGGTGAGGGTACCAAGGAATGGCCGTCCAGGCTGTTGTGTAATCAAGGTGGGCCCCGATAGCTTTTTGAAGTGAGGCTGGACATCTCATCTGGACACCTTCCTCTCTGACAACTGATGGAACCGGCCAGTGATGTCATAACTTTCATTATTTTCAACCCTAATGAGCATCTTCATTTGCAGTATAAAGGGCCCACTCGGGTCACTTTGTAATGTAGGATTTCCACTGCTAAACAAGCCGAGCTATCAAGCGTTTGATCTGATCGATTGGAGTTCTGCATAGCTAAGTGCTTTATCAGCTCTCTATAGAAATCTTTGATATGGCCACTGTTGAGGTATATCGATGAATTTCTCCTAATATTTGCGTTGTTTTTTTATGTTGTTGTTGCAGTGAGAGCTATCAATCCATAAATTTCAGTCACATTATTCTGAACACGCAGGATAAATTTGATTGCTATGTAATTGAAAGTTATGAATTCAGAATTCCCATTAATACCCACTTTAGCACTGAAGTGGAGAGATTTAGAAGTATAGGGAAAAGCTATGAATCTTTTTTTTTGCATTAATAATCTTGATTGATATCTAAAAGACCTATGAATCCCTTCTTGCCATTAACACCGACCTTAACTTTTCTGAGGCCCATTTTCGCATCAATATTAATCAGACTTTTAGTAATTTGTGTTTTGTTAATATAGAGAGTTATGAATCCCATCTTTCCCAGGGTTTGTTTTTTGTTTGGGAAAGATTTAAATTGATTTATAGTTTGCAAGCAAAGCATTTACCAATTGACTATTGGATATTCACTGCGATGGATTGTTTGTGCAGGTTGCTACGCCTGTTGGATTGATTGCAAGCGAAGAACATGTGAATGCCGTTGAGGAAGTTGTGAAAGTTACGGAGATCGAACACACGACCGGAAAGGTCTTCGAAGTAGAAGCTGCTGCGGCTAGTCCTGCTGAGGATATTGTTTCTGCCACAGAGGAAACGGTGGATGAAAAACGCACCTTGGGTGAGGATTCTGCAGAGGAATTAACTGTAAGTCCCCTCGCCTTGGAGCCCGAAGCAGAATCTACACAGCTGGAATCCAAGGAGGAAGCTGCCCAACTGCCAAAAGAAGCCGATCCCACTAAAGAAGTTTCTGTAGCTGAAGCTTCTGACGAAAGCGCGGCTGTCGAAAAGGCAGCAGAAGAAAAGGCGGAGGAATCATCTGCCAAGGAAGAAGCAGCTGCTGAAGTTGCAGAAGAAAAAACAGCAGAGTGTGTTGTTGAAGAAGCAAAGCCGGCTGAAGCAGCTCCCGCTGAAGAGAAGGCCGAGGGTGAAAGTAAGGCTGAAGAATAGATTAATGTGTATGGAAGGCGAATGAATCCAAGCTGAAATTATATAATAGTATTGTAGGAAGCTCTTTACGTACAGTTAAGCTGGTAAATATGCATTGAGTGGATCAGTCCATCTATTTCTCTTAATTTCAGGCATAGCAGTTTCAGGAAAATGAAACAAGTGGAAGGCTTACCGATTGGATCGGCAGTATATCTCGCCTATAATAATATGATATCTATGCTCGCTTGCATTCTCTGTTAATAACTACAACTAGATCTGGCTTATCATGGATTGTGGTTATTTGATTATTTGATGTTGGATAGTTTAAATCCGGGCGGTTTGTCGATGTTATGTGTCATATGGATGTAAAACCGAGCGGTTTGTTGATCTATTTGTTCTTAAAATTAAAAATGAAAAATGAAGTCTTCCGACGTCAGGTTGGGTAAGAGATCAACAATTATAGCCGGAGCCAGCCTAAACAGCGAGAAACATTGATGTTCACCTTCCACTCGCACAGACCCAGTGATAGCTACTGCGGCATCATAACCTTCCTGATACAACAAAATGAAGATACAATATCAAATAATCACCAGTGAAGCAAAAAGTTCCATTTGCATAACAAAAAGATATTAATATATTTAATTAGTAATATATTTAATTCATAATATATATAACCATTTAATTTGTGATTGGTTATAATTAAGTGTTATAAAAAGTTATGTATTAATTATTGGTTATAATTAAGTGTTATAAAAAAGTTATGTATTAATTATTGGTTCTCTATGCGTTTAGCTATCTATTATTACCTAATTTTTTATAATTAATTATTATTTTTTTAATATTTTTTATATTAATTAAATATTAAATATTTTTAAAAGATGTAGTTTAAATATTTTAAGTTTTCAATCTTTTTCGATTGGAAATCTTTATAATATTTTAGAATCATATATATTAGTTATGAAAATTGGGTAATTTGAGTGTCTTAAAGGTATTTGAGGATACTCAATCTATTTATAGATTCAAAAATATAATTTAAACATATAAAAATTTAAATTTTACAAGAAAAAATACCAAAATTTATTATCAAAACTTATCGTAAAGTTAACTAAACTACTTTTTTTAAAAATTCTAACCAAATACAATAATATATAATATTTAAAATACTACTTCATATTCATAAATTCATAAGTTCAAAACTAATATATATATATATATATATATATATATATAAAACTGAGCTATATATATAGGATGCTAGGATGTTAGTTGTATCATACATATGGTTTGTTATCCGTTGATTTGCTTAAAAATTGATCTTTTAGTTCATTTATATGCATATAGGTTAGAGCGAAATAAAGCATTAAAAAGACTTTTGCGAAACACACTATATATAGATATAGCAAAATATAACATTAAAAAGATGTTTTTCGAAAACAGACTTAATGGTTGCAAGTGAGGTATTTAACATAGTGCATTGATACTTCTCGAAGCATTGAGAATGCATTGGATTCATGTGAGTTTGCATACCCTATTTTATGAAGTTTATGGTGGATGGCATTTGCAATATCATCCAAGATGGTAAGTGAAGACGTTAGTAACGATGGTAAGTGAAGAAGTTAGTAGAGGAGTTCTGTTGTGGGGTTTTTATTCAAATTTGATTAAACTTTGAATTTAAATTGAGAAAGGTTTGAGAATTGAGTTATTCTGATTTTTTTCCTTCTCAAAAATATATGTTTTTAAAAGATGTATTATTTAGAAATATACGTTCTTTAAAATATGTGTTATTTGTATGTAGTTTTATTTGGATGTTTGGAACATAATTAATGAAGATATAAATTATTTTTTCTTTTAAATAATGGAAGTAATATTGAATTTAATAATTTTTTGGCTATTATTATCTATATATTATATTTATTATATTAATGAGTAAAAATATGATGATTTCATAAATCTAAAAATAGATGTATTATTGGTTCTTGGTCAAACTAGGTCAAGGATTTTAATATCATCTCTCCTGCTTATTTTGGCACCTTAGAATGGAGGAATCCAACCCTATAAATATGATTCTTTACATGCAAATACAACTAACAAGAAACCACCGGCTACCAAAACCATATGCCAGAAACTACTCACATCCTTGCGCATTCCCGAGTCAAGGTTAACCCTAACAATCACCCCTTTAAACTTGACTTGGGGAATTACTTTGGATCTAACCCCCCCAAAAAAAACTAGAGCACTCAGGAATCTCATTTACATGTAGATTACACATTGTCATCTCCATTCTCCTTTTTTTCATTGCTATTACATCCAGAATCCTTTGGGATAACCATTGCTTCTCTCAACTCTCATTTCTCTCCCCTTGACTTGCCCTTCATGTGCTACACTTCCACAAGGATTTTGTACCTGCAAACAATTCATTATTGATGTTCATATAAAATGGGAATCCATCTACCGGAATGCATGGAATCCTCAACCATTGTAACTGCTAGTTCTCTAGGAATCCTTTTCACTTACGTGGTTCATCAATGCATTAGACTATACCTCGAGCATAACCTGGTCCCAACACTCCAAAATCACTCCAGCTCAAATTCCTCCCTTTAATATAAGATTCATCCTATCTGACTCCACATCCTCTTTTGCACATAAGAGGGACACGTGCTTCTAAACACCCGGGGAAATCAAACACTAACTAGGAACCAAAAAACTCTCAGGTGTCGGGTACAACCAATCATGGACACCTTAGAACACATGCTTAATAATTTCAACATAGGTACAAAAACATTCAATGATTTTCTAGCAAATTGCTTTAACCGAGATCACACCATGCATTTCCAATTTTACTATAATTTTTTACCATGCTTTTTCCCATCAATAATAGATCTATTATTGGTCCTTGGCCAAACTCGGCCAAGGCCGCCAAGAGCATCTCTCCTGCTCACATCTCTCTTTCTCACTTTGCCACCTTACAATGGAGGAATGCAACCCTATAAATAGGTTCCTTACATGCAAACGCAACTAACAAGGAACAATGAGCTACCAAAACCATGTGCGAAACTACATACATCCTTACTCATTTGCAAGTCAAGGTTAACCCTAACAAATACATAATGGATTGCCAATTAATAAATAATTAATAAATGCATATTATGATTTTATCCATAAATTAAAATTTTCAAATTATCAACAATTCTTTCCATTTAGATTTATGATTTTTTTTGTGTTTTGTGCATTAAATATATAAATATATATTTATATAAAACAAACAAACAAACTAACTAACTTTACTTTCATATATATATATATATATATATATATATATATATATGAGTTTGTTCGTAACATACATTTATAAGGAAAAAATGATGAATAGGTAACTTTTTAATCCAAAACTTGATAAAGAAAACCTTGGGTACAATGATTAATATGTGTAATAAGGACTCATACAACCTCGAGACATATTTATTCACCTATGTCTACACATATATACATTGAATTTATTGTTATTAAAATGTTATTAGTATTTGTAATAAATTAATTTAATTTAAATGCAAAAAACACCCAAGCTAAATGACACTAACGGATTTTAAATTCAATAAAAATAAACAATTCATATGATCCAAATTAAAAAAATACCAACCTTAAGATTTAATTATCAATTGGGAATGGAATATATCTATTCTAATAAATCCATTTTCTAGAATTGAGCTCTCAATTCCCAACGAGTTATCTTAACCATTGGGCAAATTAATGCAAAGGCAAATCAATAGTGGAATATATTAGTGAAGAACTATAATTGTAAGTATAGTTGATCCATTCACTAGTTTCAATATTATTGATTGGAATTAAGGTGGACATTAAAACGTCAATAAACTTTTTTTTATTGATGTTTATAAATTAAGAAAACCCTTTTCTAGATGGCGTTCACATAAAGAATATATTACAAGAGTCTATGAACCTCCATCTCCATTTACTCGTCTTACCTTATTGAAAGGATTTTTCATACACATTAGGAATGATTATTATTATTAAAATGTTTATTTAAGTGTTTTTGTCCTGGCTAACAACCATATATGTAATATAAATATATAATCACATTGTAATATCCCGAAACTTTGAGTATGGTTATATTATATATTGGGCGTAAGTCTTGATATACATGATTTATTTTGATTATATAGAGACTGAGCATAAGCCTCAAAGCACATGTTTTACTTTTGTTACATGTACTGCGCGTAAGCCCCAATGCACAGGATTTACTTTTGTTATATATATATTGGGCATAGGCCTTGATGGACATGGATTATTTTTATGTACTAGGCATAAGCCTCGATGTACTTAGTTGATTTTTATTATGTGTTGGGTATAAGCCCTAATAAACTGAGATGACCTTTGTTATGTACTGTGCAGAAGTTCTGGTAATAAATGATTGAATTCTATGATGTGTTGGGCATAAGCCCTGGAGCACATGGGTTGCAATGCTATGTGTTGAGTGTAATCTCTGGAAGACATAGGTAACCCCAACAAATAAATGATTGAGTGCTAGGCATAACCCTTGGAGCGCTCCAACTTGATGTTGAGCACAAGCTTTGGAGCATCAGATCTTTGGCCATTGTATCTCTAGGTGTATCTTACAAATGCATCCTAGTACTAGTATTGAGAAAAAGGCTCTAGAATTGCACTAGTGTAATGCCCATTTGAGAGTGTTGAGCATAAGCTCTGAATAGCACTAGGGGTTACCTCACTTAAGGGTGTTGATTTTGAAAAACTCTGAATAGCACCAATGTTCATCATACTTATTCAGATTGATTAATTGAATCATTATCTATTTTTCATCAAGGATTGAAAGATACTGCCACGAATACGAGGTAATCAAGCATGCAAGGGAATCTAGGGCTACGTATCTTAGTTGACCGACCAAACCCACAAGAGGCCTTGTTAAAGAATTGACATAATTTAAGAAAGCATCGAATATACATATTATGCTATATGATGCACGAATAAGAAAGATAAATAAATTAAATAAATGAAGTCTATATACATATATATGAAAATATTATATATGTGAAGTTATTTGAATAATAAAAGATAAATAAAATAAGTGAAGTTTATATACATATATATATGAAAATATTATATATGTGAAATTATTTGAATAATAAAAGATAAACAAATTAAATTATCTATTTTCTTGGTCCATTGACAGAAGTATTTAGTCATGGCACCCTGGGTTTTATTTAAATAATTTTATCATAGATAGTTAGCACTTAAAGTTTTATACATTGTTAGACTAATACAGGATAGTTCTTTCTTCCTTTTGTAATCTAGAAAATGAACTTCCCAGAATTATACGAAACTTTCAAACCTCAAACATTTACATTTCAAACTGTACATACATCTACATGAATCAACAATTAACGAATACTCATTTTAGAAACCTTACGTGGAATTATCTCAGCATCATGTGTTGATGTATATGTAACTTCGGAATGTATTTCACATATATGCATATTGTATTCCTATAGAGATGTTATTATTCCTCTATACGGAAGTGTCGTCATTTATGTTGTAAGTGTCATAACTTATACTTGATGGGTTATTAGACCACCTTGTTGGGGTCGGACTTGTATAAGTCATGTGGGTTAAAGGGTTATTAGACCACCCTATTAGGGGTTGGCCATGTAGGTCAAAGGGTTATTAGACCACCCTAGTGGGGGTCGGCCTAGTCAGCATTATGTTAAGTGGTTAAGTTGAGGCCGACCTGGTTGAGTAAAGGTCAAGTCAAGTTAGTGTATAAATAGAGAGTGTGTCTCTCTCATTTTACACATTATATTATCTCACTCACACTTGGGAGAGTGGCGCACTTGTGGAGGAGGAGGCTCTGCTGCTAGGAGAAGACTATCTCTTGTATTCTGGTTGTATCATTGCTGTATCTATCTCTGAGGAAGTTATTGGGATTTTTCACCTTTATGGTTTTCCCCAAGTAAACTCTGTGTCTCTTGTGTCTTGCATTATTGTGTCCATGATTGATATGCTATAGCTTTGCTGTACATGTTGTTCTCTCAGTTAAGATCCTAGATCAGATTGAAGTAAATTCTGAAAATTTAACATGGTATCAGAGCTAGCCTGAAAGAAGGCATGATATGGCATGTATGACACTTGTTGCACTTACGATGCTAGGGCTTGATATAGCAAAAACCAGTCATCATAGCACTTTCGCTATAAATCCGTTTTGGCGACGTTTCCAGATCTGAAACTTTTATAGGTTGAAGATCCGATCACCATGTACCTTGTGTCGAAAGGACAACCTCTAATTCGTTGTACTTTGTGATTTATGATCTGTACAATATAGGGTTTTTGCCTCTTCCAGATCTGAGTCAAAATCAGGTGACCTTGGGAAAAAGGTCATAACCTGGGCTAGGAAGCTTCAAATGAAATTTTGTAAAAAGTGACAGGTAGTACACAGACTGTAATATCTAAGAAAAAATTTTCAGAGTCCAAAGGTGAACCAGTGACACGTGTCATGCCATACAAGTTCTCTCTCCTGTATTATCCCATAAACAGGTCACGTTACGACACTTGGCATAAATCTCTCTCAGAGAATCCAATTGAGGTCAAACCTGTCGGGATGGAAATATAACAGGTCGGGCTATCTCAGGAAAAAGTTTCAAAGGCCGAAGTTGAAATAGTGACATGTGGCACTCCGTACAAGTTCGCTCTCCTGTATTATACCATAAACAGGTCACGTTGCGACACTTGGAATAACTCTCTCTCAGAGAATCCAATTCAAGTCAGACTTGTCGGGATGGAAAGATAACAGGTCGGGTTATCTCAAAAAAAAAAATTCAGACCCTGTGGATCAAAAAGTTCCGAGTTACACCAGAAACAATCAGGTACATATTTCTATCAAAAAAAAATTATTTTTGAGTACCTTCATTCACGGCTTCTGGAATTTAGGGCTTCGAAGAAAGTTGGAATTTTTGTAATCGGAGACCACGGCTAGATGCTACTCATCAAAATCGAAATTTAGAGACCAAGATCATATTTTTTGGTTGGGCAAAAGAGCGGGATTGATCAAACCCCAGTTCGGGACTTTGATCGGAAAGATGGAAAATTAGGGCTTCTGCAAAAATTGGAATTTTGGAAATCTGTGACCACGGCTAGAAGCTCCTCAGAAAATCGAAGCTTAGAGTTTTTAATCAAATATTTTGGTTGGGTGAAGCTCTGGGAAACTCAAACCCTAATTCAGGGTCCTCTCCAGTGAATCCAGAAATCTAAAAGGTAATTTTGAGGGGTGAAACTTTGCAGTTTTCAAATTCTGAATATACCAACTTGATCATCTCATCAAGGCACATATTTCTATCCTTTCGAAAGTTTGAATTTTTGGGGTTTCTTTGACAAACCCTAATCCATCTCCAGGTCCATTTCTTCCAAATCAAGTGGATTGGGTTGATCCTAGAAGAAGATGGATTGGTCAGCTACATAAGTGAAGAAGTTCCTATCTCAGAGGGAGATGAGGCTAAGGCCTTCCATAAGAAGATTACAAGCAATCTTGACAGGTATGGCTTACAGGTATGTTTCATGGTTAAGTTTATCATATGTTTGTCTTCATATCATTACAGTACAATCTTGATTAATTACTGGACTTGTCGTATCACCTTAATAGAATATATTCATTGATTAAGGTTTTGACACTTATGATTGTACTAATGCATTGTGATGTTGTATGAGGTTTATGTTGTTCGCTAACATAAAAGGTACACCAAGAAAGACAAATCATGTTCTACTTCAAGAACATATGATCATGGTGACATGAAGACAAAGATTCATCCATTGTCATGGATCACATAGAAGATCTACTTACGAGGTATGTATAACTTGGTTCTACAATAGTTAACTTATGAGACATGCAGGTTACTAGCACAAGTGACTGAAGAGAACCAGAAGACATTATGCAGGTATGTTAGACATAACTAGCTAGCATGCTAATCCAGGTATGTTTTTCCTATATCAAGCTAGAATCCTACCTTGTGTTAGGATCTTATACTGTTGTGTTGTTGATAATGATTATTCATGAAGTCATAGGTTTGAATAGTCATGGTTGTATGCATATTATGTTTCTTACCATAATTGATGATATGACTAACCAGAAGAATCATGAAGTTATAGGTTTGAGTAATCACGGGTTTATGCATTGATGATTTAACTAATTAGAAGAGACCTATGATCAAATACGAATATGCATGAGTAAAAGAAGACTTCCCTGAAGCCTTGAATACTAATGTTTATTATCTGTGAATGATCATGACTATACATGTTTAAGATTATTGTGTTTTGATAGTATTAAGATTATACTAATAAATGTGTGATTATGTATGATACCTTAAGGATAACACAATGATGATACTAATAAGCATGCATAGTGATTAAGGATGGATGTAAGTAAGTTCAAGGACAGGTAATCCAGGAAGCAAAGATCAAGAGGGAGCACACTCCAGTTGTTCCTGCAAGAAATCAAAGGAGCACACTTCAGTAGTTTTTGCAAGGATGCAGATATTCAGAGGGAGTTGATCACTTCTCTCAATCCACATCAGAATGGAGTTACAAATATTTAGAGGGAGTTCACCCAACAACCAAACAAAGATAAGTATTTGAATTGTCATTACTTGCATATTTTATTGTTTAAATAATACTGTTCAATAATGTATATACTGATGTTCCTAGAATTAGGTTGTGTATTATGCATATTAGAATAGTTGCATTGATGAATAGTATACTACTAATATGCATGGGTAAGTGGCCTATGGCACTGTACAACATTCCATTTCTACTTATCTAGAATGAAACCTCTTTGCTGACATGTTGGGAGTTGTGCACACTCTTAACAATGTTCTGGTAGAGATTGGAAGGCATCTAGAAAGTTACAGGATATGGATAAATGTTGTATTGAAGCATTGGCTAAGATAATTGCATGACTGTATGACATATTTATTTATGTGTAAGAATTTGTTCTGAAAACTATGAGATGTTTTCTAATCATACAATTTAACTTGTTGTGTAGGAAAGATCGTATGCCATCACCTACAAAAGAAGAACTACAACATTTGTTCAGCAACAAAATTATCTATTGAATATATTGAAGTTTCGAGGATATGGGAAGAATGCCATGATCCGTCGATCATGAAGAATGATGTTTGGGATGTAGTCCCAAGACCTAAAGGGAAGTTTGTTATGACTTCCATATGGATCTATCAAGATCAAGCATGCTGCAGATGGCAGCATAGAGAAATATAAAAGTGATGAAATAGAAGATACAACAGATGGATTTCAAGACAGCTTTCTTGAATGGTGTAGTTGAAGAAGAAGTGTATGTGGAGTAGCCACTTGGTTCTGAGACACATGACAGGGAGTCATATATGTGCAGAACTTGGGGTATGATGCACCACTTTCTAGGTATGGAGGTGTGGCAGAGTGCAGATGGAATCTTCCTTGGACAAGGGAAGTATGCAGTAGAGATCTTGAAGAGGTTCGGGATGATGGACTGCGAGGCTATGGCATCGAACTTGAAGCTTCTATGTGATGCTTCATCTGAACCGGTTGATGTCACTATGTATCGTCAGATGATTGGGTCCTTGATGTACCTGATGAACATGAGACCAGATATTTGCTTTGCGGTGAACACATTGAGCCAGTTCCTGATAGATTCGAGGAGTGTTCACCTAGTTGTTGTAAAGCATATTCTGAGGTACCTGAAGGGTACAGTTGATTGTGGGCTCAAGTATGATGTGAATCAAAAGTTTAACCTGCAGGGTTATGTTGATTCAGATTGGGCAGGCAGTGCTACAGATAGGAAGAGCACATCTGGGTGATGCTTCATTATGGGATCAGGTGTGATCTCTTGGTTTAGCAGGAAGCAGTCTTGGGTAGCACCGAGTACAGCTGAGGCAGAGTATGTTGTAGCCTGTTCAACTAGTTGTGAGGCAGTATGGTTTCGGAAGCTACTGTCTGAGTTATTTGATCTCCCATTGGATGCTACTAGAGTTGTGTGAAGCTATCCGAGAACCCAGTGTTTCATGACAGTTCGAAACACATAGAGATCAAATATCACTATATCAAGGATATGGTGCAGAGAGGAGTTGTGAAGCTCCTGTACATTGTGACGGATGAGCAGATTGCAGATGTGCTGACGAAGCCACTAGCTAGGGTGAATTTCGAGTACTTCAGGGAGAGGCTTGGTGTTCTTCAGATTGATGACTCTTCAAGGAAGAAGTGATGGACACATTTGCAGAAGCCATTCCAAGCATGTTGGAAGGAGGATCCTTCACATGGCTATGGATGTAAGCGCTGGATGATGAGCATCAGGATGATGCTCCAGTTACTGCTCTGTATACGCATCATGTTGGATGTTGGATATGATCAGTTGGATGATTTATATATGTACGCATCATGTTGAATGTTGGATATGATTAGTTGGATCATTTATATGTATATGTATGTATGCATCATGTTGGATGTTGGATATGATCGGTTGGATCATTTGTATGTATTTTGTATATGCATCATGTTGGATGCTTGGACCATGTATCTGTATATGTATCAGGTGGATCATGTATGGTATTATGTATCATGTATTTGTATTTGTATCAGGTGGATACACTGTATGATCAGGTGGATCATGTATGATGATATGTATCAGGTAGATACTTGGTATGCATCAGGTAGATGCATTGTATGATCAGGTGGATCATGTATGGCGATATGTATCATGTATTTGTATTTGTATCAGGTGGATACACTGTATGATCAGGTGGATCATGTATGATGATATGTATCAGGTAGATACTTGGTATGCATGAGGTAGATGCATTGTATGATCAATATGATCATGGATGATGAGCTTCAGGATGTTGCTCCAGATGACATGCAGCAGGATGTTGTAGTGATGATGATCAGGATGATCATGTGTACATCAGGATGATGTATGGTGAGTATCAGGTTGATACTCTGTGGCCGTGGAACAGGTTTTGTAGATAAGCATGTAATTTGTGCCCTAGGAGATTTGTAGATAGTCTTTCGAGGTTTTTCCTATGGCATGTAATTTGTACCCTGGGATATCTGGCAAATGCTCTTTCGAGGTTTTGCTTGGGAGGACATATAATTTGTGCCCTGGGAGATCTGCAGATAGTCTTTCAAGGTTTTTCCTATGGCATGTAATTTGTGCCCTGGGATATCTGGCAGATGCTCTTTCAAGGTTTTGTCCTATGGCATGTAATTTGTGCCCTGGGAGATCCGATAGGTTGAGCTGTGTGCTTGTAATCGGTCCTGGGATGCTCTTTCGAGGTTTTGCCATGACCACATGTAATTTGTTCCCTAGTAGATCTGATAGGTTGAGCCTTGTGCTCGTAATCAGTCCTGGGATGCTCTTTCAAGGTTTTGTGGTGACCACATGTAATTTGTGCCTTGGGAGATCCGATAGGTTGAGCCTTGTGCTCGTAATCAATCCTGGGATTCTCTTTCGAGGTTTTGTGGTGGGGTCACATGTAATAAGTCCTGGAGATTTGGACGGGATGAAAAAGGCCTCAGATGCTCTTTAGGGTTCTTGCTAGTCAAGAGACTATTTTAAGGTTTTGTGACGCACATAATAAGTCCTGAGATTTCCACAGTATGGCCAGTGATGACGAAGACCTGCAGGTGGTGGGCCTACATCCAGTATGAAAAAGGACTGGCTCTGTAGAACTTCCTATGACGAGTAGATTCAGAGATTGATTGAGATAGCAGCAGTAGTGACGATGATCTAGGGAAGATGACTTGTGCTAGAAGACCTGTGTCGAGAAATACCTTCCTAGTTAAGAGGGAGTGTTGATGTATATGTAAATTCGGAATGTATTTCACATATATGCATATTGTATTCCTATAGAGATGTTATTATTCCTCTATACGGAAGTGTCGTCATTTATATTGTAAGTGTCGTAACTTATACTTGATGGGTTATTAGACCACCTTGTTGGGGTCAGCCCTGTATAAGTCATGTGAGTCAAAGGGTTATTAGACCACCCTATTGGGGGTCAGCCATGTGGGTCAAAGGGTTATTAGACCACCCTAGTGGGGGTTGGCCCAGTCAGCATTATGTTAAGTGGTTAAGTTGAGGCCGACCTGGTTGAGTAAAGGTCAAGTCAAGTTAGTCTATAAATAGAGAGTGTGTCTCTCTCATTTTACACATTCTATTCTCTCACTCACACTTGGGAGAGTGGTGCACATGTGGAGGAGGAGGCTCTGCTGCTAGGAGAAGACTATCTCTTGTATTCTGGTTGTATCATTGCTCTATCTATCTCTGAGGAAGTTATTGGGTTTTTTCACCTTTATGGTTTTCCCCAAGTAAACTCTGTGTCTCTTGTGTGCTTGCATTATTGTGTCCATGATTGATATGCTATAGATATGCTGTACATGTTGTTCTCTCAGTTAAGATCCTAGATCAAATTGAAGTAAATTCTGAAAATTTAACATCGTGACTATTGTTTTCTTTCACAAAATCATAACACTAGGATCGCAGACCCTAGAATATCTTACAAACAACATTACATCTAAACATTTCATTAACTTTTTTTGGAACCATTCTTCACACGGCATAGTCATTTTCTTTCGAGCAATGCTATAGCAAAGTAAGCTCGTGCTAGAGCTCTGTTTTTAAACCTAGATTAACACTCAAAATTTAAAACAAATTACCCACGCAGGAGCATCAACTCAAAACGACAGAATTTTTTAGTTATTGTGAAAACCCTAGATCCTGTAACATCCTCAAAATTTACCAAAAATTTAAAATTTTCTATGCAACATTTAATGCTAATATTTATTATGCGGAAAGTATGATAATGATAAATTACTCTTTTCAATAACACTTCAGTTATACATATGACGAAACATCTTAATCACCAGCACTCGTCAGTTGTTTAAAGTGTCATAATGTCGAAATACTTGTAATTCTTCGTTATGTCGTAACTGCTTTTAGTTCCATGCATTTATCTTCGTTGTCTGAATGTTTTCTTAAACAAAACATTTTCTATTTAATTATCGTAAATAGAAATTATGTGTTTTTATATCTATATTCATGAATGTGATTTTAATACTTTTCTTCCTTTGAATGAAGGGTTCCTAAGGGTACCCGTTGCTTACTTAGATACTAGCTAGCTAACACATCGTATTACTCCTTTACAGATTTACAGGTAAGAATGGTACTTCCAGGTTTATACGATTTTAAAGATCGAGATTAATGTAGCAATCGACATTTGGTCGATGTTATTCTTAAACTGGATTTTAACATCCTGTCATGCACACATAAGATCGTTTGGGACCTAGTGTACACACCCTAGCCAACAATGTATCAAAAGTTTGCTTACACATACGCTCCGAAGTTTCACTGCTCTAATTATAATTTGAAACATTGCACTTATAAATATTATGGTATTCAATGGTGAACCAAGCAACCATGTTTCGATTAAATGAATTTCTTATGGTTTCATATAATGTTTAGACTATATGCTAAGTTATTGATTTTATAAAGTGCATGGCCTTTGGTAAGGCTCCAAACTATATATATATAGTTATAGTTATATATATAGTTATAGTTATAGTTATACCTTTGATACTTTAATAGTATTTGATTTTCATTTGAAATCTTGTCAGGTATTTAACTATATGCACACAAAAATATATTTAGAAACTAGTATAGGGATGAGTGTGAAAATTATCATGGCTTAGTCCACGTGAATAGTTTATAATGCTAACATTTAAGTGATATTCCAAGGCGGATGAACCTATGGTTCAACATAGAAATTAAAATGATGGCAAATATGTTTTTGATAATGTAAAGGGCCTTGACTATAGGCAAAGACATCGGATTTAAACAATGGTGGAAAGTACTATTGGCAAGAAACTGAACCTCAACAGGGTGTTGCTTAAATGCAATTTAATGTGAAAACTTAATGGGATGCATCATGGCAATACCTGCGGTGTTGAACCACGTGATGGCTTGGGGTTTTGCGTAAACACTAGCTATGCAATGAAAGACCACTAAAATAGTGTTAACTCCATTCAATTGCATGGTTTGATGTATGAGCCGACAGGCTCTCGAAATTATCAGGGTTTTGAACTTTCTTTAACCCTTCTAGGGTTCGATGGTGAATCTCCAACCTGCACTCAACGGTTTCGCTAACTAAAAGAAGTTCTAGAGTTGAAGGTGAAGCTTGTGGCACTGTTCCAGTTGTGAAACTAAGAAGGTAACCCATAATCGAGTTTAAGTTTGACAGGGTTTAAGGACTTAAATTGTTTATATTTGTTTTGACTTTCAATCTTTTAACCAGTTTGTTTTAAGTTGATAAACTGTGCCAGGAGGGCCTCTTGTCAACGTTTGAAGTTGTTAAGAGTGGAAAGAATGCTTCTTATAGCCCTGGTAAACCTTGGTGATTCTCTTTGGACATCCTATGAGTGACTCATAAAAGGAATGGTGATGTTAGGCATTGATGCGGGTGTATGTATCTTCGCCGAGATGCAGTTGCAACTTATATTTGGATTTGCTTTTTGTTTATACATTTTTTAATCCGTTTGGCAAAATCATAAAAGGAAATGCAAAGGGTTTGATACCCTGGAACTACGACTCAAATGTATTCTTGGATTGGTTGTAAAAGATTGTTTTTGCAAGTTTTTACGGTTGTAAAGGATGCGTGAAAAGTATCCAGGGTTTAACCCTGTATTCGTCGTAGTTGTAATTTAATTTCTAGGCAAGGAGACACCCCATTCGGAAAATCTGTGTTTTTATTGAAATCTTGATGATTCTGGACATAATCCCTTTCTATTAATTCTTTTTATGGCTTTAAGTTTTTATGGCCCTATCGGGATTTGACCTATGTCCGAATGATTTTTAAACCTATACATGATAAGTTTATTAGCTAGCTCGTAAAAGTTTCGGTGGACATGAACAGGTTTTTTTAAAGAACATTATAGTGATGTTGAAGAGTCTTTATGGGTTTCGATCCCGTAACTTAGTTTATGAGTTTACAATTGTTCTGAGTTTGTAACCAAACTCTATATTTTTGAAATATATGTGTAGCCTTAACCTATAATCCGAACCCTAATTTCTAGGTATGTGTATAAAAGCATAGTTGTAAGAACTGGGTAGAAAACCAGTGGGTTTTGATCCCATCCCAAAAGCTTACTTTTTCATAACTGGATTCTTTATTTGATAATAGTTAAATGATGATAATTTATATTCAATAAAATAATTGTTGCATGAGTAGGGTTAGATGCAAGGTTTGCAAAATGCATTCGATTCTTAGCTTATGCTATGTATACATTAGGTTTATAATAATGATATTATTAGGATTTTATTATCATTTCCAGAACGTATCCATCTCTATTTGATTGATTGTTTAAAACCTAACCTTAAATTATTCTGGTAGCGTTGCTACTTATAGTTAATAAAATGTATTGCCTGTCTTAATAATTAGCTTGGATTCCTATAATGATTCTGTAGTTTTGCTTTGAGATTTAATAATGTAGTTAATTTGTTGTCAAAACCTACTTTACTACTGTATATTATGGAAGATACAGTTTAGGGTTTTGAAACTCTTATCGTTTGAAATATATGATTCTCATACTGTTTATAAGATTTGAATTTATAATTTTCTTGAAAGAGTATCGAACTCTGATTGTTGGTGTAATTAAATATGCAGTTTGTAAACATTTCGAGATTGCATAAACATTTCATTTTCCAGGTATCGTGATGTCTTTGGATACTATTTAGAAAGTAATACTCTGATAATGATGGTTATATTAACATTATCTCCTATTTATGATAACAACTTCTAGGGTTTCCAATAAAAGTTTTGTCTTCTAAGTAAGTAGTAGTTTTCTGCTTTTAAAATAGAATAGATTCACCAATACAGGTCTTTATAGAACTTCTTCTATCTAAGATATTTCAAATCATTCTGATCTATTTATAATTTAACTTCTCTGTACTAGAGTACGACACTTAACTGTGTGGAAAAATGCATAGAAGTATTTCATTCAATCTTTCTACTCTAACAGATAAATAAAATATTTTCAGAGGTTGATAACAGATCATATCAGCTATTAGATACTTTAGAAATAATGGAAAACTTAAAACAAGATTTACACTCTGTCATTCATAAATAAATCAACAGTAAATAAATAAGATAACATAAATAGAACCTGATAACTGTAGAAGGAAAAAACATCCAAAGGAGCCCATTCCACCCAACCTTCTCCTAAAGACAACCAAATCACTTTCCTTAGGACCCCCGAGCCTGTTCACTGAACCACCAGGATGAATATGCTGTGTGGAGAATGGAATAAATTCCTCTGCAACTCAGCAATAATGCTTATTGTACTCAACAATATTACTCCAGCCTTTAGCAGTATTGAACTCTGCATTGAGCAGTACTAGTTTAGAATGCATACTTAACTCAATCAATCAGTCCCTATCCTTCCCCTCATCGAATATCTTGTGTTGTGTTGTCTTTATCTTTTTAGAAATTATCACAAGGAAAAACTTGATGAGCCTCCTGCTCCATTCGATGGGTGATAAAGCATGCCTAGGTCTTTGGTCAGTTTCTTAGTTATTGAGCCACCTGCTCAGTTCCACTTTCTTGGGGAACATGACCATAAAAATAGGGAAGTTGCCTCCTGCAACAACTAGAAGTGAATTGATGATGCTGCGAAGTGTCAGTTTTCTCTCACCCCAGTCCATTCCTCCTAGTGGGTCAGTGAACACTCTTTTCAACAGTCTCCTTTGGATACTTGTCTCCTCTTTTATTTATTAATAATAAAATAGCAGAGTAATTAACTATACTTATCCTTGACTCCACTTGGTCAATAAACATAAAAACTTGACAATAACATATAACATAATGTTTTTCTCATAACATAAAATGTTCAGATTTTCAGTATGTGCAAACACCCCGTCTCAAGTTCAAGATCATCCTCGATGTTGCTTTATTCATCATCCTCTAAGTCTTCCTGGAACAGAATTGGATATGCCACCCGCATATTACTTTCCAATTCCCAAGTTGCTTCATCTGGGATAAGGTGCTTCCATTGCACCTTTACCTGTCCAATGCTGCGATTTCAAAGCAAAATTTCCCTCTTATCGAGGATACAATCTGGTTCCACCAGAAAGTCTTCTTCTGGTTACACCTATACATCATTCCAATTAATCACATGAGTAGCATCATGCACATACTTTTTAAAAATAGAAACATGGAATACATTATGTACTTTAATATTTGGTGGCAAGGCCAATTGATATGCCACTAGTCAAACCCTAGACAATATTTCAAAAGGTCCACAATACCTTGCTGCTAGTTTAGCACAGCTTCCTAATTTTAAGGAACTCTTTTTGGGTTTTACCTTGATGAAAACATGCTCACCAACCTGAAACTCTTTCTGAGTTCTTTTGAGATCTGCATGAATTTTCTGTCTATCTTGTGCAATTTTTAAATTGCCTTATACCTGTTTCACTTTTAGTTCAATCTCTTTCAATAACTCAGGTCCTCACATCAACCTGTCAATTGGATTACTCCATGATATAGGTGTATTACACTTTCTATTGTACAAAATTTCAAATGGACTGAGTTTTGTTGAAGCTTGATAATGATTATTATAAGTGAATTCAGCTAAGTGTAGAAAAGATTCCCATTTACTTGCTTGATCTCTAACATACATTCTTAACATATCTTCAAGAATCTAATTTACTCTTTCTATTTTTCCATACGTTTGTGGATGAAATGATGTACTGAAATTTAAAGTAGTATCCAAACCTTTAAACAAAGACTTCCAGAAATTTCCCGTAAATTTAGAGTCTATCAGAAATTATGACTTTAGGAATTCCATGCAACCGAAAAATTTCTTTCATAAAAAAGTCAGCAATGTTAGCAGCCTTGTAAGTTGTTTTAACAGGTATGAAATGGGATACTTTACTAAGCTTGTCCACCACTACCATTATAGAATCATTTTGTTTCTGATTTCTAGGTAAACCAGTTATAAAATCAATACTAATTATTTCTCACTTCCAATCTAGAACTGGTAGTGGCTGCAACAGTCCAGTCGGGTGTTGATGCTCAATCTTTATTTGCTGACATTACATACACCTAGAAATATATTCGGTTACCTCAGTTTTCATATTTGGCCAAAAGTAATCTTTCCTCAGCATGGTTATTATCTTTTGGTAACCAGGATGTCCCGAATAAGGACTTTTATGTACTTCATTTAAAATCAGCAGCTTAACTTTAGGTACATTTGGTACATACAGTCTATTTTTATACATCGTTAAACCTTGTTCATTCAGACTGTAATCTGTTATTAAATTTTCTGATATATTTTCAGCAACCCTTTGTTGTAACTTCAAATAATTTTCATCCAATTTTATTCCTTGTTCAAGCTGATTTTCCAAATCTATTTTATAAGTGCTGATTGATGCTACAAAATTTAGTCTTGCATTTTTGCTTAAGGCATCATCAACTTTATTTTTTTTCCTTTAATGTGCTGAATCTTGAAATCATATTCGCTAAAGAAAGCTAACCACCTAGCTTGCCTTGCGTTCATATTTGGTTGACCCAGTAATGTGCTGAATCTTGAAATCACATTTGCTAAAGAAAGATAACCACCTAGATTGCCTTGCATTCATATTTGGTTGATCCAGCAAATATTTTAAACCTTTATTATCTGTCATTAATGAAAAATTCCTTCCGATTAGATGATGGAGCCACATCTTTAAAGCATGTATCATGACATTCAACTCTAAGTCGTAAGTAGCGTGGTTCTTTTCGTGATTTTTTAGCTTTCTAGACTCATATGCTATTACATGACCCTCTTGTGTTAAGACTCCACCAAGACCATCATTGCATGCATCAGTGCATACAACAAAGTCCTTGTTTGGATCCGCTATTTTTAAAATAGGTGAGATTGTTAACAATTCTTTTAATTTCTTAAGACTTTCTTCACACTTTTGATCCCAAACAAATTTCTTACCCTTCTTCTGCAAAGAGGTTATAGGATTTGCAATCCTTGAGAACCCTTCAATAAACTTTCAGTAGTAACCTATAATTCCCATGAAAGATCGTACACTGGTTACGTCTTCAGGGGTAGGCCATTCATTAATTTCTTTTACCTTATCCGGGTCTACTTTGGTTCCATCCTTGGAAATCACATGCCATAGATACTGTATTTTATCTTTGAAGAAATCACATTTGCTGAATTTAGCGTAAAGTTTGTGTTCTCTTAACACTTGTAAAATTATCTTTAAGTGTTCATCATGTTCTTCTTTAGTTTTTGAATAAATTAAAATGTCATCAATGAATACCACTACAAATTTATCCAAGTAATTATGCAAAACATTATTCATTAGACACATGAAAACTGCTGGAGCATTGGTTAGCCCAAAAGGCATAACCACAAACTCATAGTGCCCGCAGAGGGTTCTGAAAGCAGTCTTAAAGATGTCCTCATCTTTAATTCTGACTTGATGGTACCCAAACCTCAAGTTTATTTTAGAGAATATCGTTGCACCTCATAATTGATCGAACAAATCGTCTATGCGGGGCAAGGGATATCTATTCTAAATGGTCATTTTATTTAACTAATGGTAGTCTATGCATAAATGTAAGGTAACATCCTTCTTTTTAAAAAAAATAACAGGTGCTCCCCACGGAGACACGCTTGGTCTTATATAATTTTTATCAATTAGTTTCTTTAACTATGATTTAAGTTCATTAAGTTCCAGAATGTTCATTCTGTAAGGAGCCTTTGAGTTTGGTACCGCTCCTGGTACTAGCTCAATGGTGAAATCTAATTCTTTTCAAAGGTAGTCCTAGAATTTCTTCCGAGAATACATCAGAAAATTCCTTTAGAATGGGTATGTATTCCAACTTTAGCTTATCTTCCTTAGTTGAATCTTTGTCATTAATTACATTTACAACAAAATTTTTACATCCTTTACGAACAACCCTTTTAACTTGCAAAGCAGAAATTTGTCTAACTGAAGTTTTTCTAGGAATCCCTTTTACTGTTACAGTTTCACATTTATCATTCAAACAAGTAAAGGTCTTTTCAAAACAATTTAACACTACCCTATGCTTTTCTAGACAATCCATTCCAATTAGAAAATTGTAAGAACCTAATGGTAAAACATTCAGCTTAACATGAGTCCTAAACTGATTCATCAACAATTCACAATATTTTACATAATCAGTTACTTTCCTTTTAGTTCCAGTAGCTAATTGAACCAGCGATGATTTTTCAAACTTTTCTACTTTCAGATTGCAACCTTTTACTAAATCAGGAGACACGTAACTAAGGTTAGCTCCTGGATCAATTAAAATAGAAATGGGATTATCTTTTAGCGTACCTTCTACTTCAACCATTGAAGTTTGATGATCAACCTATCTGTTTTCGAAGGCTGCATTGATCCTGGGCATTTCCCTCGCTAAGTCACCAACACTAGCCTCGTCTTGCACTTCATGTATGTTGTTGACAATGCTCTTTTTGAGTGGACATTTTGATGCATAGTGAGGCCCTTGACAGTCCCAACATTTAACAGGTTCTTTTTGTTCATTGTTTTTAACAAAACTTTTAGGTGGATCTATGTTTCTTGTAGGTGTAAAATTTGGTTGTACATTGCCTCTTGGATTACTTCCTTGAAATTTTCTGTTAGGGTAATTACATGAATTATTATTTCCAAAGTTGCGATTAAATGAAAAATGTTTTTTCCTTTGTTCAAAATTATTAGGCCTTTTTACTTTCCAGCTTGGTATGCTTTCCCTTTTCATGTTCTATTCAAAACATATATTTGCCTTTCTCATGGCCTCTTCAAGAGTTTTAGGGTCGTCATACTCAATTCTATCATTTATATGAGAGGGAAAACAGCTCAAAAATCCCTGTATCTTAGGTTTTTCTTCAGTAATGTAAGGCACATATCTCAATAAAATTGAAAACTTGTTGCTTAATTCCTTCATGTTCATGGAACCCAATATTCAATCATAAAATTCTTTAACTTGTTCTTCAAAATACTATTCTGACATAAATTTCTTTTTAAAATACCTTTTAAAACTACTCCAATTTACATGTTTATCCTTTAAGCCTTTTACTCGCTTTAGATCTTGCCACTAGATATCGTCTTTCCCAGTCAAATTATAGATTGCCATTTTAGTTTTTAACTGACTTGAGTAGTTATAAATCTGAAAATACTTATTCATACCAGACAACCATGCCTCGGCCTCCTCTCCTTTTTCTGTTTCTCCATTAAATGTTGGTGGTTTAATCTTCTTAAATTCTCCATAAATTTCTTCGTATGGTTTGTACTTCTTCTTTTTAGTGTAGCATTCACTTTCACTACTGTTGTTGGAATACTTGTTCTTCTTCCTGTGCAATTTAACATTAATTTCAGAAGAAGAGCTAGTTTCATAATTAATAAGTTTTGGATTTTTAATTTTATGTTGGTAGGACATAATTTATGTAATATCCTGAATTTTTACTAACTATTTCTGATGTTATATGCTGGGCTTAAAGCCCCAACACCTATGATTTATTTTTATTATTGGGCATAATCCCTAGTGCACATGATTCATTTCTTTTATAGATTTACATATTGGGCGTGGACCCTGACTAATGCAGATTAATGTTATATATTGGGAAAGAAAGCCCTAATGTATTGATTTATGTTTTATTATGAGATTGGGTACAAACCCTAATATATTGAGATGACCTTTTGTTACATACTATGCAGAGTTATGGTGTACATGATTGATTATATGATGTATTGAGCATGGACTCAGGGACACACGGATGACCTATGTACTGGGCATAAGCCCCGATGTACCTAGAGGATTTTATTATGTACTGGGCGTAAGCCCCGATGTACATAGAGTGTTAGGCATAGGCCCTGGAGCACTCCAAGCTTGATAATTAATACCGGATCTGAGGCCATTTGTACATTCTATATGTGCTTCACAACCACATTCTAGTACTAGTGTTGAGTGGGATGCTCTGGATTTGCGCTAGTGTAACATCCATGTGAGAGTGTTGAGTTAAAGCTATGAAGAGCACTCGGGGTTACATGATCTTAAATGTGTTGATTCGAGAAGACTTTGAATAGCACTTCTATTCATCGCATTTATTTAAATTGGTTAAATGAATCATTTTCTATCTATCATCAAGGACTTCGGGAACTACCATGTTAAACGAGGGAATCCAACATGCAAGAGAGAGACCTAGAGGTACCTAACCTAGCCAACTATCCAAGCTTACCAAAAGACCCTGTCCAAAGAGTTGGACCATGTACTTAATATTTATCAAAGAATTATTATGGTATGTCCATAATTAAATCAAAGAGTTATCATATTTAATTATTGAATAATTAGAGTTATTATTTATAAAAGAAAAGTTTACTTATATAAATAACATGCATAAAGGTTATGCATAAGATATTTCTCATGTCACTATTATTAATGATATTATTATTATTTGTGATCTAACTTAAAGATACATCTAATTGTAACAAAATAAAGGTCCTAGATAAACTAGGAGTGAATAACTAATAAAATATCTTTCATAAATATTATAATTCAAATTAAATTAAAAGATGAATATTATTATTTAAACTCAAACATCTATATTCCAAACACACTCACCTATATAAAGAAGGGAATACCCAAAGAGAGGAATCATCTTTTTCCTACTATCATTCTCTTATGGTAATAGAAGAGAATTATTCTGTAGAACTGAAGAAGCCTACTATATTTTTCCAGATCTGATCAGCAGCTTACCCTAGGGCCTCTACTTCTGTTATTGCATGTTGGAACTAGCTTGGGGGGATCCAGTTAGAACCAAGAATGGTCTAGGGTCATGGTTGGGAGGAACATGGTAGCCCCAAAGTTATTCAGTTAAATATCATCCTATAGGTCATCTAGGTCCATACATTTTTCCATTAACTAGTGTTTAAGTGTGCAAGTTCTACAAGGGAAGATCAAGCTTCAAGAATCAGGTATGAACTACAAATTTCCATACAGTTCAATTAGATTTATAAATTAAAGTAAGAATTATTATGTAGCATTCATGTTTCTGTAAAATATAGTTTTATTTCCTTTCTTTTTATGGAGCAAGGGAAAATTGGCATGGGCTCTCAGGGTTTACATTCTAGGATCAAAATTTAATTTAATTTTTCCATTGAATTCAAACGTATTCTCTAAATGTTTCAAGGATCTAGCAGGGATAGGCTAACTATCCTGTGCTAGATACCTACATATATAAATTCACTAGTATCAAACTTTTATTTAGTAATGTCAATATCTGAACTTTTAACCTTCACAAAATGAAATCGCATTATTTTCCAAACCCTCATGTTGTACATTTAGATTATTAAATTACAAGGAAGCTAGGGTTTAACCTTTTACCCATGAAGGATTCAAAAGTCTGATTTTCAAA
The DNA here is from genome assembly GCA_027924585.1 of Larix kaempferi. Lineage (NCBI taxonomy): Eukaryota > Viridiplantae > Streptophyta > Pinopsida > Pinales > Pinaceae > Larix > Larix kaempferi. The sequence goes on from BSBM01000387.1 coordinate 3,016,289, forward strand.
ACAAGGATCTCCCAAGGATCCACGAAACCAACGTAGACAAAACTCAGTCAATTGCATTTATTTTTTCAAAAGAGATAAACGAATTAACGCAGGTCAAAGCTTCGAAACTATTCATCAACATAGCATATTTAGGATTGTTGACATACTTAAACCTACAGCATAAAAACACCCACTGTGCTTATCATTATCCAAGACAAACAAACTATCAAAACACAACTTCCCTATTTAGGGCTTTCAGCATTTCATTCTCCTCAACAGAAATCAATCTCACTCTTGAACGAAAACCCTATATTACAGTATTAAAATCAATTACATTTCTAGCTTCACGTTTGATTTAAACAGTCACCCATTAAAATAAAATCAACCGACGAATTTTTTTACAGAGGCTTAAACCATCGTTTAAGACAGAAGCCATCCACGAGCCAACATACGTTCAAAACAAAGCTACGCCCTCAACAAATCATATTCACATAATTATCAATAGAAATTTCTTCATGCCAAAGCTAAAACACAGAGCCATCACACCTTAGAAATTACCAAAACATTTCAAGAGCATTCTCTCTGCCAGTGGCATGATTTTATCCACTTAAATCCTACGCCTAAATCCTTAAAAAAGAAACTTACAAAAGTATCAAAACTTCAACAAAGAGCATTTTCTAGAAAACACCATTTCCATTACATACTCAGTAAGAAATGCAGGTAAAAATCCAAACACCATTATTTTATTCAAAACCCCAAAATACATGCTCTGAGTATTTCCCATTAAAAGATTTAAACATTTTTTTACATAACCATACATTCAACTACGGTAACAAAAATGAAACCCTCAAGGGTTTATCCCATCATCAACAAAATAAAAACATCATAAACATTGACCAAGTTCAAAACCCCATTTAATCCGAATCGATTTCTTTAAAATCGTTTTCCTTTTAGCTACTAGTCAAACCAAAGGCGAACCAATAGAACTTCGAATTCAGTTATAGTGAGCCCAAAGGACTCAAAAAAGTTACAATATAAAAGAGCTCAAGCTACAGAGCATTGCAACCATGGCTGCGAAAGGCAAGAAAGAAAATTGGTAGGACTTGGTCTTACCAGTGTTACGCCCAACCTAATCTTCTTACCACTTGCTAGGACCCAAAACCGAAGCTAGCAATGCATGCTAACCTATCAGCAAAACCATAAAAATCATGAGTTAGATAGAAGCACATAAAA